>JAYESD010000012.1:11425910-12625910 GCA_036927565.1 Tuctoria greenei | reverse complement strand
AACTTACATATGCCATTGGTATTGTCCTGGTATTGGACATTTTGTCCTACATACACCTGATAGAAAGTCATTTTGGGTATGAGTTATGGCATTTGATAATGTTTGAGATAGCTTTGAGCAAGAATGCATGATAGCATGTTATCATTGCAAAATGCCTGATATTGTCGCCCATCTTGTCCTCCTATGAGTGTATTAGTTGGCATCAATTGATAATTCTTATGTATACAGTTCATTTGCTCTCGCCACTATTAATTTGTTCTCATGGTTCATTTATGTTGTCTTCCATTTGTGAAACATAGTTATCTTTTATTATTTGAAAATATTGTAAGGCAACATATACTTCCTCAAAAGCTTATTGGTATTGTTAAGTACTAATGGGTATGATGGGCATGCATAATAGTGCATTGTAACCAAATTTTCATGGATGATATGCTCCAGGTTATCAACTCAGAATTTTGTCAAAACTTTGCAAATGAAATAAATATTTTTTAGAGGGAGGAGAATTTAGCACATGGAGGTGTTGAGAAAGTGGAGGGGTGATCCAAGGCTTGGGTTTGATGGGTATATTACACATCATGTTAAGGAGGCAGTAATGGTCCAAGACTTCAAGTTATAAAAAAAGTAGTTAAAGTCATATCTTTTAATAAATCAAGCAATGAATTATTAAATTCTTTCCTCTACCAACTCATAAGCATTGAGGATAGCATAAGCTCTAGTTACCTAGTCCCACCGTTGCATGTGTGAAGTCCATAAGGTCAATAGCGTCAAATAAAAAGAAATAAAGTGAGTGTCGGAAGAAAGAAACTTATGGGAAGGGTAAATTATCATTAAAAAATCTAAATTTGATTTCCATTGTCTGACTATCCTTTTCTTGTTTAGTCAAAGTTACGTGTTGTGCTGGATTGGCTCTGGTAAGCCACTTTATGATTAGAACCATTATACGGTTGTTCCAAGTCTGCCGTTTTTTTTGGTGGACAATATCTATGTTGGGAATGAATGAAGGAAAATAGAAAATGAAGTGTGTTCTTTATTTTATTTTTGAAAAAGGGGTTGGATTCGAATTCGGCCTGGCACTAGACCTCATTGTTGCATATTTAAGTTTTCCACTGATATTTGTTAAGTTGCTGAGTCCTTGAACGAGCGTGAGCTTTAGTTACATTTCTTTAGTAATTTTGCCTAATGTTTGCTGCAAATTTAATATACATAAAGAGCATAAAGCAGATATATGATGAAATATAAGGTGCACTACATATAGCTATTAGGTACAAAAATAGACCTGCTGCTTCTTTTCACGGCTTAACATTGAAGGCACTCCATTAGTGTATTATCATCGGCCAAGCAGCTGGCTTAAGGGGCAAAGCTACAGCACCACAAACTGTTGTCATCTATTAGTTTTTTCATTTTGTTTTTTTAATTTGGCACAAAAATATTAATTTGATTTTTATCTTGTTGTTTATTTCAAAATCAATCTTACAAACTTCTAGATACCGCTATATGACATTGCTTGTTTGCTGCGTCACATGGTGGCGTGCAGAATGAGGCATTATGTAGTTGAACGCTAGATTGACTTCTGGTACATGTATCCATTGAATTGAAATTTTTGACATAACATTGCATTAAGGTTGGATGTTGATCTACTGAATTGGGCTCTCTTCCCATATAATAGGATGATCGTTAAAAATGCTTGGTAAAGTCTAATTGAGTGGTTGTTTTAGTTCTGATCCTTGCATTGAGATCCTAATTCTTTCCACGCCTCATCTTTTTCTTGCAGATGAATCTTGGTTTTCGTTTCTACAGCGCAGTGATTGGGAGATACTCCTCATGGATGCCATCCTCGACATCCCTACTGAAGATGGGAAGCACCGGACAATCAGGGTAACAATTCCGGACAACAAAGCTCCACCGACAGCTGACTGTCGGGTTTGCAAGACCCAGCCAACTCCAGCTCCCGCACCAGCACCAGCACCTGCAGAGAAGTGAGTTCGTCCGGAAATAGTGTTTCATCTGAATTCTGAACATTTCTGCTGTGAAGAGGGATTTGTTTTTTCCAGGCCTCGTCAAACTTGCTGAGGATCTTTAGAAATAAGTTAAGTTCATTTTTTACAACAACAACATCAAGCTTCTGTCCCAAACAAGTTGAGGTCGGTTAAAAATAAATTCAACAATTTTTGAAGAAAAGTAATAGAAATTAAGAGAGTAAAAAATAATACAAATAAAATAAGATTATACATTTTATTTATTTTAGAAATGGATTAATAAGAAAGAAGATAAGAGTAATAAAATACGAATAAACTAAGATTCTAGCACATGAATTGCTAAGCCAAATTTATAGGTATGTTCTACTCTTTTAAGTCTCGTTTCACCGTCTCCTGCTATGTGAACCTTGGTCGACCTTTACCCTTTCTAAATTTTTTTCTACTCTTTATAATACCACTGTTAATCCGGTGCTTTTAGAGGTCTCCGCTAGATATGCCCAAACCACCGTAAGCGATATTCGACTAACTTCCCCTCAATCGGTGCTACCCTTACCCTATCACGTATCACCTCGTTCCTAATTTTGTCTCTTCTTGTTTAACCGCACATCCACCGTAGTATGCGCATCTCATTAACACTCATTTGTTGGATATGTTGCATTTTAGTTGGCCAACATTCTGCTCCATACAACATCGCAGGTCTGATCACTGTTTTATAGATTTTTTCTTTCAATTTTTGTAGAATTTTTTTATCACATAAGATTTCATATGCTTTCCGCCACTTCATCCACATGATCTTGATCCTGTGGCAACCATCTTGGTCAATATCAGAATTGCTTTGTAACATTGATCATAAATATCGAAATGTGTCACTTCTAAGTACTAGTTGTCCTTGTAAACTAACATTTTCATCCTTGCATCTGACATCACTAAAGTCATATCTCATATACTCTGTCTTGGTTCTACTAAGTCTAAACCCCTTAGACTCTAAGGTCTGCCTCTGTAGCTTCAATTTTCTATCAACACCATCTCGAGTTTCATCTACCAATACTACATCATCAGCAAAGAGCATGCACCAAGGGGTATCCCCTTGTATATCCTTCAACACCTCATCTATCACTAAGGAAAAGATGTATGAAGTTAAGGCTGATCCTTGGTGTAGCCCTATTGTGATAGGAAAAGTATCGGTCTCACTATCTCTTATGCGCACACTTGTCACCACATTATCCTACATATCCTTGATAAGGTTAATATACTTTGTTGGGACTTTGTGTTTCTCTAGCGCCCACCACATGACCGGTCTCGGTACCTTGTCGTATGCCTTCTGCAAATCAATGAATACCATATGTAGATCCTTCTTTTGCTCCTTATACCTCTCCATAAGCTAACGGAGTAAGAAAATCGTCTCCATAGAAAACCAAACTGGTTTTTAGTGACATTGGTCACTTTTCTCAAGCGTTATTCAATCACTCTCTCCCAGAGCTTCATAGTATGACTCATAAACTTAATTATTCGATAATCAGTACAACTTTGAACATCTCTTTTATTTTTGAAGATGGGTACTAAAATATTTTTCCGTCACTCTTCAGGCATTTTGTTTGACTGAAAAATACAGTTGAATAGTTTAGTTCCTTTTTTGATATTGGAACATTGATAGAGCTTAGATAGGTGAAATGAAAATGTTATTTGGCCAGCCATACTCTAAGGTCGGTGTACCTATCATGTCAAGGCAGGATATCCTAGATGAAACTGTCAGCAAGAGGGCATTGCTTTTAGTTGATGGTAGACAGACAACCTCTCTGAGAGAGTCTTTTTGGTTATCTTAGAATCTTGTTTAAGGTTGCAATACCTGCAACTATATCATGTACTACTCCCCCCATTCCAAATTGACAACAATTTTAGTTCATTTTGAACTAATTTTTTTCCTAAGTGATAAGTATTTTGAGATGTAGTAAAAGGAAGGGCCATTTGCGAAATTGACCTCGTTTTCCTTTAATTGTACGGTTAACCCTTCTTTTTAGGGTTTGTGTATATGATCTTATTTTTTTGAATGAGTAAATAAAATGACCCTACTCAGTTAAGTCCATTTAACAATGTTAACTCCATGACGAAAAGAAATTTACCCTTGCATGATTGACCATACTTTTAATTGTAATATTCATTTATGACTTTATTTTGTACATAAAAAATCAGCATTATGTCTGTCATCATAATGAAATTTTAGCACCAATTGAAACATTTTTTAATAATTTGATTTGAATGAAATTCTTAAATATTCAATTTAATTTTATGAGCTAGTGTGATAATCTATTAGAGCCGTTTCCTCTAGAAGTTTCCGTACACTCATCTTAAACTGACATCTAATAAATCATACCGAGATTCATTTAGAATTCAGTTAACAAATAACGGCTAACAATAAAGGCGGGGAACCAAAATTTAATTAACGAACAGCAGCTACTAAATCCAACAAGCTGCTCATTCAACAGGGCAGGAGTAACGAAGGCAAAGAACTGTCGTCCTGCGCTCACGATGCTCCACAACCGTCGACGCACGGGCGCACGCGAAGTTGTCGCCAACCGCCCTGTCGCGCGTGAAGCTGCCGCCGCCTCCGGTCGCGCGCTAGCTCCCCGCCGTCCGGTCCCGCGCACGGCCGTTGAATGTGGCCTAAAGGGAGGATGAAAAGACGTTGAAACTTTTTCATGCAACACTTAGCAAAATGTCAAATACAGGAGGGCTGAACTAGTCTGGTGTAGGGTACGGACTAGTCCGGTGTGCTTGTTATATCTACGAAAAGATTGACTGTTTTATGTGATTTTCTCAAACGTTACAACAGCGGAATGTAGTAAATTATCTTAACAACTTTAGCAAGTGTTTATGATGAGTCATTTGCCTGTGGAATACAAAATTAATACAAGTTGCAAATTTGATCAAGTTTATGCCCTAGATAGTGTTGATTGCAAAAGTAAAGAACTAGAATACACGAGACAAAGGATTTTTACCGAGCTTTGATCTCACGAAAGAGATTTACGTCCTCGTTGAGGAGCTCACACAGAGCTGGGTCTCAATCAACCCATTACCTCTTCAAGTCACGACAAAGGCCGACTTGAGTTCCACTATGCAAGGACCGAATGCCCAAGAGAGGGGGTGAATTGGGCTTTCTTCGAAAAATTCTAAGCAATGAAACTTAATTTCTAAATCCCAATTCCCTACGCAGACTATCTATGCATTCTAGTAGATAGAAACTTCGCGGAATATAAAATGCATAAAAGTAAGGGAAAGGAGAAGGATGCAAACTCCCGAGGAGACAAGGATTTATCCCGTGGTTCGGCAAGATCGTCAAGATCTTCCTACATCCACGTTGTGGCACCCACCAAGGGGTTTTGCCACACCCAAGTCACCGAGACGAGGGATCTTCACTATTCCTCCCCGTTCGCCTCCCTTGGCAAGGTGGAGCTCAAGCCTTGTACAACTTCGACCTTCCGGGCTTCCACACACGCCTTGTCAAGCTCTGGAAGTCTTCTCACAATTACAAACACCAAGGGCACTCCCTTGAGGCTCTCACACTATCCTAGAGAGTCCACTCACCCAGAATGGAGGCACACAAGCTCTCTCTCTAGCTAGTTCTAGCCTAAATCTTGGTGTATAGATGATCGAAATGGTGTGGAAGTGATTGCTCTTGGTCTTGAACGCTTGTGGATGTGTTGATGGTGTCTGGTGACCAAGACTTGACGAAATGACAGGATTAGGGGGTATTTATAGCCAGCCTTCCCGTAATAGCCGTTGGAAAAGTGGGCTGACAAAACTTTACTGTGAACACCGGATGATCTGATGTCTCCCCTTTAGTTATCATCGTTCAAGTTACTTTAGTTGACATCATTGTGTCAGATATGACCGTTGTTAGACCGATGTTGATCCTGTCTTCTCATCGGATGATCTGGTGGTTCTTCCCCCAGAATTTTCTCAATCTTGATGCTTACTGGAGTAATCGACCGATGTGTGCTTCTCTGTACATCGGATGATCCGGTGCTACACTTGGTCCAATGACCTTGCAAACTGTACTTATGGACCGATGTTACTGAGCCATTCACATCGGATGATCCGGTGAGTACTTTGTTCTGAGGTCTTCTTCTTCAGCTGAACCAACTCGATCGATGTGTTATTCTGAGGAATCATCGGTTGATCCGGTGAGTTGGTTTTGTTTGCTTCGGGTTGTTTCTAAGTGAATTTTTGTGTCTTGCTCAAATGACCTCTTAGACTTTGTTGAACATGTATCTCTGATAATTGTCAATCATTAAGTGTCTTCAATTTTGATTGAGTGACTTTGACATAAGAGCTTTCACTTCTTGTCTTCACATAGTTGATTTGATCTCATACATTGATTGTATATGGGTCTCCAATAACATGTTTATTTCATTTGATTGAGTGATTATGGGGACCTTGCATTCACAAATTCATTAGTAAAATCCAATGGTTGTCATTAATCACCGAAACCATACCTCATGGGGGCCTAGATGCTTTCAATCTCCCCCTTTTTGGTGATTGATGACAACACGACAATTAAAGCGCAATAGTAATGAATTTGGTAAAATGAAACTTAAACGAATATGTAATGAGTATAAGATATCACACTTAACATTTGGAGCCTAAAAAACGATCAATAACTCAAGTGTGGATAAGTGAGTAACACCAAATAAGCTCAATCGATTAAATAACATAAGAGTACTCAATGAACACCAAATGTATCGAATTACACAATGTAATATAGATAAACACCAAATTAAACTCCAAATTGAACTCCAAATTAAACTCCAAATTACAAAAAATGACTCATAAGAAAGACCCCCCCCTGAGACTAAGATACTCCCCCTGAGTCTAAGCTCTCCTCCCCCTGACTCCTCTAACTCTTCTCCCCCTTTGGCATCAAGACACCAAAAAGGGATCCGAGTGCCTAAGGACCCTGAGTACTAGGCGCGATGATGAACTGGTCACCATCGCTGTCGTCAGAGCTGCTAGCTGGAGTAGCGGTGGAAGGAGCTGCCGGAGTCATAGGAGCCACCGTCGGTGCCTGCTGTGTAGGAGCTGCTGGAACAAGGGCACTGACGACGGAGGCCGGCGTCTGCTGAAACAGTGTCGTGGCCGGCAGCGGGGAGTGAATCGGAGCGCCAGGAGCCAGGAGTGGAGACATGCTGATGGAGGGAATCGGCGTAGACGGCACTGGAGCGGCAGCTGGAGCCAGGACTGGTGGTGGTGGAGCGACTCCTGGCAGCTGCGACGGGAGGGCAATCCCGGTCTGGGTGTAGAGGTTGGTGATCAACCCCAGTATGCCCATCATCGCCTGCTGCGTCTGCTGCTGCTCGAGGGTGCGCTGGTGCATCTGGTCGATGAGTCCAGTCAGCCGGTCAGTGTCCTCACGCCTCTCACGGGCGATCTGACACTGCATCTCCTGCTGCTTCTGCTGGAGCTCAAGGAGGCAGGCAGCCTGCTCCGCTCGGGCCTGCTCAGTTGCCAGCCTGTCCAGACGCTGGTGCTCAACCATCTGCTGGAGGAGCGAAGTCAGCTCTGACGGCTGAGTGACCTGTGCCTCAGTGACGGGAGGTGGTGTAGGTGGTGGCACTGTAGAGCCTCCAGCCTTCGCGTCGTGCTGCCTGGGTGAGGGAGGAGGTGGAAAGTACTCCTTGACACTGTCGTCGGTGTCGCTCTCGGACCATATGTGCTGCAGGTCCTCACCCTGAGCCTCTGCCTCAGCTAGCCTCTCATCCTCCTTCTCCAAGTCCGACCAGTCCTCCTCAGAAAGACGAGCCCTGACCTGACGCTCGATTGGACGGCCAAGGCGGCGGTCTCCAGGAGCTGGGGCACGGTAGTGACCGAACCGTGTGACGCTCTCGTCAGTGAGGCGGTCATGCACGGCGGACCCCTCAGGAACCATCATGGTGAGAAGGTAGCTGATCCAGTGTCCATATACGAGCTGCCTCATCATGCCCACTCTGTCTGTTATCACATCCTCCATCTCGCATATGAGGACGTCCACTATGTCGAACTCCATCCCGTTCATGATGTAGAACAGGAGAGTCTGCTGTAAGCTGGTGAACCCCTCCAAGTAGCCAGACCTCGGCAGGAGCGTGCGGCGCAAGGCGAGGTGCACTGTGCGCGCAGCTGGAGTCAACAAAGTCGGTACTCTCGGTTGGTCAGGAGAGAAAGTGGGACCAAACAGGGAACGAATCTCCTCCAGCGGTGGTGCCACTCCTCCAGTGAGCGGCCTCCTCGGTGGATCTGCCTGACCGTAGACCCTCTCATGCACGCAGGTGTCGTGCAAGTCCACTCCCAGCAGCTGTGCCAGCGTCTGCCTCGTCAGGTGATAGTGCTGTCCCATGAACATGAAATCAATCGATCTTCTGCCCTCAGAGACGTAGAGGGTGGCGTAGAATACACGAACCCAATCCTCCACGTAGGCACTCCTCTCATAGGACACTAGCTGCACCAGACCTCTGTACCTCTCGAAATAAGATCGAATCTGTGTCTCGGCAGCCAGAGCGAGCTGATCCCAGTCCAGGAAGTTGTGCTGGAACAACTTGTGGCCTCGGCGTCTGTAAGTCTCGTAGAGAGACGTCTGCGTCACAGTCCAGAAACGACTGTCTACCAGGGCTTCCCGGGGCTGCGGGTACCACTCCTCAAGCAGCACACTCCACCTGAGTCTGCGAAGCTGCTTGGCCTTCATCTTCCGGTAGTCGGTCAACCGGACTCCTTCAGCAACATGGACAGTGGTGTCCATCTCGTAGATAGCTCGTTGGGCCTCCCTGTCCTCACGACGATCGGCAGCCATCGGTCTCGGACGTGGAGCTGTCGCGGGATGACCCCCACGGGTCCGGGCTGAGCGCCGGCGGACGAGAGGCTCTACCGGCTCTTCTTCGGCCTCAGAGTCATCGATCACAGGAGGCTGCCTCGGACGAGCCTCGTGGATCCTCAGCGATCCTCCTCGGCCACGCTCACGCTCCTCGACGGCGCGAGCGGTCATCAACGCCTTCTTCTCCTCCTTCGACAATTTTTGCTTCTTCGCGGCCGGCTCCGCGATGGCCTTGCCCTTGTTCTTCTTGTCACGAGCCATTGCGATCGGGCGCGTGAACGGAGTCAGAACGGCGACGCGGAGAACGACGCACCCGGAAACCCTAGCGACGATGATCGTGGAGGCACCACGACGGCGAGGATGTGCGCGTGGGGCGACTGGTGGCTGGTGGTGCATGGGAGGAAGCGGTGGCGGCGCTGTGGTGATGAGGGAGAGCGGCGGCGGCGCTTGGTGGAGCAGCGGCGGCGGCTGCGACGGAGGTGAGGCGGCGGCTGCGGCGGTGCTTGGAGGCGGCGGGCGGCGACGAGCGGCGGCAGTCGGAGGGCGGCGGCGGCGTACGGCGGCGGCGGTGGCGGCGCTTGAGACTCGGCGGCGGAGGGAAGCGACGGCCGGGTGACGGGATCGGGAGAGAGAAGAGGGAAGGCGTACGGCCATTTTAAATAGTGGGTCCTAAACCCTAGCCGAATTTTTAACACCGGATGGACCGATGTTGAACAATAGATGCATCGGTCGAAAGCCACAGTAAGGTTTTTCAGAAAAGTGCCGTTGACACCGGATGAACCGACGTTGAGGGATGGGAGCATCGGTCGAATGGTACAGTAAGGGTATTCAAAAAGGAATGTTGACACCGGATGGTCTGACGTTGGAGGGAATAGCATCGGTGGAATTGATCAAAGTTCCAAAATTGTACACATCGGATGGACCGATGTTTTTCAGGATGAACTCGTCGGTTCATTTGAGATACTGACTGAACTGGCCCTAGGAGATTGAACACCAATTGATCCGATGAGGAATTGACCTAGGCATCGGATAATCCGATGACGACAGAATAGTAACATCCCATATATGTCCTTTGACCAAACAAACAAGCAAAGAGAAACATATGTCTTAGGACTTTTTGGGCAACCCCTTACCCCTCAAACATGCTAATATGCCAATAACTTGGCTAATCCTTAAAGCAAATAGAACACCGAAGAAAGAAAATGGGAAGGAAATTATCCAAATAAAATGTGAGGCCCATGCTTTGTGAGCTAGAGTATGAAGACTTCTATCTCTTTGAAGCATGTTCCTCTAGGCATTAACGCACCTAACATTTTGTTCTTTCCACCTTATATGAGTTGAGATATTGCATTTCAAACAAGTCTCTTTCTCATGAGGTGGGTTCCCCTTTGTGACAATCTACCGTATGCAATTCCAAACATTTTATAAAGTAAGAAATTATAAGTCTATATGGCAGGCATCATGCAAGGCATAAAATAAATCTATCTTGCCAAATTTGAACCTTTCAAGGGCTTCTTCAGGGAGAGCTACTCTCCAAACCTTGGGACAACCCAAAGGAACCTCCATCCCAAGCTAACCCTTGCTCACCCCTATCCTTTGAGAGTTAGGCAAGACCTATATGAAGTGCATTCTTACATGACGTTCGTTGCATCTAGCACATTTAATTCACTTCTTAGCATAGAAAAAGTTCTCATCAAGTGGTTTAGTGAAGATATCCGCCAATTGTTCTTTGAACCTAACACCTCTCAAAGAGATGTCTCCCTTAGCTTCATGGTCCCTTAGGAAATGATGGCGAATATCAATGTGCTTAGTGCGGGAGTGTTGAACGGGGTTTTTAGCTATCTTAACCGCACTTTCATTGTCACAAAGGAGAGGCACACAACCAAATTTAATACCAAAGTCCAAAAGGGTTTGTTTCATATAAAGAATTTGGGCACAACATGCACCGGCCGCTATATATTCCGCTTCCGCCGTGGACAAGGCGACGAAATTTTGCTTCTTGCTTGACCAAGATACTAGGGAACACCCAAGCAAGTGGCACCCACCGGAGGTACTCTTGCGATCCACGCGGCATCCGATAAAGTCCGAATCCGAGTATCCCACAAGATGGAATTTTGCACCTTTAGGGTACCACAAGCCCACACTAGGGGTATGCTTAAGATACCTAAGTATCCTAAAGACCGCCTTCCTATGCGATTCTTTAGGTGCCGCTTGAAAGCGAGCACACAAGCATACACTAAACATGATATCGGGCCTAGATGCAGTAAGGTAAAGCAATGAACCAATCATAGAACGGTAGTTAGATTGATCAATAGGTTTACCGTCCTTATCTGCGTCGAGATGACAATTGGTTGCCATTGGAGTGCTTCTTGAGCTACAATCTCCCATCTCAAATTTCTTCAAGAGGTCCTTGGTGTACTTCTCTTGATAGACGAAGGTCCCCTCTTGAAGTTGCTTGATTTGAAATCCAAGGAAGAAGTTGAGCTCTCCAATCATTGACATCTCGAATTCCCTAGACATCATTTTGCCAAACTCATGGCTAAGAGCTTCGTTAGTTGAATCAAAAATAATATCATCAACATAAATTTGACAAATGAACAAATCTTCGTTGATGTCCTTGGTGAAGAGTGTGGTGTCCACCCTCCCGATCTTGAATCCTTGCATGATGAGGAAGTCCCGTAGTCGTTCGTACCACGCCCTAGGTGCTTGCTTGAACCCGTAGAGTGCCTTGTGCAATCTATACACATGATTAGGATTCCTCGGATCTTCAAACCTGGGAGGTTGTTCAACATAACCAAGCTCGTTAATGTAACCATTAAGAAAGGCACTTTTCACATCCATTTGATAAAGCCTAATGCTATGATGTGATGCAAAGGCAAGAAGTATACGAATGGCTTCTAGCCGGGCGACCGGGGCAAATGTCTCCCCAAAATCTAGTCCTTCAACTTGCGAGAACCGTTTGGCCACAAGTCTTGCCTTGTTGCGGACCACAACGCCATTCTCGTCTTGTTTGTTGCAGTACACTCACTTTGTTCCGATGATGTTCTTGTCCTTGGGTCGCTCCTCCAACACCCAAAATTCATTGCGGATGAAGTTGTTGAGTTCTTCTTGCATGGCCATCACCCAATTTGGGTCTTGGAGTGCTTTCTCAATGTGAGTGGGTTCTACACACGAAACAAACGAGTAGTGCTCACAAAACGAAGCAAAGTGGCGAGAACGTGTACTTACACCCCTTGACGGACTTCCAATGATTTGGTCCATTGGATGAGCCTTGGAGATGCGTCCATGCCTCATAAGTGGTTGTGAAGCACTTGGCGAAGGTGATGCGTGTTGCTCCTCTTGTGGTTGGACTTGATCATGGACTTCTTCTTCCTCTTGATGTTGTTGTGCTTGTGAGTCTTGAGTTGGCAATGGATCATCCTTCTCTTCTTTGTCAACTTGAGGCGCCATAGAGGTGTTGTTGTTGGAACTTGAGGCTCCCCCTTGATCATGGCTCTCCTCAACTTCGGGCTTGATGTCTCCAATGGTCATGTTCTTCATGGCTTCTCGTAGAGGCTCATCATCTATTTCATCATGACCAAAACTCTCCTCTTGGGAGCCATTAGATTCATCAAACTCAACATCACAACTTTCCTCAACTAAACCAGAGGTTTGGTTGAATACTCGATATGCTTTTGAGTTTGATGCATAACCAAGAAATATGCCAACATCACATCTTCTTTCAAACTTACCGAGCCTTTTCTTGCGGTAGATGTAGCACTTGCATCTAAAGACTCGAAAGTAGGAGATGTTGGGCTTTCTCCCAATGAGAAGCTCGTACGGGGTCTTTTGAAGTAGGCGATGTAGGTAGACCCTATTTGCGGCATGGCACGCCGTGTTGATTGCTTCGGCCCAAAACTTCTCCAACGTGCCGTAGTCATCAAGCATTGCTCTTGCAAGAGTGATGAGTGTCTTGTTCTTTCTTTCAACGACACCATTTTGTTGAGGAGTGTATGTGGCCGAAAACTCATGTTTCACTCCTTCACGGTCACACCACTCCCCAATGTTATAGTTCTTGAATTCGGTGCCGTTGTCACTCCGGACCTTGATGATGGGAAGTTTAAATTCCCTTTGAGTGCAGTTGGCGAAGGTCTTGAACACTTCCAGAGTTTCACTCTTGTCTCCTAAAAATAGAGTCCAAGCATAGCGAGAATAGTCATCAACAATAACGAGACAATAGAGGTTACCGCCAAGGCTTTGATATGTGGACGGTCCGAAGAGGTCCATGTGGAGTAGTTCAAGTGGCTTGGAGGTTGACACCATTGTCTTCATTGGATGGTGTTAAGCAACTTGCTTCCCGGCTTGACAAGCGCTACAAAGCTTGTTCTTCTCAAATGTGACATCCTTCACGCCGGTCACCATCCCAAGCTTGAATGACTTCTTGAGTTTGCTCATCCCTATGTGTGCTATGCGTCAGTGCCATAGCCATCCCAAGCTTGTCTTAGTGAAAAGACAAGTGGTCAAGCTAGCATTCTTGTTGGCGAAGTTCACTAGGTAGAGATGTCCATGCCGGAATCCTTTGAAGACTATGTCTTGGCTAGTTTCACTACTCACAACAACATCATTTTTGCTAAATGTGCACGTTAGTCTAAGATCACATAGTTGTGCAATAGAAAGTAAATTAAAGCTAAGTGACTTAACGTACAAAACATTAGAAATGGATAAATTATTTGAAATAGCAATTTTACCTAACCCAATTACCTTTCCCTTAGAGTTATCACCAAAGGTGACTTGTTCATGATTGTTGGAGTTTTCTATGGTGGTGAACATACCATCATTGCCGGTCATATGTTGGGTGCACCCGCTATCGAGTACCCAATGCTTTCCTCCGGCTTTATAGTTCACCTACACACATGAATTCAATTTTTAACTTTAGGCACCCAAGCCAACTTAGGTCCTTGTATGTGTGATACAAGTGTCTTTGGGACCCAAAGTTGCTTGGGGAGCTTCCCCTTCATGTCCTTCATGTCCTTGCCAATGAACCTAGCCTTCACCTTGTCATCTACTTTACTTAAGAGATAATAGCGATCATTGTAAGTAGATTTGTAATTAGTAGGAAGCTTGGGAGAGGGTCGGTTGGAAAGAGGACACTCCCTTGTGTGGTGACCGGTGACCTCACAATGTTGGCAATAAGAACCAACTTCTTTGATGAAGCTTGTTCTTAGCTTCGGTGAGGGCACCTTTCCTTTGTTGGGCACCGGGAAGGATCCCATTCCTCTTTTGTTGAAGGCCTTTGCTTGTTTGGAAGAGGATTTCCTTATGTTTGACCTCCCCTTTTGAAAGTCTAGCCACACTAGTGCGGAGACTCTCAATTTCTTCCAACAAGTCCTTCTCCCTAACATTAGCTTTCAAAGGCAAAGACTTGTGCAAAACATTAGTTGCATGAGATGTAATGGATATCTTATCATTAAGAGTTTGCTTCTTCATATTTTTCAACTCTTGATCAAGCATGTCATGAGCAAGGTTAAGTGTTTGATGTTCTTGTATTAACTTGTTGTGCTCTTCCAAGAGTGTTTGGTGTGCTAAGTTAAGTTCATGATTATCTATCTTGATTTTAGCCTTTTCTTCCTTAATTTGCTTGACATGGGATTTGAGCGTGTCATGCTCTTTGAGTATGCTTTCATACATGTCAAGCAAATCAAGGTTAGCACTCTCAAGTCTAGCACGAGTTTCTTCAAGCACTTTAACCTTACTCTTTTTCCTCTTAATGATAGCATGATATTCATTTATCAAAGAAGTTAAATCATCGGGGGAAAGCTCATCATCGCTAGAGTCATCACATACCTTGGTGTTACCTTTCGCCATGAGGCACATGGACGGTGGATGAAGAGGTGCATCATCATTGTTGGCGATGGCGAGGCCGGCCAAGCTTTCTTCTTCCTCTTCACTCTCTTCATCACTTGTTTCTTCGTCGGTGACCCATTCATTTGCCTCACACATGAACACCTTTTGTGGGCCATTTCTCTTCTTTGGGAAGAGCCTTGCCTTCTTGCCCTTGTCATGTTTCTTCTTCCCAAAGGATCTTGGCTTTGGTTTGGCTTCTTCTTCATCATCATCACTTCCTTCAAGCTTGCGACGCTTGCTCTTGTGGTTCTCTCTTCGTTTGTCCGGTCTTGGACAATCATAGGAGATGTGGCCTTGATCACCACAATTGTAGCAAGTCTTGTGATCATCTCTCCTTGGTAGAAATGCTTTCTTCTTATGATCAAATATGTATCCCTTCTTAGTGATCTTGGAGTTCAAGCGTGAGAACTTTCTCATCATCAACGCAAGCTCATCATCATCATCTTCACTTGATGCTTGTTCTTCTTCACTTGAGCTAGACTCAACCACCTTCTTCTTCTTGTGGATTGTTTTCTTGGTGGAGGCCTTTAGAGCAATTGTCTTTGAAGATGATTGCTCCATCATCCCAAGTACACTCATCTCATGAGCGTGTATTTCTCCAATGAGCTCCGAAACTTCAATGTGGTCAAGTGACTCTTTTTGGAGCATGGAGTTGATGATGTTGTACTTTGGCTTGGGAAGGAGTATGAGGATCTTGCGGTTGATGAGTCCCTTGCCAAGAGAAGCAATGTCAAGAGCATTTATTTCTTCAATAAGCACATTTAAGCGAGAGAACATCTCATTAACATTTTCATGAGGTAGCATCTTAAATTCATCATATTTTGCTTTAAGCATGTGATATTTAAGTTCCTTGACCCTAGAAGAACCCTCATGAATCTCTATTAAGCAAGCCCAAATTTCACAAGCCTTTTCCTTGCTAGCAATCCTAGAAAACACATCTTGACTAATGCATTCATAAATAGCATTCCTAGCTTTAGCATCCCACTTAATTTGATCACCAACATAATTGTGTTCTCCAAACCACGCGTGGGTCGCTTCCCATACTTCGGGAGCAATAGCCTCAAGATAAGCGCGCATGCGTGCTTTCCAATAGGCAAAGTTCTTGCCCTCGAAGATAGGAACCGAACCCCCAACCTTGGCCATTTTAGCTCTCTAGCGGTGAAGCTAGAATGATCCTATGAGCAACCTTGCTCTGATACCAATTGTAAGGACCGAATGCCCAAGAGGGGGGGGTGAATTGGGCTTTCTTCGAAAAATTCTAAGCAATGCAACTTAATTTCTAAAGCCCAATTCCCTACGCAAACTATCTATGCATTCTAGTAGATAGAAACTTCGCGGAATATAAAATGCATAAAAGTAAGGGAAAGGAGAAGGATGCAAACTCCCGAGGAGACAAGGATTTATCCCGTGGTTCGGCAAGATCGTCAAGATCTTCCTACATCCACGTTGTGGCACCCACCAAGGGGTTTTGCCACACCCAAGTCACCGAGACGAGGGATCTTCACTATTCCTCCCCGTTCGCCTCCCTTGGCAAGGTGGAGCTCAAGCCTTGTACAACTTCGACCTTCCGGGCTTCCACACACGCCTTGGCAAGCTCCGGAAGTCTTCTCACAGTTACAAACACCAAGGGCACTCCCTTGAGGCTCTCACACTATCCTAGAGAGTCCACTCACCCAGAATGGAGGCACACAATCTCTCTCTCTAGCTAGTTCTAGCCTAAATCTTGGTGTATAGATGATCGAAATGGTGTGGAAGTGATTGCTCTTGGTCTTGAACGCTTGTGGATGTGTTGATGGTGTCTGGTGATCAAGACTTGACGAAATGACAGGATTAGGGGGTATTTATAGCCAGCCTTCCCGAAATAGCCGTTGGAAAAGTAGGCTGACAGAACTTTACTGTGAACACCGGATGATCCGATGTCTCCCCTTTAGTTATCATCGGTCAAGTTACTTTAGCTGACGTCATTGTGTCAGATATGATCGTTGTTAGACTGATGTTGATCCTGTCTTCTCATCGGATGATCCGGTGGCTCTTCCTCCAGAATTTTCTCAATCTTGATGCTTAGTGGAGTAATCGACCGATGTGTGCTTCTCTGTACATCGGATGATCCGGTGATACACTTGGTCCAATGACCTTTGCAAACTGTACTTATGGACCGATGTTACTGAGCCATTCACATCGGATGATCCGGTGAGTACTTTGTTCTGAGATCTTCTTCTTCAGCTGAACCAACTCGACCGATGTGTTATTCTGAGGAATCATCGGTTGATCCGGTGAGTTGGTTTTGTTTGCTTCGGGTTGTTTCTAAGTGAATTTTTGTGTCTTGCTCAAATGACCTCTTAGACTTTGTTGAACATGTATCCCTGATAATTGTCAATTATTAAGTGTCTTCAATTTTGATTGAGTGACTTTGACATAAGAGCTTTCACTTCTTGTATTCACATAGTTGATTTGATCTCATACATTGATTGTATATGGGTCTCCAATAACATGTTTATTTCATTTGATTGAGTGATTATGGGGACCTTGCATTCACAAATTCATTAGTAAAATCTAATGGTTGTCATTAATCACCGAAACCATACCTCATGGGGGCCTAGATGCTTTCGCACTATCACATGGTAATCACCGAGTCAATGGGGCAAGCTCACACGCTGAGGGCTCCCACAAAATTACATCGAGAAAGAGAATCATATAAACTCAAAATATGTACAATAGATGTGGGAGTGTACGAGAGATCAAACCTCAAGAGCTCAACAATACATAGGAGACGATCCCCCTTTCCCAAATCTTGATTTCCAAAAGATTTAACCTTTTAGAGCTTTAGATGTGTGGGGAGAAGTGTTTATGTGCTCTTGGGTCATGTGATGACGCTAGGATTCTTAGTTGAAGGTTATAGAGTCGTGGATAACCTATTTATAGATAATCTAGAAAAGTTACCGTTAGGGATCCCGACGGCCGGACTAGTCCGCTCAAGGTACAGTACTAGTCTGGTGTGCTGTGTAATATGTGCGTGAAATGTGCAGCACACCTAAAACCCTAATTGTTGTGAGTGATCCGGACTAGTTTGCACGGAAACAGAAATTTAACCGGACTAGTCCATGGTGAATCCAATAACTAAATCGGACTAGCCCGCAATTAAATGGACTTGTCCGGTGCAAGGTGATATGTGTGTTGTGTTGGCGGACTAGTCCAAATATTAGGACTTGTCCGCGCAAAACATCAGAAAGTTGATCGGACTTGTCCGGCCCATATCTGAACTACTCCGTGTGGAAACAGAGAGTTGATCGGACTAGTCCGGTTTTGCTCCGGACTTATCCGTGTGAGAACAGAAAGTGTGTCGGACTAGTCCGATTGTGAACGGACTTGTCCGGTGCTTCAGGGAGTTTCTTAAATTGTTAACTGAGCCCTTACTCTCTAGGCAAAGTCATGAGCTCTTGGGATGTGTCTCTCACACACATCCTTTACATTAACAACTACTTTGCGCTTCCATCCTTCCCTTGAGATTTTCCCTTCTCATTCCTCATTTTTCACCTTTTTGTGCACCATTAGTTCTATTCTTCGTATACCTGCTTTCATCTCAACAAAACTCATTAGAATCTCGTTTGTTTGTCATAAATCGTCCAAAACCCACAAGAGAATGTGTCAGTACCTGTTGACGGTCGTTATATACCAATATTGACTGTCAATATAACTCAATTATAGGAATGAATATTTCTCACACACATTATAGTTAGAAATAACTTAGTTCCACATGTACTTGTAGAAATTGGTGCATGCAAGTATTTTATATAGAATTGAGGTGAAACAAGGGGATGAATCCTTTAAATTATCATCCCAGCCAATCAAGCGCTGACATGTGGGATCACATGGATCCAATGGCCCACAAACAAAAATATCCGAGGCCATCCAATGGCATATAACCCATATCAGTCAATGGGACCCACCTGGAAGTGACCTGGAGGAAGCACACCGCAAACAAAGCCAAGACCAGGTCGGCCGAACAGGGGGTTCAGCTGACCTCTTCCTGGCTCCAGACGCAAGTAACTTCCATGTGTCCACTCCCCGTGGTGCCCTGATAATGATGAAAACTGATTCACACGCTTTTGGTGGAGGGATTCGACGCTTCTCCAACTATAAATAGAACCCCTCACTTCAACACAGACCACTTGAGCATCATTCTATTGTATACACTAGTTTTCTTAGTCCTTAGTGGAGTTAGGCTATAGAGAGGAGAGCCTCTAGTCCCAAGTCCAAGTTGGGAAAGGTATGGCTCATGTATCTTTTCTTATCTTTGTGACTTTATGCGTAATAAAGATATAATCTTTAGTCTTCTTTTATTCATATACTTGGATGAAGTATTTCTTATTTGATTGTGGATTTCATGCATGTGGTAGGAGTAGTCTTTATGATTATGCCATATCACTCCTAATCTATCATCATAAACACTACAAACCCCCACTATAGTCTAATTAGTTATGATATAATCATGTTAATATGAATAACTTATGCTATGTCTCAACATTGGTTCACCGATGTTTAGCTTAGTAATTGCCTTAGAGAGGTACTTGCACTCGAGCCTCTAAGGTATTTACTTAGTATGCTAGCATGGTGCTAGGATAGTAAGTAGCGTTGGATGTCTCGTAGATCCACAGATTGAAGAGGTAGGTAGTAGGTGGTGACAACCCTATCTGTCCTTTGTAATCATCCACGTTCGGCTATGCCACAGGCTCTTGGCGGGAGTCGCCTAGTGTTGCTAGGGGTAAACCCGTGTCCGATGTGTTGAACAACTTAGCAAATGTATTCACCATTGACATGCTCATTAGTACCTAACCTAGGCTATGTATATGTATATTAGAAGCATTGTAGGAGCAACTCCCCAACTCTAGGTCTAACCTCCATTAGAACCCATTTACTCCTTAGAATAAAATGCTTAGGTGTGTGTCACACTACCCATATATTATCAATTTACCCCTGTCTTGATAATTGATTAGTATCCCATAGCTTGATCATAATAATGGTATTTACTTTACTCCATTGCCTTCATTTGGGATAAATACAATACCCTTGGGAATACTCTTGGGTGAAATGCTACACGATAGTTTCCGTGTGCTTGCGGACCTCATCTCTTTTGAGAGATGATTTGTGACGTAAGAAACGTCAATATTTGCTCTCTTCTTTGGTGTCTCATCAACTGGTGCCTTGATCTTGTCCTTTGATCCCCTAGCTTTTGAAGTTCTTGCTTTCTCGCCCATGGTCACAAGTCTCTTCTTCCTTTGGACAATCTCAGCTGCAGCTGAGTTGTGTGCCTCTCTTTGCTTCTTCTTGGCATTCCTTGCTTCAGACCTCGATTCGAGGAGATCTATAAGAAGCTCTCGTTCCTCTCGAGCCCGACGATAGATTTCTTGCCTTCTCGCCTCAGCATCTAGATCGGATAGAGGCGAGTAGTCGGAATCCGACATCGTTCCTAAGAAGTGATGCAAAAGAGAGTATGTGAGTCCAAGAAAGTGGAATATTGTGTTAGAATTCAAAAAAATCGATCAAGGTTAGGGTTTTCACTGTGAGATCTGGACTTGTCTGCACGAGCCGGACTTGTTCGCCCTAAGGTCGGGCTAGTTCGATTTACACAGTAAGAACCCTAATCTTGAGGATTAGTGAAAAATCTACAGATCCGACCACAATATTCCAGGTATAGGATCACAATGACATATAGAATAGCTTTTGTGAAGAGGTTTTTATCAAAAGACCTCAAAGAATTGAATTTTAAAGGGTTTAGGGCTAGGTCAAGAATACCTCTTCAAATCTTCATATCGACGAAATGTGGATGAAGAATCAGCCTAAGATGCTTGGGGAAGAGTTCCCACGCACCTTGAGGCTTCAATCCACGGATTGGAATCAAGTTTTAGTGGAAGAAATCGAAAATTGCCGATTTGGGTTGCGGTTTTCGCGTTTTGAGGAGAGAGAGTGCTTGAGTGGAAGTGAGAAGGTCGGGGGTCCCTGGGGAGGTTAAGTCCCGAGGGCCCAGACTAGTCCGGGGGAGACCCAGAGTTGTCCGGCCTACGGACTTATCCATCAAAGCCACGCGAAGCTGGACTCCAGACTTGTCCGGCCACTGGGGCGGACTAGTTCGGTCCAAAGGCTAAAACACACACACACACACACACACACACACACAGATATATATATATATATATATATATATATATATATATATATATATATATATATATATATATATAGGATTTTCACCGGAGATTTGATCCTTTTGGACTAGATTTTCACAAAAGATCTTTGCAAACATGGTCAGTAAGCAATCAATGACCAAACTATGACCATAATTCACAAAGATTCAATAATTACAAATAGTTTTCTAGAAAATCGAGGGGGATGAGTTTTTCGCAAGAATGTGTGAATTTTGAAGCAATTACAAGTAACAATCAGCTGTGCAAGATTCAAGCCACATTTTGAGAATCTAAGATATTGAGCTCACTCCTAAGTTCACAAAATATTTTCTCATCTAGGGGCTTCGTGAAGATATCGTCCAATTGTTTTCGGTTCTCACATGGGAAATTGCTATATCTCCTTTGATGTAGTGATCTCTCATGAAATGGTGGCGGATATCGATGTGTTTGGTCCTTGAGTGTTCAACTAGATTGTGGGCTATTTTGATGTCACTCTCGCTGTCACATAGGAGAGGGATATGGTGCGAGTTTATGCCATAGTCCCTAAGAGTTTGTCGCATCCAAACAAGTTGTGCACAACAACTTCCGACGGCGACATACTCCGCTTCAGCTGTGGAAAGAGCAATGGAGTTTTGTTTATTTGAGGACCAAGACACTAGGGATGTAACAAGGAATTGACAAGTTTTGGAGGTGCTCTTTCTATCAACTTTGCACCCCGTATAATCCGTATTGGAATATCCAATGAGATTAAACTTAGAGCCCTTGGGGTACCAAAGTCCTAAGCTTGGTGTGTGAACCAAATATCTATGAATTCTATTAACGGCGGTCAAATGACACATCTTAGGAGAAGCTTGGAATCGAGCACACATACAAACACTTAGCATTATATCGAGCTTAGATGCACATAAGTAAAGCAATGAACCTATCATGGAATCATATACCTATTGGTCCACACTTGGACCATCTTCATTAAGGTCAAGGTGCCCATTTGTTCCCATTGAAGTCTTGATGGGTTTGGCTTTGTCCATATAAAACTTCTTGAGTATATCTTGTGTGTACTTTGTTTGACTAATAAATGTGCCTTCCTTGAGTTGTTTCACTTGGAAACCTAGGAAGAACTTCAACTCCCCCATCATAGACATCTCAAACCTTCTAGTCATTATCTTGGACAACTCATCACAAAAATTTTTGTTAGTAGAACCAAATATAATGTCATTGACATATATTAGGCAAACAAACAAATCATCATTGAAATGCTTAGTGAATAAAGTGTAATCCACCTTCCCAATTTTGAAACCATTTTTGAATTAAGATGTCTCTAAGGCACTCATACCAAGCTCTAGGAGCTTGTTTGAGTCCATAGAGAGCCTTACATAATTTATAGACATGGTTTGGGAAGTCTTGATCTTCAAAGCTGGGGATTGCTCCACGTACACCTCTTCTTTAATTGGACCATTGAGGAATGCACTTTTGACGTCCATTTGGTATAGCTTAAAATCATGGTGAGTAGCAAAGGCAAGTAATATACGAATTGATTCAATCCTAGCTACGGGAGCAAAGGTTTCATCGAAATCCAAACCTCTGACTTGTGAGTACCTCTTGGCCACAAGTCGCGCTTTATTCCTTGTAACCACCCCGTGCTCATCTTGTTTGTTGTGAAACACCCAATTGGTGCCCACAACATTCGCATTAGGCCTCTTCACTAGCTCCCATACTTGATTTTTTTCAAAATTGTTGAGCTCTTCTTGCATGGCCATCACTCAATCCGTATCTCGTAGTGCTTCTTCAAAATTATGAGGCTCCAAAGAAGAAACAAAAGAGTAATGCTTACAAAAATTAGCAACACGAGATCGAGTAGTTACCCCCTTGGAGATGTCTCAAAGGATGTTGTCAACGGGATGGTCCCGTTGAACACTTTGATGCACTCTTGGGTGGGGTGCTTGAGGTCTCGAATATTCATCTTCATCTTCCTCATTTTCTTCGTCTCCCCCTTGATTGGTGCCTCCATTTTCATCTTCTTGAAGCACATCTTGGGGGTCTTGACCTTGATTTATTGAGGAAGAGGTTGCTGGATGTGTGGGGTGATCACTTGAGTCTTGAGGTTGTTCTTGTGGTCGAATGTCTCCAAGTGCCATCCTTCCTATCACTGCTTGTGGAGCTTCTTCTTGATGTAGCACATGACGATCAACTTGCTCCACTTGGGAGCTATTAGTCTCATCAAACACTACATCACGTGCTACTTCAACAATCCCGTAGGATTTGTTGAAAACACGATAGGCGTAAGCGTTTGAGTCATAACCAAGCAAGAAACCCTCATCGGAATGAGAAGCAAACTTCGAAGTCCTAGACTTCTTGTTGAGAATATAGCATTTGCTCTGAAAACACAAAAATAGGAAATGTTAGGTTTTTGTCGGTTAGGAGTTCATAAGACGTCTTATTCAATATGCGATGGAGATACAACTTATTTATGGCATGGCAAGCGGTTTTAACCGCTTCCGCTCAAAACCGGTCCGACGTCTTGTATTCATCAAACATGGTTCTTGAAATCTCAATGAGAGTCCTATTCTTCCTCTCGGCCACCCCATTTTGTTGAGGAGAGTAGGGGGCCGAGAACTCATGCTTGATGCCTTCTTCATCCAAAAACTCTTCAACTTGAGTGTTCTTGAATTCGGTGCCATTGTCACTCCTTATGGTCTTGATCCTTAAGGAGAACTCATTTTGAGCTCTCCTCAAGTATTTTTTGAGGACACCTTGAGCCTCACTCTTATCATACAAAAGAACATCCAAGTGAAACGTGAAAAATCATCGACAATGACAAAGACCATATTTGTTACCGCCAATACTTATGTAGGCGATTGGACCGAAGAGGTACATGTGTAGAAGCTCCAATGGTCTTGTTGTCGTCATGATGTTCTTGGAAGGATGTTGAGCTCCAACTTGCTTTCCGGCTTGGCATGCGCTACATGGGCTATCCTTTTCAAACACAACATTCCTTAAACTACGGATGTGCTCGCCCTTAAGAAGTTTTTGCAAGTTCCTCATCCCAACATGGGCTAGTCTTCGATGCCAAAGCCATCCCATGTTGTTTTTTGAAATTAAGCATGTATCAAGTTGGGCTTTATCCGTGGAGAAATCCAAAACATAGAGCTTTCCCTTAAGTACACCCTTAAAAGCAATTGAGTCATTACTTATTCTTGTGACGGTCACACTCTCATTAGTGAAAAGACAATTATAAACTTTGTCACATAGTTGTGATATGGACAAGATGTTATAATCAAGTGAACCAACATGTAAAATATTGGAAAGAGTATGATTAGGGGATATAGCAATTTTACCCCCGCTAAGGATTTTCCCTTGGCTATTGTCCCCAAAATAGATCCCCTCACTTGGATCTTTATTTTCTTCATACTCCACAAACATCATCCTCTCTCCGGTCATGTGATTTGTGCATCCACTATCAAGAATCTACTTGGTTCCACCGAAAGAGTACACCTACAAAATAGAATTAAGCCTTGGCTTTAGGTACCCAAGCGGTATTGGTCCTTTGATGTTAGTGAGGAGGCACTTGGGCACCCACACACAAGGTTTTGGACTCTTGTGGTGTGGCCCAACATACCTAGCATAAGGCTTACCAAACTTGTTTCTCAATAGAACATATGAAACATCAAAATCATGAAACAATGGATGAGGTTTATTTTTAGGCATGTTATGAGATGTAGCAATGTTATTTACTTTATTAATATTGTATGAACCTACTTTGACAAAAACAATCAACTCTTTGCCATTTTTTGGAGTTTTGGCATTTTGCCTCTTCTCCCTAGAATAGCCAAGACCATCTTTAGCAAGTTGATGTCTTGTGTTGGTGTATGCACTACGTGCATAAGCCATCTTATCCTTGTCAATGATGCCACCTTTCGATGCTTGGTTGTTTTGTGCCATCTTGAGCTCATCGTTAAGTTTTAAGATCAAGTTAGAGCACTTGCAAGTTTGAGATGTTTCGGATTTGACATTTGTGGAAGGTGGGCTTTTAGAGGAAGAAGGTGCATCGACCTTGAGAGACTCCACTTGTGTTTCAAAGATCTTGTTAACTTTTGTCAAGCTAACAAGTTCATCCTTTAGCAAAATTGTAGTGTTCTCAAGGTTCGAGCAATTTTCCTTGCTCAAAGTTAGTTCACGCTCAAGTGCATTGCTTATTTCTCCAAGAGCTCCTCAAACTCTTGACATCTCTCCTTTTGTTGGATGAGCATGTCCTCTTGACGATTGATGAACTCTTCCTTCTCAAATATATCATTTGATAATATCTCTAATCTTTTCAAAGTACTCTTTCATTTTCACTACTACTATCAAAATCATCATGTGAGGAAATTGAAGAAGATGATTTAGGTTTAACCTTCTTTCTTCCCTCCTTGGCCATGAGGCAAGTTGGCCTTGAGTTCTACAAGTTGGGAAAGAACTTGTTTTCCGTGGTTGACTTCTTCATAGCAATAGTTGCTATCTTCTCTTCTTCATCGGAGGAGTACTCTTCATTTGAATCCCACTCCTTCCCAAGGTGAGCATGTCCCAATTGCTTCTTCTTCTTGAAGTCTTTCTTTTTTGAGACTTGCCCTCCTTCTTCTTCTTGTTCTCTTCATGTGGGCAATTGACAATGAAGTGGCCGTATTCTCCACAATGGTAGCAAGCCCTCTTTGGTCTTGTCTTGGGCTTGTCTTTGCTCTTGCCTTCACGATGGTAGCTCCCCCTCCTCCTTCTCAACATCTTCTTCATGTTGATGAAGAGTGCGTCTTCCTCATCGGTGTCGGTGCTCTCTTCATCACTATCTCCTTTTTCTTGGGATCTTGAGGATGTTGCCTTGAATGCAACATCTCTCTTCTTGGAGGAGGAGAGTTTTTGAAGGTCGTTGTAGAACATGGCCTCTTGCTCCATCATCTCATGGTTGATGATTCTCCCTAGCACTTTTTCGGGAGTCATCTTATGGAATCCCGGACTTTCACGAATTAGTGAGCAAAGAGTGACATTTCTAGGCATGAATGCCCGAATCATCCTCTTCACCACTTCGTGGTCCGTCCATCGGATGCTTCCATAAGATCAACTCTTGTTGATGAGGGTCTTGAGGCAGTTGTACATGTCATGGGGGGGGGGGGGGGTCTCACCATCCATGATACTGAACCTCCCAAGTTCTTCTTCGATCATTTCGATCTTGGTCTCCCTTATGACACGGTTGCCCTCATGTGTCGTCTTGAGCGTGTCCCATATTTCTCTGGCCACCTCCAACTGTTCAATCTAGTTGAACTCTTCTCGAGTCAATGAGGAGGTGATCACTCCAACCGCTTGAGCATTGCGATGGAGTAGAATGACTTGCTCCGGGGTAACGTCTTCCTCATTCTTGGGTATATGAACACCTGTCAAGACAATTTGCCACAAGCTAGGGTTTAAGGAAATGAGATGCATCTTCATGTTATGATTCCACATAGAGTAATCATTTCCACCAAATTTGGGAGGTTTCCCAATAGGAATAGATAAATAGTGGTTACTAGCAGTTAATCGCTCATAGTTGTAAGGATATCGGGAGTAGTCTTGGGAACTACTCCCATTGTTGTTGTTGATTGGATCGATCGCCTTGGTCTCCTTGGGAAGACCTAGCTTCTCACGAAGTCGCGCCTTGAGTAGACACACTTCATCGTTGTCATTGGGATCATCTTGTAGCACATCGACGTTCTTCGTCATGTCGTCATAGACGATCACTGGGACCTCATTGTCACCCCTTCCGGCCATCTCCTCTCTAAGTTGTTAGACTCTTGATGGAGAGACCAACTCTGATACCAATTGAATGTCGCCTAGAGGGGTGGTGAATAGGCAATATGACATGAAACTGCTTAATCAAATGACATTAAGTTCCTGAGGCCAGACTAGTCTGGTCAGGGCTATACTAGTCCGCTCATCACAGGGTGAAAACCTAAAAACTTGAACTCTACAAGTTATTCGCGGAATTTAGGTTCACAAAAGATGGATGCAATGTCTAGCAACCTAGTGCAACTTAGATTAATAAATGTAAGCAATTAGGTTGCAAGATTTCAACGAAGAACAATATGAGGAATGCATGTACCCTAAAAACAATTCTAGTGATTACGAAAAGTAAAACGAGAAGAGAGACATGATTTATCTCGTGGTTCAACTCCACAAAGAAGCCTACATCCACGTTGAGAAGTCCACACATGGACCGGGTCTCACTTGACCCTCTTCTCACCAAGCCACCACAATGGTCGACTTGGTTTCCATTATATTAAAGGGTAATCACCAAGTTTCTTGGAGCTGCTCACAAGTTGAGGATCCCACAAATGAATACAACAAAGAGCACACGAAGCTAAACTCACACAAGCCACAAAACGCAACACCAAGTGCGAGAGATCAAACCGACAACCAAAGTAGGTTGATCTTCCTTCACTCTCTTTCCCAAAGCCTAATCTCTTCAAGATTTGGTCTTAGAGGGCAAGTAGGACGAGTAGAAGGATTTGGAAGGCTCAAGGACAGTTGTGGCGGCGCTAGGGTTCAAGGTACTTCAAATAGGAGCCCGATTCTCCTTTTTATAGAGGTCCCGACAACTAACAGTTGCCATCAACACAAATCCGGACTGGTACAGACCTGGACCACGGACTAGTCCGGCGTTTTGGGACCGCCAACAATTCGACATCACCGATCGACAAAACTGGTGACGTCCCCGCCAACGTTTGAATTTCAAATAGTCATGGTAACCCGGACTAGTCTGGCCATAAACGGACTAGTACGAAGTTGGACAGAATGCTTTAGTACGGCTGAACGCGGACAACTCTAGGAGAGCCCGAACTAGTCCGGCCCCTGAGGCGGACAAGTCCGGCCTCCCACGACTTAGCTTTGGGATCTCTCACTAAGGCTCAAACGGACTAGTCCGTATCACAACAAACAAGTCCGAACTAGGACAGAAACGTTTGCTCCGTCCCAAAACAGACTACTCTAGCTCCTGTGGCGGACAAGTCCGGCCTCCCGGGACTTAGCTCCACTGACGCTCACCAAGGATGAACGGACTACTCTGTATTCATACGGACAAGTCCGAATTCTAACAGAGACCTTAGTCTGTCCCAAAATGGACTAATCCGGCTACCCGGACTAGTCCGGCCTGAGGCCCGGACAAGTTCGGTCACTAAAAATTTTCTCTCAAAGGCTTCCCACTTTGGTATTTCTCTCAACCACCACTTTGAGCCCTCTTTGATGATCACAATGCACTTGATACACACACCCTCACACTTGATACAACTAGTCTAAATTCAACACAATAGAAACCCTAATTTCTATGCTTGAGTCTTCAACGCCCATTTCAACCTTTTCTTTTTAAGGGATTAAGTCTCATTTCAATCATCACACCTGTGCTTAAGATCAACTCATGCCATTAATCTCTTAATTGTTGTCATCAATCATCCAAAAATCACGGGGATGTCTAGATGCACTTTCACTCTGTTGTTGTTGCCTTCCGACAGGGTGTAAGGGACAAGAGGATGCTGGAGATGCTGGCCACGAAAGACATCCATGATGTCACGAAGCTCTTCAGTCTGCCAGACAAATGTGCTAGAGCTGCTAAGGGGCGCGACTGGTACTCTAGACCAGCCGCAGAGGCAGGTGCGCCATCTGCTTCCAAAGCAGGAACCACTGCCCAAGACAGTGGAAAAAAGAACAAGAAGATAGGTGGCAAAAATAAACCACTTGTCGGCACACCTACAACTGTAGCTGCAACGGTCCAGGTGGCCGGGGGCCGCGCCCCGACAAGCGCCCACGATCATCGTATGATGACGGCGACAACAAGAAGTGGTGCCTGATCCACAACACCTCGGGTCAAGGCCTCGAGGACTGCTGCAAAGTCAAGAGGCTGACAGAGCGTGTCCAACAGAAGCGTCGAGAAGACACGCCATTCCGCTAGCAGGAGGGCAAATAGAAGGTCGACTCGGAAGTCGCTGAGCAGTGGGAGTTGGGGTTCCAAGACGCTAATAAGGCATTCAAGGCGGTCTACAACAACGTCGATGACTCCGACTGCAGCTCCGACAACGAGCGAAGGAGGACTCTCCATATGATGTATGGAGGGTCGTGGGACATTACTTCCCAACGTGTAGTGAAAACTTTGTGTTGGGAGGTAGCTGCTGTAGCTCCCACCGTCAAGGTGGAGCCACATCGGAAGTGGATGAACACTCGGATCACCTTCAACGCCTCCAGCTGCCCCAGGAACACGGCGGGAGTTGGACAACTTCCGCTGATAGTGTCCCCAACCATCAACAACCTATAACTCATCCACATTATGATTGATGGCAGGGCGACACTCAACCTCATTAGCTTTGCTACTTTCAAGAAGCTGCAGTCCCCATGTCGAACCTTAAGCCATCATGCCCATTTTCTAGAGTGGGTCCGGGACCTATCACTTCGCTCGGTTGTGTGTCTGTCTCGATAACATTTGGGACGAATGAGAACTACCTTTCGGAGAAATTGATCTTTTACATGGCGGAGATCAGTATTCCCTTCAACGCCACCCTCGGCAGACCGACTCTGTACCGGTTCATTGTGGTAACCCACATGGCTATCTGGTGTTGAAGATGTTGACACCTACGGGCATCCTCAGGATCCGTGGAGACCGTACTGTAGGTGTCACTATGTTGCAGAAGCTACATGCACTTGCTACTGCGCAAGAAGCTGACGCCAACAAGGAGCAATCAACTCAACAACCTCCGAGCATGCGCCACCATGGCTCAACATCTGCACCCCGTTTATAGCCAAATAGTGACGATAATGTACCTCTCAAAGTCATCCAAATTGGTTCTGAAGCTGCTCAGACCACTCGCATAGAGGGAGGTCTGTGTGACAAATAGAAACCCGCGATCATCACCTTCCTCCGGGCTAATGTCGAGGTGTTTGCATGGCAACCGTCACAAATGCTTGGATGCATATTCTGGTTTTCACTAAATAGCAATGAGTAAGGAAGATGAAGAACATACAACCTTTATCACAGTAGATGGTATATACTACTATACTGCTACACCTTATGGTCTCAAGAATGCTCTATCAACTTTTGTGCGAGCAATGCATAAAACGTTTGGGGAACTTATTCGGGACCTTGTGGAGGTGTATGTTGATGATATCGTTGTCCAAGTCAATACCAGAGACTCTTTACTAGACAATCTTCAGTCAGTCTTTGAGAAGTTGTGCATGACGCACACAAAGCTAAACCCTGACAAGTGTGTCTTCGGGGTTTCCTCTGGAAAGCTTCTTGGATTTCCAGTAACACACCGAGGAATTGAAGCAAATCCAAAGAAGATAAAAGCTATTGAAGGGTTGCGGCCTCCTGCCCGTGTCAAGGATGTCCAGAAGCTTATGGGATGTTCGACCTCACTCTGTCGGTTTATCTCTAGACTGGCTGAGCAGGCACTTCCATTCTTCAAGCTCCCGCGGAAGTCCGGACCTTTCAACTGGTCCGAAGAAGCAGACAAGACGTTTCGGGAGCTAAAAAAGTCTCTCACAACACTACCAATCATGGTAGCTCCGAAACCAAGTGAGCCTTTACTGCTTTAAATTGCTGCAATGATAGAAGTTGTTAGCATGGTGCTAGTTGTGGAGAGGCCAGAAGTATCTCCAAATTCCTCTTCACAAAGGCTCGTATCTCTCCGGGAGGGTCTGAGCCACTTGGAGAAATCAACAATCAAGGCGAGTCTAGGTCCCAGATCCCAGACAATGAAGAAGGTCTTGAAGACCGAGGGCCTCCAGACGTTCCTCTACAAGAAGACATGTCGGACCCCTCCGGGAGGGTCCTGACGGCACATGAAGAAGACCCGAACCCCTCCGGGAGGGTCTAGGTTGATGGAGAGGATGGACCAAACCCCTCCGGGAGGGTCCAGAATGTCCAACGACCTGTTTACTTCATCAACAATGTCCTCCACGACGCCAAGACAAGATATATTGAAGTGCATAAGCGTCTTATCACGTCAAGAAAGTTGCGTCATTACTTTCAAGCTCACTAGATATCAGTAGTAACCTCTTATCTATTGCGGGCTATACTCAATAATCCCAACGCAACAGGAAATATTGCCAAATGTGTTGCGGAGCTAGCAGAGTTTGAGCTTGAATTTCTGCCACGACATTAGAGATGAAAATGGTCAAAAACGATCAGAAAAACATCAATCTCATTTTTGTTTTCATATTTTTGAATGATATGAAAACGAAAACGAAAAATCACGATCGGAATGCGAAATCGATATTGTCGATTATTCAAAAACGAACAAATCGGTACAAAAATATATCGATAACGAACAAAAAACGATAAATAAGACAGGATGGCAACAACAAATTAGTTCACACAAAATGAGTAGTCATATTAGTGAATAGTTATACATCACATTTTCATTTGTAGTCCTTACATTAATTAGTCACTAGATGACATAATCCATACATGTACACATAGTCCATACACATACATAAATACATAGTCCATACATTAACACACAATGATAAAATAGCATTCTAACATCCTTGACCTTGGAGTATTTTTTTCAGCTGCGTTGCCCACCTGCAAGACAAATGCCGCTGCCTGTTGCCTGCAGGCAAAAAAAAAAAAAAATACAAGTTTGTCTAACAAATAGACTGCTGCCCGCAATACAAAAAATCTATGAACGAGTTAGCTAATAACGAATGAATGAATGCATGAAGTCAGATTTGCCCGCACTACAGTCTGATTTGCCGTTGGACTCATGCTAGTAACAATGAACGAATTAACTAATAACCAATAAATGAATGTATGAAGTTCTAGTAACCATGAACGAATTAACTAATTGAACCAATGAATGAATGCGTGAAGTTGGGAAGGGGAAAAAATGAAGGCAAACGATGGAAGCTGCTGACCTAGCTGGGGATCTAGCGTCCGTAGATGGCTCGCTGCTCGCTGAGTATCTGGTGACCGTGGATGGCTCGCGGGGCCGTCGTCGTGGACGACGAGGGACGCAGCGCGGCGTCGACCGCGGCGTCAGCAGCGACGGCAAGCAGGGGCAGCTTCGGCGGCAACGTCTCACGGAGGCAACCACGGCGGCGGAGATGGATCACGGGGGCGACGGCGGCGATGTATCCCGGAGGCACCAATTGGGAATCAAGAGAGGAGACTAGGGTTTCACTTCAGTATTTTACTGTGTTGGTCGTGTGGGCTAAAGGGCCGCCACCCGCCAGGCCTTACAAAGTCCGATCTGCACCGCGTGGGGTAGTTAGGCTGGGCTTATTCCGAATTCTGTAATACGGTATAAAAACGGGATTACCCCTATAAAATACGGGAACCGCAAAAACGGTCGGAAAAACATCTAAATCATTTTCGATCCCGATTCCGAATATCTCGTCTCTTTTTCGTACAGGTTCTGAACAATTACAAAAAAAACGAAAACGATGGGAAAAAATCAAAAAATACGATATATGGTACGGGGTGGTACGGTACGGGATTTTCCCGTCCCGTTTTCACCCCTACTCGACATGCTATCAAGAGGCAGGCGCTAGCTGATTTTCTTGCGGACTGGACTCCATCTCCATCTGGTACAGGAGGCCTCAACATTGACATGCCAGAATCCAAGGTCCCAATTTTCACCAAGCCTCACTGGACTCTCTTCTTCGACGACTCCGTGCAGAAGTAGGGGGTCAGAGCAGGGATTCTGCTCCTCGCACCAACCGGAGAGCAAGTCAACTACATGGTCTGCCTTGACTTCAAGGCGATCAACAACAAGGCAGAATATAAAGCTCTCATCTTCGGACTGAAGACTGCGTTGTCATTCGGTGTTGCTAGTAAAAGGAGATTCGCAACTCATCGTCAAGCAAGTTAAAGGTGAATGCTGTTGCAACAATCTACAACTAGCAGCATATCTACTTCAAGTCCAGAAGATGCAGAAGGAAATCCATGTCCTATACCTATGCCATGTCCAGCGTGCCAGCAACGCTGAAGTTGATGACCACTCGACAAAAGCTTCTATTGTGGCTTCAGCGCCCGATGGAGTTTTTGTAAGGAGGCTACAAGCACCATCCACCCAACCTGCCGAACTCAGTGAAGGGGGCGAGTACAGCACCTTGAAGCTGGCGGTCCCGGTGGCCCTACTACCATGGTGTCCACCAAGGATCGTAGGCGTCACAGGGAGTTTCGTGCAACCAGACGCGCAAGGTCTAATAGCTCAAGCTAGTCCTGATGCATGGATCACGGAGGTCTGGAACTACTTGAAAGACAATATCCTTCCTGAAGAAGATGTATCCGCTGAACGAATTGTCTGGATGGCTAAGAGATACACATTGGTAGAAGGGGATCTCTACCGACGTGGCGCCAATGGCATCCTATTGCGGTGCACAACCTGAGAAGATGGCTGCGAGCTCCTCGTAGAAATCCATAGAGGCGAGTGTGAGAACCATGCTTCATCCCGCACGTTGGTCAGTAAGGCCTTTCGGCATGGTTTTTACTGGCCTACAACTCTCCAGGATGCAGTCACGCTGGTCAGGATATGCGAGGCGTGCCGGTTACATACCAAGCGGATCCACACACCGGCACAATCACTACAAATGATTCCACCCTCATGGGCATTCGCTGTATGGGGGGCTGGATATTATGGGAACATTTCGCAAAGCCGTCGGAGGACACTGGTTTCTCTATGTCGCCATTGAATAGTTCACAAAGTGGTCAGAAGCAGCTGCTGTTGTACCAATTAACAAGCAATCAACCATCAGGTTCTTGAAGTCCATAGTCTGCAGGTTTGGAGTCACGAACATAGTCATCATTGACAACGGGACTCAATTCACAAAGTGCAAAATTGCAAGAATATTGTGCAGACATTGGCATCAAGATTAGCTACGCATCAGTAGAACACCCAACAAGTAATGGGCAAGCTAAGAGAGCAAATGCTGAGATTCTTAAAGGACTCAAGACTCGCACCTATGAACACTTGAAAAAGCATGGTTCCAATTGGATTGAGGAGCTTCTGTCTGCACTGTGGGCTAGACGGACAACACCCAGCCGGACTATAGGAGAGACACCTTTGTTCTTGGTGTACAGAGACGAAGTTGTCCTTCCTCCGGAGATCACCATGGATTCTCTTCGAGTCCAAACTTACGACGAAGCCACGCAGGACCAGCTCCGGCGTGATGATCTGGACCTTGCCGACGAGGCAAGATGACGAGCAGCTTCCGAAATGTGCGGTGCCGCCAAGCACTCTGGCGCTATCAGTAAGGGCATGTGCGCAGTCGGCAGCTTGAAGTAGGTGATCTAGTGCTGCGACACATTCTTTATCGAGAAGGAGCAAACAAGCTCTCCCCCAGCTGGGAGGGACCCTTCCGAGTGATAAAAGTTTACCACCCCGGATGCGTACGCTTAGCTACAGAGGAAGGGACACCGCTTCCCAACTCTTGGAACATTGAACACCTTCGTAAGTTCTACACTTAACACGGAGGTGAGTCTATTGTTATTATAGTATTTCATAGTGCCCAAGAATAACTAGGGTTGGTCCAAAGATGTGCATCATGCTTAGCATGGTTCCGTACCTTAAGTGTGTATCCTTTGACCCCCTGTTATCCAAAATTACTATGAAATGCTATAATATGAAACATTCCTGTACGTGCATTTACATTGCGCATGTTATTACTTATTTGCCCTGTTATACCTTCTTGCCAATAGTAAAGGTGTGCAATCCTGTTGCAAATGGGTTTCTAAGAATTCATGTGATGTATATTTAAGTATTTTTGGTAGTCTTTTTCGGGACCTAGTGAACGCCGAATGGCCTACTCGCCTAAAAACCAATGCCAATGATGTGGGGACCGGGGTCCCGACGTCCAAAGATCTCATTGGGTGGTGTCGAGCGATGCGGCACCTAACAGTACACACGAAAAGAATTACCAAAACATACAAAGTTTTCATTTCATAAATATAATTAGGGTTTACAAAATAGTGTACAATAGAGGTACACACGCAGCGGAACTACATACTCATCTTCTCACCTATCTAAGAATGAGAGAAGACGTCCATGCCCTAGGACGCTTCTCACTAGCAACATGATGATCATCCAGCAGCGGCGTGGTCCACACGAGATTCTTCTCGACACCTCAAGGTCTCATGTACATCCTGAGCAGCAGAAATAAACTAATACCTGCAAAAATCATTAAAGCTCAAACGTGAGCATAAGGCTCAGCAAGACTAACCCGCCTCACTAGACATATGTGAGGTAAAGTCTAACCATAGGTAAGGAATAGCATAAATAGACTCGCCTACAAGTGGATCCTTATAGTCATGTTTTAAGTAGCAAATGACATTCCTCAGGCACGGCACATCATAGACTCCACAATCAAACAAGAAACGCTTTGTCGATGATATGTCATGCCCAAAGCACATAATGCTATTACAGATTGAGTATTTGGAAACTTTTAACTTTTAATTGTGCTATCTCTAATCCATACAAGTTGCAATACAATAATAATCATGGCAACAATTTCATAATAATTCCATTACTCTTTATTACTACGTCACAACGCAGTGAACAAGCAGTACTCAAATAACCGCGAGGGACTGTGATTGCAATCAGTAGACACCAGAATAACACGTCACATACACCATTTTGGAAGTGGATCGAATCACACTTTAATACTATGTTGTATGTAGCAACCTTTCACAAGAAACTCAAATGTCGAACCGGTCCCACCATCGCAGGCATAAGGTCCCCGCACGGAGCGTGTCTGTGCCCGCCGACAGATTTATACCTTACTGCCCTCAACCCACCCCTATCGACCGTGGGTAATGCCTCGACACCCAAGTTATCAAGTTACATCGGTTTCCTGGGTTCCATATGCCCAGTATGCATCCGGTACAGTTCAAACTTGTCCAGGAGGGCCGCACACGGATCGGTTCTCAATCTACACAAGCAGGGCTACGCACATGAGACCCGGTCTCGTTGCATCCTATCCCGCTGCTCGATCTCCAATTCATATTTACAAAACATTATTTGCTCAAATTCATCCCGTGTGATAAAATCCTATCTCGTGAGTAGATTCCAACTACTCGACTTCTATCGGATTCCTAAAAACATAAGCATGACATTTTCTACTAGTCGGGCTGTAAACCTACCCAATACTTTATGGGATTTGTGGGTCATGCAAGTGGAGTTTCAATCACCTTAGCCCTAATGCACAAAATTATTCCTAGACATAAGTGATACAATTAGAAAATTTGAAAAGCACTTAAATGCAAACTGGGGCTTGCCTTAGTTTGTGACTCAATTAAATGTCAATGGTCAGTGGTCTTCCTCCGGAGATTTCACCAAGGAACTTCAAGACGGACACCCTGGCCTTCTCCTCCAAGCGAAGCTCCTCATCGATCACCTATTATCACGTTCCTATCGACATGATATGCATATAAGTAAACATTGTAACTATACTTTAGATTAAACAAGTTAAACAAACTCTAAGACTGATGAGATTAACTAGGAGGAAGAGGTATGCCTCTGTTGTGTGGATAAACAAAGGATGGAGTCAAGTGGTCATAGTAGTGTCGAGATGGGAATTGAAAGGTGCAATGAAAGCATGTAATGCCATTATTCACTTAACACGTGGAGCTATGCCATTCGAGAAGGCTGGGACTGACTGGAAAGTGTTGGACTGATTAGGGTAAGGATGACACAGGAATCAAGGTGGGACATCAAAAGCTTGAGTATGAGTGGAGTGTGTAACAAATAAGGTCGCGACTTAGAAGTCTACCAATGAAGTTATACAAACTCACTAAGGTGTAAACCTAGTTGAGTGAGAATTGTGGTCGCAGGGTTTAGAATTAGGATGAATCGAAGTGGAACCCTAGCAACACTCGGAAGTGAAATGAGATTGGCATTGCTTGGACTCAAAGAGTCATCACAAGCACTGCTAACTTGACGTGAGTACCAAGACAACGTTCAAATCACTTTTAGGTAAACCAGTCGCTACGACTAACTTCGCAAGCATCGTTCAAGTTCTTACATGACACTATTGCAGTGTCTTTTGCAAGATTGTCCAGGTGAGCTCGGTGAACTCCTGGAACTTGAACATAATGCATTACTATGCCATGACAACATGCTTTGACATCTCGTGAAGGTCGTCTCATCGATGTTCACATCGACCCAGAACTCGTCAACGGTGGTGAGCAGAATCCCGAACACCTCCTCATCAGTCTCAAGGTTAGTGATGTCGACTCGATCGTCGGCAAGCGACTCGACGAACCAACCGCCGATGAAGCGGCACACCTAGTTAAGCAGTTCTGCAAACTATTAGGAAACGTCTGCGACACGACCAATAAACTCTTATCCAAGTTTCCCCTTGACCTAGTTCTCCTTGACGGTCGCGACGTTCTCGCATTCCTCTACCATAGGTTATCGGTGGTCACCAATACCCTTGGTTTGAACTAGAAGGCATTTCATCGAGCACCTTGGCTACACCTAGGACTTGATGAATCTCACCTCGACTAAACCCTAATTTGGCCAAACGGCCATCGCCCGATGTGTCATGGAGGCAATGTTGTGGCGTGGGGAGGCAGCACGGACGCGACACTGCGCGATAGAGGAGACAACACGCGCACGATGAACTGGGAAGACGGAGGAGGATTACTTGGATGGTCGACGGGAGGGGCGTCGTCAAGCACCAGCGACGCGACAGGCGGCGAATTAAGACGCTGTGGTGGCCGTCGGGCGCTAGATGCAGGTAGAAGACCATGGCGCGGGTGGCAGCTGGCCGGCGACTTTAGCTCTGGTGTGCAACGTGTGGCCGTCGGACAGCGGCGGGGTTGCATATGGGGGCGCGCTGGAGCGCGCACACAGAGGCGGCCGACAGCGAGCGGGGCAAAAGTCGTGACTGCGTTGGGGAGGGCGGAGCACAGGCGAGGGCGTGGAGATGAGGCGCGACCGGGTGCGAGCGGCGCGCAGGGTGCGGCGAGCTGGGCCCGCGCTACTGGACGAGCGTCGCGCCGTGGCAGCCGGGCCAGCGGCGCGTGGGGGCAGCGTCGGTGAGGAGGCGGAGCGTCGTGGCGGCTTGGCCAGTGGTGAGGCGAGCAGGGCAACGCGGCGGTGGCGGGGAACTGCGCAGGACGACAACGCGACTGGAGTGGAGGCGACGCTGGGCACACGATGCGCGACGAGGTTGCAGGCGGGGCGCACGAAGGCAACGCGACACTGGGTGGCTCGGCGAGCGTGCAGCGGCAGAGGCGCGGTGGTCGAGCGGGAGCGGTGAGAGCCGGCCATCAGCAGCGGCAGGCGCGCCACTGGAGAACAGGGCGCAGTCGACGCAGGTGAGCAACTTGGCAGTGAAGGAACGTGAATGGCCATGTGCTGTAGAGTTGAAGCCACTTAGAGAAGAACAAAACCGAACAGAGCACTTCACTTGGGAGGATAAGACTGACATGTGGGTCCATCTTCCCTTTATTCTCTATTTCCTTCTAAAAATCATTCAGCTACCATGATTTCAATAAATGAAAATTCTTGGCGGGGCGGATAGGGATAATGGTGAGCGATCAAGCAGTGCAACTCTGAGGTGGTAACCACTAGTCATGACACGTGGGCCCCACCTAACGACGTAGTTTAATTTTGCACTGAACATACTTACTTTTGAGTGGTCGAAGCGTCAACATGCGGTGTGTGTTGACGTGGTGGCTTGTCGAGCAAAAGCGGCGGTGGAGGAGAGCAGAACCAAGCGACGTGTGGTGCTGCCAAAAACATCACGGTGGTGTATTATAAGTTGAAGTGGAGAAAGAGAAAGAGAGAGCGTGTTAGGCTCCAGCTGAACGAGGATAAGGGCAAGCCTAAAAAATTAGCATGTGCGCGAACATTCTTAGAACAGACATCGAGATGGTTCCTGATAAGCACGAGCAGAAGAGGAAAACAAACGACGTTTGATGAGAGCTGACTGGTGGGCCACCCGATAAGTGGGCCCCACCCAAGGTGTTATCTTCACTTGAAACACCACGATGTTGCTCATGTTGAGGTTAAACTAGTATTTGAAGTAACACTCGAAGCTTTAACAGTTTATGTGACATTTTCCAGGTAATGTTTGAAGTTTTTAACAATTCCCCATTTTCGTGATCATTGGTTAACTAACATGATTTCATGTGAATTCGAATTGCCAATTCCACTTTTTAAAAATTTTTAAGTTCGCATCTTCGTGTTCTTGCTCTACTCAAATGCGGGCTTTTACAAATGATAGGTCTGGATGTGCTAAAAGCTTAGCCTGGTCTAGCACCCTGAGTATGCACACTCTACCTTTTCTAGTGTTGCGTCAAAGTAAGGCGGGCCCGAATAGCATATGGTCCTAGATTGAAGCGCAACCAATATACTGATATTATCACACTGAATTGTCCAGGACCCAGAGTTCAACTAAGGATAGTAAGACACAACTAAACTACAGGCAAGAAGAAGCACTTTTACTACTTTTCTTTGTCTCTCATGTGCAGGACAAAGGTTTTATACACTCGTTCTAGGAGCTCTGACACCTACAAGGTGGCCCGATGTTAATGTTTTACACGTTGATAGTTGGTCCCGTCGGATCAACAAGCTCCGACACTTCCAAAGGGCCTGATGCTAATGTTTTACACTTTGGCAAAGGGTCCCGTCAGTGCTATCGGAGGCTACATTCAACCTAGGAGCTTACCTAACAACTCAATGCCAAGTACCTGATGGTAGGCGTCATCAATCCATTGATCACGTGTACCAGGGGGCCAAGTATACTACTGTGGTCATTCATTCACAGAAGACTCAATAATGAATACCAAATATCAAGAAGATCAAATTCATTCAAGTTCCAGGCTTTTTACAAAAATGTTTGAAGATACAATTGCAGGATGAGGAGGCCCTAGCTGTCGCTGGAGTTGCGTTCGAACCACGCGGCTACAGTCTTGGCGGCGTCCTACACACTATCGTTGGTTGCTTCCTCTGTCTCTGCGGCTGGCCCTTCCAGCACGGAGCCAAAGAAATTGTGGGGTCCCAGCTGCAAAAGCAGGTCAACACATACTCTACTACTGACTTGGCCAGAACCTTCCTCTCTGTCTCCAATTGGTCGCTGATGACATCTTCCAGCACTCCTAGTTTGGTTCTGATGGAGTTCAGAGTGTGAGGGCTTGACCAATTTCCAGTGCCGGGTCACTCGGTCGGACAGAGCTAAAGCCGAGAGGCACCAGAGCACTCTCAGCACGCCCCAAGAAGTCCCAGACTTGTTGAGCTTCTATCTTTCGTGCAACCTCCAAATCCTCTAAAGATTTCCTGGCGGACTTCAATTCTTTGAAGCCCTCATTCGAAGAACAGCTCGACCTCTTTGGCATGCTGCTGCAGCCGCTCAGCCATCTGCGTTTCTTGGTCAGCAACCTGTTTCTCTCGAAGGTTCTTTGATTCACATTTCACCTCATCCTCTTTGGCAGATACTGCAAGCTCCCACTTGTTGCGTTCTTCACCTGCCTGCCATAGCCGCTTCTGCTCTTCTTCAGAGCAAGCTTTGAACTAGCCGACGCGGAGAGCCAAATCTTTTTCTCCACGCTCCAGCTTCCGGGAGACCTTCATGTCTCTTTCTTGGAGCTTCTGCTCCTTATTGGCGACCACCTCTTGGAATTGGAGTTCTTTCCTCAACTTATTCAGGGAATTGAAGCGAGCGTTAGCCAACTCATTGGCTACTCTCGTGTCGTTGAGCGCCTGGCGAGTTTGAAGATCCAATGCGTCAATGGTTGCTTTCCTATTGTTGAGCAGTTCGTCCATTTACACCAGATGTGCCCGCTCTGTCGCCAAGCGCTCCTTCTTGTCCGCCAGCCGAGTCTGGGTGGTCTTCATCTTGAAGAACAATAATTTATGCCACCTCCTTAAAGCTTTTCGCTATCTTCAAAACATTACGCTCATGGTCGAAGCCAAGTTATACTTGTCGATGACTAGAGCATGCACTCTCTATGGACAAAGACAGAGGAATTAGCTCCGGACCTTCCACTAGATCCACCTCTTCATCACCAGCATCTTCGAGAGCGACCGTCGGAGCCCATGATACAAGAGCAGAATTTGACAAGTCTAAGGAGGAGCCTTCCACTGCTACATTCGACGTAGCGCCAGTTGCTGGTTTTGGCACCATCATGGTTTTAGCCGTCGGCTCTGTGACAGCGTCAGGCGCTGGCTCCAACGCTGTTATGGTGCCAGCCAACAAATCTGACACGGTGCTAGTCTCAGGCTCCGAAGCCGCCGTGGTGCCAGCTAATGGCTCCGACACTACCTCAGCATCTACTGCTGGCTCCAAAGTTGGCTCCGACACATTGGCTTCAACACCACTATTGTCAGCTCTGGTGCTGATCCAACATCTCCCGACAAGTCCGGCACGAGCACAACATCATCAGCCAGCACCGAAGTCATCCCAGCATTAGCAGTTGGTTTCGGTTCCGCCACAGTATCCACTGTGACCTCCAAAGAAGCCACGACATCAACCGACGGATCACCTAACCTGATATCTTTGGCTGTGACTCTAGTGTGGCCTGTTGGCGATGCCTCTGTTCTTACTGCAGATGATGGTGAAGCAGAGGGACTAGTGGTTGGCCTTGAATCTCTAGAAATAGAGGAAGTAAAGAATCAACAAGGTTCAAGAAATGAAAAAGAAGGCACATTCTTAAAGACATTTTGTACCTGGGACCACAACAACTCCAGTCGGCGCGAAACTTCTTTCGTGGGCGGTCAGTGTCATCTAAACCCACCGTCACCAATGAAGCAGATGATCCGTACTTGGCCCCAGGAGTCTCCAAAGTAGACACTAGCTTTGGATCCACCGAGACCTCCAAATATGACGCCGCATCTAATCCAGTCGGAGCTTCTATCGCTGTATCCTTTCTGGACCTAGTGCTTGACTTGGGCGTCGGGACTGAAGCTGAAGATGTGGGAGGTATGACCACCACAAACTTCAAAGTTGGACGTGCCCCAGACGATGTGACTACCTTCGTCGGAACTAGCCTGGTAGAGCCTGCATCCACCCGCTCCAGCTTCCTCCTCTTGCTAGAAAGGTCCGCGGATTCCTTTCCCTTGGTCCGGCTAGAATCGACCGAGAAATTTTCTGCTGGTTTGGCACCGCAAGAGATTTCCCTTTGCCACCAACAGAGGCAGACCCAGACCTCTCCTAAGGACTAGAGGCCGGAACTCCAGTGATGACTATTCCTTTGGAGGCGTCCCCACTCCGTCGCACGATGATGCCAGCATCATCAAGGACTGGCATCTCCTTCAGCACCTGCGACCTCAGCTCTGGTACGACGAATATTGGAAGGAAGTTCAATGGAAGCATGAGATCATCATTTGATACGGTACCACTGTGCAACTTTGACAGAGTGAACAACCGTGTCTTCTCAATCAAGTCAGTTCCCTCGTTGCACTCTAGCTGGTTGAAGTACATCACCCCACCATACCTGCAGGCTGGGAACTCCCGTTGCTGAAGAGGAGCAAGGCGTCGTGTTAAGAAATCGCCGAGCACCATCAGAGATGTTAATCCTCCTTCTGCCTGGTGCTGGATCCCGATAAGCACTGGTAAGATCTTCTGATAGATCCGAAATGAGCTCCCAAAAATCGGTATCTGGTTGGGAAGTCCGGTTGACAACTCCAACCGATCATGCTGATCTATCTGGACTATCACCCAATACCTCTTCCAGGTCTCCCACTTCCCAGAGGAGAAAGTTTGGATGTACTGGTACGGAGACATCCTGCGCCTCACAAAGTAAAAAGCTCCTATGAGGCCAGAACCTTTCACAGTTGGCCGGAGGGTGAAGAACGTCTTGAAGAGTGACACATAGGGCCTCACACACACCCACATTTCACAGAGGTTGACGAAGACTACCACCAATAGAATGGAATGAGGGCTGAGGTGGTGAAGTTGCAGTCCATACACCTCAAACAACATCAGGAGGAAGGAAGAAACAGGCGGGACTAACCAAACCATGACATAAGCTGTGAAGCAGACTATGTCACCGGAGCTTTTCTTGGTGAAAGGAAGGCACCCGCAACACATCGATTTTTCAAAGGAAGGACTTTGCCAGCCCATCAGTTCCCATACCCTGACAAAATCCCTCTTGCTGACGATCTTGGAGGGGAGAAGACCGGGTTTCGTGGCTGCGAGTGGAGCAAAGCGGAGAGCACGATGGAGAGAAGGAAGCGGAGAGCTCTATGCGCAAGGAAATAGATCGAAGCGTAAGAGTTCCTTCTCTATGCAAACATATCCCTTTATTATCCTCTGTAATGCTTGGATGGAAACTGCACGCGAAGCTCGGTTACGCACCGCATACTCACATTCAACGATGACAAGGGGGCCCGATCCACTTGGTAAAAAAGTCGCACCAGGTGAATCGTTGTCATGATGAGGAGTTGGGAGGAACCCAAGGAAGGCGGCAGAAGGCAGCCTGACAGGACTATAGTGATTGCGCTGGGAACTGATACGGAAAGCGTATTGGGAGCCAACATTCTTCAATGCGTGGGATCCGCACGCCACACATCACACCTACCAAATCAGAAAGGGCCACGTATCAGTGGTGCAAGAACGTGCCGTCGTTTCAACGGCCCAAGTGAAAAGTTAAAGAAGCAAGGTGGGAAGGTTTGACGATGGCCCCACCTACAGGACCGAAACCTCCCCTGAGGTGGGCCCGGGGGCCAATGGCGGTAGCGGACCAGGTACCCTCCCTTACCAGAGAAAGAAGTGTTGAGTCCCACCTTCTAGGAGAGAAGACCTTCGGAGGCCGTGTGTCCCGCAACTCCGGACCTACCTCCCGACAAAGGGTGGCTCCGGTGCTGCAACATGTCCCGCAGCTCCGGACCTGCCTCCCTCCTAAGGGTGGCTCCGGTGCTGCCACGTGTCTTGTAGCTCCGGACCTGCCTCCCTCCTAAGGTGGCTCTGGTGCTGCCACGTGTTCCATAGCTCCGGACCTGCCTCCCACCTAAGGGTGGCTCCCATGCTACCACGCGTCTTGCAGCTCCGGACCTGCCTCCCTGCTAAGGGTAGCTCCGGTGCTGCCACGTGAATCCGGACACTACCTCTCCAATGGGAATGACTTCAGATCTCCATCTGTTCAGTAACGACGTGGACATTCAAGACCATAAATCAGCCATTTCAAGACCTGGTTAACGCGTCATTAACTCCGCATTAATGACGCACGATCAGCGGGGCCTTCAAGTGTGGTAACATCATAATTAGGACACGTTAAAACACAGTTAAATCACTGTTAAGTGCCTTAGATCGTGTACATGGTGCCTAATAGCCTGGGGCCATCTGTCGGGCCTCAGCCTCACTGTAACAGCCTGACCTTGGCATATAAAAGATGTGCACTACACGGTAGATGGGATAATACACAATGAACTCATACACAAGCATGCTCAGCCAGACACTCAATACAGCACACAAACCCCAATAGAGTAGGATATTACGCTCAGCCGGTCTGAACCATGTAAAAATCCTCGTGTTCACCTTGTTGTGAATTCTTCAAGTTAACGCCCTCCGAAAAAAACCTCCACGGACTAGTTCTTAGTAGTACTGGGGGAAGTGTCGTTGGCACACTTCGACAGAATGCCTAGATGCACTTTCAATCTCCCCCTTTTTGGTGATTGATGATAACCATTTGAGATTTGACACTCAAGAGAAAAAATTGATTTTCATAAAGTGTGCATATATGAGAATGAGATATGAACAAGAATTATTTCTCACATATATGCACCCTTTATGGTTGGGTGCCTATAGAGTCTGTGTGAGCAAATATTGTGATGTGCATAATTGAAAATATAGTAATTATAATAAACAACCATTACAAGAATATCATAATGAGCATCACACATCCATATTAAACAAAATAGGCATCATTCAATTAGATTACAATAGTTTGAAAAGATACATGTCCCTGATCACTAGTCCTTAAGGCTCATAAATAGACTACAAGTCTCAATCTCTCTCCCTTTGGCATCAAGGCACCAAAAATGGAAAAATGAGGGAAGTTACTGTCTGTCACTCCCTCTCTCAATTTTTGTCTAGTCCTTGTCTTCATCTTCAGATTCATGATCATGCTGAGGAGGAGGAACAAATACACCTGCAAGTCAAAAATAAGCTAGTTCCTGTTCCGTGAGATGTGCAAGCTCTGTGAAGTTCTCTGCGGAGTCTTCGGAGATATGAGGAGATCCCACTGGTTCAATGTCCAATTTTTCACAGATGGCTTTTTAAATTTGCCTTCATGTACCTCTGGTGCCTCTTCCTAGTCAAGCTTTCCTTGTGTTGCTTTACTTCCAATTTGCGACGGGATGCAAAGATGGAGGAAATCTTCTTTAGAACACCACTTGAGGACTCTCTGGAGGGTGGAGGAGCAGAGGTAGTAGCTGGAGCCCTTTTGCCTTCATGAGCTTGTTTTGACCTTTATTCCCTTGCGGGTGAGGCAAGTGCATCGGGAATTGTAAGTTGTGGGCTTCTGGGGCTTGAGACCGACATGCTCAACATCTTTGGAAAAGTCAAGGCTGGTTATCTTCTTGATCATGTACATTACACATGCCGCATAGCCACACAACCTGTTGGGAGTGATTGAGATGTTCACTATATCATTTTAGATGTACTCAAACACATTGAAGGTCTGTCTCTTGCTTATCACTTACATCAAGGTCCTTAGTGTTCCTTGAATGGTCCTTGCATCTCCATCCTTTGGAGCAATCATCTTCCTCAAAATCCTATTTAGCACCGCAAAGAATGGCTTCATGTATTTTGTGGTAGGTGGCCTGTTTGGCATTCTTGTGTCATAGAGGAATGTGAGCTCATCCTTCTCTAAAGCCTTCAAGATGTGAATCACAATTTCATTATCCAAGGTATCTACAAGATGAAGTATCTTGTCAAACTACTCATATGTGACATTGTACTCGGATCCATGTGTCATCCATGTGATTCCTTCCTCGTCATCACTTGAGAAGAGGGTGGAATAGAATTGGGTGATAACTTCATTGTTCCAACTGCATTGGAAGGATAGGAGATCTTTTATACCACGTCTCTCCAAAGTCTCTATAACTTCATGATAGGCCTGACAATTCTTGGATTGCATATATGTCACGTCCACCCACTGGCTCAGAACAACTGGATTTATCATCTTCCTGTACACATACTCATAGTAATCAGCATGGAAGTGACTCCAGAATCTTGGATCAACCGATTGCTTTGTCTGCTCACAGACATTGATCTTCCTGAGTTTATCTTCCAGATCATTGTCTTTGACTCAGAAATCGTCTTCAAAGGGCTTCCTGTTTTGCTGCAAAGATGACTTTATCTTTAGTGGACCAATGGGTGCACTTGCAAGTCCCTTGCCCTTGCTAGTGCTTCTTCTTGGTGCCGTTGAGCTGGCACCGGCACCATCCTTGCTTGATGCCTTCTTCACTACCACTTTCCTCTTTCATGGTAGCCCAGAGTCAGGAGGAGAAGTGTTGGCATCATGTTCATGTTGCTTTTTGCTTCTATGTTCTTTTGCCCTGACTACTCTCTCGCGATCACGTACTGTGAGACCTATGTGTGCTGAATACATTGGCTATGACAATAAAAGTTTTGAATTCTGCCAAAACACCCTTTTAACAAGGTCTGACTCTAGGTCCATGCTCCTACAAGGTCTGACGATAGGTCCCGCTTGTTTTGGGTAGCTCCGGCAAGGTCCAACGTAAGGTCCGACTTGCTTTGGCTAGGTCCGACTTGCTTTGGCTAGGTCCGACTTTTTTGTCTAGTTCCGACTTATTTTGGCTATGTTCGACATGTTCTGGCGCTAGGTACGACTAGCTTTGGTAAGCTATGGCGCTAGGTTTGACTAGCTTTGGTAAGCTACGACGCTAGGTCCGAATAGCTTTGGTTAGCTTCGGCGCTAGGTCCTGCTAGCTTTGGTAAGCTTCAGCTCAAGGTCCGGTTAGCTTTGGCAAGGTCCGGTGCTAGTCTGCAATGGTTCTGCTTTTACCTTGAAATGTTTCAAACTTGTTTTACACTTATTAAAAGTTTGCTTAGTATTCTTTTACTAAGTTTTGATGCGTTTTGGCTCATATATTTTGATATGGTTTGCAACATTCTTATGTGAGGTGCTCACGTAAGGTGTTGTGGTTTCGGTCCAATGAGAGTCAAGTCGAGGATTTGTGCTCGGAAGAATTGGTTGTTTATACATGTGCATGTGTTGCTTTAGTTCAAGACATGGATGGTGACGAGATACATTGAACTAGTCTTAGGGAGAAGATGAGATTCAACAACCAAGTTTGGGAGAAATTGTAGTTGAGTTGATTGGGAGGTCGCACAACATTTTTGGGTCGAGAACAATGCATATGAAGGTATCGTGGATGTTGTTGGAAGATGTTTGAACGTGTGCAAGGAGTGCATGGACGTGGCAACATGGTTCCAAGGCATGATGAAGAGAAGTGGACGTAAAGAACTGATCGGAAAGGTCCAATCGGCTTGGTTATGCACTTAGGCTGCGTGATGAGTAAAGTTTAGGCCCGATCTTCCGAGAGGTAAGTCGATTGGGGTGGAGAACTCGACGTTGATGATCCGCGGCACTCGAGCAGTTCGAATACCCCTGCAATCACTACACCACTGCTCCGTTGGTTATCAACCGTGCAGCACACTTGACCTCGCCAAGAAGGCTAACACCTGCAAATGCAACCGAGAACACAAGCAAGAACGTAGAAGACACGATCTGAAATCGCGAAGTTGGGTTTCACAAACCGTAGAACAGCGATATTACTGATCTAAGCAAAACCCAATTGTTTATGGCGGCTACATTGGAGTATATATAGGTGGGAGGACATCCAAGGGGGTGTTGGGGTCGTGACCTAACCCTAATATACGAAAATAATGGACTTAGACTTGATACATGGCCCAATTGCCCAATACAGTGGCGCAACACCCTGATAGATTCTGTACTTGATTTTGTTTCGACGATTCCCATCGACTCCGAAGGGATTTTGACATGGGACCAGCACAATTTAAAGGTTATCCTCTCTTCTTTCCGTGCATATGTAGAATGTCCAAAACGGAGTTCGTATGCGTCCTGGGCGTCCGTTTTAGTGCGTACTGCTCCTGGACTCCGAGTTGAACACGATTTTGAGTTTGGCTCGGTTTCCATCTTCTTTGAACGAATTCTCTGGTCCTCCACGTCCCTAATACTTCCTCCAAGTACTCTTTGAACCTCTCCATGGATCCTAATCACAATTAAATCATTAGGTAGCAATCTAGGCTCAAAAACATATAAGGAAACATATAAGAACGAGCTCACCTCTGAAATTAATTGTTGTGTATGAACTCTATTGATTGCATCTTGTATGTTCAATGGAGTGTTGTTTGTATCCATAGAAGTGATGTCCTCATCATCCTCCCCTTCTTGAATTGGAGTCGTCCTCGACTCAAGTTCATCTTCTCTCACGTGTTGGTCCAAATATACAACGCCATCAAATCTTTTTGTATGCATGAATGGAGGAGGCCAAGGTGGTGGACGACATTGTGCGCCATCTTGATCTTGTCCATGAAATAAGAGTGCACATCCACTTGAGCCAGGATCCCAAACAAATAAACATTGTGTCATGTTTGTAGGTGCAATGATAACGTGCATGATCTCATCATTCCCTCCTTCTTTATGACAAGCCGTCTTCGACTTGCTCGTATATCCAGGGAAGAGGCTTTTGGGGATAATATGAGCGATGTCCATATTGCACAACCGTAGTGAACAATGCTTCTCTTTTATTTTTTGTCTCCGCTACAACGAAAAAATACTAGAGAAACTTGACAAGGCATTATTAGCATTAGTGCATTTTTTTTACTTTACCATGTTGTTGTAGCACAAAAGGAGCTTGCACATTGGAACATATGTAAACTTTATACACCATAAATTCAACACTATATTCATAGTTTCCTATAGCATAAAAAATATTTCTACTTAACAAAGGCAATTCAGATTGGGAAAATATTCTCCTCTCTACAATATCTAGATCACAAAGAGTGTCAAATTCAATATATCCCAGATTATTTAGAAAAAAACAACAATTTCAGCTCATCCCTTTCACATGTAATTGGAATCAAATGCTTAATTTCAGCACATGTGAGTGATAAAGTATCAAATTCATTTGATTGTTCTAGCATAGGTACAATATAATTATCAGCGCACAACTCTTTCTTAGCGCTACGATCAGCAGGAAAATCAACATGTGACAATAGTGTATAAATAAACGATTCTAATATTTGCTCCTCAAAAATAGCATGATTGGTGGAAAAATTCGGAACATCAAAAAACTTCTCACCTTCTGTATCTGTAGAATGTCTTGCCTTACCATTTTCAGCAGTTATTTCGAGTGCATTATGAATTGATCCATCTAAAATTTCACAAGTGTTGTTGAAAGCCTCGTTCTCTTTTGCATCATCTATATTATTTTCTATATTGTCCTGCAAAACGTTAGACACAAAAGGAGGTACAACAAGAAATTTCTCCTCAAATTGATGCACTTCATCTTTTCAATTAGACACATTCATAAAAGTTTCTCGCATACAAATTTTCATATCCTTTCATGTTTGAGGTTTTTCTAAATCATTTAAATTGTTCCACCAAGTTAATACACAACCTACTAATGCACTTGCAATATTTCTAATCTTTCTTCTCTCACACATATGACATTGTCCAAAAACTGTATCCAACTCTATTTCCCAAGCAATATATTCATCGTAACCAAAACCATCATAAGAAGGAAGAGATGGGAGAATGTAATTACTTTCTGTGGAAGGAGTTGTAAAGATAGTCTGAATGTCATGTGAAACCTTGGTTGATGTTTGATTCTTAGCAAGCAACTCCATCGCTGTCTTCATCATGTCAATCATTTCAGCATATAATGCATGATTCTTGCTTTTACCTGATATTGTTAGTAGCAAACAGAAGACAACAAAAAAAATATGTTATCCCTATCAACTACAAAGGATAATGGCAATTTGGAAGTGGAATCACACACTCTCAAGCGTCTTACCACACTCTTACAAGTGTTCTTACCGACACCGCAGGTGGCAAACGGTGGCCGATATGAAGAAACCAATGAAGCGTGGGATGATAGCAAAGGTGTATCGATTCTGCTCAAGAGTAAGGTGTAGTTTGGATGACACTTTATATGTAGCAAGGATTAGCAGCAATGCAATCAGATAGTAAATTTGAATATGTGTCCAAAGTATTTGTCAAAGTTGCTGGCCTAAATGTGTTCCTAGTAGTTCAAGCTAGCAAGACATGAGACAAAACTAGATGACACAAAGAATGCAAGCACTTCTGTTTTTTGTTGTTTTTTTCTCCTTTTTTTGTGCGGCTTTTGTATCTTGTTTTGCACTTGCCTTTTTCTTTTTTCTTCCTTTTTTTCAGAATGTGCTGCAAAAGAAGAACACAATGAAAAATAATCAAAGATATCTCGTGAGTCTGTCACAGATTTTCTGCTCAATCGTCCAAGGACAAATAGGCACACTTATAGGCTTCAAATCTAAAAACTTTCAACAGCAAGATTATATATCTATCTCTCCTCTTTAATTTCAGTATATTGAAGACCTATTTTGGGTCATAACAGTAGTAGATATTGCCCCCGAAATACAGACTGTTCAGAATTTCTAGGTCAATAACAGATTCGGAACTAATGTAAATTTTGACCTTGATAACTCTATTTTATGGGAAACTGGTGAATACTAAAATTATAGAGAACTTCTTAAGATTTCCATGAAGTACAAGAACACCAAAATCCGAGTTCATATGAGTGAGATATGATGAAAATACTGAACTGAACAAAGATGAATCTAATCTGGAAGTGATGACGTGATTCAGAAGGATGAATCAACACAATGCAAAACTTAAACTAAGACCAAAAACACTTCTAAACCAGCAATATGACTCAACCACGGACACAAACTCAACAAAACCAAACTGAATAACAAAGTTGCAGAGGCTCAATGGTTGTTTGGACAAAGTGATGAATAGATGTACTAAACTACAAGTTTTTTGTGGCTTTTTTGTGGACTCTAGGTATGAAAAAAAATAAATCGAAAGGATAGATGAATTACCTAACGGGCAACCTGAAAATATGATACCAATTGATGAGTAGGTTTAGGCCCGATCTTTCAAAAGGTAAGTCGATTGGGTTGGAGAACTCGACGTTGATGATCCGCGTCACTCGAGCAGTTCGAATACCCCTGCAATCACTACACTACTGCTCCGTTGGTTATCAACCGTGCAGCACACGCTTGACCTTGCCAAGAAGGCTAATCTCTGCAAGTGCAATAGAGAACACAAGCAAGAACGTAGAAGACACGATCTAAAATCGCGAAGTTGGGGTTTCACAAACCGTAGAACGATGATATTATTGATCTAAGAAAAACCCAATTGTTTATGGCGGCTACCATAGAGTATATATAGGTGGGAGGACGTCCAGGGGGTGTTGGAGTCATGACCTAACCCTAAGAAACGAAAATAATGGACTTAGACTTGATACATGGCCCAATGGCCCAATACGGTGGCACAACACCCTGACAGATTCTATACTCAATTTTGTTTCGACGATTCCCGTCGGCTCCGAAGGGATTTTGACATGCGACCAGAGCCATTGGAAAGGTAATCCTCCCCCCTTTCGGTTCATATGTAGAACATCCAGAACAGAGTTCGTATGCATCCTGGCGTCCATTTTAGTGCGTACTCCTCCTGGACTCTGAGTTGGATACAATTTTGAGTTTGGCTCGATTTCCATCTTGTTTGAACGATTTCTCTGGTCCTCCACCTCCCTAATACTTCCTCCAAGTACTCTTTGAACCTCTCCATGGATCCTAATCACAATTAAATCATTAGGTAGCAATCTATGCTCAAAAACATATAAGAACGAGCTCACCTCTGAAATTAATTGTTGTGTATGAACTCTATTGATTGCATCTTGTATGTTCAATGGAGTGTTGTTTGTATCCATAGAAGTGATGTCCTCATCACTGCGTCTGAGTTGTGTTTGACTCAAATATGGAAAGATTTGAGTTAGTTATGATAGGTTTTTGTATGGTTCACGAAGTTGAGTTGCTTTTAGGGCTGTGGGATACATTCCTAAGTGTTTGGAAGTCTTAACATTGCTTCTATCTGCGTATAGAAGAGTCTTGAGTAGTTATGGAAAGTTTCAGTGGAAACTGAGTAGGATACGAGTCCTAGTTTGGTTTGGGTTGGCCTCATGGCTGGTTATATAAGCAAGGGACGCTAAAGCTCGTGGTAGACAAATTTTGGGCTGTTTTTCTTGTCGGTAAATCGGCGGTACGCTACTCTAGCAACTCTACCGCATCACCCAGGAAACATGCGAGCACAGAGGTCATGAATTGTTACCACTAGACGCGCAGCGCAGCGGAACATAGACTCGCATCGGTGTAGGGGAAGTAGACGATCTCGTTCGTCTCCTCCTCGCCCTCTTCTCAGGAGCAGTAGACGAACACGTTCGTCATAGCCGATCATCACAGCAATAGCAGGAGCGCCTCCACGAAGTCCACACGTATGGAGAGGAATGCCGTGCGTTGGTGTGCTAGCACCGCGTGCGCGGCAAGGGTCTCGGCGTGAGGCCTTCGAGGTGTGGCGGTTGGGGCTGTCACGTGGTGGGGTGATTAGCCCCTAACCCTACCCCTCATATTTATAGGCGTACTAATGGGCTTTTAGGTCGCAGGCCCATTAGTACCCTAATTTCTTATGGATCAAATATCCAATAGGACTTACCCCGAATTGTTATGATTGCCTCTTGGGCACATCACCAACAATCTCCTACTTGCATAGAGACAATCATCTAGCCAAGATTTTCGATATTCCAACTCCTTAAGTGTGTGACCCGTTAGGTTCATGTGCAGTCGGTTGTGAATGGAAACCGTTTCCAACCACAAGTCAGTAGAGGTACCTAGCAGTACATACTGACTCCCGAATGTACATAAAGATCATATCAGCCGAACCTAGATACATTCAACATGCTAATTCCTTTGCCTCACGATACCAGTCAAGCTCAAGGCGAGATGTGTGCCATCCTTGTGATAGCTCGACCATTCACTCGATCAAATAGTGGATTCATTCCGTGTCTAACTTTTAGTCACTGTGATACCTTTAATAACCTTGGCATGGTCATGCACTTTCAAATCCAACTATCTCGAGGGGCCCAAAGATATCTCTCCTGTTATTAAGGAGGGGCAAATCCCATCTTGATCCACGCACATCCCATTCTATGTTTCATTATATACCCGAAGACTACTTTTATGACTACCCATTTACGGAGTAGCGTTTGGTAGTCTCAAAGTACACAACTACGCATAGTGAGAAACAATGGCGATCTCATAGATCTCGTGTGCGCATAGATCTAAGTATCTAATACCCATAGATCACTGATGTAAGTATCTAATACCCATAGATCTCGTGTGCGCATCATGCTTTGATTGTGGAAGAGGCTTTGTCAATGGATCTGCAACATTCAAATCCGTGAGCACCTTGCATATATTCACATCACCCTGGTCGATGATCTCTCGAATGAGGTGATAGCGTCGTAGTATGTGTTTGGATCGTTTGTGTGATCTAGGCTCCTTTGCCTGTGTGATGACTCCACTATTGTCACAGTAGAGATCCGTAGGACTGGACGCGCTAGGAATGAAACCCAACTCAGAAACAAATTTTCTGATCCAAATAGGTTCCTTTTCAGCTCAGAAGCTGCAATATACTCCGCCTCTGTGGTTGAATCTGCTACTGTATCTTGTTTGGAACTTTTCCAGCTCACTGCCCCTCCATTGAGGCAGAACACAAATCTGGATTGCGATCTAGAATCATCCTTATCAGTTTGGAAGCTGGTTTTGGTGTAACCTTTTACAACGAGCTCTTCTTCACCTCCAAACACTAAGAACGCATCCTTAGTTCTTCTCAAGTACTTAAGGATGTTTTTGACAATGGTCCAATGAGCCTCACCATAATCTGACTAATACCTGCTCATGATACTTAGAGTATAAGATACATCTGGGTGTGTACATAGAATGGCATACACGATGGATCCAATAGCCGAAGCATAATGAATCGCTCTTATCCTCTTTTGCTCATCAGGTGTCGAAGGACACTGACTCTTGCTTAGAGTAATGCCATGTGACATTGGCAAGAAACCTTTCTTGGAATCTTGCATATTGAACTGATTCAATATCTTGTCAATATATGTATCTGGCTTAATCCAATTAGCCTTTTAAATCTATCTCTATAGATCTTTATGCCCAAAATATACGCTGCCTCTCCTAAATCCTTCATTGAGAAACTTTTTCTTAATGAGGATTTAACATCATCAAGCTTTGGAATGTCATTCCAATCAATAATATGTCATCTACATATAGGACCAGAAATACATGTGTGCTCCCACTAAACATCTTGTAAATACAAGGTTCTTCTACATTCTTGATGAAACAAACCCTTTGATTACTTCATCAAAACGTAGATTCCAAGTCCGAGATGCTTGCTTCAGTCCATAAATGGACTTTTGAAGCTTGCATATTTTATTAGCATTTTTAGCATCGACAAAACCCTCAGGTTGTGTCATGTACACATCCTCAGTCAGACTTCCATTAAGAAAGGCTGTTTTGACATCCATCTGCCATATTTCATAATCAAAATATGCAGCTAGAAGAATCCGAACAGACTTAAGCATTGCAACGGGTGAGAAAGTTTCACCATAATCAACACCTTGAATTTGTTTGAAACCTTTCGCCACCAATCACGCTTTATGGATGTGAACATTTCCATCCATATCAGTCTTTTCTTGGAAATCTATTTACAATCGATAGGTCTCACACCTTCGATTGGATCAACCAAGTTCCAAACTTGATTTTCATGCATGGATTCAATTTTGGATTCCATGGCTCCAAGCCACTTCTCAGAGTCGGGTCCCATCATTGCTTCGGTATAGGTCGTGGGCTCATTATTATCCAACAATACCATGTCATGCTGCTCTGTGGTTAGAAGCGTTAACTTTTCAGTCGCACGACGTACCCTCGTAGACCTTCGTGGGCTGATGTTTCATCAACTGGTTACACAACATCTTGTACATCCTGTATAGGATCAGTGGATGCTGAAACATTTTCAGGTATTTCTTGAAATTCTTCAAGATGCACCTTGCTCCCACTAACTCCTTTTGAGAGAAACTTTTTCTCCAAGAAGACACCATTGCGAGCAGTAAACACTTTACCCTCTGTTTTATTATAAAAATAATATCCTTTGGTTTCCCTAGGATATCCCACAAAGAAGCATTTGTCTGATTTTGGAGTGAGTTTGTCTGACGTCAAACTTTTGACATAAACATCACATCCCCAAACTTTGAGGAAAGACAATCTGGGACATTTCCCGGTCCACATCTCATATGTTGTCTTCTCAAAAGACTTAGTTGGGGCTTTGTTTAGTGTAAACGCAGCAGTTTCAAGAGCATAACCCCAAAAGGATAGTGGAAGATCTGCTTGGCTCATCATCGACCTAATCATGTCCAACAAGGTTCAGCTCCTCCGCTCGGACACCCCATTCCATTGAGGCGTTCCAGGTGGAGTCAACTGTGGAACAATTCCACATTGTTTTAAATGATCATAAAATTCTAATATTCACCCCCATGATCAGATCGTAGAAGTTTAATTGTCTTGCCCAATTGATTTTGTACTTCATTCTGAAGTTCTTTGAACTTTTCAAAGGATTCAGACTTGTGCCTCATTAGGTAGACATAACCATATCTACTAAAGTCATCAATAAATGTGATGAAGTACTGAAAACCACCTCTGGCAATTGAACTCATTGGTCCACATACATCTGTATGTATAAGTCCCAACAAGTCTGTCACCCTCTCACTTTGTCCAGTGAAAGGGTGCTTTGGTCATCTTCCCAAGCAAACAAGATTCACATGTGTCAAGTGATTCAAAATCAAATGATCTTAGTAAACCATCTTTATGGAGTTTTTCAATGCATTTCTCATTTATATGACCTGAGCAACAATGCCAAATAAAAGTGGGATTTATATCATTATGTCGAGCCCTTTTGGTATTAATGTTACAGACAGTTTTATCCTCAAGATCAAGAACATATAATCCATTCACCAATGGACATTGAGCATAGAAAGTATTATTGTAATAAATAGAACAATATTTGTTCTTTATTACAATCTCATAACCATCAACTTCTTCTAAAAACGAAGAAGAGATGACGTTCTTGCTCAAAGTAGGAATGCAATAACAATTATTCAATTACAAAACTAATCCTGAGGGTAATGACAAGTGGTAAGTTCCGACAGCTATGACCGCAACCTTTGCTCCATTGCCGACACGAACATCCAACTCGCCTTTTGCAAATCTTCTAGTCTCACTTAGACCCTGCAATGATTTGCAAGTGTGAATCATCGATCCGTATCAAATACCCATGATTCACTAGAAGATAATGCAATGTTAATTTCTATAACATTTATACCTGAAGCGGAAGTCTCACTTCCCTTCTTCTTCTTATCCTCCAAGTACTTCTTGCAGTTCCTAGACCAGTGCCCCTTACCATGACAGTGAAAGCATTCATCATCAGGAGATGGGCCAGATTTGCCCTTTGGTTTAGACTTTGAGCTTGAAGGCTCATCGGGAACCATTCCCTTGCCTTTACCTTTAGGATGCGTCACACGCTTCCTCTTTTTATTCTCCTTTTGCTCCATCATCACATGAGTGGCGTTTTTCTTAATGCTTTCTTTGGCTATTTTAAGCATCCCATGCAATTCAGCTAAAGTTTTCTCCATGCCATTCATTTGAAAATTCAATATGAATGGCTCGTAGCTCGGTGGGAGCGACTGAAGAATAACGTCAATAGCCAGATCATCCTTGATTTCAGAACCAAGTTTGCCCAAAGTTTCAATGTAACCAATCATCTTGATTACATGAGGGCTGACCGGGCTACCCTCCGCTAGCTTGCATGAGAACAAGGACTTTGAGATGTTGTATCTCTCAGCCCTTGCTTGATTCTCAAAAATTCCACGCAGTCCCTCAATCATAGAATAAGCATCTGTATGCTCATACTGTTTTTGCAGATCAGGGGACATAGTGGCGAGCATGAGGCAACTTACATTAAGCGCCTCATACAAGTGCTTTGTATAAGCTCTACGTGCTGCATTAGTTGCATCAGCTGGGAGGTCATCAGGGTAAGGCTGCAGAAGTACGTACTCAGTTTTCTCTTGCCTAAGAATGATTCTCAGGTTGCGGTACCAATCGATAAAGTTAGCTCCGTTGAGCTTTTCCTTTTCAAGCACAGATCGCAAATTGAAACCAAAATTGTTACTAGCATACATTATCTACAATAGAAAATAAATATGCAAGGTTTAGCACTATGTTATGTACTAATCTTCTATTAACAGTTTAATAAAAGATATCACCACTATATGATCATCGTCTTCCCTCTAACGACATATAGTGGTTCAAGATCCATATTCACTAATTCCTAGTCAGCTTTGGCTTCACTGCTAGAAAATTAGTGACATAGGTAAACAACCATTGTTAATCATATCCCTATATGACTCTTGTTTGTTGGATGACATCCAATGCCCAGACTCCCAACTCTATGCCATAAAGCCCAAAACCGTTTTGATAGCTTTGTTGAGTAAACCAACACTATGCATGTGAATGTCCAACATTCACCGTATAAATTATGATAGATGATGGTACTTTGCTTTGGCAAACCTATCACACAACGATCAAAATATCATAGGTGCAGCTATTGGTAAATGGCATCAAATGCTCAACTTTTGTGAGGGAAGCTATTCTATCATGACAAAACATCCACCATATGAAAAGCATGGAAAGAATAGTAATAAGAATCACATGCATATTATCATATCACATTGTGAATAGTATGGCCTTTAGAATCATAATGGTCTCCTTCGCCATGGTTCCATCAAGATCAGAGCTGCCATGCCTCCCTTCTTGTGGTGATCTCCATCTCCACCATGCTCGAAGACATCTACATGATAATAAAAGAAGCTAATACAACTTGATAGGAAAAGAAGATGATGCCCGATCTTCCGATAGGTAATGGATAGGTCGATTGATGTGGAGATCTCGACGTTGATGATCCGAGGCTCTCGAGTAGAACACGAACAACCCCTGCAATCACTACACCACCGCCCCGTTGGTTATCAACCGTGCTTCACACGATTGACCTCGCCAAGAAGGCTAATCCCTGCAAGTGCAACCGAGAACACAAGCAAGAACGTAGAAGAAGCAATCTGAAATTGCTGAATTGGGGTTTCACAAACCGATAAACGGCGATATTATTGATCTATGCAAAACCCAATTGTTCATGGCGGCTACTATGGAGTATATATAGGTGGGAGGACGTCCAAGGGGGTGTTGGGGTCGTGACCTAACCCTAACACACGAAAATAATGGACCTAGACTTGATACAAGGCCCAATGGCCCAATACGGTGGCGCAGCACCCTGACAGATTCAGAACTCGATTTTGTTTCGACAATTCCCCGTCGACTCCGAAGTAATTTTGACATGGGACCAGCGCCATTGGAAAGGTTATCCTCTCCCCTTTCCGTTCATATGTAGAACGTCCAAAACGAGTTCGTATGCGTCCTGGGCGTCCGTTTTAGTGCGTACTACTCCTGGACTCCGAGTTGGATACGATTTGCAGTTTGGTTCGGTTTCCATCTTCTTTGAACGAATTGTCTGGTCTTCCACGTCCCTAATACTCCTTCCAAGTAGTCCTTGAACCTCTCCATGGATCCTAATCACAAATAAATCATTAAGTAGCAATTTATGCTCAAAAACATATAAGGAAATATATAAGAACGAGTTCACCTCTGAAATTAATTGTTGTGTATGAACTCTATTGATTGCATCTTGTATGTTCAATGGAGTGTTGTTTGTATCCATAGAAGTGATGTCCTCATCATCCTCCCCTTCTTGAATTGGAGTCGTCCTCGACTCAAGTTCATCTTCTATCATGTGTGGGTCCATATGTGCAACGCCATCAAATCTTCTTGTAAGCATGAAAGGAGGAGGCCAAGATGGTGGACGACATAGTGCACCATCTTGATCTTGTCCAAACAAGAGCGCACATTCACTTGAGCCAGAATCCCAAACAAATAAACTTTGTACCATATTTGTAGGTGCAATGATAATGTGCATGATCTCGTCATTCTCCCCTTCATTATGACAAGCCGTCCTCGGCTTGCTCGTATGTCCAGGAAAAAGGATTGCTTTGGGGGTAGAATGAACACTGTCCATATTGCACGACTGCATTGAACAATACTTCTCTTTTATTTTTTGTCTCTGCTGCAAGAATAAAATACTAGAAAAGCTTGACAAAACATTATTAGCGTTAGTGCATTCATTTACTTTAGGATATTGTTGCAGCACAAAAGGAGTTTTCTCATTTGAACAAACGTAAACTTTATGCACCATAAACACACCACTATGTTCATATTTGCCTATTGCATGAAAAATATTTCTACTTAACAAAGGCAATTCAGATTGGGAAAATATTCTCTTCTCCACGATATCTAGATCACAAAGAGTGTCAAGTTCAATATAACCCAAAGTATTTAGAGAAGATAACAATTTCAGCTCATCCCTTTCACATGTAGTTAGGATCAAATGCTTAATTTCAGCACAAGTGAGTGATAAAGTATCAAATTCATTTGGTTGTTCTAGCATAGGTACAATATAATTATCAGCACACAACTCATTTTTGTTGTAAGAGTCAGTAGGAAAATCAACTAATAGTAAAGGTGTATTATGAAAAGGTTCATCTTGTTGCTGCTCATCGATAGTATGATTGGTAGCAAAATTCAGCACATCTGAAAATGTCATACCTTGGTGAACTGTATAGCATTGCCCATTAACACTACTCTCATTTTCAGCAAGAAATTCAAATGCATTATGAGTTGATTCATCAAAAAATTCAGAAGAGTTGTTCAACACCTCACTCTCATTTGCATCTACATTTATTTGTTCATGTTCCTGCAAAAGGTTAGGCAAAGGAGGAGGTACAATAAGAAAATTCTTCTCAAGTTCATGTATTTCATCTTTGCAATTAGATACATTAGCAAAAGTTTCTCGCATAAGAATTTTCATATCTTTCCATGTTCGAGGTTTTTCTATATCGCCTAAGTTGTCCCACCAAGTTAATGCACAATCAACTAACGCACTAGAAATATTTCTAATCTTTCTCCTCTCACACATATGCAATTTTCCAAAAATTTTATCCAACTCTCTTTCTCAAGCAATATATTCATCGTAACCAAAACCATCATAAGAAGGAAGAGATGGGAGAATGTAATTACTTCTTGTGGAAGGTGTTGTAAAGGTGGTATGAATGTCATGTGAATCTTTGGTTGATGTTTGATTTTTAGTGAGCAACTCCATCGTCGTCTTCATCATGTCCATCATCTCAGCATATAATGCATGATTCTTGCTTTTACCTGACATTGTTAGTAGCAAACAGAAGACAACACAAAAAATATGTTATCCCTATCAACTACAAAGGATAATGGCAAAGTGGAAGTGGAATCACACACTCTCAAGCATCTTACCACGCTCTTACAAGTGTTCTTACCGACACTGCAGGTGGCAAACGGTGGACGGTATGAAGAAACCAATAAAGCGTGGGATGATTGCAAAGGTGTATCGATTCTGCTCAAGAGTAAGGTGTAGCTTGGATGGCACTTTCTATGTAGCAAGGATTAGCAACAATGAAATCAGATAGTAAAGTTGAGTAAGTGTCCAAAGTACTTGTCAAAGTTGCTGGCCTAAATGTGTTCCTAGTAGTTCAAGCTAGCAAGACATGAGACAAAACTAGATGACACAAAGAATGCAAGCACTTCTGTTTTTTTGTTGTTGTTTTTTTTCTCTTTTTTTGTGCGGCTTTTGTATCTTCTTTTGCACTTGCCTTTTTCTTTTTTTTTTCTTTTTTTTTTCAGAATGTGCTGCAAAGGAAGAACACAATGCAAACACTCAAAGATATCTTGTATGTCTGTTACAGATTTTTTGCTCAATGTTCTAAGGACAATTAAGCACCTTTATAGTCCCCAAATCTAAAAACTTTGAATAGAATATTATAGATCTGTCTCTCCTCTTTAATTTCAGTATATGGAAGATCTATTTTGGATAAGAACAATGAGAGATATTGCCCCCGAAATACAGACTGTTCAGAATTTTTAGATCAATAACGGATTTAGATCTAATGCAAATTCGACATCGATAACTACATTTTCTGGAAGAATGATGAATAAGAAAGTTATAGAAAACTTCGTAAGATTTCCAGAAAGTACAAGAAATCTAAAATACGAGTTGGTATGAGCGAGATATGATGAAAATACCGAACTGGACAGAGGCGAATCTAATCTGGACGTGATGACGTGATTCAAAAGGATGAATCACACAATGCAAAACTAAAACTAAGACCAAAAACACATTCTAAATCAGCAATATGACTCAACCACGGACACAAACTCAACAAAACCAAACTGAATAACAAAGTTGCAAAGGCTCAAACGTGGTTTGGACAAAGTAATGAACAGATCTACTAAACTGCAAGTTCTTTTGTGGCTTTTTTTGTGGACTCTAGGTATGAAAAACAAAACTAATGTAATGGATAGATGAATTACCTAACGGGCAACCTGGAAATCCGATACCAATTGATAAGAAAATTGGATGATGCCCGATCTTCCGATAGGTAATGGATAGGTCGATTGATGTGGAGATCTCGACGTTGATGATCCGAGGCTCTCGAGTAGAACACGAACAACCCCTGCAATCACTACACCACCGCTCCGTTGGTTATCAACCGTGCTTCACACGATTGACCTCGCCAAGAAGGCTAATCCCTGCAAGTGCAACCGAGAACACAAGCAAGAACGTAGAAGAAGCAATCTGAAATTGCTGAATTGGGGTTTCACAAACCGATAAACGGCGATATTATTGATCTAAGCAAAACCCAATTGTTCATGGCGGCTACTATGAAGTATATATAGGTGGGAGGACGTCCAAGGGGGTGTTGGGGTCGTGAACTAACCCTAACACACGAAAATAATGGACTTAGACTTGATACAAGGCCCAATGGCCCAATACGGTGGTGTAGCACTCTGACAGATTCAGTACTCGATTTTGTTTCTATAATTCCCTTTGACTACGAAGTAATTTTGACATGGGACCATCGCCATTGGAAAGGTTATCCTCTCCCCTTTCCGTGCATATGTAGAACGTCCAAAACGGAGTTCGTATGCGTCCTGGGCGTCCGTTTTAGTGCGTAATACTCCTGGACTCCGAGTTGGATACGATTTGGAGTTTGGTTCGGTTTCCATCTTCTTTGAACGAATTCTCTGGTCTTCCACGTCCCTAATACTCCTTCCAAGTAGTCCTTGAACCTCTCCATGGATCCTAATCACAAATAAATCATTAAGTAGCAATTTATGCTCAAAAACATATAAGGAAATATATAAGAACGAGTTCACCTCTGAAATTAATTGTTGTGTATGAACTCTATTGATTGCATCTTGTATGTTCAATGGAGTGTTGTTTGTATCCATAGAAGTGATGTCCTCATCACAACTAATAGCTACCAAATAAATTACATGAGAGATCAAGCATCACAGGTTGACACACAAGTCGTTATACAATTATGTGACAACCTCAACTGTTAAATTTGCAACACGCAGACTCCACAATTTACACACAGATCAACACATCCCATTAAGGCCATACCATTCAAATCATTCCCTGCAAAAACGAGTTAAGCGTAGAATGATTTCTAGTGCAAAACTATATTATGTAATCGCTATAGCAGACAGCAAAACGGAATTACATAGATCGCATCTATGAAATCACTATGAAAATCTCATCGGATTGATCAAATCAACCCGAATCTGAGCCATTCAGAATGCCTCGATTTTCAATGTGACCGGTTATTCATGAGTAGATCACGACTCATGACCGTGGTCTGTTGGCTCAATCTATTAGCTATGTACGCGATTAGTCCCGATGGTGATTCCAGCCGGTAGGGACAGGTTGCGCACACAGCAGAGAAGGAGCACAAACTGACCCTTTAGTCATACACGATCACAATATACTCTAACCAATTCCAAACCCCAAAAAATGTGCAATAAAATTCATCGTATGAACATGTCTGCAGTAGATCTCATCTACTAACAAGATCGAGACCAAAAACTACGCAAGTCGGCTCTGATGCCACTGTCAGTAAATTGGCGGTACGCTACTCTAACAACTCTACCGCATCACCCAGGAAACATGCGAGTACAGAGGTCATGGATCATTACCACTAGACGTGCAGCGCATCGGAACATAGACGCACGTCGGTGTAGGGGAAGTAGACGATCTCGTTCGTCTCCTCCTCGCCCTCTTCTCAGGAGCAGTAGACGAACACGTTCATCGTAGCCGATCAGCGCAACAGTAGCAGCAGCGTCTCCATGGAGTCCACATGTACGGAGAGGAACGCCGTGCGCCGGTGTGCTAGCATGGCACGCGCGGCAAGGGTCTCGGCGTGAGGCCTTCGAGGGGTGGCGGCTAGGGCTGTCACGTGGTGGGGTGATTAGCCCCTAACCCTACCCCTCATATTTATAGGCGTACTAATGGGCTTTTAGGTCGCAGGCCCACTAGTACCCTAATTGCTTATGGATAAAATATCCAATAGGCCTTAACCCGAATTGTTATGATTGCCTCTTGGGTACATCACCAACATTTCTTGTGTTCTATTGAATAAAAATCATAGTTTAAAGGAACTTTTGTGCCTTGTTCGTCTGACTTGTTTCAGACAACTTTTTCTCATCGAGTTTCTGCACAACTTTGGTGGTTTTATCATAACTCGAGTTTTACAGATCCAATTGGCATGATTCTTTTTGTGTTATATTTAAAACTTGATTATCTATCATTTTTGAAAATTTCACGATCATTGGATTTGTGGTTTCTGATCTACACGAGTTTCTTTTCAGTGTTATAGATCTATTTTTGCTCGGGTAGAACAGATTGACCTTTGTTCAATCTTTTGATCGTAACTTGAGTTTTTCTTGACGAATTTTAGTGATTATTGTTGTAATGTCTTAGTGACTCGATCCTCTATAATATATACCACTTTTGTCACAATTGAAAATCTTTAGATTAGTCGCACACACAATTTCTTTAACAGATCAATTTTCTGCCCAGGGGTTTTCGTTCCTTCTGCTGAAAAATTGAAATAGACCATTCACCCCCCATTTGGTAGCTTTTTACGTGCTCATCGATCCTAAATTTGGTATCAGATCAAGGTTTCTCTAATCTTTGAGATTTGCATGTGTTTTGACTAATAATCATGGAGAATTACTCCGCAAAACCTTGTGTGTTTAGTGGCATTGATTTTCAGGTTTGGAAGGCACGCATGAAGGCTTTCATCTAGGCACAAGGCTTCACAATATGGGAAAAGGTGTACAAGTCTTACGACGTTCCGCTAAACGATCAAGTCACTGCTACGAACATGAGATATGTCGACAATGACAACAAGGCGCGGAACTTGATCATACAAGGATTGACTCAAAGCAACTTTGATCGAGTTGCATACCTCCGATCTGCATACAATGTTTGGAAATCTCTATGTGATTATCATGAAGGATCCAAAAATATCAAGGAGGTGAGACAAGACATGTTCAAAAATGAGTACATGCGCTTTGAGATGCAACCAGGTGAGTCTATTGACAACCTCTTCACTCGCTTTAATAAAATTCTCAACAACTTGCATAGCGTCAATGTTAAATTTTCAGATGCTGAAAATGCTAGGAAATTACTAAATGCATTAGACATGTCAATTTGGGAGATGAGTCACATCTATTCGTGAATCAACAATCATGAGTACACTTACTTTAGATGTTCTATATTCTAAATTGAAAACTCATGAAATTGACATAATCTCACATAAGAACCCCAACAAGTATCTTGAATTTGTTTCTCAACATGACATGCCTAGCTTCAACCAATCTTCATCCTATGGAACACTTACTTTGTTATCCTCTCTAACCTTTGAACAAATTGAATAGTTTTGAGAGGAAGAACTTGCACTCATCTCTACTCGGTTCTCAGAAGCATTTCGAAATGTGAGAACTAGAAGGAGAGGGAGTGCCGGACCTCAACGATGCTTCAAATGTGGTAAGACAGGACATTTTTGCACGGATTGCCCTAACCTTTCAGGAACTACTTCTGGTGATGAAAAGCAAACAAGGACGAAACACTCCACTGTAAACAACAACAAGAAAATGAAGGGTTTTACAGGACGCCATTTGGTAAATAGCTTTATCTCCGCACTTCAAGAACATGGATCGAGCGATGTGGACATCGGAAGTGACAAAGATGAAGATGATTTGGCAAACTTGTGCTTCATGGCGGGCAAGTGAAGATCAAGTATGGAGGAGGCAGAACACAACAACAACAATGAAGAGGTATGTCCTACTTGCAAAGAAATGTGTGATGCTATTTCTCGTGCCACTGTTATAGTTAAGAAAAAGGACAAAAAAGCTTAGGGGCAATGCTGTTAAAATTGAGTCACTAGAATATGAAATTAATCGTTTGAAATATTTTATTCCTACTTATGATTCTTGTTCCTCATGTGATTTAATATATGAACAATTGTCTTCTCTAAGAAGTACACATACCTCCACACTTGATAAACTTGAGTTAGAAATTGAAAAGAACAAAGAGCTTGCTGCACTAAATGATAAAAACTTGAAAGCTGCTAGCTGTTCTACAATTGATTTGCATTGTTCTACTTGTGAAAGTGCATCTAGGAATCCCTTGTGGGTTTTGGTTGATTTATGACAAGCAAATGAGATCCTAACCACATTGTTGAGATGAGCACAGGTTCTAATGAAAGAATGAACAAAACGTCAAAAAGAAAGGAGAATGAGAAGCAATGCGGAAAAGAGCTCAATAAACAAGTGTAGTAGATCATTGTGTATGGAGTGTGTTAAGGAAACATAACCCAAGAGCTCAAGAACAAATAATATCACACATTGCACAAAATTATACAGGACCGGACTAGTCCGACTTAACCCGGACTAGTCCGATATCTTTCTGTACCAGATCGGACAAGTCCTCACAATGTGGACTTGCCCACACAGTCCATGGATCACTGATCGGACTAGTCTGATATCACCACGTACTAGTCCAATATCTCTCTGACTAGAATCGAACTAGTCCTCCCCAGTGCGGACTAGTCCCCCAAACCTTCACAAGTTGCACGAAATCGAACAAGTCCGATAACACCACAGACTAGTCCGATATCTTTCTGATGTCAATCGGATAAGTCCGATGTTAGCACGGACTAGTCTAAAATCCCTCTGACCTAATTCGGACAAGTCCTCCAAGTGCGGACTTGTCCCCCAAATTCACTTGGGGATTCACCTATTCGGACAAGTCTGATACCCATCAGACTAGTCCGAAGATTTTTAGAACCAAATCGGACTAGTCCGCTCTCGCTTCGGACAAGTCCAATATTTCGGGACACTTAGGGTTTCCTACACGCAACACAACGGACTAGTCCGGTGTCCACCACGGACTAGTCCGATCTTTCTAAAGCCTAATGGTAACTTTTGGAAACCCCATATAAATAGGTGTGCACGGCCCAACTTTCATTGCTCTCGACCCCCTGCGCTGTCACACCTTCCAAGAGCCTAGAAAACACCTCTCTCCACGAAATCCAACGCAAGAAAGATAAATCCCTTGAGGATTCACTTTGGATCATAGGAGAGACAAGATTCCACACCTTTGAGCTCTTGGTTTGATTCCCTATTACACTCCTGTGGTTTTCATTGTAATCTTAAGAGTGTATTCTTGGTGGTGTTCATATTGTAATCTTGGGGAGACTTCAACTTGTGAGAAGGCACCTTGAATTCGGTTATTTGCTCTTTGTGATTAGTAAAAAGGATTGGCCTCCGTGGCGATCTGACGAGGGTAGGGTTGGAGAAGACCCGATTCTTTTGTGGACTCCTCAACGTGGATGTAGGTTGCCTCTGTGGGAACCGAACCACGGGATAAAGAGCTTGTGTTCTTACTTTGCGTATATCGTTCTTACTCTTCATATCTATCTAGGGTTTTCAATGAATCTTGTTTACATTACATTGAAACATTGAATATAAGATTAACTTGTGGTACATCCTAGTTCATGGTAGTGTGACACTCAATTACAAGTACTTTTCCGCTGCATACAGTCTAGGATCGAGATAATCGATCAAGCTTGATCAATCTAGTTCGCACGCACCGGACTAGTCCGCACTCTACCGGACTAGTCCGATATCTCGGGATTTGATCAGTTTGTTGAGTGTTGCAGGTTTCGACTAAAATTCAAAAAAGGCCTATTCACCCCCCTCTAGGCCACATTCAATTGGTATCATAGGAGGACTCTTCAAAAGGAGACTAATCACTCGAAGAGAACATGTCGGACATGAAGGACGTACACAAGAGCATCAACCAAGAGAAGGTTGAAGAATAAAAGAACCAAAAATTGGAGAGGCTCATCGAGTCTATTCAAGAATTCGATGATGACGATGAGGAGACGCTGGAACTCAAGGCACTCCTAAGAAGGGAAACCCTCTCCAAGGGAAAAGTGAAGATCGAAGACGAGAAGAAGAGGAAGGGGAGTAGTCACACCGACTACTCCCGATATACTTTTAATCATGATCGCTTAAATTCTAACAACAATCATTATCTATCTATTCCACTTGGAAAAGCCCCACACTTTGATGGCAATGACTACACAATGTGGAGGCAAAACATGAAAATACACTTGATCTCACTCAATTCAAGCTTGTGGCACATTGTGGTTATAGGAATAGATATTCCCGACGATGATGAGGAGCTCACACCTAGCCAAGAGCAAGCAATCCATCGAAATGCCCAAGCTGCTGCAGTCATCACCTCATCACTTAGTTGGGACGAGTTCACAAAGGTGGATGGACTCGAGATTGCAAAGGAGATATGGGATACATTGCAAACTGCACATGAAGGCGATCGTCATGTGCGAGAAGCGAAGATTGAAATGATTGAAGGCGAATTGGGAAGATTCACCATTGAAGAAGATGAGTCACCGCAAGACATGTACAACCGCTTAAAGACACTCATCAACAAGGTTCGAGCATACGAAAGAAAGAAGTGGAAAGATCACGAGGTGGTGAAGCTCATCCTTAGAGTTTTCATGCCTCGCACCGTCACCTTATGCTCGATGATTAGAGAAAGCCCCGGGTACAAGAAAATGACCCCGGATGAGCTACTTGGGAAGATCATCAATTTTGAGATGATGGAAAAGCAGGCGAAGATGTTAAAGAGATTGCCGACCTCACCTCGGCAAAGAAGAAAGGGGTCGCTTTAAAGTCCACACTCAAGCCCTTGTCCAAAAAAGCTCGAGAAGCTCAACAAGAAGAGGACAGCGATGATGAGAGCAGCGACTTGGATGAAGATGACATGATACTATTCATGAAGAAATTCAAAAGTATGATAAAGAAAAGACAAGGTGCTAAATCAAGTGAAGGGAAGTACAAGGAAAAATCAAGACCGCAGTTGAGGCGGGCATGCTATAACTGTGGTGAGTATGACCACTTTATAGTTGATTGCCCATATGAAGAAAACAAGAAGAAGACCAAGGGAATACAGCCTCAACCTGAGAAATTCTTCAAGAAGAAGAAGCAAGATGAACAAGCGCATCTAGGGAAAGAGTGGGACTCAAATGATGAATCCTCATCCGAAGAAGAAGAGGAGATGGCTAGCATAGCCATCGAGAATACATCCAAGAAGTCCACTCTCTTTCCCACTCTCGGCACATGGAAGGGGAACAAAACTTACCTCATGGCAAAGGAAGGTAAACGAAAGGTAACAATCAAACCATCTTCCTTGCATTCCTATTCTAGTGATAGTGAAATTGCTAGTGATAATGAAGATATGCTCATTGGCTTAGATAAGAAAACAGCTGCGAAAATGAAATTTCTACTTGATCAGCTTTTTGAGAAGGAGAAGTTGATAAACCGTCAAGAAGATATGATAATCTCCCAAAAGGAGGAATATCTTGAACTTGACAAGCTTTTTGAACTTAAAAACGAGCGAAGCAAGTCACTAGAGCTTGAGTTAGCTTCAAGCAAGGAAGCTTGCTTGGAGTTAAGCGACTCAAATGCTACAATCAAGGACAAACTTGCTAACCTAATCAAGGTTAAAAAGATGCTTGAGGTACAAGTTGAGTCACTCAAGCAAAGTGACCCTTCATCCTCTTCAAGCTTGCCTTCTCAACCCCTTAAAACTGAAACTGCTTCTACTTGTGCATGTGGTAAAGTTGACACTAGCTTGAAAGACAAGTCAACCTCTACCAAGGATAAGCATCCTGCCCAAAGTGGCATATTTGACAAGGAGAAGGTCAAATATGCACGTAGTGCATACTTGGCCACAAGACCTACTAATGTCAAATATTTCATTGGGTATTCCTATGGTGGAAAGCAAAATGCTAGAAGCCATAAGAATAACAAGGAAAGCATTGCCTTTGTAAAGGGAAAGCCCTCTCAAATTGGAAAGTCCAAAGTTAACACATCCAACACATATGATCACCGGACTAGACCGGTCGGGACACAGACAAGTCCGGTCCTCCGGACAAGTCCGATTTCCCGGACTAGTCCTGTACATAAACAACAACAACTATTATTCAGGACTTTCGATGCATCTTATGTTTTAATGAGAAGTAATTTTGGTAAAATTTATGCTCATTATGTTGGGTCACGCCATGGGAACACCAAGTCTCATATGTGGGTGCCCAAATCTCTTGTAACTAACCTCCAAGGACCCAAGCAAGCTTGGGTACCTAAAACCGAAGCTTGATTTGTTTTTGTAGGCCTATTACTTTGGTGGATCTAAATGAGTGCTAGATAGTGGCTGCACCAACCATATGACCGGAGAAAGGAGGATGTTCGTTGAGTATGAAGAAAATGAGGATCCAAGCGAGGGCATCTATTTTGGAGACAATAGTCAAGAAAAAGTGCTCGGTACTAGTAAAATTGCCATATCATCTCAACATACTCTTCATCATGTGTTACATGTTGATTCCTTAGATTATAACCTGCTGTCCATATCTCATTTATGTGACAAAGGTTATAATTGCTTGTTCACTAATTAGGGTGTGACCGTCTCTAGAAGGGGTGATGGTTCCATTGCATTCAAGGGTATGTTAAAGGGAAAGCTTTACCTTGTTGACTGTTGGTATTTCTTAACACCACAGAGTTATCCGAAAGCGCACGGAAATACCGTTGTAGCACTTCCCCTTAAAGAGTATTCCCAAGGGTATCAAATCCAAAGAATGTGTGTACTAATCTTTCGAACTAGCTCACCCAAGGACACAAAGTTGTTTGGTAGGCAAGGAACAGAGAGAAATTCAAAGTATAGATCCTAATTCAAGGTAGTTTGCAGTAGATGCTTGCTTCGGGCATGGGCTTACTCCTAGCAATACTAGGACGACTCCCGCCAACAGCCTATGGCATAGCCGAACGTGGAGGATTACGAAGGACAGATAGGGCTGTCACCACATACTGCCTACCTCTTCAATCCATAGGTCTATGAGATATCCACTGATGATTTATAACCTAAGCACCACACTTACGTTCTAAATCACTTCTCTAGTTGTTTCGAACACAAAGCTACAACTAGAGCCTCTAACGAATTAAAGCAGTGAACCCACAAGTAACTACTTGTGCAAACTACTAAGAATAAAAGATCAAACTTGTATTGAATTCACAAAGGCTTACTTGATTGAGTAAAATCTTTGTAGGGGTACAAGTGTAGAAGAGGGACTTGACAAGCCCAAGCCTCCTTCTCCTAGACTCTTTACCACACACTCCTTCTACTTTGGTAGCCTCTAGGACTACTCTAAACCTTTGGAGTGTAGCACTATTCTCAACTTTTGGTGTGTGTGAGAAGTGAGGTGAGGGGGTCTATTTATAGGTGGAGAAGGGTCGGTTCCCGCCATAATTCATGCGCGAATCAGTCACCATTGACCTCAAGGAGCCGGGAGGAGCCAACACGTGTCGTTTGACCGAGTTTGGCGCTAGGAAGAGGTCAGCCTACCAGGGGGTTCGGCCGACCTGGTCAAGGCTCCCCTCGAGGAGTGCTTCCTCCAGGTGGCTTCTAGGTGGGCCCTCTTGATATATATGGGTGCAACACTAGTGGATCTCCTCGTTTTCTTCTGTTTGTGGGCCATTTGATCTATGTGTTGCCACGTGTCATTGCCTGATTTGTTGAAATCCATTTTCATGGATTCATCCCTGCATGTTTTGGTATTTTGGGTAATACTTCACCTGCATACAAATAGACACCAACACTTGTGGAATTGGGTTAGTGTATAACCCTACCACTATGTTTGGTTTTTTATGCACATTATGAGGTGAATTGACAGTCAAAATGTGGTACTTAAGGACTATCAACAAACTCCCCCACACTTAGTCCATTGCTCGTCCTCGAGTGAAGGCAAGAAGAACTAGAGTGTTGTCATGAAATTGCTATAAGGTAGAAAATAAGGATACTAGATATTTCAACTTATACCTGAATTCATGTATTCCCTTTGTGTATGTGGCTACCACATCAATCTTGGGTGTTTGAAAAGTGGAACAATTAGAATGAAGTTCCCTTGGATCATTCTCTGTTGAAATGATTAGGCAATTGCTACATTTGAAAGTCATATGAACTTTTGCCTTTGCCTTCTCGATTGGAATCTCTCAAATCTCTCAAAGTGTTTGAGTCCTCACCATGGCATGTTTTGCTAATTCTTGTCCCTATACTAAAAGTGGCTATATGTGGAGCTTGGTAGGGATGAATGTGGCACACATTTGCAATTCATATGTTACTAAGTCAAAAACTTGATCCTATGAGGGACTTATGCAATGAACAAAGTGAAGAGAAAATTCTTGTGCACATGAATGGAATGGAGGGGAGAGGTGATAACTCCCATGAATTTGCTCTCTCTTAAGGATGAAACATGGCTACTTTTTTTTGAGCACTCTTACTCTTTTTTCAAGAGTGGATGCTTCTTTTCTTTTTCTTGTAGTCATGTCTTCTACTCCTTTTTATTTTTTTAGAGAGGCTTTCATTTGTATTGTATGGAGTTTCTTTTTGACGGATGGGTAATCGATGGATGAAAATTCTCAATGTGAGAAATTTTGCATGAATGGAGTGCACAAGAGTTTTCAATTCAAAAAGTTCATACATGTCACTCAATTGGGTCACGAGTTTGACAAAGTTCAATGAAAAGCAAAGTGGCATATGCTTGTGGTTTTCAACGAATGTATGATATGGCCTTAGTAGGTATATAAATTTCCAATGAGAGGTTTAGGCAAAGTTCAAGACTTGAAATAGTTACAAATGTCAAAATCAATTTCAAGCAAAAGGATGATTTCTAAAGAACTCATTTACCATATCACACTAGTCAAATACCTAGATGATGTGTTTTTTCCTATTGAATTATGGGAATCAAAAACAAGGTAATGAATTGAAATATAAAATATTCAAATTTTCAGCTTAAGCAAATTCTTGACTACAAATTTTATTTCAATTTGTTGATTTGATTCATTTTAGATATGCAATGAAAAATATGAAATCAACTCAAACAGCAGGTTAGCGCATAAAAGTGGGGATAGGAAATCCAAACCGATTTTTTGGAGCGAAACGGAGTCGTACGGAGCAGAGAACAGGTCAGCCGACCAGGGGGTTCGGCTGACCTCGTGGTGGCTCTTCTGTGGCTCTGTTTCGTCAGGTTGTTTTATTTATTCAGTCGCAACGTGTTTTGATATGCAATGTTAATTTTTCACGTCGGGATTTCGTGACTTGGGGATATGTTTCCCCCACACTTGTTTCCTGAATTCTTTATTCAACAAAATAAACTAAAGGGGGAACTTTACCGGTGTTAGATGAACCGGTAAGTTCATTTTATTGAAATCAAAATATGGGGATGCTTACATTATTTAACCTAGCTTTAGAAAACAAATGTTTTTTAAAAAAAATAAAAAATAAAATCATAAATAGTAAGCATCCTATGCTGTCGGGCGAGGGAAGTTTTGTCATTGGCCGACTCAATGTCTCCGCTCAGGTTGAAGGTTGAGCTGGAGGCATGAGGCACAATCTTCTTGTCGGCCATGAGAGGACGGGATGAGGATGAGGATTCAATGAGGTGCAACTTTCCTCTTTGTTTCCGTCCTTTAAATAGGTGGAGAACGACGCATTTCACCGAGGATTTTGTGGAGGATATCGATGAGGATCAATACGAGAAAATAGAACGCGAGCGGCGTGAACCTCTTCTGGCTCCTTTCGGGCCACATTTTCTCGGGTCGATAGAATGGGCCTTCTAGAAGAATAATTGGATGGGCCCATTTGTTGGACGTGGAGAATTAAACAGAATTGAAAGAAATGGCATGGAAATCGATTAGATTTACCACGTCAAATTCTTTTTCTATATCCTTCTGGGTATCGAGAAATAATTTGAGTCGGTGCCTTTGAATTGTTGACCATCATCATCTTGGAGTGTGATTGCTCCATGGGATGAAGGCTCTACTACAGTGAAGGGTCCTTCCCATTTACTTCTAAGCTTCCCATGTCCAAAGAGTTTAACCCTAGAGTTAAAGAGTAAAACTTTATCTCCAGGTTTGAACTTTTTCGGCGTAATCCTCTTATCGTGCCATCTTTTGGTTCTCTCTTTATAAATTCTGGCACTGTGGTACGCCTTATCTCTCCATTCCTCCAACTTAGAGATTTGCTTCAATCAGTGATTTCCAGCTTCGTTAAGATTCATGTTCCACCGCTTGATGGCCCAATACGCTCTATGTTCCAATTCTACGGGAAGATGGCAAGTCTTCCCATAGACAAGTTGGAAAGGAGACATGCCGATAGGTGTCTTGTAGGTAGTACGCTATGCCCACAATGCGTCGGGTATTTTTGCTTCCATCCCGTTCCCATTTCTAAGACAGTCTCATGCAAAATATTCTTAATTTGCTTATTAGATGTTTCTGCTTGACCACTTTTTTGTCGGTGGTATGGGGTAGCAATGTTATGCTGGACTCCAAGTTCCCTTAGAAAGTTCCAGAAGGTCTTATATATGAAATGAGACCCTCCATGACTTATGACCATACGGGGAGTTCCAAAGCGTGGGAAAATGATCTCATGGAACATTTTCCTTGCTTGCTTGAAATCAGCATTTTTGCATGGCAATGCTTCTACCCATTTTGACACATAATCGACGGCAACTAGAATATACTCGCAATCATAAGACCTAGGAAAAGGTCCCATGAAATCAATACCCCATACATCAAATAATTCCCCTTGGAGATTGTATGTTAGGGGCATCGTATCGCGAGTAGAGATTCCTCCATGCTTCTTGCATTTCCAACATCTGCGAATGAATTCCTTGGTATCTTCGTACATTGAAGGCCAATAGAATCCACTCTGCCAGATCATTGCCTGAGTACGGTAAACACTGTAATGACCACCATAGGGGCCAACATGTCATTTCTCTATAATTTTGGTGCCTTCGATTGATGGGACGCACCTTCTAAGAAGGCCATTGACACATACTCGATAGAGGTAAGGGTCATCCCAAAGGTGTCTACGACTCTCATAAATGAGTTTCTTTTTGTTCTCCCCTGGTGGTACGTATCCCATGACCATAAAGTTCACGATATCCGCATACCAAGGGTGAGAGTCTGTCACCTTGAGGAGCATATCATCTCGTAGGAAGTCATTGATAGGTATGTCCATGGTTTGTGTGACTTCCATACGTGAAAGATGATCTGCTACTGAATTCTCTACTACTTTCTTATCTCTTATTTCCAGATCAAATTCCTGGAGTTGAAGAATCCATCGAATTATCCTGGGTTTAGCATCCTTTTTGGTAAGCAGATGTTTCAAAGCAGCATGGTCTGTGTAGACTATGACCTTTGCTCCAACCAAATAGGATCTAATCTTGTCGATAGCAAAAACTACTGCTAGGAGCTCTTTCTCAGTTGTGGCATAATTGAGTTAGGCTTCTGTCAGAGTTTTTCTAGCGTAGGCTATTGCGTGATGCTTTATATCTTTGGTTTGGCCTAAAACCACACCAACAGCAAAGTCTCTGGCATCACACATGATTTCGAATGACAGCGTCCAATCAGGAGGTTGGATAATTGGAGCTGAGATGAGTGCCTTTTTGAGTATATCAAATGATTTAAGACATTCATCATCGAAATCAAAGGGAGCTTCTTTAGCTAATAGGTTGGTGAGGGGTCTAGCGATTTTGGAGAAATCCTTGATAAATCGTCGGTAGAACCCCGCATGACCTAAAAAGCTGCGAATTCCCTTAACATTGATAGGAGGTGGAAGTTTTTCAATAACTTCAATTTTAGCTTTGTCCACCTATATCCCTCTCTCGGACACCAAGTGTCCAAGAACGATGCCTTCCCGGACCATGAAATGACACCGTTCCCAATTAAACACAAGGTCCTTCTCCTGGCATCTTTGTAAGATCTTGTCTAAATTTTCCAGACAATGATCAAAAGTTTTCCCATAGACGGAGAAATCGTCCATGAAAACTTCCATGATATCCTCGATCATGTCTGAAAATATAGACATCATGCATCTCTGGAAAGAGGCAGGAGCGTTACACAGTCCAAAGGACATACGCCGGTAGGCATAGGTCCCGTAAGGACATGTGAACGTGGTCTTACATTGATCATCGGGATGGATAGGAATTTGATGATATCCCGAATACCCATCAAGGAAACAGAAGTAGGAGTGTTTTGCTAATCGCTCTAACATCTCATCGATGAAGGGCAAAGGAAAATGGTCTTTCCTTATTGCCTTGTTAAGTTTTCGGTAGTCAATGCACATCCTCCATCCCGTGATGGTCCGTTGAGGAATTAATTCATTCTTCTCGTTTTGAACGACCGTCATACCTCCCTTCTTAGGCACTACTTGAACTGGACTTACCCATTCACTATGAGGAATAGGGTAAATAATCCCGACATGCAGAAGTTTCAAGACTTCTTTCTTGACAACTTCCCGCATCGCATTATTCAATTTCCTTTGAGGTTCTCTTGAGGGGACACTCTAAGGGTCAATAGGAATACGATGGGTGCATAACGCTGGACTAATTCCCTTGAGATCCTGAAGTGAATATCCAAAAACAGCTCTATGCCTTTCTAACATGGCTATGAGTTTGAGCGTTTCATCATCTGCAAGCTTGTCACTTATGATGACAGGGGCTTCCAAATCGCCATTTAGAAAGGCATAACGTAGGCTTCGAGGTAGAATCTTGAGCTCAACAGGAGGTTTTGGGGAGGGCTCTTCTTTTGGCAATTCTATTTCCTCCTGGAATTCATCCTCCTCTTGGATGAAGTCTTCTTCTCCTTCAATTTCAGGGGGTTCTAAAAATTGAAGAGTCCTAACCTCCTCTATTGGCTCATCTTGGACGGGAGATTCTGTAGATGTGTTCTTCGAACGCAGAATAGGCATTGAGAAATTTCTCCCTTCAAGATTGATATTGAGGCTTCCTTCCAAAAGGAACTTCCATGAGAAATTTCTCTATGGGAATCCCTATCATGATGTCAAAATCTTTCATTTCGAACACGTGAAAATCCAGGAGAGCCTCAACATCTTTGTGTCTAACATACACGTGTTGCAAAACCTCACATCCTTCAAGAATGGTTCCGAATGAATCTCGGAAGGATTTGTGTGTTGGTGCCAATGGCACATCGCCAAGAATGGCGAGAGCACAAGAATCGGAAACGAGATTTGCTCCAACAGTAGGGTTATATAAGATTCTCATTGGTGTCCCTCTAATAGAACATAAAATGGTAGCCAAAGGTGAGGTCATCCGAAGAATTTTGGGTGAATTCTCAATTTCAACTGTCCACTCTCTGCTTAGGGTAGAGGTTAACTCCTTGATCGTCTGACGGACGAACACCCCATCACGTGGATCAGGTGGAGTTGGTGGCAATGAAGGTTTCCTATGGCAACAATACTTCAAGGTATTTCCATAATCTTCAAAAAGCTTTTCCTCAAAGTAAAATGGAAACTTCGAGGGTTGAATTTCTTCTACCTTCGTAGTCTCAGGTTCGGGAGAGGATTCTTCTGGCAAGGCTTGGGGTAAACTAGAAATGGGTTAATCCTTGTCCAAGAGTGTATCCTCCGTTCTTGACACGACTTCCTCTTGGGGAGTCTCATTAAGACCCATAATGAAAGAAGAATTTTCTAGAATTCTGTCCAGAAGATCCTTGCCTTCTTCTGGAGTCTTATGGAGGAAAGATCCTCCAGCCGCAATGTCATGATATAGGGCATACTCTTTGTTTAATCCCATGAAGAAATGTTGCAAAAGCATTGGATCATGGATTAACAAATCTGGGCCAGAGTTTTCTAGAAAAGAAAATCTGTCCCAAGCTGCACCTATGGGTTCCTTCTCCATCTGCTGGAAGCATAGTACTTCCTTTCATAAGGAAACAATTTGGGCAATGGGAAAGAAAGCAAGACAAAATTTGTCTCGTAATTCACTCTAATCACCGTTTGTCTTCCCAACGTAGTGGTTGTACCATTGTTTGGCTTTTTCCTTGAGGGAAAAAGGAAACAACTTCCATTTGAGAGTTTCCTGTGTCATACCTTTGATTAGAAGGCATGGACACAGTTGTTCGAACTCTCGTAGATGGTGGTAAGGGTTTTCACAATCCGTTCCTGAGAAGGATTGTTCCCAAACCATGGCTATAAAGCCAGGGCGAAGTTCATAGCTGGTTGAACAAATAGGTTCCGCTGAAGGCGGTGGCTCACAAAACTTGCCCTTCGGAGCAAAATAGGAAAGAATAGTGGGTTGCTACATTTATATGGTGGTGGTAAGATAAGAATAAGAAAGGTAAGATGATAAGTAAGGGGAATATGATACGAGGGTGATCTTGGTTCAAAGATTAACATCAACTGTTCCCCGAGAACGGCGCTAGAAATGCTTGTTGGTATTTCTTAACACCACAGAGTTTCCGCAAGCGCACGGAAATACCGTTGTTCCACTTCCCCTTAAAGAGTGTTCCCAAGGGTATCGAATCCAAAGAACGTGTGTGCTAATCTTTCGAACTAGCTCACCCAAGGACACAAAGTTGTTTGGTAGGCAAGGAACAAAGAGGAATCCAAAGTATAGATCCTAATTCAAGGTAGTTTGCAGCAGATGCTTGCTTCGGGCATGGGCTTACTCCTAGCAATACTAGGACGACTCCCGCCAAGAGCCTATGGCATAGCCGAACGTGGAGGATTACGAAGGATAGATAGGGCTGTCACCATCTACTGCCTACCTCTTCAATCTGTGGGTCTATGAGATATCTACCGATGATTTATAACCTAAGCACCACGCTTACGTTCTAAATCACTTCTCTAGTTGTTTCGAACACAAAGCTACAACTAGAGCCTCTAATGAATTAAAGCAGTGAACCCACAAGTAACTACTTGTGCAAACTACTAAGAATAAAAGATCAAACTTGTATTGAATTCACAAAGTCTTACTTGATTGAGTAAAATCTTTGTAGGGGTACAAGTGTAGAAGAGGGACTTGACAAGCCCAACCACACTCTCCTTCTACTTTGGTAGCCTCTAGGACTACTCTAAACCTTTGGAGTGTAGCACTATTCTCAACTTTTGGTGTGTGTGAGAAGTGAGGTGAGGGGGTCTATTTATAGGTGGAGAAGGGTCGGTTACTTCCATAATTTATGCGTGAATCAGTCACCATTAACCTCAAGGAGCCGGGAGGAGCCAACACGTGTCGTTTGACCGAGTTTGGCACCAGGAAGAGGTCGGCCGACCTGGTCAAGGCTCCCCTCGGGGAGTGCTTGCTCCATGTGGCTTCCAGGTGGGCCCTCTTGATATATATGGGTGCAACACCAGTGGATCTCCTCGTATTCTTCTGTTTGTGGGCCATTTGATCCATGTGTTGCCACGTGTCATCGCCTGATTCGTTGAAATCCATTTTCATGGATTCATCCCTGCATGTTTTGGTATTTTGGGTAATACTTCACCTGCATACAAATAGACACCAACACTTGTGGAATTGGGTTAGTGTACAACCCTACCACTATGTTTGGTGTTTCTTTTATGCACATTATGAGGTGAATTGACGGTCAAAATGTGGTACTTAAGGACCGTCAACATTGACTTCAACAAAGATAAAGCAGAACTTGACACATGCTTGATTTCAAAGACCAACATGGGTTGCCTGTGGCATAGATGGCTAGCGCATGTTGGTATGAGGAATCTTCAAAAACTCCTCAAGGGCGATCACATTCGAGGTTTGAAGGATGTTGTTTTTGAGAAATACAGGCCTTGTAGCACGTGCCAAGCCGGGAAGCAAGTAGGAGCACCTCATCCCGTGAAGAACGTCATGACTACAACAAGACCACTCGAGCTACTCCACATGCAGGTTCTAAATGTTATGGTTTGAACAAGAAGCCTAGGACTTCAAAGTCTGCTACGAAGTCCGATGAAGGTTTCTTGCTTGGTTATGATTCAAACTCCTACGCCTATTGTGTCTTCAACAAGACCTCCGGACTTGTTGAAGTAGCACGTGATGTAGTGTTTGATGAAACTAATGGCTCCCAAAAGGAGCAAGTTGATCCATGTGTGCTAGAAAGATAAGAAGCTCCTTGCCAAGCACTAAGAAGAATGGCATTGGACGAAGTTCGACCACAAGAACCACCTCTACATATGCATGAGGAAGATGGACCACAAGAGGAGGCCAATGATCAAGGGGGAGCTTCCATACAATATCAACCTCAAGAAGACAAAAATGATCAACAAGTCAATGAGGGCAACCATCTAGGGGGAGAAGAAGATGACCATGAATATTCAAGACCGCAAGTGCCACACCCAAGAGTACACCAATGCGTCAAAATGGATCACCCAACCGACAACATCATCGGAGACATCCAAAAGAGAGTAACTACTAGATCTCGCATAGCTAATTTTTGTGAGCATTATTCATTTGTATCCTTTTTGGAATGGCGCAGGGTTGAGGATGCATTGAAGGATCCAAATTGGGTAGTGGCCATGCAAGAAGAACTCAACAACTTCAAACGGAATGAGGTGTGGGAACTATTGGAAAGACCCAAGTTCAACGTCGTCGGCACCAAATGGGTCTTCCACAAAAAACAAGACGAACACGGGTGTTGACGGCTCCTAAGATATACTAACAAATCATCCATGGCAACGGTGCCAGAAATGCTTGTTGGTATTTCTTAACACCACAGATCATCTCCGATAAAGAGATGAGATCCGCAAGCACATGGAAGATACCGTTGTAGCATTTTACCCATGAGTATTCCCAAGGGTATCGTATTTATCCCAAAGGAAGGAAATGGAGTAAAGTATATACTACTCTTATGGTCAAGCTATGGGATACTAATCAATTATCTGGACAGGGGGTACGTTGATAATAGGGGTAGTGTGACACACACCTAGGCAATCTGTTCTAAAGGGTAAATGGGTCCTAGAGGGAGATTGGATTAAGAGTTAGAGAGTTGCTCCTACAATGCTCCTAATACATAGACATAGCCTAAGGTAGATACTAATGGTCATGTCAATGATGAATTCCTATGCAATGCTATTCAACACATCGGGCACGGGCTTACCCCTAGCAATACTAGGGCGACTCCTGCCAAGAGTGTGTGGCATAGCCGAACGTGGAGGATTACAAAGGACAGATAGGGCTGTCACCACCTACTGCCTACCTCTTCAATCCGTGGGTCTACGAGACATCCAATGCTACTTAAATACCCAAGCACCATGCTAGCATACTAAGCAAATACCTTAAGAGCTGCAGCACAAGCCATCCTAAGGCAATGAACTAAATCATCGTTGAACCAATGTTGATTGCATAGCATAGTTATTCATATTAACATAATCATATCATAACTACATAGACTATAGTGGGGGTCTATAGTGTTTATGACCATAAGATGTGATCATGAGAGTACAAGCATAAAGACTATACCTTCCACTTACATGGACTCCACAATAAAACAAGAAACACATTGTCCAAGTATACGTATAAAAAGACTAAAGATAATATCTTTATTGAGCTCAAAGTCACAAATACAAGAAGGAATACATGAGATATACCTTTCCCAATGTGGAATTAGGAAGAGAGACTCCTTCTACTCCTTTCCCAACTTGGACATGGGACTAGAGGCTCTCCTCTCTACATCCTAACTCCTCTAAGGACAATGGAAGATAGTGTATACAATAGAATGATGCCCAAGTGGTGTGTGTTGAAGTGAGGGGTATGGGGTCCTATTTATACTAGTGTTGAGGTCGGTTCCCACCAACAAAAGCACGCGAATCAGTCGTCATTGACTCTAGGGAGTCGGGAGGAGCCAACACGTGGAAGTTGACCGCGTTTGGCGCCAGGACCAGGTCGGTCGACCCCCTGGTTCGGCCGACCTGGTCAGGGCTCCAAATGGCCCGTACTTCCTCCAGGTGGCTGCCAGGTGGGTCCCATTGACTGATATTGGTGCTACACTATTGGATGGCCTCAGATACTTCTGTTTGTGGACCATTTGATCCATGTGGTGCCACGTGTCGTTGCCTGATTGGCTGGTATGATATTTTATAGGATTGCTCCCCATACTTTTCCTCAATTCTTGTATAAATATCTGCATACACATATTTCTCCATGTACAAGTGGAATAGGTCAATTAGAAAGGAGATGTGTGCTAGAAATGATCAATTCTTTACATAATTGAGTTATATTGACGGCTGAAAATGGTATATAACAGCCGTCAACAAACTCCCCCATGCTTATCCTTTGCTCGTCCCGAGCAAAGCCAAGACTTTAGGTTGATTATCAGGAGTTTCTACAATGTTCTACCTTTCGGAAGTACCAAGTGCACAACAAAATACTCTACCTAGTATTGCAAAAAGTGGCTATGGTACTTCACCCTTCTTAAGTCATAATGGGAGTTATGACTTCTCCTATTCATGGGTAATTGAAAGATAGAACAGCAAATGGAGCAAGCATAGCCTAGATATCAAGTTCCACTTAAATTCCAGAGAGATTTAAATTAGATTATAAGTACCTCAATTGATTCTCTCAATCAATCCTTTGTGTATAGTGGAAATATGTCCTCACCAAGGCATTATGCCTATACTATTCCTACTCTTTGAATATGGCTTGTATGTGGAGCTTGGTAGGGAAAGAAAGTAGGCATATTTGAAACACATAATATTACTAAGTCAAAAGAGCAAGCCTTAGGAGAAATCAATTCAAACTTTTGAATCAAGACTTGTGCATGTGCGATGGAATGGAGGTGGATGTGGAAACATTGAGATGACTCCTTTTGATGTGGACTCTCTTTATTGCAAGGATGAAACATGGCTACCTTTTTTTTGATGCTTATGGAGTAAGCATATTTTTTTCTCATGCTTATGATATAAGCATGCATTTTCTTTTTATTTTCTTGTAGCCATGTCTTCTACTCCTTTTTATGCAATAACTTGAAGAGAGTGCTAACTATGAATAGTATGGAGTTTCTCTTTTTATTTTGGAATGGTGGATATGATGGAATTTTGCTTCCTTCTATTGTAGAAGTATAGCATGTGCAACTGAAGTCTTGAATTCAAAATGAATTGAATGATTTCTCATATAGGTCTATACTAGTTTGACTAGGCTCAATGTGAAAGCAAATAGCATATGCATAAGGTGTTGTCTATGTATGAATATCATATGGCTTTGGTAGGTATTTCCAATCAAATGAGGAAAACATAAATCTTGATAGAATTTCTCCAGAAATCTAAGTTTCACTTTCAAAATAGGAATAGCAGACCTATTACTAATTCAAATCTCCCAACAACCTAGAAGTAGATTAAGATTTTGCTACCCACAATTTCTAAATCAAGGCAAAGTTAATTTTAGCCAATTTAAGAAATATTCGGAGAGTAGAAAGTTGTAAACTAGGGACTTAGGAAAAATAAAACAGAGCAACTATTCATCATTTCATCTATGTGAATTCTAAATCATTCTTACCGCACATCTTTATTTGATAAGCAAAGCAAATCTAAGTTCCAATTTTTATGTTTTTTTAGATGCATGGTAGATGGTGGATGAATGGAAAGTAAATATGCAATGGATGATTTGAAATAAAAATGCAGTGGGTGTGATACAAGTTACCTCAAGTGGGGGTCCTCCCCCAAGCTTATTCTTGATCAAGGTCCGTGATAGGGGTTGAAACCCTAACGACGTAGGTAGGTCATGAGTTGGCCTATCCTTGTTGCAGCGTGGCTTTGACAATGGAGGGTTGAGTGTTGACTGTTGTGTTGCCTCCCATGGACACCATGAGTGTGGTTGAATAGAGTGTTTTCGATGTTGATCGTCCGCACATCAAGGTCTCCATGTGTTGTGTGTGATTTGTCATTCCTTGGCTAGGATAATGATAACCTTTAGCTCCAAAGGAATGACGTGCACTCAATATACATTGAGTATGTTTCGTCATTCTTTGGCTAAGGTGTATCATATCTTTTTGCCATAAGGGAGTGACATGTGCCCAACATGCATTGGGTATGATCAGTTGTTCCTTGGGTAAGGTACAACATACCTTCTAGCCACATAGGAACAACTTGCACCCAATGATGGTGGCAAATCTCTTGAGCTTGAATGAGTGCTTAGAATAGTTGAGAGCATAATGCTCTCACCCATTCGTGGCAGTCCATTGGTTGCTCATGGAGGGTTCCCATTTCAAATCTCTAGCCTCATATAGTTATTATTGACCTTCGGGCATAATTTCTGATAGGTAGCAACCATCCTCATTTACTCTTTGGCCAAGAGATGTTGAAATAGGATCCTTTAGGGATCCCAACAATCAGCTTCTTGAATGCCTACATAGTAATATTACTCCTGCAAACTTCCTCTCTTGAATAGAGAGGGATGGTTAGCTCCCGATACTTGTACAAATGAACGTTCGGGTTAGGTAACCGAACTTTCATTTGTACATACGGGGAAGAACAAAATCAAAGATGCATTGACTCCAATGTCAAGTGTATCCATGATCAATGTGTTATCCATTGATAAGAGTGGAGCTTTATGGATAGTTCATGTTGCATATTTTCTAAAGCTCCTACTCATAGCAATGCATGTGATAGAAATATACTATATGGATCCCTACATCGTTTAAAGTTTCTAACCATCTTAGCTTTCAAGAGCAAATTTTATCATTTAGACAATGACAAACAAGATTCTCAATTTTATCCTTCTGAACTTCACTAGGAATTTAAAATTTAGTGACTCCTCCAAAAAATGCAATTCAATTTTAGAGCAAGGATATCACTTATTCCTAGGAGTTTGAAATCTAGTGACACAATCTATGCATGAAGCTCAATTAAAAATTATGGCTGTCACTATGCCCAAGTTTCTATATGCCAATTCACCAATTAAGTCATGCCCAAAATTTTTATTTTGTAAACCTAGACAAAAATGACTAAGTCTACAAAACAATGCTTAAAGGATTCTAGGTTCTTGTTTTAGATTTTTCCAAGTAAGGTGGGATTTCCTTTTGGAGATCCAAAAGTCAATACCCACACTTACCCTTGTGAGGATGCATGAGAATTAAATGATGAGGAAGTGTCAAACTTTCTCACAAATGCAAGCAAATGCATTCAATTCTATGGCAAACCAAACAATGAAAAATTATAAACTCATTGAAGAGCAGTTGGTGACGGAGGTCTTTGTGTGAGAAACTCACAACATTGATTTTCGGCGTAGGCTTGATTGTTGATGTCAAATGCCAACTTGAGATTGGATTTGGCAATGGATTTGGTTCTGGCTCCTCCATTGGGTCATCATCTTGAACATTTCTCTTCCTCAAACTCAAAATGATTTGAAGGAGAGAAGTGTTCTCAAATCTTCCCAATGGTGACTTGAGCTTGATGAAATCTTCCACTTTCTTGCCATACCACCTCTTCACAATTTTGACCTAGCTGCACTATAATCAAGAACACACAAAACCACTTGAAAACGGGTTACGTTAGCCAAAAGCAAATTGAACCCAATTTTCAAATTGTCTTGCCCAACTTGAAATAACTTGTAAATGCAATGAGGGTCAAAGCAAATCTTTTTGGTTTGAACTAGGAAGAAAAATTTAAGTGGTCATGCACGTAGTTCATATCCAATTCAATTTCTACCCTAATTCAAATTTTTAGTTTTATGATTGTTGGAAATTTTACCTTCTAACATGCAAGTGTGGGATTTCAAACATGCAAATGCAAGGGTTGATGCAATTTGGAAAACAAATATGAGATAACTACCAATTAACCTATTGGCAAGGACTCACCGAATTTTTGAAGTCCGATGAGTAGGACTTACCTCCATTATGTTCAATGCGATGATTTGTTGTCCAATCCCGGAGTTGAAGATGTGGACAATTTCTTCTGTTTTGACATGCCAAACTCATTTGGCTGTCATTTGGACATGTGGGCCACATGGTGGCCCTAGCCTCGCCACGTTGTATTGATATAGACATGTTGTTGTAGCGACGGGTTCTCCCTCTTGAATGTGTTCCTCCATGAGCATGGTGAGGCTTTGTCCTTCTTAGGGGTGCCACTCTGACCATATTGATATTCCATTGAATCAACCCATACCTTGATCATGTATCAAAGGCTTCCTTGGGCATGATGACATGTGGAGTCCACAATCAAACAAGAAACGCTTCATCCACAATGTCACTTGCCCTAGGTTGAATGGGTTTGGTCAAAGTGTGGGAATCCCAACAAGTGATGTGGGATATCTTGGACTTTGAATGCTCCTTAAGTTCTTGTCCTTGGCCAAGATCTTCATGTGAATGTTGTCTTGATTTTTGATTGGCCAAGATACTTTAAGGTAGGCTAGTTGAACTTAAATCCCTTGGAGAGCCATAGCCTCCTTGAATACAAAGGTGATGTTAATTCCACCCTTGACCTCCTTGTGAATGGTAGCCATTGGAGTTGTTGTTTGAAAAAAGGTCCTCATGGGTCTTAGGGAAATAATTCCCACGCGTCCCATGATGACATGGATTTTCACAAATCATGTGAATATCCACGACTTGGATTATCCAAAAAAAATCTCCAATGACTTGGATATTCATGACATTTCAATGGGAGGTGTAGTTCCATAACTAGCATATCCACCTTGTGAAGTGGTGTGCATGACAAGCTATGGGAACTTGAGCATTCTTCAATCCACCCCTTGAGTGGAGACCTTCTTCTCATCCATGATGAATGAGAATAGGACTCCTTCAGCTCCAGCATGAATGTGGTCATGGATTGGTAGAGCCAACCCATGACACGAGTGTTGGATGAAGAGCCAACTATCCAACCCATGGTGGAGGCAAACCAAGAAGAACTTCTTGGAGCCTTCCGCAAGCTTGGTTATGGATGACTTTGGCTCCGACTGAAAGCTGAAATTCTCCCGCAAAAAGCAATGGTGTTGCCTAGCGGACATTTGTTGAGGTACGCCTTGAATCATCTTGCAGTTTAGCACTTGCGTCCTCGTTGGCCATCCCATACAATGGGTTGGCCAACACTACCCTGTTTTCACACAAAGGAGAAAACACACAAGGGTAATCCTGTCTAATAACTATTAGTACCTATAGCTTAATCGCAAGTGATAGCTATCCTTCACTTCCATTTCCTTCCCCGGTAACGGCGCCAAAAATGCTTGTTGACGGCTCCTAAAATATACTAACAAATCATCCCCAGCAACGGTGCCAGAAATGCTTGTTGGTATTCTTAACACCACAGATCATCTCCGGTAAAGAGATGAGATCCGCAAGCGCACGGAAGATACCGTTGTAGCATTTAACCCATGAGTATTCCCAAGGGTATCATATTTATCCTAAAGGAAGGCAATGGAGTAAAGTATATACTACTCTTATGGTCAAGCTATGGGATACTAATCAATTATCCAGACAGGGGGTAAGTTGATAATAGGGGTAGTGTGACACACACCTAGCAATCTATTCTAAAGGGCAAATGGGTCCTAGAGGGAGATTGGATTAAGAGTTAGAGAGTTGCTCCTACAATGCTCCTAATACATATACATAGCCTAAGGTAGATACGAATGGTCATGTCAATGATGAATTCCTATGCAATGCTATTCAACACATCGGGCACGGGCTTACCCCTAGCAATACTAGGGCGACTCCTACCAAGAGCCTGTGGCATAACTGAACGTGGAGGATTACAAAGGACAGATAGGGCTGTCACCACCTACTGCCTACCTCTTCAATCCGTGGGCCTACGAGACATCCAACGCTACTTAAATACCCCAACACCATGCTAGCATACTAAGCAAATACCTTAAGAGCTGCAGCACAAGCCATCCTAAGGCAATGAACTAAATCATTGTTGAACAAATGTTGATTGCATAACATAGTTATTCATATTAACATCATCATATCATAACTACATAGACTATAGTGGGGGTCTATAGTGTTTATGACCATAAGATGTGATCATGAAAGTACAATCATAAAGACTATACCTTCCACTTACATGGACTCCACAATCAAACAAGAAACGCTTTGTCCAAGTATACGTATAAAAGGAGACTAAAGATAATATCTTTATTGAGCACAAAGTCACAAATACAAGAAGGAATACATGAGATATACCTTTCCCAATGTGGAATTGGGAAGAGAGACTCCTTCTACTCCTTTCCCAATTTGGACTTGGGACTAGAGGCTCTCCTCTCTACATCCTAACTTCTCTAAGGACTATGGAAGATAGTGTATATAATAGAATGATGCCCAAGTGGTGTGTGTTGAAGTGAGGGGTATGGGGTCCTATTTATACTAGTGTTGAGGTCAGTTCCCGCCATCAAAAGCGCGCGAATCAGTCATCATTGACTCCAGGGAGCCGGGAGGAGCCAACACGTGGAAGTTGACCGCGTTTGGCGCCAGGACCAGGTCGGCCAACCCCCTGGTTCGGCCAACCTGGTCAGGGCTCCAAACGGCCCGTACTTCCTCCACATGGCTGCAAGGTGGGTTCCATTGACTGATATTGGTGCTACACCGTTGCATGGCCACGAATACTTCTGTTTGTGTGCCATTTGTTCCATGTGGTGCCACGTGTCATCGCCTGATTGGCTGGGATGATATTTTATAGTATTGCTCCCCATACTTTTCCTCAATTCTTGTATAAATATCTGGATACACATATTTCTCCAAGTACAAGTGGAAATAGGTCAAGTATAAAGGTGATGTGTGCAAGAAATGATCAATCCTTCACATAATTGAGTTATATTGACGGTTGAAATTGGTATATAACAGCCGTCAACAACGGGGTGGTGACAAGGAACAAGACACGACTTGTGGCCAAAGGGTATTCACAAATCGAAGGTTTAGATTTCGATGAAACCTTTGCTCCCGTAGCTAGACTTGAGTCTATTAGAATATTACTTGCATATGCTACTCACCATGATTTCAAGCTCTATAAAATGGATGTGAAAAGCACCTTCCTCAATGGACCAATCAAGGAGGAGGTATATGTGGAGCAACCCCACGATTTTGAAGATGAAGAGTTCCACGACCACATCTTTAAATTGCGTAAGGCTCTCTACAGCCTCAAACAAGCTCCTAGAGATTGGTATGAGTGTCTTAGATATTTCTTAAATGAAAATGGTTTTAAGATCGGTAAAGTAGATTATACATTGTTTACAAAGAACTTTGACAATGATCTCTTTATTTGTCAAATTTATGTTGATGATATTATCTCTGATTCAACTAACACACCTTTTTGTGAGGAATTTAGAAAGATTATGACAGATGTAAAATCCCACTTTTCCTTTTATGTGAAGATCAACTACAAGTGGTTTATCAAACATAAGGGAGGTCAATATAATTTTGCACATAAACTTGACCTCACTAAAAAGTTTTCTTTCTACTCATGTCTTAATCTTATCAACATGAGGACTGGACTTCACCCTAACCCTAGAACATTTTAAATAAACCTTTCTACAAAGTTGGGAAGTTATTCATTGTAATGGCTAGGGCAAATTATATGGCAGCAATATAAAAATCAAAACTAATGTAATTTGATTATGTTGATATTAGGCCCTACCAAAAAGATTCAAATCCAAGGCTCTAGATTTTTCCTTGGACTCTTAAAAATCTAAATAGCTTCTCAGAAAAATTTCAAGATTTTTGAAGTACCTCTTCCATTTGTTTGGACACGTACAAAGGATTCATTTCGAGTCGACATCAAATTTAGCTTTACACTAAACTTTGTCCAAATCAACCCCCAATTTTTCCTAAGGCCTTTTATGGTTCAGGGGACTTCGTTTCAAAGTTTGGAGATTTATGGACCTCAGATACTATTTATTTCAATAAGGTTTATACCCATATTTGAATTCAAATTTGAATTTGAATTTGATGCAAACTATGTCCAAATTGAAATCTGATTGCAGAATTGGATTCCCCATATTTTGCTTAGCCTACCTGTAAATTTTGGGAATTTTTGGACAATGTTTAAGCCAAAATTTAGAGGAAGGGATAAGGGAGAGAGGTGGGGCCCACAAGTGAGTTGGTGAAACCGTTTCACCGCCTCTTTTTTCTTTCCCCGGGCGACACCGCGACGTTGCATGCCGCCAGCGCGCCGTCGGCCGTCGGTCGCCTCTAGCTGCCCCCTTGCGTCCTTATCTACCGCGGTGAAGGATATAAAGCCACCCCCTGTCGGCCGAAGTCCATCACCCATTCACTTTTCACCGCGCCGCTCCGTTTCATCGCCGCCGCGATCACCCTCGTGCCGCTCGACTCCGCGCAGCCTCCCCGTCGATACAAGCATCATCATCCTCTACGGTCTATAGCAAAAAGGTGTGCAACGACCTCGTGCAGCTTCTGGTTAAGCTTGAATTCCTATCGTGCATCCTAGCTCCTGTATTCCTTAAAATCCCAAAGCGCTTTTAGAACGTTGAGGCTAGCTCGTCGGTTTAATTCCAATTGTGTGCACACAATCTCTTTGATCTAGTTAGATGACATGATCTATGTAGCCTAGCACACCTTCCCTCCAAAAATCAGAAGGAACTATCGACTAATTAGCAAGTTCTTCGAGTTTTCCCCTTCCGCCATTGTTAGATCTCGGTTCACCGTCGACTTCGGTATTGCCGGATATGGCACGAGCTCTATACCCTCCTAAGACCTTTACCATGCATCCACGATGCTTATCAAGCTTTCAAATGAGAGATTTAGCTAGGGAATCGAGGGTCTCCACTTCATCGAAACCCTAACACCCGCCGCCGCCGTCGGGAATGGTTTTCCGGTCACCCCTCGCCGTCGGGAGTTGGTCCATCGTGTTTCCCGTGCGAAAATATGGTGGAGCGGCGAGTCCCGAGGCCTCCCGTGGGCCGGACGTCATCGTCGGCAAAAGCGCCACTGCGCGCCGGTGAGAACGCCGCCGCCCGAGCCGTGGACCGAGGTTGAAGACGACCGGGTTCGCGGGTCCCACTTGCCAGCGAGTGAAAAAGGCGCCGGATCAGTCTGTGTCTAGGGATTTAGTGCGGCCACGTGGGAATCTTTATAACCCCCTGTGTGGCTAGCCCCTGATTGGATGATTTTAAATCCAGTGGGCCCTAGCGCTAAATTTAAAAGTTGAAATTTCCCCTTTGGTGCAGAACCATTTCCAAAGTTTAAAAATCAATATCTCTTTGTAGAATGCTCCAAAAATATTCAAACAAATTTTGTTTGAAAGCCCTTGAGCTCTAGTTTCTATCAGTACCAATTAGGTTCTGTGAAACTCAAGGTTAAATTCTGTATAAAACAATTTCCCAAATTCAATGCAATTTTTCCAGATGAACTTTCCACTGGAAAAATTCCCAAAATTCACATAACATGCAATGTCATATTCTGGACTACTAGTAAAAGTTTGGGAGCCATTGCTCCTGTATAACCCTCTGTATAGTTCAATTACCGTTTTCAGTTATTGAATTTTTACAGATGTTCGGTTGCTTTGTTATGTCCCAAATTTGGACTGAACCTTCCTTTAGCCATACACTAGTTCCTGTAAAAATCTTGGATTTAATTGACCTACTATACTAGTCCTAATTCAGTTACAAACTGAATATTGATTAAAAAGCTAAAAATTCAATTATAAGATAATTCCAAAAAATTCATGCCAACTTAGAAATTCAATAACTCCTTCACCAAAGCTTAGAAATTTATGAAACAAATTTTGCTAGAACCAGGACAACTTACTCTGTCATGATTATCAATTGGCAGCTATGTTCAAGCTACAGTTTCTTCTCAAAAATTTTTGGAAGTTTAATACTTGCCATAATTTTAGAGACTACAATATACTTTGATCATCTCCTGTTTTTCGCAAGAGCTTCTATCATATTCCCTAGTATCTACCATCAAAGTTCCAAAGCCAATTAACGTCCCTATCATATAATGATCACCATAGATTAAATTATGGTCTTGGTAATAATTATTTTTCAAAGTCATTCATATACATGTTATATGTATATCGTATAGTGACCGAAGTCGAGAAGGAACCAGAAGCCTTGGAAGAGCACCTTCCAGATATTAACCCCGACTCTGACCTGCAACCAGGCAAGCCCCGATTTGCATTTAAGTCGTTTATAAAATTTTGCTCTATCACTATGATGAGTAGTATATGAATTGTGCATTACGTTTAGGATGATTGAAAACTCCAGATGCATGACCCACAATCCCATTGGTTAATTGGGTAGGTTAATCACTCAACATGTAGAATTGCTATGCTAATGTAGTAGGTAAACCGGTAGAAGTCGAGTAGTTGGAATCTACTCGCGAGATAGAAATTTACACTCATCTACACTGGGATAATATTTATAGAAAATAACTGTTACATCTAAGCAACAAGACGTGGTCTTGGTCGCATAGCTCTGACTGGTCAGTTAAGGCCCGTCTGTATGCGGCCCCTTCGGACAAGCTTTAATTGTACCGGCGACATAATGGACATATGAAATCCAATAAACTGATGTAACTCGATAACTGGGGTGTCGAGGCCCATTAACTCACCATCGATAGGGGTGGGTTGAGGACAGTAAGGTGTAAATCGGTCAGAGGACACATGAGGTGTTCCGTGCGGAGACCTTCTGATTGCGGAGGTGAGACGGGCTCGACGTTTGGGTTTCTGGTGAAAGGTGGCCATATACGCCTAGTACTGAAGTGTTATGTAGGTACAGGTGTACTCGCTGACACTTCCGAACGACGTATGTGTCGTGTTGTCCGAGTGTGTCCTGATTGCAATCACCGTCCCTCGTGGTAATAGAGTACCACTTGTTCACTGCGCCGTGACGTAGTAAATACTAAAGAAGTAAGAAAAATATATTGTATTGAATTATAATTGCTTTGCAACCTTGTATGATTTAGAGGTAGTCATATTAAAGTTTATAGTTTCCCCATACTTTAGCTGTAATAGCATTATGTGCTCTAGGCATGTCATATCATCGGCAAAGCGTTTCTTGTTTGATTGTGGAGTCCATGATGTGCCATGCTTGGAGAGTGTCATTTTCTACTTAAAACCTGATCATAAGGATCCACTTGTAGGCGAGTTGTTTATGCTCCACCTTACTTATGCTTAGTGTCCACCCTTGCATATGTCTAGTGAGACGGGTTAGTCTTGCTGAGCCTTATGCTCACGTTTGCACTTAATGAGTTTTTGCAAGTTATACAATTGATGAAGGGTTTGATGATGAGGCTGCACCCCCTCCAGGGTATACAACCGAATGGGAACCCTGCACGCCGCCGTGAGTTGCGTGTTGCTAGTGCGAAGTATCCAGGGCATGGATAACTTTGCTTTTGCATAGCTAGTGCGGAGAGCGTAGCTATGATATATATATATATATATATATATATATATATATATATATATATATATATATATATATATATATATATATATATATATTTCCTTCCGCTAGTATTGTAAAAACTTCCACTATAAGATAAATAAAAGACTTCGTCTTGTATTTTATTCTCGTTCTGTTCTTGTATACTGTTAGGTGTCGCATCGCACGACCCCACCCAATGAGATCCTCGGATGTCGGGATTCTGGTCCCCACAACAGATAGGTTTGAGATGTCTATGATGGGAGAGCTAAAATACTTCTTGGGATTCCAAGTGAGGCAACAAAAGGAAGGGACGTTCATAAGCCAAACTAAGTACACTCAAGACATACTCAAAAAGTTTGGAATGGACAAGGCGAAGCCTATAAAGACTCCCATGGCAATGAACGGCCACTTGGATCTCAATGAAGATGGACCAAATGTCGATGAAAAGGTATATTGATCCATGATTGGATCTCTACTCTACTTATGTGCATCTAGGTCAGACATTATGTTGAGTGTATGATTGTGTGCAAGGTTTCAAGCCAACCCAAAAGAGTGTCATTTGACAGCCGCAAAGAGAATCTTGCGGTATTTAGTTCATACACACAACCTAGGCCTTTGGTATACCAAAGGTTCCTAATTCAATCTCATTGGTTACTCCGATGCAGATTATGTGTAGGATCGAAGAGCACGTGAAAATCTACCAGAGGGGGGGGGGTGAATGGTAGATTTTACAAATCTTACGTAGCGGAAACAATTAAATCCCAACTCCTTGCAGAAAAATGATCTGTTAAAGAATTCATGTGTGAGACTTATCTAAATGTGTTTCACCATGACAAAAGTGATGGATATAAAATCCGTCGAGGGAACTCAAGTTATGATCGAAAGATCGAACAAAGATCAATCTGTCCTACCCGAGAAAAACAATTCTGGAACGATGCAAAGAAACTCATGTAGATCAAAAACCACAAATCCAATGACCTTGAAATTTTGACAGATGATAAATAATCAAGTTGTGAAGACAACCCAAAAAGAATCACGTCAATTGGATCTGTAAAACTCGAGTTATGATAAAACCACCAATGAAAGGTAGTGCTTTCCAGAAACTCAATGAGTAAAACTTGTCTGGAACAAGTCGGACGAACAAGGCACAAAAGTTCCTTCAAACTACGAATTTTATTCAATATAACACAAGAGGAACAGCCCCAAAGCCGTACACCACGAGCTCTAGGCTCCCTTACTTATATAACCACCCCTTAGGCCAACCCAATCTTAACTAGGACTCCAATCCTACTCCGATCACGAATGAAAACTTTCCATAACTGCTTAGGACTCTTCTATATGCAGATAGAAGCAATATTAAGCCTTCCAAACACCTTAGGAACATATCTCACATTCCTAAAAAACCTCAAATTCGTGACCCACACAAATCCTATCATAACCAACTCGATAGCCATAACCGACTCCGCCGCAGCCAAAGTCATCAACCGATACGATCCGATCCTTCCAACCAGATCTTCCCATCCATAAACCATCTTCAGAACCATGTTGCCATGTCATGCACCGCATGCATACATGCAAACACCTTCCTTCGACGTCCAGTAACCTTCATATGCACTACCCTTGATTCAATCATCCTGCGCGACCTCCTGACCCGCTCAACCACAATTCCTCATGAATTTGGTTGTTGGAACCTCATCTTCTCCCTGAGACTAGTCCAAAGGATCCTGTCACCAGCCATGTCTTGAACTCAAGCAACACCTGCACATGAATAAACAACCAATCTGTACGAGCCCAAGTCCACGACTTGACTCAAGTCAGTTCCCAACACAACACCTTACGTGAGCACCTCACATAAGCATGTTGCAAAGCATATCAAAATGATATCAGCCATATCAACCAAAACGCACCAAAAACTTAGCAAAAGAATACTAAGCAAACTTTCCAACAATGTAAAGCAAGTTCGAAACATTTCACAGTATAAGCAGGAACATTGCAATCAATCTCCGAACCTAGCCAAAGCTAAACGGAGCTTGAGCTGGAGCTTACCAAAGCTAGTACAACCTAGTGCCAGAGCTTACCAAAGCTAGTACAACCTAGTGCCGAAGCTTACCAAAACTAGTCGGAACTAGTCATCCCAAAAGTCGGAGCTAGAAAAACATGTTGGAGTTAACCAACATAAGTCGGACCTAGCAAAACATATCGGAGCTTAACAAAGACATATCGGAGCTATCAAAGACATGCCAGAGCTATCAAAGACATGCCGAAGATATCAAAGACATGCCAGAGCTAAAGACAAAGCTCACCGGACCTACCCAAAAACATGTCGGACCTAGACAAAGAAAGTCGTACCTACTGTCGGACCTTGCAGAAGCTTAAAGCTAGAGTCGGACCTTGCTCAAAAGATGTTATGACAATATTCAAAACTTTTATTGTCAAAGCCAATGTATTCAACACACATAGGTCTCACAATATCCCCCTTGATGAATGCATTGGCAACACCACTTAAGATCCGAACATTGGCTTATTCACATTAAAAGTTTTGAAAACAATTTCTCCCCCTTTGTAAAACAGAAATAAATGAGAAGAGAAACAAATTCTCCCCCTGAGAAGAATCATGCCAAAACAATTGTGAATATGTGATGTGTAATTAATTTCTCGCCCTTGCATACTTATCTTTTTTTTTAAATTCACATATTGTCTCTCCCCCTTTGACAATGTATTCAGCAAGGTACAAAAGAGAGTTTTCAAAATGTTATGAGCATATTATAACATATACATATATACAAATCTCATCCAAGTCATACTATCAAGTAACTTACACTATCACATCAATGAGATACATAAAATAGTGTAAGCCATGCTAGAGATAAAGTGTAATTTTCAATTTTAGCAGGTCATGATCTCACAAACTTAACTATTTCAAAACTTGAAAGCGTGACACTTGTTGCTGCATTTTATTATTTTTTCAAAGCACATATTTAGATCATATGATATTTGCAAGAGATTATATGCGCATCTGCCTTATTGTAACCAACCAAGCCAAGCCTATGTCATTTGACAATCAGAAGCTTAAGGACATGGTTTTAGTCATACACAACTTCTTCCAAGTTCATATCTAAGTGCAATGATAAGCCGTCTCAAAAGAAGAAGTGCGATGCATGCATATTCTCTTGATCATTTCTCAAGTTATATTTGTTCACAAAAACTCAACATGTGAGTTGATTACTTGATTAATTCTTTATGATTAAAAACACTTGTGAGAATGCAACAAGTTCAAAACAGCAAGAAAGTTCGACCATGACCAGATTTAGTATAAGTAATTATTCCAATTACTAGACATGGCAAAAACTACAAAATGTATAACACGAGTAACGTAGTAAGAACTTTCAGCATGTAAAAGGAATCACGAAGTCATATATGTATGAAATACTATGCTCATATTATTTTAAGTTCAGATTCTCACATAGACTTCTAAAATTTCAAAACTCTCCCTCAATTTAAACCATGAGGATGCATAACCCCTATTTCACTACAAATGTAACAAAAACGAGTGAAATCCAAATGTTTTGTAAAAATGTTAGCCAATTGTTGTTCGATATCTACATGGTGAAGCACAATGTTTCTTTTTTCAACATTATCATGGAGAAAGTGATACCTAATGTCAATGTGCTTAGTTCTATAATGTTGCACAAGGTTTTTAGCAATGAAAATAGCACTAGTGTTGTCACAAAACAGTGGAACACTATCGAGATCAACCCCATAGTCCTTAAGTGTTTGAACAATCCAAAGAATTTGTGAACAAGTGCTTGCAGCAGCTACATATTCAAATTCGGTGGTGGATTGTGCAACTGAATTTTGTTTTCTAGAGGACCAAGCAATAAGAGAATTACCAAGAAAATGACAAGCACCGGAAGTACTTTTCCTATCAATCCTACAACCTCCAAAATCAGCATCAGAAAAAGCTTTCAAAGTAACCGTTGAGGAAGAAGGAAGAAAAATGCCAAGTTCTTGAGTTCCATGTAAGTACCTGAGAATCCTTTTGACGGCTTGACGATGTGAAGCACGTGGTGAGGCTTGAAACCGTGCACAAAGACATACGCTAAATTATATGTCAGGTCTTAATGCTGTGAGGTACAAAAGTGATCCAATCATGCTTTTATATTCTTTTTGATCCACGGGTTCACCATCTTCATCAAGTTCAAGTGTTGTTGCTGTTCCCATTGGTGTCCGAAAAGGCTTGCTTTTTTCCATGTTGAAGCGCCTTAGGAGGTCTTTTCTATACTTCGTTTGATGCACAAAGGTACCCTCCTTGGTTTGCTTGATTTGCAGCCCCAAAAAGTACGTGAGTTCTCCCATCATACTCATCTCAAATTCTGAACTCATCATAGCTGAAAACTTGGACACAAGATCATGAGAAGAACAACCAAAGATAATATCATCCACATACACTTGAACGAATAATGAGTCATTGCCATGCTTAAGCACAAAAAGAGTTTTATTAACCTTGCCCATGGTAAACCACTTTTCAAGTAAGAATGTTTTAAGCCTATCATACCATGCTCTAGGGGCTTGTTTGAGACCGTACAAGGCTTTGGAAAGTTTGTAAACATGATTAGAAAAATCTGAATTTTCAAAACCCGGTGGTTGTTTGACATAAACCTCCTCATCTATGTAGCCATGAAGAAAAGAACTTTTAACATCCATTTGATATAGCTTAAAACCTTTAGATGCAGCAAAAGCTAACAAAATTCTTATGGCTTCTAATCTAGCAACAGGAGCAAAAGTTTCATCAAAATCTAGACCTTCAACTTGAGTAAAACCTTGAGCAACCAACCTAGCCTTATTCCTAACCACAACCCCATCCTCACTTTGTTTATTTTTAAACACCCATTTAGTTCCAATTAAAGTGTGACTTGAAGTGGAGGTACAAGTTTCCAAACATTATTTCTTTCAAAATTTTCTAACTCTTCTTGCATGGCAATAATCCAAGATTCATTAGTGAGTGCGTGTGATATATCTTTGGGTTCAAAAGAAGCAACAAAAGCAGAATGAGCATGAGAGTTTGGATCGCAAAACCTGGACCGTGTAACTTGTTCGTGCAAGCTTCCAATAATCTGTTGTGGAGGATGATCTTTGTTAATCCATGAGGAAACAGATATCACAAGATTCTTCTTCATTAAGTTCATCATAGATTGATGAGCTTGTGGCTTGTGGACGATTAGGACCATCATAGGTGATAGTCGGAGCTTGTTCAATGTTCGGAGCTGGACACGTGTCAGCTTCGGAACTATCAGGCTGTATCACCAGCTCTTCTTATTCTTCGAAAATACCCTCCCCCCGAGGATATTTCAATTTTTTGACAAGTGCCACATCCTTCAAAGTGTAGTGGTCATTTACTCTAACCGAACTCTTAGCTATTATAGGAGTTGAAGAATTATCAGCAAAAGTAACATTCTCTACACGTGACACAAAAGAGAGGGAGGAGAACCATTCTTTGTTACCGGTCATGTGGCGTGAGCAACCTGAATCCACAATCCAAATGTTCTCCTTCCTCAAGCATGTAACCTACATAGAAGCACAATACATCGATGACTCAATACTGGGGTTAGTCAAAAGGCATTTAGGTATCCAATACTGAGTCACACGATGTGCAGCAGGAAAAACATGCGAAAGCTGAGATAAAACAGCAGGTTTATGAGTCAAAGTTTGAGGTTTTTTATCTTAACTACTGACCTATAAGGTGTTACTTGTGTAGCACAAAAATCAGTAGCTCCGGAGGCAAAAACAGAAGGTCTGGAGGTAAACTTTGAATGTTTTTGACTCATAACAGCATGTTGCATTTTCCTTGCATTCGGTTTAATATGTGCAGCAAATTTTGCATGAAAGTTATGAGATCTAGCAATCATTCTTTCCCTTTTCTGTTGTTTAGCTAGTCTATAACAAAAATCTATGACATGACCATCTCTATCAGAGTAGGTAAAACGAAATTAAACTTTGTGTTCATGTCTAGATGAGGAAGCAATATTTTTATTTGAAACAGAATGAGACAACACTCCTGCAGATTTGAAAACCACTTCTTTTTGTTTAGGAACTATTTGAATCAAACCACTTCCTAATGACTTAACAATTTTAGGTGGATGTGCCTTAGCATGAGCATGAGAATCAAAACCTAAACCAGTTTTATCATTGCAAGACTTGGAAGAATTCAGTAGCAAGTTTAGGTTCTTATTCCCATTACAAAACCAATGTAATGTCCTATGCATGTTATCAAGTTTATTGGACAGATCAAGGCAATTTTCACATGAAGTTTTTCCTTTTAATTTGCAATTGGAACAATGTTTAACTTCATGAGAACGTAAAGCATTATTCAATATTGAAATTTCATTCATAGCATCTTTTAGTTTCTTTTCAAGATCATCACAACTAGAACAATGCAAATCAATTGTAGAACAAGAAGCATCTTTTAAGTTTCCAATGTCAAGTGCAGCAAGCTTTTTGTTCTTTTCAATTTCAAGTTCAAGTCTATCTAGAGTAGAGGAATGTGCAGTTCTTAATGTGGACAATTGTTCATAGATTAAATCACACGAGGGACAAGAATCATCACTAGGAATCAAGGTTTTCAAATGGTTGATTTCATATTCTAGTGATTCAATTTTACCAGCATTATCCCTAAGTTTTTTGTCCTTTTTCTTAACAATAATAGTTGCACGAGAAATTGCATCACACATTTCATTGCAGGTAGAACATACCTCATCGTCGTCACTGTTGTGTTCTGCATCCTCTTGACTTGATCTTGATCTTGTTTTGCCCGCCATGAAGCATAAGTTGGCCAAATCATCTTCATCTTCGTCACTTCCAACGTCCACGTCGCTTGAGCCAAGTTCCTGGAGCGCGGAGATAAAATTGTTCACCAGTTGGCGACCTGTAAAGCTCTTCTTCTTCTTCTTATCATTTGTTGAGGAGTGCTTCGCCCTTGATTGTTTTTCTTCTCGGGAAGTAGAACCTAAAAGGTTAGGGCATTCTGTATGAAAGTGTCCTATCTTACCACATTTGAAGCATCGTTGAGGTCCGGAGCTTCCTCTCCTTCTAGTTCTCACATTTTGCAATGCTTTTGAGAACCTAGTAGAGAGAAGTGCTAGCTCCTCCTCTGGAAATTCCTCGATCTGCTCCAGTGTTAGTGAGGACAACAAAGCAAGAGTATTGTAAGATGATGATTGGCCGGAGCTAGGCATATCACGTTGTGAGACAAATGCAATAGACTTATTTGGGTTCTTACGTGATAAGATGTCGATTTCATGAGTTTTGAGTTTAGAGTAAAGAACATCTAAAGTAAGTGTACTCATGATAGTAGATTCACGAATAGATGTAACTTTCATCTCCCAGATTGACATGTCTAATGCAGTAAGAAGTTGCCTAGCATTTTCAGCATCAGAAAAATTAACATTGACACTACGCAAGTTACTGAGAATTTTGTTAAAGCGAGCAAAGAGATCATCGATGGACTCACCAGGTTGCATCTCGAAGCGCATGTATTCTTTCTTGAACATGTCTTGCCTTACCTCCTTGATCGTTTTGTACCTTCGTGATAGTCACAAAGTGCTCTCCATACATCATATGCCGATCGGAGATGTGCAACGCGGTTGAAGTCGCTCTGAGTGAGTCCTTGGATGATCAAGTTTCAGGCTTTGTTTTTATTGTCGACGTCCCATAGGTTTGTAACCGTAACTTGATCGTTAGGTGGCACTTCGTAAGGCTTGTACACCTTCTCCCATATTGCGAAGCCTTGCGCCTGTTTGAAAGCCTCTATGCGTGCCTTCCAAACCTGAAAATCAATACCAGCAAACACACAAGGTTTGGCGGAGTATTTCTCCATGATGATTAGTCAAAAAACGTGCAAATCACAATGATTGGAGCACCGTGGCTCTGATACAAATTGTAGTATCGAAAAGCACGTGAAAAGCTACCAGAGGGGGGAGGGGGTGAATGATAGATTTTACAAATCTTACGTAGCGGAAACAATTAAATCCCAACCCCTTCGGCAGAAAAATGATCTGTTAAAGAAATCGTGTGTGAGACTAATCTAAATGCATTTCACCATGACAAAAGTGATTGATATCATAGATAATCAAGTAACGAAGGAAACACAAGAAGAATCACTCAAATTCGTCGAGGGAAACTCAAGTTATGATCGAAAGATCGAACAAAGATCAATCTGTCCTACCCGAGAAAAACAGTTCTCGAACGCTGCAAAGAAACTCGTGTAGATCAAAAACCACAAATACAATGACTGTGAAATTTTTACAGATGGTAGATAATCAAGTTTTGAAGACAACCCAAAAAGAATCACGTCAATTGGATCTGTAAAACTCGAGTTATGATAAAACCACCAATGAAAGGTAGTGCTGTCCAGAAACTCAACGAGTAAAACTTGTCTGGAACAAGTCGGACGAACAAGGCACAAAAGTTCCTTCAAACTACGAATTTTATTCAATAGAACACAATAGGAACAGCCCCAAAGTTGTACACCATGAGCTCTAGGATCCCTTGCTTATATAACCAGCCCTTAGGCCAACCCAATCTTTACTAGGACTCCAATCCTACTGCGATCACGAATCAAAACTTTCCATAACTGCTTAGGACTCTTCTATACGCAGATAGAAGCAATCTAAAGACTTCCAAACACCTTAGGAACATATCCCACATTCCTAAAACAACTCAAATTCGTAACCCACACGAAATCCTATCATAACCAACTCGATACTTTCCATATTTGAGTCAAAACGGACTCAGCCGCAACCTGAGTCCGTAACCTAGTCAGTTGGACCTTTCTGACCAATTCTTTACGTCCACATCTCTTCATCACGCCTCTGAACCATGTAGTCTCGTCCATGCACTCCTTGCACACGTGCAAACATCTTCCAATGACGTCCACGATACCTTCATATGCATTGTTCTTGATTCAAACATGTTGCACAACCTCCCGATCAACTCAACCACAATTCCTCCCGAACTTGGTTGTTGAACCTCATCTTCTCCCTAAGACTAGCTCAATGGATCCCGTCACCAGCCATGTCTTGAACTCAAGCAACACCTGCACATGAATAAACAACCAATCCGTACGAGCCCAAGTCCGCGACTTAACTCAAGTCAGTTTTGAACACAACACCTTACGTGAGCACCTCACATAAGCATGTTGCAAAGCATATCAAAATGATATCAGCCATATCAACCAAAAATGCACCAAAAACTTAGCAAATGAATACTAAGAAATCTTTCTAAGAATATAAAGCAAGTTCTAAACATTCCAAGATAAAAGCAGGAACATTGCGATCAAGCTCCGAACCTAGCCAAAGCTAACCGGAGCTTGAGCCGGAGCTTACCAAAGCTAGTACAACCTAGCGCCGGAGCCTACCAATGCTAGTCGGACATAGTGCTGGAGCTAACCAAAGCTTGTCGTACCTAGCGCGGGAGCTAACAAAAATTAGTCGGAACTAGTCAACCCAAAAGCCGGAGCTAGAGAATCATGTCGAAGCTTAACAAAGACATGCCGGAGCTATCAAAGACATGTCGGAGCTAACCAACATAAGTCGGACCTAGCAAAACATATCGGACCTTTCGAACCTTGCAAAAGCTCGGAGCTAGAGTCGGACCTTGCTAAAAAAGATGTTTTAGCAGAATTTTAGAACTTTTATCATCAAAGCCAATGTATTCAGTACAAGCCAATGTATTCAGCACACATAGGTCTCACACATGTGAATAAGCCAATGTGAGGATTTTAAGTGGTGTTGCCAATGCATTCATCAAGGGGGAGATTGTGAGACCTATGTGTGTTGAATTCATTGTCTATGATGATAAATGTTTTGAATTATGCCAAAACAGCCTTTTAACAAGGTCCCACTCTAGGTCCGAGCTCCTGCACGGTCCAACAATAGGTCTAGCTTGTTGTGGGTAGCTCCGGCAAGGTCTGACGTAAGGTCCAACTTGCTTTGGCTAGGTTCGACTTCTTTGTCTAGGTTCGACTTATTTTTGCTAGGTTCAACTTGTTGTGGCTAGGTCTGACATGTTCCGGCGCTAGGTCTGACTAGCTTTGGTGAGCTACGACGCTAGGTCCAACTAGCTTTGGTAAGCTATGGCGCTAGGTCCGACTAGCTTTGGTTAGCTCTGGCGCTATGACCTGCTAGCTTTGGTAAGCTCCAACTCAAGGTTCGGTTAGCTTTGGCAAGGTCCGATGCTTGTCTGCAATGGTTCTGCTTTTACCTTGAAATGTTTCAAACTTTCTTTACACTTATAGAATGTTTGTTTAGTATTCTTTTACTAATTTTTTGATGCGTTTTGGCTGATATCATTTTGATATGGTTTGCAACATTCTTATGTGAGGTGCTCACGTAAGGTGTTGTGGTTTCGGACTAACGAGAGTCAAGTTGATGACTTGTGCTCGAAGAGTTGGTTGTTTATTCATGTACAGGTGTTGCTTGAGTTCAAGACATGGCCGGTGACAGGATCCATTAAACTATTCTTAGGGAGAAGATGAGGTTCAACAACAATGTTCGGGAGGAATTGTGGTTGAGTTGATCGGGAGGTCACACAACATGTTTGGGTCAAGAGCAATGCATATGAAGGTATCATGGCTGTTGTTGGAAGGTGTTTGCACGTGTGAAAGGAGTGCATGTATGTTGCAACATGGTTCCAAGGTGTGATGAAGACAAGTGGACGTAAAAGAATTAGTCGCAAAGGTCCAACCGGCTTGGTTATGGACTTAGGCTGCGGCTGAGTCATGTTTGACTCAAATATGGAAAGATTTGAGTTGGTTATGATAGGTTTGCATGTGGGTTATGAAGTTGAGTTGTTTTTAGGAATGTGGGATACGTTCCTAAGGTGTTTGGAAGTCTTAAGATTGCTTCTATCTGCGTATAGAAGAGTCTTTCACAGTTATGGAAAGTTTCAGTGGAAACTTAGTAGGATACGAGTCCTAGTTTGGTTTGGGTTGGCCTCATGGCTGGTTATATAAGCAAGGGAGGCCAGAGCTTGTGGTAGAAGGATTTTGGGTTATTCCTCTTGTGTTATATTGAATAAACATCGTAGTTTAAATGAACTTTTGTGCCTTGTTCGTCTGACTTATTTTAAACAAGTTTTTCTTGTTGAGTTTCTGCACAGCAATACATTGCTTCGGTAGTTTTATCATAACTCGAGTTTTACATTTCCAATTGACGTAATTCCTTTTGGATTGTCTTCATAACTTGATTATATATCATCTGTGAAAATTTCACAGTAATTGGATTTGTGGTTTTTGATGTACACCAGTTTCTTTGCAGTGTTGCAGATCTGTTTTACTCGGGTAGAACAGATTGACCTTTGTTCGATCTTTCGATCGTAACTTGAGTTTTTCTCGACGTATTTCAGTGATTCTTTTTTTCATGTCTTCATGACTTGATCCTCCATAGTATCTACCACTTTTGTCACATTTGAACACATTTAGATTAGTTTCATATACGATTTCTTTAACAGATCAATTTTCTGTTGAGGGGTTTTCATTGCTTTCGCTAAAAAATTGAAATCTACCATTCACCCTCCCTTCTGGTAGCTTTTCACGTGCTCTTAAATCCTACATGTTAGGCTTCGTAGGCAAACATGCTATCATCCGATGCGGACGACATCGTGCCTGACATAGAGAGTAAAAGGTGTAGTAAGAAGAGTGTTAATTAGACTTTATATAGATAAGAACTTAGAGGTTCAAACTGTCAAGAGGTCGAATTTGTCCGGTTACAGGGTGCGGACTTGTCTGAAGTACCGGACTTGTCCGCACCAGAAACCAGACTAGTCCGGTTTGGCTGTATGAATCCTAACTTCTTATTTCAGCGAATCTAGCTAAGATTGATGTAAAAAGGTAGGAGGACAATAGGAATATATATCAGCGTAATGTATACCATAGGAATCAAGAAAAGTGAGCAAAACTTGAGAAAATGTAAGAACTAGGGTTTGGAATGACTTATACTGAAATTTGAAGATTCGAGGAGGGAGGTGCGGAGAAAGGTCCGGATTAGTCCGGAGGGGGGTGCTTTGCGCTTAAGGGAAAGATTCGCGTGGTGGAACCTTCAATGTTCGTGGCTACAAGTGGAAATCGCCTTGGGAGCTTGAGCTTGAGGAGAGAGAGTGCTATGGTGATTATAAGGAGGAGGAAGAGAGGTTTTGGCGGTGGGCCAGGGTTAAGCCCGACAGTAGCGGACTAGTCCGGTACACCAGACCAGAGCTGGACTAGCCACTAGCAACGGACTAGTCCGGTGCTGACCACAGACTAGTACGGGTCAGCTAGACATAATTGAATCAAAACAAAGAGATTTTTGGATTTGAACTAATATTGATCTAAAGGACATCATTTCATAAAAAATCTTGATAAATATGACCAGTAAGCAATCAACAATCATACAATAGCCATAATTCACCAAGAATTAATAATTAAAATAGTTTTAGAGAGAAAGTCGAGATAGGAGATGAATTTTCGCAAAATAAGCAAACTTTGAAGAGCCAATCAGGTATGCAGTATTTCAAGCCACATTTCGAGTGTCAAGTATATTTAGTTTGTTTCTAAGCTCGCGGAATCATTTTTCATCTATGGCTTGGTGAAAATATCAGCTACTTGTTTTTCAGTTCTAACATGTGAGATTACTATGTCACCTTTTAGTGAATGGTCTTTTAGAAAATGATGACGTATATCTATGTATTTGGTTCTTGAGGGCCATGCTGGATTGTGTGCAATTTTTGGCACTTTCATTATCACATAGGAGTGGAATATGATTTAGATTGTAACCATAATCCCTTAGAGTCTATCGCATCCAAAGTAGTTGTGCGCAACAACTACCGGCTGCGACATACTCCGCTTCGGCTGTGGAAAGGGCAATGAATTTTTGCTTCTTTGAGGACCATGAAACTAAGTATTTATCAAGAAGTTGGCATGTTCCGAATGTCCTTTTTCTATTGATTTTGCAGCCTGCATAGTCGGCATCGGAGTATCCTATAGGTTCAACTTGAATCCTCTAGGATACCAAAGGCCCAAGTTGGATGTGTGAACAAGGTATGTTAAGATTCTTTTTACAGCTATTAAATAACACTCTTAGGTGTGGCTTGAAACCTTGCACAATACAAACACTTAGCATGATATCAGGCCTAGATGCACATAAATAAAGTAGTGAACCTATCATAGATCGATATACCTTTTGATCCACATCTGAACCTTCTTCATTGAGGTTGAGATATCCATTAGTTGCCATGGAAGTCTTGGGCTTGGCTTTGTCCATATTGAACTTTTTGAATATGTCCTGTGTGTACTTGGTTTGGCAGATAAAAGTCCCTTCTTTCAGTTGCTTCACTTGGAATCCCAAAAAGAACTTCAATTCGCCCATCATGAACATTTCGAATCTGTCTGTCATAATCTTACTGAATTCTACACAAAAAGATTCATTAGTAGATCCAAAGATGATGTCATCAATATAAGTTTGACATACGAATAAATGGCCACCAAAATAGTTTGGTATAATCAAATTTTCCTATTTTAAAACTATTTTGAGTGAGAAAGTCCCTAAGGCACTCACACCAAGCTCGGGGAGCTTGTTTGAGGCCATAGAGAGCCTTACGCAGTTTGTACACATGGTTAGGGTACTATTGATCTTCAAAGCCTGGTGGCTCCTCCACGTACACCTCCTCCTTGATAGGACCATTGAAGAATGCGCTTTTGATGTCCATTTGATACATCTTAAAATCATGGTGAGTAGCATAGGCTAATAAAATTTGAATGGACTCAAGTATAGCTACGGGAGCAAATGTTTTATCGATCTAAACCTTTGACTTGTGAGTACCTTTGGCCACAAGTCGTGCTTTGTTTCTCGTTAGTACTCTGTGTCATCTTGCTTGTTCTGAAAGACCCATTTGGTGCCCATGATGTTTGTCTTTCGTCTTTCCACAAGCTCCCACACTTCATTTTATTTGAAGTTGTTCAGGTCCTCTTGCATGACGGTCACCCAATCTGGATCTCTTAATGCTTCATCAACCCTGTATGGTTCCAGAAAAGAGTAATGTTCACAGAAGTTAGCAACATGAGATCTAGTGGTTACTCCCTTTGCAATATCTCCAATGATGTTGTCGACGGGATGATCTCTTTGTATACTCTGATGTACTCTTGGGTGAGGCACTTGTGAGGTCATTTTCTCTTCATCATCTTCATTTTCATTGTCTCCCCCTAAATCATTGCTTCGATGATTATATTGACCATCTTGATCCTGCTGATGTTGATCTTGTAAAGAAACTCCCCCTTGATCACTGCTCTCCAGTTGAGGTACATCTTGAGCACTTGACTCTTGTGATTACTCTTGAGGTCGAATATCACCAAGTGCCATCCTCCTCAACGCTTGACATGGAGCTTCTTCTTGATATAGCACACACTTATCAACTTTCTCCACTTGAGAGCCATTAGTTTTATCGAACACTACGTCACGTGCCTTCAACAATGCCAGAGACTTTGTTGAAAACATGATAGGCGTAAGCGTTCAAATCATAACCGAGCAAGAACCCTTCATCAGATTTTGAAGCGAACTTCGAAGTCCTAGGTTTCTTGTTCAAAATATAGCATTTACTCCCAAATACTCTAAAATATGCAACATTTGGTTTGGTACCCATTAGGATCTCATATGATGTCTTCTTCATAAGTCGATGAAGATATAACCGGTTCATGGCGTGACAAGCGATGTTTACCGCTTCTGCCCAAAACCGGTCCGAAGTCCATTATTCATCTAGCATTGTTCTCGCCATCTCAATGAGTGTCCTGATCTTTGTTTCGGCCACCCCATTTTGTCGAGGGGAGTAGGGTGTCGAGAACTCGTTCTTTATTCTTTCTTCATCCAGGTGCTCCTCAACTTGAGTATTTTTTAATTCCGTTCCGTTGTCACTTCTAATGTTATTGATGGTTAACGAGAATTCATTTTGTGCTCTCTTCAAGAACTTCTTCAGGATGCCATGGGTCTCTGATTTGTCATACAAGAAAAACACCCAGGTAAATATAGAAAAATCATCAACTATAACCAAACCATATCTATTACTGCCGATGCTTATATAAGCAATTGGATCGAAAAGATCCATATGTAGGAGTTCCAGCGGTCTTGATATAGTCATCATGTTCTACGCAAGGTGTGGTGCTCCAACTTATTTTCTGGCCTGGCATGCGCTACATGGCCTGTCTTTCTCAAACACAACATCTTTCAAACCTCGAATATGACCACTTTAGAAGTTTTTGCAGATTTCTCATACCAAGATGGGTTAGCCGTCTATGCCACAACCATCCCATGTTAGTTTTTGCATCTAAGCAAGTGTTGAGTTTGGCTTTATCTTTGTTGAAATCAACAAGATAAAGTTTTCCCTTCAACATTCCCTTGAATGCAATTGAGTTATCGCTTCTTCTAAAGACTATCACACCCTCATTAGTTAATAGGAAATTGTATCTATTGTCACATAGCTGATATATGGACAAAAGATTATAATCTAAAGAATCAACATGTAAAACATGGGAAAGAGTGTGTTGAGATGAAATTGCAATTTTACCAGTGCCAAGGACATTTCGTTAGCTGTTGTCTCCGAAGTAGATTCCTTCACTTGGATTTGCATTTCGCTCATACTCTATGAACATTCTCCTTTCTCCGGTCATGTGATTGGTGCATCCACTGTCTAACACCCATTTTGATCCTTCGGAGGAGTAGGCCTGCAAAACAAATTTATGCCTTGGTTTTAGGTATCCAAGTTTGCTTGAGTCCTCGAAGGTTAGTCACAAGTTATTTATGCACCCACGCACAAGTTTTGGGTCTCTTATGACGTGGCCCTGCATATTTTGCATAAACATATCCAAAGCTATTTTCCATAAGAACATAGGAGGCATCAAAAGTATGAAATAAAGTTTGTTGTCCATGTTCATATGAATTTTTCTTAACAAATGCAATGTGATCCTTATTTTGAGCATTAGTGAATTGCTTTCTACCTCTTGTATACCCACGACAGTATTTGACATTAGTAGGTCTTGTGACCATATATGCACTACGTGCATATTCAATCTTTTCCTTGTCAAAGATGCCGCTTTGGGATGGATGCTTGACTTGTGAAACTTTGCATTCGTCTTTTACATTAGCCTTTCTATCAGAGCATGTGCATGTTTTAATTGTTGTCAACTTGTATCTCGAGAAGGTGAGCTCTTTGAGGAAGAAGCGCCATTTTGCTTGAGCGACTCAACTTGCACTTCAAGGATTTTGTTAACTCTTGTCAATTTAGCAAGTTCATCCTTGATTGCAATGTGTGAGTCTTCTAGTTTTGAGTAAGTTTCCATACTCAAAGCTAGTTCAATCTCAAGTGCCTTACTTTTCTCCTTTGCAAGCTCAAGAAGCTTTTCAACCTCATGATATCTCTTTCTTTTGTGAATAAGTATATCTTCTTGACGGTTGACAAGCCCCTTCTCAAAAATTTCATCTAACAACAACTTCATTTTTCTTAAGGTAGTTTTACTCAATCCTTTTAACATTTCCTCATTTCGCTAGCGCTATCAAAATCATGATTAGAAGAATGTAAAGCATAGGGTGTAAGTATGACCTTTTTCTTGCCCTCTTTAGCGATTAGGCAAGTGTGGTTGTTGTTCTCCCAACCTCCCATGTCTGGGAAGAGTGTAGACTTCTTGGTCGACTTCTTGATGGCAGTTGTTGCATTTCCTCTTCATCATTCATGAGGACTCGTCGTTTGTGTCTCACTCCTTACTGATTTGCTCTTGATGTGCTTGCTTCTTTTTCTTGAACATTATCTTTTCTTGTGGCTTCACTTCTTTCTTCTTTTTGTTTTCCTCATACTCACAATGAACCAAGAAATGTCCTTATTCATCGCAGTTGTAGCAAGTACGTCTAGCTTTGTATTTTCCTTTTTCCTTATTCTTTCCTTCACTTCAGTTGCTGCATTTTCTTCTTCTCATCATGTGCTTGAATATTTTGATGAAGAGCATCATCCCTTCATCATCCACATTGTGCTTACATCATCACTGTCTTCTTCTTCATGTATCTCACGAGTCTCCTTCCCTTTGGGCTTGCAAGTTGCATTGAGGTCAACTTCCTTCTTCTTGGATGAGGTGAGCTCTGCTAGGTCTTTGACATATTGATATTATTTCTCCATTATCTCGTGATTGATAATTTTTCCCAGAACCTCATCGGGGGTCATTTTGTGGAACCCCGGTCTTTCTCTTATTATTGAACATAAGGTGACATTCCGAGGCATAAAGGCTCTTATCATACCCTTTACAACCTCATGATCGGTCCACTTTTTGGTTCCATAGGCACGGATCATGTTGACGAATGTCTTCATGCGGTTGTACATCTCTTGAGGAGTATTACTATCCTCTATGGAAATCTCCCCAATTCTCCCTCAAGCATTTCAATCTTCACTTCGTGAACGGAGTGATTCCCTTCATGAGCAGTTTCGAGTGTATCCCATATGTCTTTGGCAACTTCGAGTCCATCCACCTTGGTCAACTCTTCTTGACTCAAAGATGAGGTAATCACCGCGACGGCTTGTGCGTTGCGATGAATTGCTTGTTCATGCTCTGAAGTGAGTTCTTCGTCATTGTCAGGGATGATCAAACCTCTACACACTATATACCAAAGACTTGGTTTAGTGAAATAAGATGCATCTTCAAACTATATTTCCACACTGTATAATCATTGTTGTTAAAATGTGGAGGCTTTCCCAATGGAATAGAAAGATAGTGATTGTTGTTGTTAAGCTTCTCATAATCAAGTTGGTGATCTTGATGACTACTCCCTTTCGGCTATACATCTTCCTTCTTGAACTTCTAGCTTAGAAGCTTCTTTCCCAGGAGTGCTTTTAGCTGGCGCACTTCATCATCGTCATGCTCATAGTCCTTAAGCACATGAAACATCTTGGTGTCTTGTTTGTCTCCGATGACGGACGATTCTGAGATCTTGTTGGTCTTGTCGATAGCCATATATCTCTTCGAGCGGTGAATCTCGTAAATGGAGAGCCTTTCTATAATATCAATTGAATGTGGCCTAGAGGGGGGTGAATAGGCATTGAAACTTTTTCCTACAACACTTAACAAAAATGTCAAATACAGGGGGGCCGAACTAGTCCGGTGTAGGGTACAAACTTGTTCGGTGTGCTTGTTATACCTATGAAAAGATTGACTATTTTATGTGATTTTCTCAAATGCTACATCAGAGAAATGTAGTAAACTATCCTAACAATGTTAGCAAGTGTTTAGGATGAGTAGTTTGCGCGTGGAGTACAAAATTAATACTAGCTGCAAATTTGATCAAGCCTATGCCCTAGATAGTGTTGATTACAAAAGTAAAGAACTAGAACACATGAGACAAAGGATATTTACTGAGGTTCGATCTCACGAAAGAGATCTATGTCCTCATTGAGTAGCTCACATAGAGCTGGGTCTCAATCAACCCTTTACCTCTTCAAGTCACCACAAAGGCCTACTTGAGTTCCACTATCACAGGATAATCACCGAGTCAATGGGGCAACCTCACACGCTGAGGACTCCTACAAAATTACAGCGAGAAATAGAATCAAATACACTCAAAAGATGTACAATAGATGCGAGAGTGGATGAGAGATCAAACTCCAAGAGCTCAAAAATGCGTAGGAGACGATCCCCTTTCCCAAATCTTGATTCCCAAAAGATTTAACCTTTTAAGGCGTTAGATGTGTGGGGAGAAGTGTTTCTTTGCTCTTGCGTGTGATGCACTACGGTTCTTAGTTGAAGGTTATGGAGTCATGGATCACCTATTTATAGATAATCTTAAAAAGTTACCGTTAGGGATCCCGACTGTCGGACTAGTCCGCTCAAGGGACCGGACTAGTCCGGTGTGCTGTGTAATATGTGCGTAAAATATGCAGCGCACCGAGACCCTAATTGTTGTGAATGATTCGGACTAGTCTGCACGGGAAAACAAAGTTAACCGAACTAGTCCGTGGTGAATCTAGTAACTAAATCGAACTAGTCCGCAATTAAATAGACTTGTCTGGTGCAAGGTGAGATGTGTGTTGTGTTGGCGGACTAGTCCAAATCTTGGGACTTGTCCATGCAAAACATCAGAAAGTTGATCGGACTTGTCCGTGTGAGAAAAGAAAGTGTGTCGGAATAGTCCACTTGTGAACGGACTTGTCCGATGCTTTAGTGAGTTGCTTAAATTGTTAACTTTAGCCCTTACTCTCTATGCAAAGTCATGAGCTCTTGGGATGTGTCTCCCACGCACATCTTGTACATCAACAACTACTTTGTGCTTCCATCCTTCACTTGGGCTTTTGCCTTCTCATTACTCATTTTTCACCTTTTTGTGCACTATTAGTTCTATTCTTCATATACCTGCTTTCATCTCAACAAAACTCATTAGGATCTCGTTTGTTTGTCATCAATCATTCAAAACCCACAAGAGAATGCTTAGATGCACTTCCAGCCACTACTCGTCGCGCTTGCTTGCTCCGCCACCGCCTCGAGTGGTCGCCATCCGGTCCCGCACGCTTGCTCCGCCATCACCTGGAGTTCACCGCCGTCCGGTCCCATATGCAGCCGCCACCAAGCCGCGCGCATTGCCAAGCACTGCTGCCGCTACATAGATGCGGGTGAGTTGTGTGCCAAATGAAGGGTAGGGTATGATTGTACAGGTAAGGGTATTTTGGTCCCTTCAATTATTAATATGAATTTTTAATTTTTTAATAGTTTAAATGGTCTTGAACTAACAGATCTGTTAAAACAGGACCAAACGTTGATTTTGCTTTAAAAAACACGGGTCAAACGTGTAAAAGCCCGCTTTTCAGATGAACAAAAACGCAAAAATGTGAACTTAAAAATTTTGAAAATGGACTTGGAAATCCAAACTCACATGAACCATATGAGTTAACCCATGTTCACTAAACATAGGAACTTGTTAAAATTTTACATATAGAACATCGTTGCTAATGTATTTGGAACTTAAGGGGTAAAATCTTCAATTTCCAAGTATTCACATTTTCAATGAAATATTAAAGGAGAAAAAAAACAAAATAGAGAGAAAGAAAAAGGAATTATTCCAACCCTAAAATGGGACATTCAAAAATATTCAAATCTAAGGCTGTAAATTTTTCCATGACATTGTAATATTCCAAATAGACTCTCGGTAAAGTTTCAAAAATTTTTAAAGCACATTTTCCATTTATTGGACACGTAATGAGAGTTTAATGAGAGTCGACTGCAAATTTAAACTTTGTACTTAACCTTGTCCAAATCAACTCCAAATTTTTCTGGAGGTCCCTTATGGTTCAAAAAGGGTAACTTCAATGTTTCAGGATTTTTGAACCTAACCTACCATTTATTTCATTGAATCAAGTATCACCGCTTGAATTAAAACTCAAACCTGAGTTCAAAATTCAACTTGCTCAGTTCTGAAATCTGATTGCACCATAAAATTCTTCACATTTTATTTAGTCATTGGGCCAAAGTTGAATATTTTTGAAGCATGTTTGCTAGCCCTAATTGAAATTGGAAGGAGGAATGAGGAAGGTGGGTCCCACAAGTGGTCTCCACAGATCAGGTCGGCACCTGCTCTCTCTCTCCTCCCCTGCCTCCACGCAGACGTGCTGCATGCGCCAATGCGATGAAAACGTCGGCCTTATCTTCGTACCGTGGAACTCCCTTCCGGTTTCTCCCTCGATCCAACACTGCAGCGCCGAAGCGCTCACCGCCGCCCAGCTCCACGGTGCGCCGCTTCGCCTCCTGCACCCCTACGCTCGGCCGCCCATGGCCCTACGTTCCAGTCCACCCGCTCGCCTGACAACGCCGGCGCTCCACCTCCCGACCGCCGCGACGTCGCCCCCACGTCGGCTGTCCATGCTTCGGCTCCTCGCCGGCGCCGCCCCCACGCGCCGCCAACGTCGCGCGCGCCCCTTCGCTGCCGCGCTGCGCAAGGTGCTGCTCACCGGTGCCACCCCAACGTGCCGCTGTCCCAGCTGCCTCCTTGCCGCGCGCGTCCCTGTCGGGTCCCTCCGCGCCGCGCGCCTCCACCGCTTCTGGCTGCACCTCGCCCTGGTGCTCCGCCTCTGCTCCGCCCGTGTACCATGGGTTGCTGCTCGCCGGCCGCGCCCCATAGCGGCACTGCCGTCCAACTCCCTGTCCGTCCACCACTGCGCTGGTGACGGCCGTCCGCCTTTGCTGTTGTCCAGACCGCGAGCACCATGACGCCATGTCCGCGTTCCGCCGTCGCGCCATCGTCTTGCCATATACCGCCTCCTTGCCTCTACTGCAGCACGCCTCCAGGCCGCTTTTCTCTGCCTCTGTGCGCAACTCAAGCCAACGTGCTCGTCTGCTCTCCATCGACATCGTCGCCTACCGCACGTCATTACGGTGTTCTGCTCTGTAGCTGCATCCTGGCAGCGAGGCAAGTGATGTTTGGGATGAAGGAGATCCAAGAACACGCCTTTGACACAATGGTATCGACCACTTGTCCAAGGTTAGCTCTGATTGTGCAAGATTGATTAGATTAGTGACTGCAGCTAAGGTGTTCGATGAAATGTTCATGAGGAATGAACCAACTCGGTTGATGTTTAGAACTGGTCTGTGATGCAGGAGTAGAATGATGTGGAAATCGACAAGGACATGTGCCAAGATACCCTTTGAATGGTGATGAAGCGACGGAATCAAGTACACACCCAAGATGTTCGGAGAAATGCCTACAAGGTGAGCCTTGCCCTAAAATGACTTGCTTGACGTCATCGAAGTCCGTTTGTTGTTACCCCAAATGGTACTCATGTGTCGTCCAGCCGTACGTCCATTTTCCGCATTGATATCATTCCTATAGAAATCCCCAAGTTGACCTCCTGTGTCGTTTGTATCACGTTGGCCTGTCCGTGCGTGCTCGTGATGCTCCACCATGAGCCGCGTCGACGTCGTTGACCATATGATGTCGTCATGACGTTCCGAGCCATCATCGTGCCCTGGCATCGAAATGAAGGATGCCTGTGATGAGTGTTGTGTTGAAACCCCAGCACGACTCGTCGGAAAATGGTTGTCAAGCCAAATTAGGTTTTAGTCGATGTGAGGGTGAACGAGTCCTAGGTATAGCCAAGGTGCCCGATAAAATGCCTTCCAGGTCAAACCAAGGTGGTTGGTGATCACCGATGACCTGTGGTTGAGTAGTGCAAGAACGTTGCGACCGACAAGGAAAACTAGACCAAGTGGAACCTTGGATAAGAGTTTCTTTTTCGTGTTGATGATGTTTCCTAACCGTCCGCAGAATTGCTTAACTAGGTGTGCTGTTTCATCGACGACAGGTTCGTCGAGTTGCTTGCCGACGACCGAGTCGACATCACTAACCTTGACTCAAGAGGTGGTGTTCGGGAGTCTGTTCACCACCGTTGACGAGTCCGAGTCGATGTGGACCTCGCTAATCCGATCTTCTTGAGATGGCAAAGCGTGCCGTCACGACAAAGTCTCACGTCATGTTTAAGTCCCGAGATCTTACCGAGCTCACCTGGACAAGCTTGCAGGAGACACTACATTAGTGTCGTCGTGTAAGCACCTGAATGATGCTTGCGACGTTAGTCGTAGCAACTGGTTTACCTAAAAGCGGTTTGAACGTCGTCTTGGTACTCATGCTAGGTTAACAGTGCTTGTAATGACTTCTTAAGTCCATGTCATGTTGATCTCAATTCAGTCCCAAGTGTCGTTAGTTTCCATCATGGTTCATCCTAAGTCAGGACCCTACGACAGCACTGCTCACTTAACTAGGTTTACTCCTTTATGAGTTAAGTCAAGTTCATTGGTCGACTGCTAAATCGCGACCTTCGTCTTGTACACTCCACTCATACCCAAGATTTCGATGTCCCACCTTGATTTTTGGGTCGTCCTTACACTTCTCCACCCAACACTTCATCACAATTCAGAATTGTCAATCTCGCGTGGCATAGCTTGAAGTGTGGTAGGCTAAGTTGCAATGTAGCTTTATGTTGTACCTTTCAGTTCATACCGACACTACTATGTCCACCTTGACTCATCCTCTGGTTAGCCACACAACAGAGGCATATCTGTCCTTCCTAGTCAAACTCCTCGTTCTTAAAGTTTACACAACCCCGTGGAGTCTATTATTAAATTACTTAATTACTTATATGCATATCATGTCAATAGGAACGTGCTGATAGGTAATCGACAAGAAACTTTGCTTGGAGGAGAATGCCAAGGTGTTTCCACTTGAAGTTCCGTGGCAGACTCTTTGGAGGAAAGCACAAGACTTAACGACTGACATTGACTTAGCGCAAACTAAGGCAGGCCCCGATTTGCATTTAAAAGCTTTACAGAGTTTTGCAGTATTTCTCACATTACGTCTTAAGTTTCATATGTGCATTACGTATAGGGTGATTGATACTCCACTTGCATGACCACAAATCCTAGGGGTTGGTTGGAACGAGTTACAGTTTGACCTGTAGTAACTTCTTTGCTAATGTATAGGAAACCCTGTAGAAGTCGAGTAGTTGGAATCTACCCGTGAGAGATGTAGGACATATCTCACAAGATTGGTTAGATAGACAATGGCTTAATATAATGAATCTGAGACCAGGCAGGGGATGGATAGGAAGCGACGAGAATTGGAGTCTTGGTCGCATAGCCCTGCCTGTGTCGATTAAGGCCCGTCTGTATGCGCCCCCTTCGAACAAGCTTGACTTGTACCAACGATATACTGGACATATGGACTCCAGTAAACTGACGTAACTCTATAACTGGGATGTCGAGGCCCATTAACTCACCATCGATAGGGGTGGGTTGAGGACAGTAAGGTGTAAATCGGTCAGCGGACACAAGAGGTGTTCTGTGCGGAGACCTTCTATTCGCGGAGGTGAGACGGGTTCGGCGTTCGGGTTTCTTGTGAAAGGTGGCCATATACGACTAGTACTGAAGTGTTACGTAGGTACTGGTGTACTCGCTGACACATCCGAACGTGTGTATGTGTCGTGTTGTCCGGGTGTGTCCTGATTGCAATCACCGTCCCTCGCAGTAATAGAGTACCACTTGTTCACTGAGCTGTGACGTAGTAAATACTAAGGAAGTCAGAAGAATATGATATATTGAATTACAATTGCTTTGCAACCTTGTAAGGCTTAGAGATAGTACAATTAAAAGTTTACTGTTTCCCCATACTTTACCTGTAATAGCAGTATGTGTTTTTGGCATGTCATATCATCGGCAAAGCGTTTCTTGTTTGATTGTGGAGTCTATCATGTGCCATGCCTGAAGAATTTCATTTGCTACTTAAAACATGACTATAAGGATTTACTTGTAGGTGAGTCTTTTATGCTATTCCTTACCTATGCTTAGTATTCACCCTGCATATGTCTAGTGAGACGGGTTAGTCTTGCTGAGCCTTATGCTCACATTTCCGCTTTAACAATTTTTTGCAGGTATTAGTTTTATTTCTGCTGTTCAGGTTGCACATGATACTCGAGGTGTCGAGATAAATCTCATGTGAACCACGCCGCTGCTAAATGTTCTTCTTGTTGCTAGTGACAATCGTCCTAGGGCATGAACGTCTTCTCTCCTACTTAGTTAGGTGAGATTATGAGTATGTATTTTCCGCTGCGTGTGTACCCTGTTGTACACTCTTTTATAAACTCTTCTTATTATGAAATGAAAACTTTATATGTTTTGGTATCCTTTTTGTGTGTGCTGTTAGGTGACGCATCGCAAGACACCACCCAATGAGATCCTCGGATGGGTGGACTTCGGTCCCCACAGGCATGGTATCAGAGCTTTATTGGGAATAGCACGCTCGAAAAGAGCCTATTTTCGAAAACTCCAAAGTAGTCAAGTGAGGATTAGCTATATGCCCATTAAGGACTATTACTAGTATAAATTATAAAGGTGGTGAACTAACTTGTTATATTATTCTGTAACGACACTCCGTCTTCAAGGTAAGAGGTAAGGTACGCCACCAAGAGCGGATCAATCTCGGTAAACTCTGCATACGAGATGTGGTATGTGATATTTCCGTGGCTTTGCACAGAAAGTCAATATGAGTCTCTGAAACTTTTCCATGTTTCTGAGAACATATGACACGCGGTACCCCAGTGTGACACAAAATTAGTGGGAGCACCTGTCGAGTGGTGTATAACCCGATAGTATGTATCTCTAGACCTATTCATGTTCTATGGGAGCATGCGAAACACGTATGCCCGAGCGTGTATAAGCCGGTTCGTGTGGGAGTCTTTGCTGTACAGACGTAGTACAACCATGTACCTCGAGACATGACTTCGCTCGAGGGCGATTCATACCAGAGTCATATGCATTTACTTTTGATTGTATCTTATTGTGACTGCCTGTCGTGTTTCCCCGTGCCGTCCTTTAGGTGTGAAGGTGTGAAAGGGGATTGTTTGTCTTCTGCAGGTACACTAACTCTGGTAGCGACCCGTGTAGCAAACGTTTGTGAGTGATCGATATTAGGACAACCTATAGACGTATCCGGATATACCGGGTTAGACTTTTCTTTGGTAAGGAATGTAGTATCGTTAGTATCACAATTGATACTTTGACCATCCCCCATGAAAGAATGGCTTCATTATCATCTTGTAAGATCCAACTACCAGTTGCTGGTAAGTTTTGGGTCAAAGTTTCGACATGGAATGTGCAATGTGAAGAAGGATGAAGATTAAGGCTTTTGTGTACTCTTGATGGAATCTAGCTCGATTTTGTCAAGATGTGCTTCTAGTTAAACTTCATAGACCCTAATAGTATGCCATATGAATGGAAAAGGTCTTCAAGTCCTCTACGACATATTCTTTGACAATTTGGACCGGAAAGCACTTTGAACCGGTCCTAATCCTTGAAGACCAACAATTATTCACCTCCTTGATCTAATGAGCCCTTACCCATTTTGATCATAATTCCTTGTAGATTTCATCTCTACAGGCCTATCTTATATGGTGGGAAAGTGTAGAAAGCCATCTACAACTTTTCATTTGAACTCCAAGTCTTAATCTTCAAGTAACTCGATGAAAAACTCGAAGTTACCTACTCTTCACCAATCTGGACCAGCTGGGGACAGATTTGTGTACAGTCACGATTTCGACCATAACTCTTTGTAGAGTCGTCGAATAACTTCGTATAATACATTTCCGGAAAGCATGCGACCTGTGCGACAAGTTTGTAATGGAACTTGTTGTCAAATTGTGAGGTTATCCATCTGAAAATCAGTGATGAAATCAGCAATAAACCAATCAAGTTCTGTCAAATTAATTTCTGAAACATGAACATCTTGTTCCACTTCAAAAATCCATATATCTTCCATATGGAGGGGAATGAAGGCAAATGAATACTTTTTGGAAATCTTTTGAAGTCTTCTATAAGTTTTCTATTGACCCCCCAGCCATAAGACCATTGTAAGATGGTGAAAATCCTCTCTAACTAACTCAGCTGCTGTTTTGAAACTGTGTAAGACAGCATCTGAATTTTTGCCGTAAATCTTTGTAGGAAGCTCTTATATTCCATTATGATACATTCATAGAAAGGGAAAGAGCTATTCTACAACTTTGTTATTCAATTTTACCTCAAATTCAGTTTAGAACTAATTAGAAACTGGAGTTGGAGATAGTACATATATATAGGTGCTATCTGAAACAGCCAGAAAATTCTGAACTTTGAACAGCCATAACTCTTAAACTAGAAATGCAACCTAGGCATATTTATACATGCCTGGAAATCTTAAACAGTCCTCTATCAACTTCCTATTCAACAAGAAGGCTAAAACTCGCAATAACCAAGCCTAAATCGAAGTATCGTTTAAGGTGTCGAAACAGTCCAGAATATGGACTGCTATATATTCAGTTACTGTTCGGATCGTAATTTCTAGTAGACTCATCGATTGGCTTCGGGTTTTACATTTATGGAATCCTGGTAATGTATGCAACCAGTTTTCTATGTGTTATTTTTGCAAATATTGATATTTGTATATCTGAAAATTGTGGACAAAATCAGCCTTAAACAAAGGAGGTGCTGTCCAAATTTTCAGAAAAACTGTCAACTTGCAAATGCCATATCTTCTCAACCAAAAGTGCTAAGAGGGCAAGTAAGTAATCCTTAGAAATTTTTGGAAGTACTTTACAAGTTTTCTATTCAGATCAAGACCAAAATAGTTTTTTAATTGGGTGAAATTTGGATAATCGCAGAGACTGTTCAGGCACACCAAAACTGGACAGCAATCTGTACACCTCTGAATTTAATACATAACTCACTGACCCTTTATCCAATGGTGTGTCGCGAGTAACCGTTGGAAAGTTTAGAGAGTAATATACAATTTTTGCAATTGGCTCCAGACCTTAATCGGTCATCTACCTATTCCAAATCGATTTTGAATGCAGAATGGTCAATCTGACATGAATTCAAATTCTGAATGCTGAAATTTTACCCAACTTCAAAAATTCATATATTTTAAATCAGGACTGATGTGAAGACAAGTAAGTACATTCTGGAAAGCTTATTACATTGGCTACAACTTCGTAAATAAGAATATTTCCAGATTTCCACCAGAACCGCCTGAAAACTTTAGATCAAAACTGCTAGTTTTTAAGCAAGTTCTGCTAAAAGTGTTGAAAAATCTGCTGACTTTAAAATCGCATAACATGCAAACCAGGGATGATCTAGAGGCAAACCAATACTTTTTGGAAAGTTCTTGAAGTTTATTTTAACTTTGTTATACACCTCGAGATCTGATTTTGCCATTAACTGGATCAAAAATCAAGTTTGCGTCAAGGCTGGTCGTTTGTCACCATAGCCTGACCAGTTTGAACCTTTTGGTTTTTGTTAGGCATTCGGTTCTCGATTTCAACTCGAGGAGTGTCATAACCAACCAAGAGTTAGAACTCAACAATTTACCAAGTTGAATGGAGTGTTAAACTCATTCGAAGCCTTTTCCCTTGGATAGGCATACTAGTGTCTGATTTATGTGACTTGCCACATCACATCTTGTGATGTTGAACGCGGGTCGCAATTACTCGAGTTGCATCTCGTCTTCTCATGAGGATTGTTTGAAGTACACTTCGACATCCTAGTTTGAAACTTTAAGGGGGGAGGCGAGCACTCAAGTAATGGTGGTGTTCAACCATCAACCTTGGTTACAACGAGTCGTGTCAACAAGAAGACGATCAATTAATATTACATCTTCAAGAGGATCCAACATCCCCCGCCAGATTGAGTTACTCTAAGAAGAAGTGTGACTTCAACTCCAATAAAGTGATTGCTAAGGATATCAGTTCCTCTTGCCAGATCGAAGCGAAGGTTAAGTGAAGCATCACTAGAGACATATAGTTAGTTGTTTTTCTCCTGATGAAGATACAATCAAGATGAGTAGTACATGAACAAGCTTTCGAAAGGTCGAGGTAACGTGGTATATTTCCCACATTCCTTGTCAATCGTTCTATGGTCGAGTCATGAAAGTAACGCTACTCCTTGAGTGTCTTTCACGACCACGGTATCCAAGCCTTGCAAATCATGAGTTAGATCTTGAGTTGTGTGTGCGTGGTTCATTTAGTCTTGCTCAAACTATAAAAGCTACTGCACCATACATATGCATCATTTGCATCATACATATGCGTCATTTGCACCATACATATGCACCATTTGCACCATACCATGTGCATATTAATTGCACCATACAACATATGATGCATCATGAAGCATCATTACCAATGTAACACCAATGATAGAATGCATGGTAATACTAAGATTTAGAGCAAGATTGTGTACCCCATTCAAACTATGCTAAGATGTCTAATGACTACGATCATTTCACCATATTCATTTGACTTCTTACATTGTTGATCTTCTTTCTGTTAAGTGATACCTGGGCAACCGATCACTCAACCTCACTTGCAACTAAACAAACACTTGAACTTCCATACTTGACTTGTTTAGGTTCAAGTACCTTAATTGTTGCAACTATATCGTTCGTCATCGAATGGTCATCAGTTTGATGATCAACCTTGTAAAATCCATGGAAGCTCCTTACTCGCGAGGATACCGATCGATTGTCAACCTCATGAAACTCTTTGGGTCCATCTAAGATCTTGCGTTGTTATATGGTAACCTTGTGACACTATTTACCTTGTAGTTACCGCAAGATTGAGTTCTTTGCTGTGTTGGAAACATATGAGGATGTTGAATCTTTAAATGGGGGTTTTTGGGGTCGCTGAGCACGACGGTGAGGTCGGTGGGACCAGAAACTCGCTGGAAGTGGCCGTGCGACGGCGGCGGCGGCGGTGAGTACTCGGGCAACCTGGAACTTGCTCCAGAGTAGCTCAAACTGCTCCGGATCTTCTTCAAAACCTTCCTGGGACGATGCAGATCAAGGAACTGGACGTGGAAGAGGAGGAAACAACCGGGAACTATGAGCTCGACGGCGAACCGAGGTTTCCTCACCGGCGGCGAGCAAAACTTGATTTCCTCGGCCGTTGCTCGATAACTTTTAGGGGTTTTTGCTCAGGTAGGAGCGCTAGGTCCTACAGAAACTATCCCTAAGCAATTGCATAGAATGATTACTTGTAGAAACGGAATTTAAACGAAAACCGAGCGAGTTCATTCACTTTGGCCGGAAGAAAGAAGATCGATAACTTCTTCAATTCTCAACGAAAAAGGAAACGGTTTGCACCGAGAGTTAGAGCTCGACTAGGCACACCTTTAAGCTGTTGGAGTTGTGGCTTGAAACGGCGCGAGACGGCGGCGCACCACAGAGCAGAGGTGGGCGGCGGCGATGGCGCGGGGCGGAGATTAACTCACGAGAGGGGGAAACCACTGATCGGGGAGGGGAAATAAGGGAGCGGCGGTGACCTTTTATAGCGCCGCGGCAAGCTAGCATGCAGGCAGCTCGCTGGAGCTGCATGCGCGCGCGCAGTCGAGCGCCGGCGCAGAGATGGCAGGCGGCCGACCTGACCCATTCAGCAGCGGCTGACTGGTGGGGCCCACAGGTCAGTCAGACCCCCAATACAAAAGTTAATAATTCATTTAAAAATAGAAGATCAACTCCAAAAATCATGAAACTTTGTGGAGATGGCCAATGAATTATTCTGAACCCAGTGGTGAACTCAAATCTTATGTTCAAAGAAGTTGGAAAAGAATTTAAAATTCAGATTTGAATTTGATTCAAATTTGTTAAGCGACTCAAATAAAATAGGAAATGAGTTCCCAAAATCTTGAAATTTTGCAGGCAAGTTATTGAGAATATTAGGAGGCCAAGGAAAAATTTAGAGCCTCTAATTTGAATATTTTTGGCAGGGCCAATTAGTACTGCACTTTAAATTGCCCTAATAATCTCCATCCAAATAATTTTAAAAATTTGAAGAGGGGTGAATAGAATCATTCTAGAATTAGTGGTGATGTCCAATACTCATGTTAATAAAATTTAACCATGAGTGCAAGAAAGGTTTGGATGGTATAAAGTTCATGTGTACCACTATATTGGATCTCTAATATAGTTGATCACAAAACTCATGACTGAATTCACATGCCATAAAAGTGGGGTTTTACATTCCTCCCCCCTTAAAAGAATCTCGTCCCGAGATTACAAAAGAAGGCAAAAGAAAAAGATCTAACGAACATATGCCGCTAACAAGTCTGGATAGTTCGTCCTAAGATACTCCTCGCTTTCCCACGTGGCTTCTTCAGCATTGTGGTTGCTCCACAAGACCTTGTAGAAACGCAAGGTGCGGCTTCTTGTGGTGCGAGTCTTCTCATCGATGATCTGAGTTGGATGCTCAGAATAAGTGAGATCTGGTTGGAGAGCTTCCAAATCTTCTATACGGACATCAGCGGGAGTTTTAAGACACTTCCATAACTGGGAAATGTGGAATACATTGTGAACCCCTGAAAGTGACGGCAGTGACTCCAATTGATATGCCACAGGTCCGCATCTTTTGATTATTGCGAACGGCCCAATAAAACGTGGAGCTAGCTTCCCTTTCACTCCGAATCGATGGATACCTTTCATAGGGGATACCCAGAGATAAACTTGATCCCCAACTTCGAAGTGAAGAGGTCGACGTCGTTTGTCCGCGTAGCTCTTCTGACGAGACTGCGCGCCTTTGAGATTTCTTTGAATAATGCGCACTTGCTCTTCGGCTTCTTTGATTAAGTCGATGCCATATACCACTCGTTCACCAGATTCGCACCAGTTCAAGGGTGTGCGACACTTCCGGCCATAAAGAGCTTCATATGGCGCCATCTGGATGCTAGCCTGGTAACCGTTGTTGTATGAAAATTCTGCCAATGGTAGATGATCATCCCAATTCCTACCATGGTGGATGGAACAGGCACGAAGCATATCCTCTAGCACATGATTTACCCGTTCGGTTTGTCCATCAGTCTGAGGGTGATAAGCCGAGCTTCGAATCAGTTTGGTACCTAATGCATCGTGGAGATGCTCCCAAAAGCGAGCAACAAAAATAGATCCACGATCTGAAATGATAGTGCGGGGTACACCATGTAGACACACTATTCTGGAGATATAAAGTTCTGAATACCGTTTCGCATCATAATCCACACTGACCGATATGAAATGAGCTGATTTGGTCAATCGGTCAACGATCACCCAAATTGAGTCGTGCTTATGGAGAGTGGGAGGCAACCCAACAATGAAATCCATGCTGATATCCTCCCATTTCCAAGTCGGTATGCTTAAAGGTTGAAGCTGTCCTGCTGCTTTCATATGGTCGGCCTTCACTCGCCGGCACGTATCACACTCGGATACGTATTTAGCTACTTCCCTCTTCATCTGAGTCCACCAGAACTTCTTTCTTAAATCTTGGTACATTTTGTTACTTCCTGGATGAATAGAATACTTGGATAAATGAGCTTCATCCAATATCTTCCTCCGAAGTTCCATGTTTCGGGGTACCACTATACGGTTGTTAAACCAGAGGGTACCTTCATCGTCGCTTCGGAAACATTTCATCTCCCCCTTCTCCATTCTTTGCCGAATATGCGACATCCCCTTGTCTTCCTTCTGAGCTGCCATAATATCCTCCTTGATAGTAGGAACGAGAGCTAGGTTGTAGAGTGCCCCATATGGAACCAAGTAGAGACTCGGTTCTTCTTCTACTTCCATTGAGGTAATGGAAATACTGTTGACATGGGACTTGCGGCTCAGACATCTGCGACTACATTCGCCTTGCCTGGATGGTAGTGGATCTCAATTTCATAGTCCTTGATCAATTCTAACCATCTCCGTTGTCGCATATTCAAATCCTTCTGGGTGAAGATGTATTTCAAGCTCTTGTGATCAGTGTAGAGGTGTACTAGATTACCCAGTAAATAATGCCGCCACATCTTCAATGCCAGTACCACAGCAGCGAGCTCAAGATCATGAGTCGGGTAGTGCTGCTCATGGTTCCGGAGCTGCCGTGATCCATAAGTGATCACCCGTCTATCTTGCATTAACACACATCCCAAACCAATTCCTGATGCATCGCAGTAGACATCAAATGATTTGGTGGTGTCTGGTTGGGCTAAAACGGGTGCCGTTGTAAGGTGTTTCACTAATGCTTTGAAACCTGCCTCACATGCCTCAGTCCATACATACTTCTGCCCTTTCTTCAGAAGTTCTGTCATTGGTTTAGCTATCTTGGAGAAATTGGGTATAAACCTCCGGTAATATTCTGCTAAACCCAGGAAACTTCGGACTTCATGCACAGACTTTGGAGAATCCCATTTGAGGACTTGCTTGATCTTGCTTGGATCAACTGCAATCCCTTCTACTGATATGATGTGCCCTAAAAATGGCACTTGGCTGATCCATAATTCACATTTGCTGAACTTAGCATATAGCTGATGATCCCGTAGCCGTTGAAGCACGATACGCAAATGTTGAGCATGTTCTTCTTCGGATTTTGAATACACAAGTATGTCGTCAATGAAAACCACGACAAAATTGTCCAATTCGTGCATAAACACCGAGTTCATGAGATACATGAAATGAGCCGGTGCGTTGGTCAATCCGAAGGACAAAACAAGGTACTCATACTGTCCATACCTTGTTGAGAATGCTGTCTTTGATATATCTTCTGGTCGGATCCTAATCTGATGATAACCAGAATGAAGATCCATCTTCGAAAATACCTTAGCACCCACCAATTGATCGAAAATGATATCAATGCGTGGTAGTGGATACTTGTTCTTGATAGTGACAGCATTGAGTGGACGATAGTCTACACACAGTCTCAAGGTCTTATCCTTCTTTTCTATGAACAGTGCAGAACAACCCCATGGTGATGAACTTGGACGAATGAAACCTTTGTTCTCAAGTTCAGTTAACTGTTCCTTAAGTTCTGCAAGTTCCTTGGGTGCCATATTGTAGGGGGGTCGTGAGATTGGCACTGTTCCCGGTGCAAGTTCAATCTTGAACTCTATATGTCTTTCTGGGGGCATACCAGGAAGATATTCAGGGAATACGTCGGGGTACTCACATACTACCGGAATATCATTAAGTTCAATAACTTCGGTATTGTGAGTAGATGGTTCCAAAGGAATGATGTTCTCAAGATTGAGAACTTGGGGCTGATGGCGTGGAGAGTTTAGATATATTATTCGAGGGACCAGATCTAGAACAGCACCATGGTATTGCAACCATGCCATTCCCAAGATGACATCTAATTTCTGATGCTCTAGTATCAGAAGTGAAGTAAGATATATGGTTCCCTCTAGGTTAAGAGGTACCCCAGGAACCAATTCATTTGTTACTGTTTTTCCGGCTGGAGTGCTAATCAGATATGGAGTTTTGGTGGAGATAACAGACAATTGACTTTTAATGACAAAAGATTTACTAATGACGTTGTGTGAAGCTCTGGAGTCAAGGAGTATGACTACGGATTGATTGAAGATAGAGAATGTACCCGTGAGCACGGGTGCGCCTTCCGGAACGTCCTCGATGGCGAGGTGGTGGACGTTGCCGGTTCTGGTGGCTGGCTTCTTGGGCTGGTTGCGGGGTTGGTTGGCCCCCTGGTATGATGATTGTCCTCCGCCTTGCCTACTCTGCGGGCAGTCCTTGGCGAAGTGCCCCGTGTGCCCACACGTGAAACACGTGTACAGGGTCTGGCCAGTCCGAATGGGAGGACGGAATCTCGGTGCACGTGGTGGAGGTGGAAGTGCACGTGGGATCATCCCCTGTTGTGGCTGCGGTCGGGCTCCGGAGTTGTTGAACTGGCGACCACTTAACATTGGTGGTCGTGATGGCGGTTTCCACCTTTGGCCGGATGGTGATCGATACACCATACGGTACTTCTGAGGAGCACCACCTCCGCTGCCCTGCGGAGCACTCCTCTTCTTTTTATCTGAGGACAGCTCGTGCGTAGCGTCCTCCTGCATGATAGCGGCATTGACGATGTCGTTGAAGCTGCCGCGGTTGAACAAGACAACTTGTCCTTCAACTTGGGGTTCAAACCCCGGTAGAAGCATTTGCGCTTCCGATCTTCGGTATTCACTTGGTCCTGAGCGTATTGGGCCAAGTGGTTGAATGCTCTGGAGTACTCGTATGCACTCCGTCCTCCTTTCCTTAGCTCCAAGAACTCTTGAAGCTTCCTCCTCAAAATCCAGGGAGGGATGTGGTAGGCGCGGAACGCCTCCCTGAATTCGGCCCAGCTTATGACATGGCCTGCAGGGCGTGCGACAAGGTAATTGGCCCACCATGTGCCAGCAGACCCTGCAGTTGTTGCGCTGCAAACAACGTCTTCTGCTGTTCGGTCACCTCGAGTAAACCGAACTTGCCTTCAATGGTGCGGAGCCAATTATCCGCCTCCAACGGTTCATCGGCCTCTCTGAAGACCGGTGGATGTGTCGATGAGAAATCAGAGTAGGGACTCTGATATTGATGACGCAGTCCATCATCCTGTCGTCCCCCTTGATGGGACGAGTGTTGCACCAGAGTCCGCAATAGCTCGGTTTGCTCGTCACGCGAGCCGAGTACTGCAGCGAGAACCTCCGCGAGACTTCTGGGAAGTGCGGGTGTGCGGGTGGAGGTGGTGGAGGTGGTTGCATTTGAGGCGTAGTCTGTCCCGGGGGTGGTGTGTCATCCCCCTGACCTCCACTGGATCCTCCTCCATCTTGACTGGTACGAGTACGCACCATACTGCAATACAACGATTCACACCATAAGTCTCATTGCCTCAAGTTCGTCCTTCCATAAAAATAGTAATGCGGTAGATAACAATAGATGATGCATAACATTTATATATATTTATAAAGCACAAACTTTATACAATCTATATTATCTTGGGCCCAAGTTTACAATAGATCTCCAAAAATAGACAGACTTCATCTAGAGAAGTCGTCTCATCTATGCTTGGGCACCACAAGTCGTCATGTCCATGTCATCGTACACAGACCTCGCTACTATTTAGAACAAGACTCATAAAGTCACACAACACACGTGGTGTTTGCTACACATCATTCCACTCGGCCTAAAGTGTTAAGTACATCAACACGACCCTCTACTCATAAAACTCGACCTCCTGAGGATCTTCTTCTTCCTCGTCATCCTCAGGATTAGGCACCACTGGTATGGGTGCTGGAGCAGAAGATGATGCCTCGTTCAAAAGTGACGTCTTTTTGGCAATCATAGTTTGCCAATCCGTCTGTACCATAAACATTCCCCAGGCCTCGTTCTCCTACTGAGCCTGCTCACAGCTGGTCTTCCAGCTCTGAGCCTCCACTCTGGACTGATCCCGATCTGCAGTCACCGCGTCCAACTGGGTGTCCCGCTGGTGTCCATAGCATAGACTCGCCTCCAAGTCAATTTCCATCTCTAGAGTCTCCTGGCGAGATGCGGCTAAATCCATAACAGCGTCATACCATTGATTCTCCCTGAGGTTCAAACGATGGTTGAGTCCGTCACTTGCCCTCTCAAAGTGATTCTCTTGAACCATGGCTTTCTTCAGATTGTCCGTCAATTCTTTTATGCATGCCCTTTGATTTCCCTTGTCGCGATGTGATGCGTATGCGTACACCGCTAAGGCTGTTGCGGATGTTTCACCGTGCTCGCCCACCTCCGCAAGCAAGCGGGTTGCCCAAGCCTCAGAAGCCCTGCCGTTAACTGGAAATAACTCATATGGAGTATCCACTAGATTACGGTAATGAAGTTTGCAAAACCTCCCTATGGCAATGCTTGCAGCGTAGCTCCATGTTTCCTCTAATATCAACCCTTTCATCTTGATGGAGTATGGAGCCCATCCAAGGTGCGGTGGACCAGCAGGTACATCGACGTAGATGGTGCAACTCCACATACCGTTTTCTTGGAACTTCTTTCCCCAATAGCTAGGCAACACCTGGTAGCCAAACTGGCGAAGCAACCTAACAAACACGTCCGGGAAACCGGCTTGCCCGGTGCACGTTGAGAACACCATTCCATTAGGCAACTGAATTCTTGGTGCTGCCATCTGTGGAAAAACTTACCCGGATGTCAATACAACGTATAAGTATTCAACTCAATCAATGATAACGTTGGACAAAAGAAATTAACCATAATCAATTGATTCAAGCAAATCTGCAAACTGGAAATGATCACAGTTCTTGCTCAACTGACCTTCCTGTATTAACCCAAAAGTTTCATACAGGAAATGTCAGAATTAAAAGTTAAGTTGAATACAAAAGTTGTAGTACACTTCAAAAAATTTCCATATTGTACTCATACAGCTCTAGGCGAACTAATATGAGGAATCTATACAGGTTTTAAGTTGACTCAAGTTTTCTGGAAATTTTGACAGAACCTCTCCTGTATATGGGCTTACTTCCACATTCTATACAGGTTTATCATGAAAATATAACGAGGTAATGACAAAATAAACATTGTATAACATCGCGTTAAAAATCCAGAAATAAAAGAGTGCCATCCTAAAATTTTTGTTATACAGGTATCGCGCACAAATTCACAACCCTGTGCAAACTGTTCCAAGTTCTGGACTGCAAGAACCAAGTTTGCAACAATTATAATTAGGCATAGCTACACCCATGTTTAGGTCAGGAGTGACAGATAAAGTTGATAGAGGACTTCCTAAGCTTTCCAGAAATGTATATATGTGACCATGTCAATATTCTGGATTAAGATCTATAACTATCCAAACTTAACAGTTGAGCTGACTGGTTTGCACCAGCCGTCCTGCAGCTCACTGCACTGACTTCCCAATTTGGTTTAACTCCAACCCAAATCAGGAAAAACCTCCCATAACAAACTTGTAAAAATACTCCTAACCTTTCCACACATGTATCGCAACAAGGTAGTGGATTTTTCTACAGCAAGTTATGGCAAAAATACAGAGACTGGTACAATGGGAAGGTCATCTGGAGCAGTTACAATACAGCCCAGATTTCAACAGATTATCAAGCTTTTCTGTCTTTATGGTCAACATAAAAGTTATAGAGATCTTCACGAGCTTTCCATCCATATATGATACCCCTATACTCTCTAGTAAATAACCAAGATTACAACCCGGCGAAGTCGAGCCAACTTCTGCCCGAAAACAAGAATCTTGATTCTATTTAGTCTATCGAGTCGGAACCCCATTTACGGAGTCCAAACCTACCAGCATCTGATATTTGGACTTTCCAAAACATTATGCATCCATTCTGTCGTTGGGGATGGTCTAGTATCATGTTTGATACTGACGGTACTACGTAGCTCACCAAAGAAAATTCTATCCGGTATTTCCGGTTACGTCTATAGGTGGTTCCTATATCGTTCTCTCACAAACGGCTTCTACACGGTCCTCTACCGTAGTTAATGCTGCAAAAGACAAACAATCCCCTTTCACACATTCAAACCTCAAGGGCGGCACAGAGATACATGACAGGCAGTCACAATAATATATATGAAAATAAATGCATACGACTCTGGTGTGAGTCGCCCTCGAGCGAGGTCATGTCTCGAGGTACATGGCTGTAAATACGTCTGTACAGCAAAGACTCCCGTATGATCCGGATTATACACGCTCGGGCATACGTGTTTCGCATGCTCCCATAGAACATGGATAGTTCTAGAGAGGCATACTATCGGGTTATACACCACCCGACGGGGGCTCCCACTAACTTTGAAGCACGCTGGGTACCCACGTGTCATAGGTTCTCAGAAACATTGAAAGCTTCAGAGACTCCTATTAACTTCCCGTGCCAAGCCATGGAAATTTCACATACCACTCCTCGTATGCTGAGCTTACCGAGATTGATCCGCTCTCGATGGCGTACCTTACCTCTTACCTGACGTCGGGGCGTCGTTACAGAATACTCCTTTATAATAACACATAGTTAGTTTACCACCTTTATACCTTATACTAATAATACTCCTTATAAAGGCATATAACTAATTCCTCACTCAAGTCCTAATTTTTGAAAATATGTTCTGTTCAAGTACACTATTCCCAATGATGCTCTGATACCATGTCTGTGGGGACCGGAATCCCGACATCCGAGGATCTCATTGGGTGGTGTCGTGCGATGCGACACCCAACAGTTATACAAGAATAGAACCTGAATAAGTACAAGACGAAGTCTTTTATTTATCTTACAGCGGAAGTTTTTACAATACTAGCGTAAGGAAATAAAAAATATATATATCATAGCTACGCTCTCAGCACTAGCTATGAAAAAGCAAAGTTATCCATGCCTTGGATACTTCGCACTAGCAGCACTCAATTATGGCGGTGTGTAGGGTTCCCACTTGGCTGTACACCCTGGAGGGGGTGCAGCCTCATCATAAAACCCTTCATCAACGGTATAACCTGCAAAAACTCGTTAACTGCAAACGTGAGCATAAGGCTCAGCAAGACTAACCCGTCTCACTAGACATATGCAAAGGAAACACTAAACATAGGTGAGGTGATGCATAAATGACTCGCCTACAAGTGGATCCTTATAATCAGGTTTTATGTAGCAAATGACATTCTCCAGGCACGGCACATCATGGGCTCCACAATCAAACAAGAAACGCTTTACTGATGATATGACATGCCCAAAGCACATAATGCTATTACAGCTAAAGTATGGGGAAACTGTAAACTTTTAATTGTACTATCTCTAAATCATACAAGGTTGCAAAGCAATTATAATTCAATACCATATGATTGTTCTGGCTTCTTTAGTATTTACTACGTTGCCGCTCAGTGAACAAGTGGTACTCTATTACTGCGAGGGACAGTGATTGCAATCAGGACACACCGGGACAACACGACACATATGTTGTTTGGAAGTGTCAGCGAGCACACCTGTACCTACATGACACTTCAGTACTGGGCGTATATGGCCACCTTTCACAAGAAACTCGAACGCCGAGCCCGTCTCACCTCCGCGAACAGAAGGTCTTCGCACGGAACACCTCATGTGTCCGCCGACCGATTTACACCTTACTGTCCTCAACCCACCCCTATTGATGGTGAGTTAATGGGCCTCAACACCCCAGTTATCAAGTTACATCAGTTTATTGGATTCCATATGTCCATTATATTGCCGATACAATTCAAGCTTGTCCGAAGGGGCTGCATACGGACGGGCCTTAATCGACATAGGCAAGGCTATGCGACAGAGACTCAATTCTTGCCGCTTCCTATTCATTCCCTGCCCGGTCTTCATTTCATTATATTCTGCCATTTTGTATCTAACCAATCCTATGAGATATGTCCTACATCTCTCACGAGTAGATTCCAACTACTCGACTTCTACCAGATTTCCTATGCATTAGCAAGGCAGTTACTACAGGTCAAACTGTAACTCGTTCCAATAAATCCCTGGGGTTTTTGGCCATGCAAGTGGAGTATCAATCATCCTAAACTTAATGCACAATTCATATACTACTCATCATAGTGATAAAGCAAAATTTTATAAACGACTTAAATGCAAACCGGGGCTTGCCTTGTTGCAGGTCAGAGTCCGAGTTAAAATTTGGAAGATGCTCTTCCAAGGCCTCTGGCTCCTCCTCGACTTCGGTCACTGTACGATATTCATATAATATGTATATAAATGACTTTGAAAAATAATCATTATCGAGACCAAAATTTAACCCGTGGTGATCATTAGATGACAGGGACCTTAATTGGCTTTGGAACTTTTAGGGTAGATACTAGGAAATATGATCAAGGCTCTTGCAAAGAACAGGAGATGATCAAAGTATAGTGTTGTCTCTAAAATTATGACAAGCAATAACTTCCAAGAATTGTAAAGAAGAAACTGTTGCTTGAACATAGCTGCCAGTTGATAATCATGATATAGGAAGTGGTTCTGGTTCTAGAAAAATTTGTTTCATACTTTTCTAAGCTTTGGGGAAGGAGTTATTGTATTTCTAAGTTGGCAAGAATTTCTGGATTTACTTTATAATTGAATTTCTAGCCATTAAATCAGTATTCAGTCTGTAACGGAATTAGGACTAGGATAGTAGGTTAATTAAATCCAAGATTTTTACAGGAGCTAGTGTATGACTAACGGAAGGTTCAGTTTAAATTTGGGACATAATAAAGCAACTGAACATCTGCAAAAATTCAATAACTGAAAAAGGAAATTCAGCCATACAGAGGTTTAAACAGGTGCAATGGCTCCCAAACTTTTTCTGGTTGTCAAGAATAGGACACTAAATTTTATGTGAATTTTGGGGATTTTTCCAGTGGCTATCTTATTTGTAAAAATTGTATTTGCATTTGGAAAGATTATATTCTACAGGTTTTAACTTTGTCTTTCACAGAACCTAATTGGTACTTACAGAAACTAGAGCTCAAGTGCTTTCAAAAAAAATTTGTTTGAAGATTTTTGGAATAGTCTACAGAGAGATATTCAATTTAGAAGTTTGAATAATTTTATGGAATTATTTTAATAGCCCAGTGGCGCCAGAATTCAAATTTTCAATCGGCGGGTCCCATGGGCCACGTGGCGTGCTCTGGTCAATGCAACACCGCAGTCCACAGAATTATTCGCACGCGGCCGCACGGGATCCCTGCCGCACCGTGATCTCACAGCCGCTGGCAGGTGGGACCCTACGGGGTCGTCTTCTACCTTGGGCCAGTGCCCGCGCGAGGCGGCGCCCGCGGCGGTGACTCGCCGGCGAGCTCGCCGCCAGCTAAACCGACGGGCCAAACTCGGTCAAACTCGCCGCCTGGGGGTTTTTGGGGTCGCTGAGCATGACGGTGAGGTGGGTGGGACCAGAAACTCGCTAGAAGTGGCCGTGCGACGGCGGCGGCGGCGGTGAGTACTCGGGCAACCTGGAACTTGCTCCAGAGTAGCTCAAACTGCTCGGGATCTTCTTCAAAACCTTCCTGGGACGATGCAGATCAAGGAACTGGACGTGGAAGAGGAGGAAACAACCGAGAACTATGAGCTCGACGGCGAATAGAGGTTTCCTCACCGGCAGCAAGCAAAACTCGATTTTCTCGGCCGTTGCTCGATAACTTTTAGGGGTTTTTGCTCAGGTAGGAGCGCTAGGTCCTATAGAAACTATCCCTAAGCAATTGCATAGAATGATTACTTGTAGAAATGGAATTTAAACGAAAACCGAGTGAGTACATTCACTTCGGCCGGAAGAAAGAAGATCGATAACTTCTTCAATTCTCAACGAAAAAGGAAACGGTTTGCACCGAGAGTTGGAGCTCGACTAGGCGCACCTTTAAGCTGTTGGAGTCGTGGCTTGAAACGGCGCGAGACGGCGGCACACCACGGAGCAGAGGTGGGCGGCGGCGATGGCGCGCGGCGACGCGAGGGGGGGGGGGAAACCACTGACCGGGGAGGGGAAATAAGGGAGCGGCGGCGGCCTTTTATAGCACCGCAACAAGCTAGCAAGCAGGAAGCTCGCTGGAGCTGCATGCGCGTGCTGTCGAGCAGTCGAGCGCCGGCGTAGAGATGGCAGGCGGCCGACCTGACCCATTCAACAACGGCTGACCGGTGGGGCCCACAGGTCAGTCAGACCCCCAATACAAAAGTTAATAATTCATTTAAAAATAGAAGATTAACTCCAAAAATCATGAAACTTTGTGGAGATGGCCAATGAATTATTCTGAACCCAATGGTGAAATCAAATCTTATGTTCAAAGAAGTTGGAAAAGAATTTAAAATTCAGATTCGAATTTGATTCAAATTTGTTAAGCGCCTCAAATAAAATAGCAAATGAGTTCCCAAAATCTTGAAATTTTGCAGGCAAGCTATTGAGAATATTAGGAGGCCAAGGAAAAATTTAGAGCCTCTAATTTGACTGAATTCACATGCCATAAAAGTGGGGTTTTACATTCTCAAAATGCACAATTTCAGCAGGAGTCATGGGAAGCAAAATGATTTTCTTTTTTTTTATGCATGAGAGTATATTTATTAGTTCTACAATGATGAATAGCATCTGTATCAAATTCCCAAGGACGACCCAATAAAAGAGAACAAGCATGCATAGGCACGACATCAAAATCAGAAAAATCATGGTAAGAACCAGTTGAAAAATGTATTATCCCTATTTGTGTTACCCGAACCTTACCGCTGTTGTTGAACCATTGAATGTGGTATGGATGAGGGTGTGCTCTTGTTGTCAAACCAAGTTTCTTGACTACGTCCGTGTTCACCAAGTTATTGCAGCTACCTCATCAATTATAGTGTGTACACAACAATCCTTGACGACGAGATACATATGAAAGAGGTTGTGTTGTTGTAGCTTGTCGTCGACCTCCACTTTGGAGCTCAAAGCACACTGTACAATGATGCTCCTATAGTTCTCCATTGCCGCTGTACCAAGTACCTCTTATTTGGTGTGTTCGTCATTTGGATCTGTAATGTTAGTAGCAAGCGAATATTCATCTTCAACATTCGAAGTACTATCATACCCGCCATCGTCGCCTGCTATGTATGCTCGTTTGCTCGGGCATTCTCTCATCATATGACCAAGTCCCTGGCAGCGGTGACACTTAATGTCGGAAGTACGACTCATAGAAGGAGTGGACGACGAAGGCTTGATGATGCCGTGTTGCTGCCTTCCGACACGTGAGAAGGTGGAGTAGCAGGTGTCGTTCATTGGCCGCCATTGGATGGTGTAGTCGCTGCATGGAGGGTCGAAGATAGTGATGTATTGGATGGTGTATACGTCGAACGCGGCGTGAAGTTGCTCCTCGTGCGTTGTTGCTGTTGTTGTCGGCCCTGCAATTCTTTTTCTGCCAACATAGCAAGCTGAAACAATTTGTTAACATTATCATATTCCTTGTAATCAACAATGTCCTTAATTTCACGCCTCAACCCCCCCAAAAAAAGAGCTATTTTGTCATCCATGTCCTCTACTACCCCACAATGCAACATACCCTTTTGTAACTCTTGATAATACTCCTCTACGGACATGTTACCATGGTCTAAGCGCTGCAATTTTTTGCGATGGTCCCTCTGAAAAGAAGGAGGAACAAATTGAACATGCATAGCTTCTTTTAATCCATCCCATGTTGGAGGATCAGTTCTAGTTTTAACAAGTTCATTCCACCATATGATAGCAAAGTCCTTAAACTCACTAGTGGCTTGACGAACTCTACGTTGTTCACGAACAAGATGGGCATTAAATTATTGCTCTACTATCATCTCCCAATCAAGATAAGCCTCAGCATCATAAGAACCAAAAAAAGAGGGTATAGTAATTTCACTTTAGCAAAAGGATCATTACGAGGATGATTATAATCTTTATGATGATTATTACCTCCCATACCTCGACGATAAAGTGGCAGTCTTGGCTGAGTGTTGTGATGTTCCATATCATCATAAGCATTGTCTTCATGTCTTTCAGCGAGAGGCAATCGAGCCTCAAGAGTATTCGTCCGAAGAGCAAGGTCATCAAGTTAGCGAGTCAAGTTTGCCAATGACTCCTCCGTTGATGTGTTGTATTTGGCGAACATATCTGTCATGGTCTTCATCGTGTCATGTAACTCAACATGTTGAACACATTCGTCATCATTATTTTCTCCTGCCACTGTTAGTAGGAAACAAAAGACAACAAAAAGATGTTATCCTTATCAACTACAGTGACAACGCGAAAGGTGGAAGAAAACAATCTCTCTCACTCAAGCGTCTTACCACACTCTTACAAGTGTTCTTACTGACACAACAGGTGGTGTGGATGGTGAGATGAACAAATGAAGTGTGTGGTGATTGCAAAGGTATCTATTATTCTCAAGAGAAAGTTGGAGCTTGGATGGCACAATATGGTGGCTAATAAGCAGAAAATCGTTAACATGTAAACAAAGTTGAATAAGTATTCAATGTAGGAAATTGTTGTTGGTCAACCAAGTGCTCTAGGTCCTAGCACAACACAAGGAAGTAGCAAGGCAAAAGAAAGAGAGAATGACATAGCCAACAAAACAGCACCAAGTGGTATAGGCCAATTGCTTTAATATGTGTGCTCTTCACTATTTTTTTCTTTTTTGTAATATTTTTTTGATGTTTTTCTTTACTCAGTAGGACGAAAATAGGAAGCACACAAATTTGCAGCTCAATTGGACGTAATATGCAGCCTATAGAAAATCAAAAAATTCTTTAAAGTCATGCTAAAACTTTGGAGGCTGAATAACCAATCTTCCGAGAGGAATTTCGGAAATCTAATTTCACCGAACGCAACTATGCCGTTGAAAATCAAATGCAAAATTTCGCATAAATCAATTTGCAAAAAATCGCCCAATTTCGAGTTCGTATGCGAAAGTTATGGCCATTTTAAGTTAGGCTATCCGAGTTACGGTTTTTGGATGTTGATTCCAACTCGGTTTGAGAACAGAACTCGCAATCGGATATGAAAATGGTCGGGAATTTGCACAACAACTAATGGGGTGGTGTGTGATGATTCAAGGATGAGTGGCACAAAGGTTTTTCACCTAATCTAGGGCTGGCGATGCTGGAGTTCATGCAAGGCGGCTAGCTAGGGCAAACCGATGAATGTGGTGGATCGGTTTGTTGTTTATGGATTGTGGAATAGGTGTCGAACAACACAAAAAACAAGGACGAAACACGATAACTAGGAATCAACTTGTTTCGATGATTCTCAATGACTACGGAGGAGTTTTGAGGTAGGACTAGAACCATTTGAATGTTTATCTTCTCCTCTTTCCATGCATATATGGAATGTCAAAAACAGAGTCCGTATGCATTCTGAGTGTCTGTTTTAAGGTGAACTGCTCCTGGACTCCGAGTTGAACTCGAGTCCGAGTTGTAAACTGATTCCTTCAACTTGTGGACGTCCCAGATGGTTCTCCACGTTCCCATGGTCTCTTCCCTTCACTTGTGGATCTTCTCTATTGTTCCTAATAACAATTAAATTATCACATAGCAATCTATTCTCAAACTCACATGCAAAGGAAGTTAGGAGCGAGTTCACCTGCAGATTTATTAACCGTGCTCATGCTCTTGTGATTGGTCCTTGCAATTCAATGTGCGTCTCTGCTGTTGTGATGTCCTCATCTTATGACCCCAGACTAGTCCGGCCTTGGGGGACCAGCTACATCACAAAGTTAAAGTCCCCGCCACCTTTCAAATTCAAACGATCGCCTAACCCCAGACTAGTCTGTCCCACAACGGGCTACTCTGATCTCAGACAGGACCTTTTGGTCCGTCTGAGAACGGATAAGTCTAGTCATGGTGGACTAGTCCGATTACAAGGACTTAGTCCCAATATCTCTCTCCTGTTACAAAATGGACTAGTCTAGCCCACTCTAGACTAGTCCGAAGTTACACAAAGCTTTGGCTCCGCCTGTAAACGGACCAGTCAAATAGGCCGGACTAGTCCGACTTTCCAGGACTTAGTCCCAAAGAGGCACACACACTTGCACAACAGGCTAATCCGTCCAAAAGCTAACAAGTCCAAAGTCACACGGGGTCTCTTGGTTTGTCTAACATTGGAGTAGTACGATGTGGTCGGACTAGTCCCGCCTTAAGCCCGGACAAGTCCCGCCTTGTCCTTAAGGCCTCCTAAGACTACCATCTCACCAAATTTCCCAAACTAAAATTTGAACTCCCTAATAATTTTCAAGCACTTAGATTGATGAGACCCTCTACACAACATGACGATTCTAGACTCAAAGAAATTTAAACCCTAATTTCTACTCTCATGAGTCTTCCACACTCATTTTCCATTCTTTTCCTATTTGAAAGGCTCCACATCCATTTTCAACCTAATACCTGTGCTTATACTCAATGAAGCTCATTAGATCCTTAATTATCGTCACCAAGCATCCAAAATCCATGGATATTACATGATGCACTTTCAATCTCTTCCTTTTTGGTGATTGATGACAAAACGTTAAGATTTTTGATAAATTGATATAAAATGTTGTTTTCATAATACATGAGTGTATGAAGTACTCCTAAATGTGTGCATATTTTGGTTTTTAATAATGACATACACATGAATGAATTCTATGGGTTTCTTCACACACATACATATTATGGTGGGGTGCCTACGTGTGTGATGCAAAATATTAAGATGTGTAGAATTGAGTGAATAAAGCATCTCAAGGAGAAGGAGTTAAGTACATATCATCATAGTATTGTAAGAAGCATGATATAACAATGAATAAGATAATCACAAGAAAATATGACATTAAACATCATATTATTAACAACAATAGTCATAACATAACATTAACAATAAATGAGTACATCCAACATGACATAGAAAGGAAACAAGTTTTAAAACACCATACATGTCCATAGACCAACAAAAGAAGAAAACGAGGCAAAAATCTACTATTCCCTCTCTTTCTCTCCCCCTTCAGCTTCAAAGCACCAAAAAGGAAAAGAAGAGGGAGAGAGAGCCTAGAATTTTTACTAGCTTAGCACGCAAGAAAACACGATTTGAGATATAACAAGCGGCTGTAATTGCATCTGCCCAAAATTTTCTATAAGTTTGATATTATTGAAGCATAGTCCTAGCCATCTCAACTAAGGCTCTGTTCTTTCTCTCTACAACACCATTTTGTTAAGGTACATAAGTTGAAGAAAATTGGTGATCTATTCCATTATCAGCACAAAAGTGATCAAACGATTAATTTTTAAATTCGGTTCCGTTATCTCTTCTAATTGATTTTAAAGATCCTGGGTGATTAATTGATAATCTAAGAAATAAAGTTCTAAAGTGACTAAAAACTTCACTCTTAGATGCCATAAAGTAAACCCAATAGTATCTAGAATAGTCATCAACAATCACAAGAACATACCACTTACCTCCGAAGGATTGAACACATGAAGGTCCTACGGTGTCAAGGTGCAAAAGTTGACCCGGTTCAGTTGTCATGGTCATTGTGAGAGGGCATGTGAACCTGCAACCATCATAGCATGTCTACAAGAAGAGCACACAATTTCTTTGTCCCCTTTAAGCTTAGGCAGCCCACGCATGCGATCAAGAGCACTAACACGCGTTAGATAATGAAAGCTTACGTAACCAAGTCTACAATGCCAAAAATATAAGTCCTTTGAATCGTTAGCAACTATACACCTATGCGTATCAAAATCAGCTTTAAAAACTCTTCCAAACCGAGGCATGTTAAAAATAACTCACTGTTTGAATCTACAACCTTGCAGCAATTTTTGATAAAAATAATTTCCAGATTTTCATCTATCAATTGTGAAAAAAAATCAAGTTGTATTTTAAATTTTTAACAAGTGCCACATCCTTCAAAGTGTAGTGATTATTTACTCTAACCGAACCTTTAGCAATTATAGCAGTTGAAGAATTATCGATAAAACTAACATTCTCTACACGTGACACAAAAGAGAGGGAGGAGAACCAATCTTTGTTACCAGTCATGTGGCGTGAGCAACTGAATCCACAATCCAAATATTCTCCTTCCTCAAACGTGTAACCTACATAGAAACACAATATGTCGATGACTCAATACTGGGGTTAGTCAAAAGGCATTTAGAAATCCAGTACTGAGTCACACGATGTGCAGCAAGAAAAACACGCGAAAGCTGAGACAAAACATCAGGTTTATGAGCCAAAGTTTAAGGATTTTTGTACCCAACTACTGACTTACGAGGTGTTACTTGTGTAGCACGAAAAACAGTAGGTTTGGGAGAAAACTTTGCATGTTTTTTCCTCATAACAACAGGTTGCATGTTCTTAATATTTGGTTTAGCATGTGCAAAAAATGTTGTATGAGAGTTATTAGATCTAGCTTACATTCTTTCAGTTTTCTGTTGTTTAGCTAGTCTATAACAAAAATCTATGACATGACCATCTCTACCACAGTGGGTATAATGAAATTAACTTTGTCTTCATGTCTAGATGAGCAAGAAACATGTTTATTAGAAGCTGAATGAGACAACACCCCTGTAGATTTGAAAATCACTTCTTTTTGTTTAGGAACTGTTTGAATCAAACCATTTCCTAATGACATTTCAATTTTAGTTGGATGTGCCGTAGCATGAGCATGAGAATCAAAACCCAAACCATTTTTATTATTGCAAGACTTGGAAGAATTCAACAGCAAGTTTAGATTCTTATTCTCATTACAAAACCGCTCTAGTGTCCTATTCATGTCATCAAGTTTCTTCGACAAGTCTAGCAGTTTTCACATGAAGTTTTTCCTTTTAGTTTGCAATTAGAACAATATTTAACTTCATAAAACATAAATCATTGTTCAATAAATAAATCTCATTCATAGCATCTTGTAGTTTCTTATCAATATCATTACAAGTAGAACAATGCAAATCAATTGTGGAACAGCTAGCATCTTTCAAGTTTTTTTTTTTCATTAAGTGCAGCAAGCTCTCTGTTCTTTTTAATATCTAACTCAAGTTTATCAAGTGTGGAGGTGTGTGCACTTCTTAGAGTTTGTTCATATATTAAATCACATGAGGAACAAGAATCATCACTTATCAAAGATTTCAAACGATTAATTTCAGATTCTAGAGACACAATTTTAACAACATTGTCCCTAAGATTTTTGTTATTTTTCTTAACTATAACAGTGGCACGAGAAATAGCATCACACATTTCTTCGCAAGTAGGACATACCTCTTCATTGTCGCTGTTGTGTTCTGCCTCCTCCATACCTCATCTTGACTTGCCCTCCATGAAGCACAAGTTTGCCAAATCATCTTCATCTTCGTCACTTATGATGTCCACATCGCTCGAGGCAAGTTCTTGAAGTGCGGAGATAAAGCTATTCACCAATTGATGTCCTGTAAAACCATTCTTTTTCTTATTGTTGTTTACAGAGGAGTGCTTCATCCTTGTTGCTTTTCATCATGGCAAGTAGTTCCCGAAAGGTTAGGGCAATCCGTGCTAAAATGTCTTGTCTTACCACAGTCGAAGCATCGTTGAGGTTTGGCACCCCTCTGCTTCAATTTCCCACATTTTACAATGCTTTTGAGAACCGAGTAGATGAGTGCAAGTTCTTCCTCTGGAAACTCTTCAATATGTTCAAGAGTTAGAGAGGACAACAAAGCAAGTGTTCCACAAGATGAAGATTGGTCGGAGCTAGGCATGTCACATTGAGAAACAAATGCAAGAGACTTGTTGAGGTTCTTACGTGAGATTATGTCAATTTTGTGAGTTTTCAATTTAGAATGTAGAACATATAATGTATCATGACAGTAGATTCACGAATAGATGTGACTTTCATCTCCCAAAATTGACATGTCTAAGGCCCTTAGTAATTGCCTAGCATTCTCATCATCTGAAAAATTAACATTGATGCTACACAAGTTGCTGAGAATTTTATTAAAGCGAGCAAAGAGGTCATCAATGGACTCATCTGGTTGCATCTCAAAGCACATGTAGTCCTTTTTGAACATGTCTTGCCTTACCTCCTCGATCATGTTGGATCCTTCATGATAAGCACATGTGCTTTGAGTTAGTCCTTGTATGATGATGTTCCAAGCATTGTTGTTGTTGTTGACATCTCTCAGATTTGTAGCTGTAACTTGCTCGTTTGGCGGCACTTTGTAAGTCCTGTACACCTTTTCCCATATTGCAAATCCTTGCTCCTATATGAAAGCCTTCATGTGTGCCTTCCAAACCTGAAAATCAATACCACTAAACACACTAGGTTTGGCAGAGTATTTATCTATGATAATTATTCAAAACACATGCAAATATGAAAGACAAGAGCATTGTGGATCTGATACCAATTGTAGAATTGAATAGCACGTGAATAGCTACTAGAGAGGGGTTGAATGGTGGATTACAACTTTTTTAGCGGAAGCAACGAAAACCCCTCGGCAAAAAATGGATCTGTTAAGGAAATCGTGTGTGTGACTAATCTAAACGTGATCAATTATGAAAAAACTAGTATTGATTGTGGAGAATCAAGTCACGAATACATCACAACAAGAATCACGAAAACCTATTGAGAAAAATTCAAGTTACGATCGAAAGATCGAACAAAATACAATCTGTTCTACCCGAGAAAATCATATCTATAATACTGCAAAGAAACTCGTGTAGATCAGAAACCACAAATCCAATGACTATGAAATTTTGAAAGAATATAGATAATCAAGTAGTGAAGAAACCCAAAAACAATCACATCAATTGGATCTATAAAAATCGATTATTATAAAACCACCGAAGCAAGGTAGTGCTGTGCAGAAACTCGACCAGAAAAACTTGTCTGAAACAAATCGGAGGAACAAGGCATAAAAGTTCCTTTAAACTACGATATTTATTCAATAGAACACAAGGGGAACAGCGCAAAATCCGTGCACCACGAGCTCTGGCCTCCCTTGCTTATATAACCAGTGATGAGGCCAACCCAAACTAAACTAGGACTCGTATCTTACTCAGTTTACGCCGAAACTTTCCATAACTGCTCAAGACTCTTCTATACGCAGATAGAAGCAATCTTAAGACTTCCAAACACCTTAGGAACACATCCCACATTCCTAAAGACAACTCAACTTCGTGACGCACACAAAAACCTATCATAACCAACTCAAATCTTTCCATATTTGAGTTAAACACGACTCAGCCGCAACCTGAGTTCATAACCAAGCCGGTTGGACCTTTCCGACCAATTCTTGACGTCCACATCTCTTCATCACGCCTTAGAACCATGCAGCCATGTCCATGCACTCCATACACACGTGCAGACACCCTCCAACGACATCCACGATACCTTCATATGCATTGTTCTTGATTTAAGCATGTTGCGCAATGTCCCGATCAACTCAACCAAAATATCCCCCGAACTTGGTTGTTGAACCTCATATTCACTCTATGACTAGTTCAATGGATCCCGTCACCAGCCATATTTTGAACTCAAGCAACACCTGCACATGAATAAACAACCAATACTTCCGAGCACAAGTCCTCGACTTGACTCACAAACTTAACTATTTCAAGACCTGAAAGCATGACACTTGTTCCTGCATTTTATTTTTTTTCAAAGCACAAATTCAGATCATATGACATTTGCAAGAGATTATATGCTGCATCTGCCTTATTCTAACCAACCAAGCCAAGCCTATGTCATTTGACAATCAAAAGCTTAAGGACATGGTCTTAGTCATACACGACTTCTTCTAAGTTCATATCTAAGTGCAATGATAAGCCATCTCAGTAGAAGAAGTGTGATGCATGCATATTCTCTTGATCTTTTCTCATTTTTATTTGATCATAAAAGCTCAACATGTGAATAGTTGATTGCTTGATTAACTCTTTATGATTAAAAACACTTGTGAGCATGCAACAAGTTCAAAACAACAAGAAAGTTCGATCATAACCAGATTTAGTGTAAGTAATTATTACAATTACTAGTCATGGCAAAACTACAAAATGTATAACACGAGTAATGTAGTAAGAACTTTCAGCACGTAAAAGGAATCACATAGTCATATATGTATGAAATACTATGCTCATATTATTTTAAATTCAGATTCACACATATACTTCCCAAGTTTCAAACCCCCCCCCCCTCAATTTAAGTTATGAGGATGCATAACCCCTATTTCACTACGAATGTAACAAAAACGAGTGAAATCTAAAGGTTTTGTAAAAATGTCAGCCAATTGTTGTTTGGTATCTACATGGTGAAGCACAATGTTTCCTTTTTCAACACTATCACGGAGAAATTGATACTTAATGTCAATGTGCTTTGTTATCGAATATTGCACAAAGTTATTAGCAATGCAAATGGCACTAGTATTATCAAAAAACAGTGGAACACAATCTATATCAACCCCATAGTCCTTGAGTGTTTGAACGATCCAAAGAATTTGTGAGCAAGCGCTAGCAGAAACTACATATTCGGATTTGGCTGTGGATTGTGCAACTAAACTTTGTTTTCTAGAGGACCAAGCAACACGTGAATTACGAAGAAAATGATAAGCACCCGAAGTACCTTTCCTATCAATCCTACAACCCCCAAAATCTGCATCCAAAAATGCTTTCAAAGTAATGGTTGAGGAAGAAGGAAGAGAAATTCCATATTTGTGAGTTCCATGTAAGTACTTGAGAATTATTTTGATGGCTTGACCATGTGAAGCACGTGGGGAAGATTGAAACCGTGCACAAGGACATACGCTGAATTGTATGTCCGGTCTTGATTCCATGAGGTACAAAAGTGATCTGATAATGGTTCAATATTCCTTTTGATCCACGGGTTCACCATCTTCAACTAGTTCAAGTGTCGTTGCTGTACCCATTGGTGTCCAAAGAGGATTGTTGTTGTCCATGTTGAAGCACTTAAGAAGGTCTCTTGTATACTTCGTTTGATGCACAAAGGTACCTTCCTTGGTCTGCTTGATTTGCAGCCCCAAAAAGTACGTGAGTTGTCCCATCATACTCATGTCAAAATCTGAACTCATAATAGCTGAAAACTTGGACACAAGATCATGAGAAGCACAACCAAAGATAATATCATCCACATACACTTGAACGAATAATGAGTCATTGCCATGCTTAAGCACAAAAAGAGTTTTATCAACCTTGCCCATGGTAAACCCCTTTTTCAAGTAAGAATGTTTTTAACCTATCATACCATGCTCTAGGGGCTTGTTTGAGACCGTACAAGGCTTTGGACAGTTCGTAAACATGATTAGGAAAATTTGGATTTTCAAAACCCGGTGGTTTCTTGACATAAACCTCCTCATCTATGTAGCCATTAAGAAAAGAACTTTTAACATTCATTTGATATAACTTGAAACCTTTAGATGCAGCAAAAGCTAAAAAAATTCTTATGGCTTCTAATCTAGCAATAGGAGCAAAAGATTCATCAAAATCTAGACCTTCCATTTGTGTGAAACCTTGAGCAACTAACCTAGCCTTATTCCTAATCACAAACCCATCCTCACTTTTTTATTTTATTTTTAAACACCCATTTAGTTCCAATTAGAGTATGACCTAGAGGTGGAGGTACAAGTTTCCAAACTTTATTTCTATCAAAATTTTCTAATTCTTCTTGCATGGCAATAATCCAAGATTCGTTAGTGAGTGCGTGTGATATATCTTTGGGTTTAAAAGAAGCAACAAAAGCAGAATGAGCGTGAAAGTTTGGAGCGCAAAACCTGGACCGTGTAACTCATTTGTGCAAGCTCCCAATGATTTGTTGTGGAGGATGACTTATGAGGATTAGGAGGGGAGTAGACACTTCACAAGCTCCTTGTTCTTCATGTTCATCACAGATCGAAGAACTTGTGGCTTGAGGATGATCAGTACCAGCTGCAGTAGTTGTTGGTGCTGGTTGTGGTGCAAAATCAGTAGCGTGATCAACATCATTTGCTTTTGAATTTTTGGGCAGCAGCACCACTTCTTCGTCTTCTTTGATGAAAATATTCACCCACCTATGGATTTGGATCTGGACCTACAATATTAGATCTAGTACCTGGGCTAGCTTCATCAAAAGAAACCTCACAAGTCTCCACAATTTTGTTAGTCAAGTAAAAACACATGGTAGCCTCTAGTATGAGATGGATAACCAAGAAACACACTATCAACTGATCTAGGTTCAAATTTATCAAGATTACCATGTTTCTTAACAAAGCATTTACATCCAAAGACCAGAAAGTGTGTGACACTAGGCCTATGAACAAACCAAAGTTCATATGGTGTTTTTCCTAGCTTAGCACGCAAGAAAACACGATTTGAGACATAACAAGCGGTTGCAATTGCATCTGCCCAAAAATTTCTAGGAGTTTGATATTCATCAAGCATAGTCCTAGCTATCTCAACTAAGGTTCTGTTCTTTCTCTCTACAACACCGTTTTGTTGACGTACATAAGGTGAAGAAAATAGGTGATCTATTCCATTTTTTAGCACAAAAGTGATCAAACGATTGATTTTTAAATTCGATTCTGTTATCACTTATAATTGCTTTTAAAGATCTTTGGTGATCAATTGACAATCTAAGAAATAAAGGTCTAAAGTGACTAAAAGATTCATTCTTAGATGCCATAAAGTAAACCCAAGAGTATCAAGAATAGTCATTAACGATCAGAAGAACATACCATTTAGCTCCGAAGGATTGAACACGTGAAGGTCCTACAGTGTCAAGGTGCAAAAGTTGACCCGGTTCAGTTGTCATGGTCATTGTGAGAGGAGCATGTGAACCTGCAACCATCTTAGCATGCCTACAAGAAGAGCAGACAATTTCTTTACTCAGGAGGACGAAAATAGGAACCACACAAATTTGCAGGTCAATTGGACGTAATATGCAGCCTATAGAAAATCAAAAAAATCTTTAAAATCGTACTAAGACTTTGGAGGCCGGATAGCCTATCTTACGAGAGGAATTTGGGAAATCTAATTTCGCTGAACGCGGCTATGCCGCTGAAAATCAAATGCGAAATTTCGCGTAAATCAATTTGAAAAAATCGCCCAATTTCGAGTTCTTATGCGAAAGTTATGGCCATTTTAAGTTGGGTTGTCCAAGTTACGGTTTTTGGATGTTGATTCCAACTCGGTTTGAGAACAGAACTCGCAATCGGATATGAAAATGGTCAGGAATTTGCACAACAACTAATGGGGTGGTGTGTGATGATTCAAGTATGAGTGGCACAAAGGTTTTTCACCTAATCTAAGGCTGGCGATGCTGGAGTTCATGCAAGGCGGCTAGCTAGGGCAAACCGATGAACGTGGTGGATCGGTTTGTTGTTTAGGGATTGTGGAATAGGTGTTGAACAGCATAAAAACAAGGACGAAACACGATAACTAGGAATCGACTTGTTTCGATGATTATTAATGACTACAGAGGAGTTTTGAGGTAGGACCAGAACCATTTGAAAGTTTATCTTCTCCTCTTTCCATGCATATATGGAACGTCAAAAACAGAGTCCGTATGCATTCTGGGTGTCCGTTTTAATGTGGACTGCTCCTGGACTCCGAGTTGAACTCGAGTCCGAGTTGTGAACTGATTCCTTCAACTTGTGGACGTCCCATATGGTTCTCCACGTTTCCAAGGCCTCTTCCCTTCACTTGTGGATCTTGTCTATTGTTCCTAAACAATAAATGTGATGCCCGGTTCCAAAAATTGAACCAAATGAACGCATATGTGTGCCCAGGACGTTCAACACACATACACGAGTGCATTCACAAAAGACTATACAGAAAATTACCACACAACAAGATTAATTAACCAAATGTTATTAAACAAACCATATTATCCTCGAATACAAGATCTAATAAATATTAATGACAAGTTCAAATTAATGCAGCGGAAATAAATTAAATAAGCAAACTAAACAGCTAGGCAACATAAGCAATAGGGTATAGCGCAGCTCCAAAATACCACAGGCAAAGCTGACGGTAGACACGACCTATAACTCTGCATTATCGCCATTAAACTCCCAATCCTGACCTGGAACTGTTGGGGGGGGGGGGAATTGCAAGAGTGAGTACATGTCGTACTCAGCAAGTGTGGAAAGTATGACATGTGGCTGATTCAAATGATGAATATAATAATGGATAAGTGCTGAAAAGTACATTAAAACATTTGAAAAGCAATATATTACATGTATGTGAATAAACCCATCATAATCATAAGTAATATTATAATACCAGTCTGAATTCATTACCATCATCGATAATTCCAGATTTCACCATTTGCCAATAACCATATTCAATACTAGAAATTAATCCATAACCAGCCATAACCATAACCAAACCATAACCATCCCAAAAACCATTCCAATACCAAGTCCCTTCTAATCATGTGAGGGTCAAGGTTGCTCATAACTGGGAGCACGACTATCATGATAGTTTAGACACACTCTGCAGAGGTTGTACCGCTTTACCCACGTGTTTGTGATTTCATCACCTTCCAATGACTATAGAATCTCAATTTTTGCCGCCTCACACTTCCTTAGGTGTGTGTCCAAGAGATCACAAAGTAGCCTTTACAAAGGGATTACTAGCCTATTTAGACCCCACTGAGGTTTCACCGGTGGCGATGTCTCCAACTGAGCACATCTTCAACCAAGGGCCCCCTCTTGAGCCAATCGGATCCCAGGGTAGTCCCACCAATCATCAACAAACCCAATCCGTCTACCCCTTCCCCGAGCATCCATAATGGTCCAAATAGCACTGGCAAAGTCCTAATTAATCAGCTACGCCGCACCCATACTTGGCCTCGTGGTGGCACTGTAAATCCTGGATGGTCGCTCCACGAACCAGTTCTTAGATCTAAAGAAAGCAAAACCACCATAACATCCAACCCATCCACATATCAAGCTTGCTTAGATCGACCATTACCATATCATATTTAACCAGTTCATGTTAACCATAATCTCATCCATGCATATTTAAATTGGGTGGTATAGTTGTTTTCCCATCCCAGTTGATTAAGCGAAGCAAAAAGGTAAAAAGCCCTTCCCGACTCTCCACCACCCGTTCCAGGTGACAAGGGTGGTCAAACAACGCTAGTAAACTTCCTACCATAGGATTTCTCATTAAATTGACACAAGCATGCAGTTTTGCAAACAAAGCATTTATTTTAAAACAGGATCAATATGCTTCAAGGACACTTGCCTTGCTCTTGCTGTTGATTAGGGTCAACTTCTTCAAACTCTTGGTGCTGGAGATCCTCCGCGGCACTCTCTAGTGCAAATCTATCTAATCCGCACAATAGACATACAAGACAATAAACACAATCAAAGAGTGCACAAATATTACTCAATATGTCATGATATGCATGATTAATGCAATGCAAGGTGGAACTTGATAATAGATTGCTTTTAATGATCGCTAACTTGTTCTAATAGTTTTTAACAAGTTTATATAGGTTTGAGTTGATTTGATCAAATTTAGAATTAATTCGATGCAATTTAACCAGGAAAATCCGACTAGTCTGCAGAAGGTCGGACTAGTCCGCAAATCGCAGAACTAGCGAACTAGGGTTTTCTAGATCGACGTAAATTTGGAGATTAGGGGTTGAATTTAGTAAGGAAAAGAGAATAGAAGGTATACCAGGTGTTTAGGACTCCAATGAATCAAGAAACTTGGAGGTAACACTTGGATCTTGATGATCTAGGGTTAGTGATGAACTTGGAGATGAATTGGTGATGAAGAACGAAAGCTTGATGGAGATCCTGATCCTCTTTCGTTTCCTCCTCTTATTCTTCTTGCTTGGGATCTCCTCCTCCCTCCTTGATGGTGGATCTCCACGAACTAGGATTTGGGTGGGGTGGAAAAGTGGCAAATAGATGTCAAGCCAAGGGGTGGGGTTGTTTATATAAAGGTGGAGGCTAGGGTTAGATGGATTTCGAGTTTCAGAGGAGTAGAAGCCGGTTTAGAGTCCCACATGGGCTCTAAAAGAGTTAGGCACGATGTCCCTAGGCCCACTTAATGTGAACCCCAAGAAACAAGTCGTAAAACAAAAGATCAACTCGGAGTCGCGAAATATCGGACAAGTCCGAAAAGGACCGGACTAGTCCGAAAATGTCAAGAGAGAAAATCGGACAAGTCTGGCTTGAAATTGGACAAGTCCGACTTTAGTCAGAGAGGAAAACGGACAAGTCCACTGGAACACTGGACTAGTCCGGAAAAGTCCAGGGACTTAGCAGTTTTTCAAGGATTCTTGGAATATCGGACTAGGCCGCACAAAATCGGACAAGTCCAAAAGTTTCCAGAGGAAAAATCAGACTAGTCCGCAGCAAAAATGGACAAGTCCATTTTTAGTCAGAGATAAATCGGACTAGTCCCCAGCGAAATCGGACTAGTCCACACTTTCCCGCATTTTAAGTGCGGTTTTGCTCCAAATCAATTTTAAATGTTCCAAAACAATTTTAAACTCGTTCTTGTTCATGTGGGTTAATGTTAAACATGTATATGAATGTATGCAAGGCATGATGCATGAAAATGAGGGTGTTACAAACCTACCCCCCTTAAAATGAATCTCGCCCTCAAGATTCGACGCGGAAGAGAAGAGATAGGGAAATTCCTTCTTGATATCATGCTCCAATTCCCACATTGCTTCTTTTTTTGTGTGGTGCTTCCATTGAACCTTACACCATCGAATCACCTTGTTCCTTGTGACTCTCTCCTTGGTTTCCAAGATCTTGACCGGTTGCTCGACATAAGTCAAATCTTCCTCTAGTTCCAATTCTTCCATTGGCACTTGTTCTTCTGATACTCTCAAGCATTTCTTGAGTTGGGAAACATGAAAGACATCATGTACGTCTGAAAGATGAGTTGGCATCTCCAACTTATATGCTACTTCTCCTCTTTTGTCCAAAATCTTGAATGGTCCAATATAACGAGGTGCTAGTTTGCCTCTTATGTTAAACCTCTTATGACCTCTCATTGGTGACACCTTGAGGTAAACAAAATCTCCCACTTCAAAGGTTAATTTCCTTCTCCTATTTTCTGCATAGCCTTTTTGTCTTGATTGGGCAGCCCTCAAGTTTTCACGAATTATTTGGACTTGCTTTTCGGCTTCTTGCAACACATCCGGACCAAATACTTGAATTTCCCCTGCCTCATTCCAGAATAAAGGTGTCCTACACTTCCTTCCATAAAGCGCTTCATATGGTGACATTTTCAAGCTTGCTTGGTACTATTGTTGTATGAAAATTCTGCATACGGCAAGCTTTTGTCCAACTTTTCCCATGCTTTAAAGCACAAGCTCTTAACATGTCCTCTAAAATCTGATTGGTCATCTCAGTTTGTCCATCCGTTTGAGGGTGATATGCTGAACTAAAATTCAACCTCGTTCCCAAGGCTTCATGCAATTTTTGCCAAATCCTGGAAGTGAATTGTGAACCTCTATCCGAGACTATCTTCTTCGGAACTCCATGCAAACATACTATTCTTCCCATATACAGTTCTGCCAATTTCTCTCCATTATAGGTGGTCTTGATGACAATAAAGTGGGTTGACTTAGTTAACTGATCCACAATTACCCAAATTGAGTCATACTCGGACTGGGTACATGGTAAACCAACTATGAAATCCGTACCGATCTCTTCCCACTTCCACTCTGGGATCTTCAATGGTTGCAATAATCCAGCTGACCTTTGATGTTCCGCCTTGACTCGTTGACACACATCACACAATGCTACATATTCAGCTATGTCCTTTTTCATGCTATCCCACCAATAGCAAGCCTTCAAGTCTTTGTACATTTTCGTGCAACCGGGGTGAATCGAGTATTGTCTCCCGAATATGCTTCACATTGGGCACGACAATCCTTTTTCCGATCCATAGGGTACCATGTTCATCCTCATCAAATCTGAATTCTCTCCCTTCTTCGGTCTTTTCCTTGATTTCCTTGATCTCCTCATCTGTGGTTTGTGCTTCTCGAATGTCCTGCTCCAAGGTTGGGTTTAACTCCATCATCTCCATCTCATTTACAAATCCGAGGTCCAACCGTTCAAACTCCTAACATAAGTCAGATGGTAACTCTCGAACTGTGAGTTGATGACTTACTCCTTTTCTACTCAATTCGTCGGCCACTACATTGGCTTTTCCCGGATGATAGTTGATCCCCAAATCATAATCTTTGATGAGCTCCAACCATCTTCATTGCCTCAAGTTTAGATCCGTTTGTGTGAAAATATACTTCAAACTCTTATGATCCGTATAAATTTCACACCTATGTCCAAGGATGTAGTGTCTCCAAATTTTCAATGCATGTACCACGGATGCAAGTTCTAAATCATGTGTTGGGTAATTCTGCTCATGTTTCTTCAGTTGTCCTGATGCATATGCAACTACTTGACCTTCTTGCATCAATACACATCCAAGTCCTTGTCTTGATGCGTCGCAATAAATATCAAAACTATTGCTTACATCCGGCAATACCAAAACTGGGGCTGTTGTCAACCTCTTCTTCAACTCCTCAAAACTTTCTTGACAAGCTTGAGTCCAATGGAAAGCTTTTCCCTTCATTAGCAATTCAGTCATTGGCTTTGCTATCTTGGAGAAGTCCTTGATGAACCGACGGTAATATCCAGCCATCCCAAGAAAACTCCTTATTTCCTTTACATTTTGCGGTGGTTCCCACTTCAACACATCTCTCACTTTTCCGGGGTCAACCGATACTCCTCCTTCTGAGATGATATGTCCCAAAAATGACACCTCTCTCAACCAAAACGGACACTTGTTGAACTTGGCATACAATTGATGCCCCCTTAATTTCTGCAACGTAAGCCTCAAGTGTTCCTCATGTTCCTTCTCATCCTTCGAGTAGATCATAATGTCATCAATAAACACCACAACAAACTTATCCAAGTATTCCATGAAGACCTTATTCATGAGGTACATAAAGTAGGTAGGCACATTTGTCAATCCAAAAGACATCACGGTGTACTCATAAGATCCATACCGTGTCCTAAAAGCTGTCTTGGGTACGTCCGATGGTTTAATCTTCATTTGAAAGTATCCCGATCTCAAATCAATCTTCGAGAAGACACAAGCACCCTTCATCTGATCAAACAAGTCTTCTATGCGTGGCAAGGTGTACTTGTTCTTGATTGTTACCTCGTTGAGAGCTCGGTAATCCACACACATCCTTTGGGTTTCATCCTTCTTGTCCACAAACAGCACGGGCGCTCCCCAAGATGAAGAACTATGGTGAATAAAACCTTTCTCTAGTTTCTCTTGAATTTGTTTCTTGAGCTCCGCTAATTCCATAGGAGGCATCCTATACAGCCTCTTAGCTATAGGTGCAGTTCCAAGTATTAAATCAATAACAAACTCAATGTCTCGATCGGGTGGCATACCTGGCAACTCGTCCGGAAAAACATCCAAAAATTCACACACCACCGGAATCTCTTCAATTGCGGCACCGTCCATATGATTTAGCTCCAATTGCTTCGGTGTGGTTTGAGATGCTTCAAATTCTACGGTGATCCCTTCCTCATTAGTCAACTCTTCGTGGCACACTCAATAACTCCATTTTTCTTCCTTAACCAGTGCATACCAAGTATAATGTCCAATCCTTGAGAATCCAAAACAATGAGGTTGGCGGAGAAGTCTACCCCCCTTATTCTAAGGCTTACTTTTGGAAATACTATATTTGTCCTCATCTCTCCTCCGGGAGACTTAACAAATAGAGTAAGCTTCATATGAGAGATAGGCAAACTATACTTGGCAACATACTTCGATGCAATGAATGAATGCGATGCTCCATAATCAAACAACATAGTCGCGGGGTTGGAGTTGGCGAGAAACATACCAATGACCACGTCATCCGCTTGTTGAGCATCCTCCGTAGAGACATGGTTTACATTGCCACGAGCAAAATTCTGCTGTCCATGGTTCCCTTGTGGCTGTCCTCCATTGGGTCTTGAGTTTTGCCTCGGCGCATTGCTTCCTTGACCAAGGCCTGACTTAGGACATTGATACACAAAGTGTCTAGCTTCTCCACAAGTATAACACTTCTTAACTCCACTAGAATTATTGGGACGAGCTTGGTTTTGAGCATTGGCACCAGGATAATTAGCACGAGGTGCATATGGCATTGGAGGCCTTGGTGTTTGCATGACAAGGCGCTGCTGCACAAACTGAGTTGGGCGCGGTGCAAATCCAGGGCATTGAGCAGGAATAGAAGAGCTATAATATGGCGCATTGGACAGCGCAAAGCGAGGGCGCACATTACTTCCTTGCTGCTGTCCTTGATATGACGCCTTCCTCTTGTTGTCTTGCTCCATCTCACGAATCCTGTTCTCAACCACAATTGCTTTGTCCACAAGCTTCTAGAAGTTGGCATAGTCACAATTGAGCAATTGCACTTGAATTTCATTGTTCAAGCCCCTCATGAACAAGTATTGTTTACGGCTGTCCCGGCTCACATCCTCAGGCGCATACCTTTAGATTTGAGTGAATTTGTTGAGATATTCACTCACACTTGATTTTCCTTGCCTTAAGTTCTCAAATTCTTGCCTCTTCAGAATCATAACACCTTCTGGCACATAATGAGAACGGAAGCTCTCTTTGAATTCAGCCCCAGTGATCCTCTCTTGATTCTCATGAGCATTGCAATAAGCATCCCACCAATTCGCAGCTGCTCCAACGAGTTGATGAGAAGCAAATAGCACCTTCTCCCGGTCACTGCATTGGACAATAGCTAACTTCTTCTCCATGGACTTGAGCCAATCATCTGCATCCATAGGGTCAGCAGCTTGAGCAAAGGTTGGCGGCCTAGTCCTCATAAACTCTCCCAACCGGTTATGAGGAGGTGGGGGTGGCAGTGGAGGCATGTGGGGCTGATTGTTGATATTGCCAGCCTGCAACTGTCCCATAGTCTGTATCATGCTCTGCATGAGCTGGTTTTGCATAGCCAAAAGCTGCTCGATATTGATAGCTCCATGAGCAGGTCCTTGTCCAATGTTGTTCTGAGGCACTCCATTGTTCTCCTCTTCATCATTAGCATCCCTCTGGTTGCGAGTCCTCACCATCTGAAGAAAAGCAATAGGTAAGAATTAGAAAACATCCCCAACTATATGCATCAAGGGATATGAAACTAAACAACTAACTAGCCTGTGTGGACATGGCAATGCTAAAGCATCCCAAAATCCTCTATTAAGCACACAAGCAAACAATATATAGCAACATCTCACCAAACAAAACACATCGGTCCCTGAGTGCTCCTATATGCTCTAATGTGTCCATTCTATCTATGCTGCATCCTACGGTTAACCTGGCTCTGATACCAATCTGTGACACCCGGTTCCGAAAATTGAACCAAGTGAACGCATATGTGTGCCCAGGACGTTCAACACACATACACGAGTGCATTCACAAAAGAGTATACAGAAAATTACCACAGAACAAGATTTATTAACCAAATTTTATTAAACAAACCATATTATCCTCGAATACAAGATCTAATAAATATTAATGACAAGTTCAAATTAATACAGCGGAAATAAACTAAATAAGCAAACTAAACAGCTAGGCAGCATAAGCAATAGGGTATAGCGCAGCTCCAAAACACCACAGGCAAAGCTGACGGTAGACACAGTCTAGAACTCTACATTATCTCCATTAAACTCCCAATCCTGTCCTGCAACTGTTGGGGGGGGGGGGGGGGGTTGCAAGAGTGATTACATGTCGTACTCAGCAAGTGTGGAAAGTATGATATGTGGCTGATTCAAATGAAGAATATAATAATGGCTAAGTGCTGAAAAGTACATTAAAACATTTGAAAAGAAATATATTACATGTATGTGAATAAACCCATCATAATCATAAGTAATATCATAATACCAGTCTGAATTCATTACCATCATCATAATTCTAGATTTCACCATTTGCCAATAACCATATTCAATACCAGAAATTAATCCATAACCAGCCATAACCATAACCAAACCATAACCATCCCAAAAACCATTCCAATATCAAGTCCCTTCTAATCATGTGAGGGTCCAGGTTGCTCATAACCGGGAGCACGACTATCATGATAGTTTAGACACAATCCGCAGAGTTTGTACCGATTTACCCACGTGTTTGTTTTTTCATCACCTTTCGATGACTATAGAATCTCAATTTTTGCCGTCTCACACTTCCTTAGGTGTGTGGCCAAGAGATCACAAAGTAGCCTTTACAAAGGGATTACTAGCCTATTTAGACCCCACTGAGGTTTCACCGGTGGTGATGTCTCCAACTGAGCACATCTTCAACCAAGGGCCCCCTCTTGAGCCATCCGGATCCCAGGGTAGTCCCACCAATCATCAACAAACCCAATCCAACTACCACTTCCCCGAGCATCCATAATGGTCCAAATAGCACTGGCAAATCCTTAATTAATCAGCTACGTGTGGGGACCGGAATCCCGACCTCCAAGGATCTCATTGGGTGGTGTCGTGCGATGCGACACCCAACAATATACAAGAATAGAATGAGAACAAATTTACAGTACCAAGTCTTATTGACAAGCACAACGGAAGTTTAAAAGTACTAATGGAAGGAAAGAGAACTATACATCATAGCTACGCTCTCAACACTAGCTATGCAAAAGCAAAGTCATCCATGCCCTGGATACTTTTCACTAGCAACACACAATTCAGAGCGGCGTGCAGGGTTCCCACTCGGCTGTAAACCCTGGAGGGGGTGCAGCCTCGTCATTAAACCCGTCATCAGTCGTATAATCTTCGAAAACTGGTTAACTGCAAATGTGAGCATAAGGCTCAACAAGACTAACCCATCTCACTAGACATATGCAAGGATAAGTACTAAATATAAGTAAGTAAAGCATAAGGACTCGCCTACAAGTGGATCCTTATAGTCATGTTTTATTTAGCACATGACATTACTCAGGCACGACACATCATAGACTCCACAATCAAACAAGAAACGCTTTGCCGATGATATGACGTGCACAAAGCACATAATGCTATTGCAGGTAAAGTATGGGGAAACTGTAAACTTTTAATTGTACTATCTCTAAGCTAAACAAGGTTATCCAAGCAATTTATAAACCAATATATCATATCCTCCTACTTCTTTAGTATTTACTACGTCACGGTGCAGTGAACAATTGATACTCTATTACCGTGAGGGATGGTGATTGCAATCAGGACATATCAGGAACAACATGACACATATGCACTTTCGGAAATGCCAGCGATTACTTTCAGCGGTACCTACATAACAATTCAGTACTAGTCGTATATGGCCACCTTTCACTAAACACTCGAATGTCGAACCGATCGATCTGTCACGAGCAGGAGGTCACTGCGTGGGGCATACTCTGACGTGCCCACCAGCTAATTTACACCTTGCTGCCCTCAACCCATGCCTATAAAACGGAACGGAATGCCTCGAAAAACCAGTATCAAGCTACGTCAGTTTACTAGAGCCCATTTCTCCTGTATGTCGCCGGTACAATTCAAGCTTGTCCAGCAGGACCGCACACGAAATGGTCCTCAATAGACACAAGCAAGGCTACACATGTGATACCACGTCTCACTGCATCCTATCCACTGCTCGGTCTCAATTTCATATTCATAAACCATTTTCATATTCCAGAATCTCCCGTGTGATAAAATTCCTATCTCGCGAGTAGATTCCAACTACTCGACTTCTACCAAATTCCTATGAGTATAAGCATAGCAGTGTCTACTCGACGGACCATAGACCTACCCAAGACTCCATAGGATTTAAACACCTTAAACGTAATGCACAATCATCTGAAGACGTAAGGTGAATGAAAAACTGTAAAAACACTGTAAGGAACTTAAATGCAAACCAGGGCTTGCCTGAATGCGAATCTGAGTCTATGTTAGTTTCTGGCAGCTGGACCTCCAAGGCTTCCGGCTGCTCCTCGACTTCAGCTACTACACGATATGCATATACTATGTATAAATGATTCTGTGAATAATTAATATGCTTAAGGTGGGGTGAGTATATTAAAATAAAATAAGATAATTATCTTAATTGGCTTTGGGATTTTTATGGTGGATACTAGAGATCGTAGAGAAGACTCTTGCAAAGAACAAGGGATGATAAAGGATGTTTGTTATTCTTAACAATTATGGTAAGCAATAATCTTCTCTAAATTTTGGTTGAAATTTTTGGAGATGCATTATGGCTACCAAGGATTGTATCATGTATAGGGGGTCTCACTGGTTCTAGGAAAATTGGTTTCACAATTTTTTGAGCTTCCTACAGGGAGTAATTGATTTTTCAAGTTTGGGTAAATTTTTGGAAATGGATTTTTCCATTTTTCTCAATTTATAACTACATAGAGGTTTGAGACATTGATCAACCCAGTATTTTAAGTCCAAAGAGCTTGAAACTTTTTCTGGAGAGCAAATGTATCAGCTATAGAGTTTTGACCGAAATTGGGAATTTTCCAATTAACAGAACTTTAGGAATGAATTCTTCAAGCATTTTGCTTATCTGAATTATGGAGAAATTCTTGTGGCTTTTCATAAAATCCAAGTGCACCGCTGGACAGTATTCTTTATGCTGGTTCTAACAAAATTTATTTGGGAATTTTCGGATACTTCTACTGGAAGTTATGGATTTTCTAAGTTGGGATTGAATTTGGATTTATTTTCCTATTGAAAATTTCAAATAAAAGGGGCTGGTCCCACTTCATTTGAATGGGCCAATCGCATCTGGGCACACCGGGGGTCACGGAGTTCAACCGCGCAGCCACACCGGATCCAGTGCCGCAGCTGATCCCGGGCGTTCGAATAGGCGCTGACAAGTGGGGCCCATAGGAATTCGTCTACCTCGCCACGCGACGGCGCTCCTCGCCAGAACCGCGGCGGTGCTTCACCGTACTTAGGTGCGTCGACCTCCATTCGGCCTCGCCGTGACCGCTCAACCCTAAAATCGACCGCGCAAGCCGATGGTGGTGTCCAATCACGCCGGCGATGGCCGGAGACGGCGGCGCGACGGTGACGGCGGAGCTAGGGTTTCGGCCTTCATCGGAAATGCTCGGGGATGGCTCAATAGCCTCGAGAAAAACTCAGGAAGGTTCCTAGAAGCACCAGGAGCATGATTTGGGGGTCAGATTGGGGTGAAATCGTCGGCAAGGCTAAGTTCGACAGCGAAGTGCGGTTTTTCAACCGGCGGCCTCGAAAACTTGAAATCTAAGATACTCGGTTGATAACTTTCAGGGTTTTTGGGCATGGAGCTTCCTTAGGACACATAGAAACTATCTGCTAACTAGATTTAAGGATGATTGCAATAATGAAATGAATTTAAGCACGAAGCTTTGCTGTTCTATTGAGAAACCGATCAGTTCTCGAACAAGAACTCAAGTTATACTTCATGTCATAATCTTAGATTCTGTGAGCATGAACTAGAGAGGATTACGAACCTTTATGCTTAAAGGATCGAGGCTGGAGATGGTCTGGAACATGTGTTCGATGGTGAGACAGTGAAGGTTTCTCGGCGGCAACTGGGAAACTTCAAAACATGCCAAGCAGAAGCTATGTCACGATCAATGACCAAATGGAATACGTAGAGGAGTTTGTGACATGCCTTTTATCTACTTACAGCTCGGAGAGACACGGCTGCAATCGTCGGCGAGAGCTCGGCCAAACAGGGGCGGCGAAAATGGCGTGAACCGGGATGGTGTCCAACGGCGACGACCAAGGGGTATTTATAGGGACTGAGGGGAGAGGGGAGCGCGCCACGGCATCAAGCAGGCAAGCAGCTCTGTGGATGCATGAGTGTCGCGGTGTTGCACGCTGCCAGCATCGAACGGCGGGGCGAGCTGGAGACAAGGACCCCCCCCCCCCCCCCCCCCCCCGTGGGTTTCACTCGAGTGCTTTGGCTGACAGTGGGCCCCACCTCCTCTTATGTACTCCCCTTCACTGTAACTTCAATTCTCCTACCAAATTATGTCAAAAAATTCTAGATTTTTGTGGGGAGGCTCAAATAAATATCTAGAATTTGATTCTGCAATATGATTTTGATTTGGAGCAAGTTTCAATTGAAATTCAAATTCAAATTTAAATTTGAATGAAATTCAATGGTGCCACTGTTTTAAATAGCAATTGAGTTCCAAAAATTGTGAAACTATGGGAATAAGTCAAGCAAGTTATGTTGACCTTGAGTGTATGTTCAAATCTTGATGTTCAAGCTAGTTGAACAGAATTAAAAATTTGAAATAAAAACATGGTTTGAATTTGCTAAGCGTCTCGATTAAAATAGCAAATGGAGTTCAAAATTTATGAAACATTGCAGGAAGTCCATTTGGAATATTAGAAAACCATAGAAAAATTTATGGCCTCTGAATTGAATAATTTTGACAGGGCCAAATATACAGTAGTGTATATTCAATTTATATTAATTTGAATATCTATTTGATATTGCATATTAAATTGGCCTAGCAATCTTTCTTCCAATAATTCCAAACTTTGAACACAGGTCAAAAGAATTAATCTAAGTTTATTGTTGAAGTTCATTCCTCATGTTAATAAAGTTAAGCATGAGTAGAAGAAAAGATTTGATGAGATCAAGTTTATAAACATGGCTATAATTGGTCTCCACTAGAGTTAACAACCAATTTACAACTTAACCTCATATGAAGAAAAATGTGGGATTTTACACTACGCCACACCCATACTTGGCCTCGTGGTGGCACTGTAAATCCTGGATGGTCGCTCCACGAACCGGTCCTTAGATCTAAAGCAAGCAAAACCACCATAACATCCAACCCATCCACATACCAAGCTTGCTTAGATCACCCATTACCATATCATATTTAACCAGTTCATGTTAACCATAATCTCATCCATGCATATTTAAATTGGGTGGTATAGTTGTTTTCCCATCCCAGTTGATAAAGCGAAGAAAAAAGGTAAGAAACCCTTCCCAACTCTCCACCATCTGTTACAGGTGACAAGGGTGGTCAAACAACGCTAGTAAACTTCCTACCATAGGATTTCCCATCAAATTGACACAAGCATGCAATTTTGCAAACAAGGCATTTATTTTAAAACAGGATCAATATGCTTCAAGGACACTTGCCTTGCTCTTGCTGTTGATTAGGGTCAACTTCTTCAAACTCTTGGTGCTAGAGATCCTCTGCGTCACTCTCTAGCGCAAATCCGTCTAATCCGCACAATAAACATACATGACAAGAAACACAATCAAAGAGTGCACAAATATTACTCAATATGTCATGATATGCATGATTAATGCAATGCAAGGTGGAACTTGTTAATAGATTACTTTTAATGATCACTAACTAGTTCTAATAGTTTTTAACAAGTTTATACAGGTTTGGAGTTGATTTGATAAAATTTAGAATTAATTTGATGCAATTTAACCAGGAAAATTGGACTAGTGTGCAGAAGGCCGGACTAGTCCGCACTTCGCAGAACTAGCGAACTAGGGTTTTCTAGATCGACGTAAATTTGGATATTAGGGGTTAAATTCAGTAAGGAAAAGAGAATAGAAGGTACACCAGGTGTTTAGGACTGCAATGAATCAAGAAACTTGGAGGTAACACTTGGATCTTGATGATCTAGGGTTGGTGATGAACTTGGAGATGAATTAGTGATGAAGAACGAAAGCTTGATTGAGATCTTGATCCTCTTTCATTTCCTCCTCTTCTTCTTCTTGCTTGGGATCTCCTCCTCCCTCCTTGATGGTGGCTCTCCACGAACTAGGGTTTGTGTGGGGTGGAAGAGTGACAAATAGATGTCAAGCCAAGGGGTGGGGTTGTTTATATAGAGGTGGAGGCTAGGGTTAGATGGATTTCGAGTTTGAGAGGAGTAGAGGCCGGTTTAGAGTCCCACATGGGCTCTAAAAGAGTTAGGCACGACGTCCCTAGGCCCACTTTAGTCATAAAACAAGTCATAAAACAAAAGATCAACTCGGAGTCGCAAAATATCGGACAAGTTCGAAAAGGACCGGACTAGTCCAAAAATGTCCAGAGAGAAAATCGGACAAGTCTGGCCTAAAATCGGACAAGTCCGACTTTAGTCAGAGAGGAAAACGGACAAGTCCGCTGGAACACCGGACTAGTCCAGAATAGTCCAGGGACTTGGCAATTTTTCAAAGATTCTTGGAATATCGGACTAGTCCGCACAAAACCGGACAAGTTCGAAAGTTTTCAGAGGCAAAATCGGACTAGTCCGCAGCAAAAACGGACAAGTTCGTTTTTATTCAAAGAGAAATCGGACTAGTCCTCAGCAAAATTGGACTAGTCCGCACTTTCCTGCATTTTAACTGCGGTTTTGCTCCAAATCAATTTTAAATGTTCCAAATCAATTTTAAACTCGTTCCTCTTCATGTGGGTTAATGTTAAACATGTATATGAATGTGTGCAAGGCATGATGCATGAAAATGAGGGTGTTACAATTAAATCATCACATAGCAATCTATTCTCAAACTCACATGCAAAGGAAGTTAGGAGCGAGTTCACCTGCAGATTTATTTACCGTGCTCATGCTCTTGTGATTGGTCCTTGCAATTCAATGTGCGCCTCTGCTGTTGTGATGTCCTTAACTTATGACTCCAGACTAGTCCGACCTTGGGGGACCAGCTACATCAAAAAGTTAAAGTCCCTGCCACCTTTCAAATACAAACGGTCTCCTAACCCCGGACTAGTCCGTCCCACAATGGGCTACCCCGATCTCAGACAGGACCTTTTGGTCCGTCTGAGAACGGATAAGTCTGGTCATGGCGGACTAGTCCAATCACAAGGACTTAGTCCCAGTATCTCTCTTCTGTTACAAAATGGACTAGTCTGGCCCACTCTAGACTAGTCCGAAGTTACACAAAGCTTTTGCTCCGCCTGTAAACGGACCAGTCAAATAGGCCGGACTAGTCCAACTTTCCAGGACTTAGTCCCAAAGAGGCACACACACTTGCACAACAGGCTAATCCGTCCAAAAGCTGACAAGTCCAAAGTCACATGGGGGCTCTTGGTCTGTCTAACATTAGAGTAGTACGATGTGGTCGGACTAGTCCCGCCTTGTCCTTAAGGCCTCCTAAGACTACCCTCTCACCAAATTTCCCAAACTAAAATTTGAACTCCATAATAATTTTTATGCACTTAGATTGATGATACCCTCTACACAACATGATGATCCTATACTCAAAGAAATTTAAACCCTAATTTCTACTCTCGTGAGTCTTCGACACTCGTTTTCCATTCTTTTCCTTTTTGAAAGGCTCCACATCTATTTTCAACCTAATACCTGTGCTTATACTCAATGAAGCTCATTAGATCCTTAATTATCGTCACCAAGCATCCAAAATCCATGGATATTACCTAGATGTACTTTCAATCTCTTCCTTTTTGGTGATTGATGACAAAACGTTAAGATTTTCAATAAATTGATATAAAATGTTGTTTTCATAATACGTGAGTGTATGAAGTACTCCTAAATGTGTGCATATTTTGGTCTTTAATAATGACATACACATGAATGAATTCTATGGGTTTCTTCACACACATACATATTATGGTGGGGTGCCTACGTGTGTGATGCAAAATATTGAGATGTGTAGAATTGAGTGAATAAAGCATCTCAAGGAGAAGGACTTAAGTACATAGCATCACAATATTGTAAGAAGCATGATATAACAATGAATAAGATAATCACAAGAAAATATGACATTAAACATCATAATATTAACAACAATAGTCATAACATAACATTAACCATAAACGAGTACATCCAACATGACATAGAAAGGAAACAAGTTTTAAAACACCATACATGTCCATAGATCAACAAAAGAAGAAAACGAGGCTAAAAGCTACTATTCTCCCTCTTTCTCTCCCCCTTGGCATCAAAGCACCAAAAAGGAAAAGAAGAGGGAGAGAGAGCCTAGAATTTTTACTAGCTGAACACGCAAGAAAACACGATTTGAGATATAACAAGCGACTGTAATTGCATCTGCCCAAAATTTTCTATAAGTTTGATATTATTGAAGCATAGTCCTAGCCATCTCAACGAAGGTCCCGTTCTTTCTCTCTAAAACACCGTTTTGTTAAGGTACATAAGTTGAAGAAAATTGGTGATCTATTCCATTTTCAACACAAAAGTGATTAAATGATTAATTTTTAAATTTGGTTCCGTTATCTCTTCTAATTGCTTTTAAAGATCCTGGTGATTAATTGATAATATAATAAATAAAGTTCTAAAGTGACTAAAAACTTCATTCTTAGATGCCATAAAGTAAACCCAAGAGTATCTAGAATAGTCATCAACAATCACAAAAACATTCCACTTAGCTCCGAAGGATTGAACACGTGAAGGTCCTACAGTGTCAAGGTGCAAAAGTTGACCCGGTTCAGTTGTCATGGTCATTGTGAGAGGGCATGTGAACCTGCAACCATCTTAGCATGTCTACAAGAAGAGCACACAATTTATTTGTCCCCTTTAAGCTTAGGGAGCCCACGTATGCGATCAAGAGCACTAACACGCATTAGATAATGAAAGCCTACGTGACTAAGTCTACGATGCCAAAAATATAAGTCCTTTGAATCGTTAGCAACTATACACCTATGCTTAGAGGATGGCGTATCAAAATCAGCTTTAAAAACTCTTCCAAACCGAGACATGTTAAAAATAACTCACTGTTTGAATCTACAACCTTGCAGCAATTTTTAGTAAAAATAATTTCCAGATTTTCATCTATCAATTATGAAAAAGAAATCAAGTTGTATTTCAAATTTTTAACAAGTGTCACATCCTTCAAAGTGTAGTGATTATTTACTCTAACTGAACCTTTAGCAATTATAGAAGTTGAAGAATTATCGATAAAACTAACATTCTCTACACGTGACACAAAAGAGAGGGAGGAGAACCAATCTTTGTTACCAGTCATGTGGCGTGAGCAACCTGAAACCACAATCCAAATATTCTCCTTCCTCAAACGTGTAACCTACATAGAAACACAATACGTCGATGACTCAATACTGGGGTTAGTCAAAAGGCATTTAGAAATCCAGTACTGAGTCACACGACGTGCAGCAGGAAAAACACGTGAAAGTTGAGACAAAACATCAGGTTATAAGCCAAAGTTTAAGGATTTTTGTACCCAACTACTGACTTACGAGGTGTTACTTGTGTAGCACGAAAAACAGTAGGTTTGGAAGAAAATATTGCATGTTTTTGACTCAAAACAGCAGGTTGCATGTTCCTGATATTTGGTTTAGCATGTGCAACAAATATTGTATGAGATTTATTACATCTAGCTTGCATTCTTTTAGTTTTCTATTGTTTAGCTAGTCTAAAACAAAAGTCTATGACATGCCCATCTCTACCACAGTGGGTATATGAAATTTAACTTTGTGTTCATGTCTAGATGAGCAAGCAACATGTTTATTAGAAGCTAAATGAGATAGCACCCCTGCAGATTTGAAAATCACTTCTTTTTGTTTAGGAACTGTTTGAATCAAACCATTTCTTAATGACATTACAATTTTAGATGGATGTGCCTTAGCATGAGCATGATAACCAAAACCTAAACCAGTTTTATCATTGCAAGACTTGGAAGAATTCAACAGCAAGTTTAGATTCTTATTCTCATTACAAAACCGCTCTAGTGTCCTATTCATGTCATCAAGTTTCTTCGGCAAGTCTAGCAGTTTTCACATGAAGTTTTTCCTTTTAGTTTGCAATTAGAACAATATTTAACTTCATGAAAACATAAAGCATTGTTCAATAAAGAAATCTCATTCATAGCATGTTGTAGTTTCTTATCAAGATCATTACAAGTAGAACAATGCAAATAAATTGTGGAACAGCTAGCATCTTTGAAGTTTTTATCATTAAGTGCAGCAAGCTCTCTGTTCTTTTTAATCTCTAACTCAAGTTTATCAAGTGTGGAGGTGTGTGCACTTCTTAGAGTTTGTTCATATATTAAATCACACGAGGAAAAAGAATTATCACTAGGAATCAAAGATTTCAAATGATTAATTTTAGATTCTATAGACACAATTTTAACAACATTGTCCCTAAGCTTTTTGTGCTTTTTCTTAACTATAACAGTGGCACGAGAAATAGCATCACACATTTCTTCGCAAGTAGGACATACCTCATCATTGCCGCTGTTGTGTTCTGCCTCCTCCATACTTGATCTTGACTTGCCCTCCATGAAGCACAAGTTTGCGAAATAATCTTCATCTTCATCACTTCCGATGTCCACATCGCTCGAGCCAAGTTCTTGAAGTGTGGAGATAAAGCTATTAACCAATTGATGTCCTGTAAAACCCTTCTTTTTCTCATTGTTGTTTACAGAGGAGTGCTTCATCCTTGTTGCTTTTCATCATGGCATGTAGTTCCTAAAAGGTTAGGGCAATCCGTGCTAAAATGTTCTGTCTTACCACATTCGAAGCATCGTTGAGGTTTGGCATTCCCTCTCCTTCTATTTCTCACATTTTACAATGCTTTTGAGAACCGAGTAGAGATGAGTGCAAGTTCTTCCTCTGGAAACTCTTCAATCTATTCAAGGGTTAGAGAGGACAACAAAGCAAGTGTTCCACAAGATGAAGATTGGCCGGAGCTAGGCATGTCACATTGAGAAACAAATGCAAGAGACTTGTTGGTGTTCTTACATGAGATTATGTCAGTTTCGTGAGTTCTCAATTTAGAATGTAGAACATTGAATGTATCATGACAGTAGATTCACGAATAGATGTGACTTTCATCTCCAAAAATTGACATGTCTAATGCCCTTAGTAATTGCCTAGCATTCTCGGCATCTGAAAAATTAACATTGACGCTACACAAGTTGCTGAGAATTTTATTAAAGCGAGTAAAGAGGTCATCAATGGACTCACCTAGTTGCATCTCAAAGCGCATGTAGTCCTTTCTGAACATGTCTTGCCTTACCTCCTCGATCATGTTGGATCCTTCATGATAATCACATGCACTTTGAGTTAGTCCTTGTATGATCACGTTCCAAGCCTTGTTGTTGTTGTTGACATCTCTCAGATTTGTAGCTGTAACTTGATCGTTTGGCGGCACTTCGTAAGGCCTGTACACCTTTTCCTATATTGCAAAGCCTTGCGCCTAGATGAAAGCCTTCATGTGTGCCTTCCAAACTTGAAAAACAATACCACTAAACACACAAGGTTTTGCGGAGTATTTCTCCATGATAATTATTCAAAACACATGCAAATATCAAAGACTAGAGCATTGTGGCCCTGATACCAATTTTAGAATTGAATAGCACGTGAATAGCTACCAGAGGGGGGTTGAATGGTGGATTACAACTTTTCCAGCGGAATCAACGAAAACCCCTTGGCAGAAAATGGATCTGTTAAAGAAATCGTGTGTGTGACTAATCTAAAGTTGATCAAGTATGAAAAAACTAGTATAGATTGTGGAGAATCAAGTCACGAAGACATCACAACAATAATCACGAAAACCTGTTGAGAAAAATTCAAGTTATGATCGAAAGATCGAACAAAATTCAATCTGTTCTACCCGAGAAAATCAGATCTACAATACTGCAAAGAAACTCGTGTAGATCAGAAACCACAAATCCAATGACTATGAAATTTTGAAAGAATATAGATAATCAAGTAGTGAAGACAAACTAGAAAGAATCACATCAATTGGATCTATAAAACTCGAGTTATGATAAAACCACCGAAGCAAGGTAGTGCTGTGCAGAAACTCGACGAGAAAAACTTGTCTGAAACAAATCGGATGAACAAGGCATAAAAGTTCCTTTAAACTATGATATTTATTCAATAGAACACAAGGGGAACAGCCCAAAATCCCTGTACCCCGACCTCTGGCCTCCCTTGCTTATATAACTAGTCATGAGGCCAACCCAAACTAAACTAGGACTCGTATCCTACTCAGTTTACGCTGAAACTTTCCATAACTGCTCAAGACTCTTCTATACGCAAATAGAAGCAATCTTAAGACTTCCAAACACCTTAGGAACGTATCCCACATTCCTAAAGACAACTCAACTTCGTGACCCACACTAAAACCTATCATAACCAACTCAAATCTTTCCATATTTGAGTTAAACACGACTCAGCCACAACCCGAGTTCATAACCAAGCCGGTTGGACCTTTCCGACCAATTCTTGGCGTCCACATCTCTTCATCACGCCTTAGAACCATGCAGCCATGTCCATGCACTCCATGCACACGTGCAGACACCCTCCAACGACATCCACGATACCTTCATATGCATTGTTCTTGATTTAAACATGCTGCGCAACCTCCCGATCAACTCAACCACATATTCCCCCGAACTTTGTTGTTGAACCTCATCTTCACCCTATGACTAGTTCAATGGATCCCGTCACCAGCCATATTTTGAACTCAAGCAACACCTGTACATGAATAAACAACCAATACTTCCGAGCACAAGTCCTCGACTTGACTCATGTTAGTTATGAAACCACAACACCTTACGTGAGCACCTCACATAAGCATGTTCCAAACCATAGCAAAAACATTAACCACCATGATCAGCCAAGACGCATCAAAAACTTAGTAAAAGAATACTAAGAAAACTTTCCATAAGTGTAAGGCAAGTTCGAAACATTGCAAGTTAAAAGCAGAACCATTGCAATCTAGCACCGGACCTTGCCAAAGCTAACCGGACTTTGAACCGGAGCTTACCAAAGCTAGCAGGACCTACACCAGAGGTAACCAAAGCTAGTTGGGACTAGCGCCGGAGCTAACCAAAGCTAGTCGGACCTAGCGCCGGAGCTAACCAAAGCTAGTCGGACCTAGCAAAAACATGTTAACCTAGCCATAGCAGACGAACCTAGACAAAACATGTCGGACCTCAGCAAAGTAAGTCAGACCTTATGTCGGATCTTGTCGGAGCTACCCAAAACAGGTCAGACCTATCGTCAGACCTTGCAGGAGCTCAGAACTAGAGTTGTACCTTGTTAAAAGGGTGTTTTGGCAGTATTCAAAACTTTTATCGTCAGAGCCAATGTATTCAACACACATAGGTCTCACAATCTCCCCCTTGATGAATGCATTGACAATACCATATAAAATCCGAACGTTGGCTAATTCGTATGAAAAGTATTGAAAACAATCAAATGAGAAAGAAATTTCAAAACAAATATTTCTTCCCCTTCTTAAATCAGAAATAAAATGAGAACAAAAATAAAAAATTCTCTCCCTGAGAAGAATCATGCCAAAACACTTGTGAATGTGTGCAATGTGTGATCAATTTCTCCCCCTTTGACAATGCATTCAACACGATTGAAAAGAGAAATTTTAAATTTTTATGAGTATAATATGACATATACATATAAAACAAAGCTCATCCAAAGTCGTACTATCAAGTAACTTACACTTTCACATCAATGAGATACATAAAGTAGTGTAAGCCATGCTAGAGATCAAGTGAATTTTCCATTTAACCAAGTCATGATCTCACAAACTTAACTATTTCAAGACCTGAAAGCATGACACTTGTTCCTGCATTTTATTATTTTTCAAAGCACAGATTCAGATCATATGACATTTGCAAGAGATTATATGCTCCATCTGCCTTATTCTAACCAACCAAGCCAAGCCTATGTCATTTGACAATCAAAAGCTTAAGGACATGGTCTTAGTCATACACGACTTCTTCTAAGTTCATATCTAAGTGCAATGATAAGCCATCTCAGTAGAAGAAGTGTGATGCATGCATATTCTCTTGATCTTTTCTCATTTTTATTTGATCATAAAAGCTCAACATGTGAATAGTTGATTGCTTGATTAATTCTTTATGATTAAAAACACTTGTGAGCATGCAACAAGTTCAAAACAACAAGAAAGTTCGATCATAAACAGATTCAGTGTAAGTAATTATTACAATTACTAGTCATGGCAAAACTACAAAATGTATAACACGAGTAATGTAGTAAGAACTTTCAGCACGTAAAAGGAATCACAAAGTCATATATGTATGAAATACTATGCTCATATTATTTTAAATTCAGACTCACACATATACTTCCCAAGTTTCAAAACTCCCCCTCAATTTAAGCCATGAGGATGCATAACCCCTATTTCACTACGAATGTAACAAAAACGAGTGAAACCCAAAGGTTTTGTAAAAATGTCAGCCAATTGTTATTCGGTATCTACATGGTGAAGCACAATGATTCCTTTTTCAACACTATCACGGAGAAATTGATACCTAATGTCAATGTGCTTTGTTATCGAATGTTGCACAGAGTTTTTAGCAATGCAAATGGCACTAGTATTATCACAAAACAGTGGAACACAATCTAGATCAACCCCATTGTCCTTCAGTGTTTGAACAATCCAAATAATTTGTGAGAAAGCGCTAGCAGAAGCTACATATTCTGATTCGGCTGTGGATTGTGCACCTAAAATTTGTTTTCTAGAGGACCAAGCAACACGTGAATTATCAAGAAAATGATAAGCACCCGAAGTACTTTTCCTATCAATCCTACAACCCCCAAAATCTGCATCCAAAAATACTTTCAAAGTAATGGTTGAGGAAGAAGGAAGAGAAATGCCAAATTCTTGAGTTCCATGTAAGTACTTGAGAATTCTTTTGATGGCTTGACGATGTGAAGCACGTGGGGAAGCTTGAAACCACAAGGACATATGCTGAATTGTATGTCCGATCTTGATTTCATGAGGTACAAAAGTGGTCCGATCATGCTTCTATATTCCTTTTGATCCACAGGTTCACCATCTTCAACTAGTTCAAGTGTCATTGCTGTACACATTGGTGTCCAAAGAGGCTTGCTTTTGTCCATGTTGAAGCACTTAAGAAGGTCTCTTGTATACTTCGTTTGATGCACAAAGGTACCTTCCTTGGTTTGCTTGATTTGCAGCCCCAAAAAGTACGTGAGTTGTCCCATCATACTCATGTCAAATTCTGAACTCATAATAGCTGAAAACTTGGACACAAGATCATGAGAAGCACAACCAAAGATAATATCATCCACATACACCTGAACGAATAATGAGTCATTGCCATGCTTAAGCATAAAAAAAGTTTTATCAACCTTGCCCATGGTAAACCTCTTTTCAAGTAAGAATGTTTTTAACCTATCATACCATGCTCTAGGGGCTTGTTTGAGACCGTACAAGGCTTTGGACAGTTCGTAAACATGATTAGGAAAATTTAGATTTTCAAAACCTGGTGGTTGCTTGACATAAACCTCTTCATCTATGTAGCCATTAAGAAAAGAACTTTTAACATTCATTTGATATAACTTGAAACCTTTAGATGCAGCAAAAGCTAAAAAAATTCTTATGGCTTCTAATCTAGCAATAAGAGCAAAAGATTCATCAAAATCTAGACCTTCCATTTGTGTGACCTTGAGCAACCAACCTAGCCTTATTCCTAATCACAACACCATCCTCACTTTGTTTATTTTTAAACACCCATTTAGTTCCAATTAGAGTATGACCTAGAGGTGGAGGTACAAGTTTCCAAACTTCATTTCTTTCAAAATTTTCCAATTCTTCTTGCATGGCAATAATCCAAGATTCATTAGTGAGTGCGTGTGATATATCTTTGGGTTCAAAAGAAGCAACAAAAGAAGAATGAGTGTGAAAGTTTGGATCGCAAAACCTGGACCGTGTAACTCATTTGTGCAAGCTCCCAATGATTTGTTGTGGAGGATGACTTCTGAGGATTCGAAGGGGGGTAGACACTTCACAAGCTCCTTGTTCTTCATGTTCATCATAGATTGAAGAACTTGTGGCTTGAGGATGATCAGTACCAGCTGCAGTAGTTGTTGGTGCTGGTTGTGGTGCAAAATCAGCAGCGTGATCAACATCATATTCTTTTGAATTTTTGGGCAGCAGCACCACTTCTTTGTCTTCTTTGATGAAAATATTCACCCCCCTGTGGATATGGATCTGGACCTACAATATTAGATCTAGTACCTGGGCTAGCTTCATAAAAAGAAACCTCACAGGTCTCCACAATTTTTTTAGTCAAGTAAAAACACATGGTAGCCTCTAGTATGAGATGGATAACCAAGAAACACACTATCAAGTCATCTAGGTTCAAATTTATCAAGATTACCATGTTTCTTAACAAAGCATTTACATCCAAAGACCCAAAAGTGTGTGACGCTAGGCCTATGAACAAACCAAAGTTCATATGGTGTTTTTCCTAGCTTAGCACGCAAGAAAACACGATTTGAGACATAAAAAGCGGTTGCAATTGCATCTGCCCAAAATTTTCTAGGAGTTTGATATTCATCAAGCATAGTCCTAGCTATCCCAACTAAGGTTCTGTTGTCTCTCTACAACACCGTTTTGTTGAGGTGCATAAGGTGAAGAAAATAGGTGATATATTCCATTTTTAGCACAAAAGTGATCAAACGATTGATTTTTAAATTCGATTATGTTATCACTTCTGATTGCTTTTAAAGATCTTGGGTGAACAATTGATAATCTAAGAAATAAAGTTCTAAAGTGACTAAAAGATTCATTCTTAGATGCCATAAAGTAAGCCCTAGAGTATCTAGAATAGTCATCAACGATCAGAAGAACATACCATTTAGCTCTGAAGGATTGAACACGTGAAGGTCCTACGGTGTCAAGGTGCAAAAGTTGACCCGGTTCAGTTATCATGGTCATTGTGAGAGGAGCATGTGAACCTGCAACCATCTTAGCATGTCTACAAGAAGAGCAGACAATTTCTTTGTCCCCTTTAAGCTTAGGCATCCCACGTATGCGATCAAGAGCACTAACACGCGTTAGATGATCAAAACCTACGTGACTAAGTCTACGATGCAAAAAAAAAATAAGTCCTTTGAATCATTAGCAACAACATCTATTCTTAGAGGATGACATATCAAAATCAGTTTTAAAAACTCTTTCAAATCGAGACATGTTAAAAATAAGCTCACTGTTTGAATCTACAACCTTGCAGCAATTTTTTGTGAAAATAATTTCCAGATTTTCATCGAGCAATTGTGAAACAGAAAGCAAGTTGTATTTCAAATTTTTAACAAGTGCCATATCCTTCAAAGTGTAGTGATTATTTACTCTAACCGAACCTTTAGCAATTATAGGAGTAGAAGAATTATCGGCAAAAGTAACATTCTCTACACGTGACACAAAAGAGAGGGAGGAGAACCAATCTTTGTTACCAGTCATGTGGCGTGAGTAACCTGAATCTACAATCCAAATGTTCTCCTTCCTAAACGTGTAACCTACATAGAAGAACAATACGGCGATGACTCAATACTGGTGTTAGTCAAAAGGTATTTAGGAATCCAGTACTGAGTCACACGACGTGTAGCAGAAAAAACACGCGAAAGCTGAGACAAAACAACAGGTTTATGAGCCAAAGTTTGAGAATTTTTGCACCCAACTACTGACTTACGATGTGTTACATGTGTAGCACAAAAAACGGTTTGGGAGCAAAATTTTCATGTTCTTGACTAATAACATCAGGTTGCATGTTGTTGATATTTGGTTTAGCTTGTGTAGCAAATGTTGCATGAGAGTTACGAGATCTAGCTTGCATTTTTGCTTCTTCTGTTGTTCAGCTAGTCTATAACAAAAATCTATGACATGATCCTCTCTACCACAGTGGGTACAATGAAATTTAACTTTGTGTTCATGTCCAGATGAGCAAGCAACATGTTTATTAGAAGCTGAATGAGAGAGCACCCTTGCAGATTTGAAAACCACTTCTTTTTTTAGGAACTTTTTGAATCAATCCATTTCCTAATGACATTACAATTTTAGGTGGATGTGCCTTAGCATGAGCATGAGAATCAAAACATAAACCAGATTTATCTTCGCAAGTCTTGGAAGTATTCAACAACAAGTTTAGATTCTTATTCCCATTACAAAACCGCTCTAGTGTCCTATTCATGTCATCAAGTTTTTTTGAAAAGTCTAACAGTTTTCACATAAAGTTTTTCCTTTTAGTTTGCAATTAGAACAATATTTAACTTCATGAGAACTTAAAGCATTGTTCAATACAAAAATCTCATTCATTGCATCTTGTAGTTTCTTATCAAGATCATGACAAGTAGAACAATGCAAATCAATTGTATAACAGCTAGCATCTTTCAAGTTTTTATCATTAAGTGCAAGCTCTCTGTTCTTTTCAATCTCTAACTCAAGTTTATCAAGTGTGGATGTGTGTGCACTTCTTAGAGAGGATAATTGTTCATATATTAAATCATATGAGGAACAGGAATAATCACAAGGAATCAAACATTTCAAACGATTAATTTCAGATTTTAGTGACTCAGTTTTAACAGCATTGTCCCTAAGCTTTTTGTCCTTTTTCTTAACTATAACAGTGGCACGAGAAATGACATCACACATTTCATTGCAAGTAGGACATACCTCTTCATTGTCGCGGTTGTATTCTGTCTCCTCCATACTTGATCTTGACTTGCCCGCCATGAAGCACAAGTTTGCCTAATCATCTTCATCTTCGTCACTTCCGATGTCCACATCGCCCGAGCCAAGTTCTTGAAGTGCGGAGATAAATCTATTCACCAATTGGCGTCCTATAAAACTCTTCTTTTTCTTTTTGTTGTTCGCATAGGAGTGCTTCGTCCTTGTGTGATTTTCATCAAGGGAAGTATTACCTAAATGGTTAGGACAACCCATGCGAAAATGTCTTGTCTTACCACATTCAAAGCATCATTGGGGTCCGACACTCTCTCTCATTCTGTTCTCATATTTTGCAATGCTTTGGAGAATCGAGTAGAGATGAGTGCAAGTTCTTCCTCTGGAAACTCTTCAATCTGTTCAAGGGTTAGAGAGGTCAACAAAGCAAGTATTCCACACGATGAGGATTGGCCAGAGCTAGGCATGTCACGTTGAGAAACAAATGCAAGAGACTTGTTGGGGTTCTTACGTGAGATTATGTCAATTTCATGAGTTTTCAATTTAGAATATAGAACATCTAAAGTAACTGTACTCATGATAGTAGATTCATGAATAGATGTGACTTTCATCTCCCAAATTGGTATGTATAATGCACTTAGAAATTTCTTAGCATTCTCAACATTTGAAAAATTAACATTGACGCTATGCAAGTTGCTGAGAATTTTATTAAGGCGAGCAAAGAGATTGTCGATGGACTCACCTGGTTGCATCTCAAAGCACATGTACTCCTTTTTGGACATGTCTTGCCTTACCTCCTTGATCGTGTTGGATCCTTCATGGTAATCACATAGAGCTTTCCAAACATCGTACGCAGATCAGAGGTGAGAAACACGGTCGAAGTCGCTTTGAGTTAGTCCTTGTATGATCAAGTTCCAAGCCTTGTTGCTGTTGTTGTTGACATCTCTCAGATTTGTAGCTGTAACTTGACCGTTTGACAACACTTCATAAGGCTTGTACACCTTTTTCCATACTGCAAAGCCTTGCGCCTGGATGAAAGCCTCCATGCATGCCTTCCAAACCTGAAAATCAATACCACTAAACACACAAGGTTTGGCGGAGTATTTCTCCATGATGATTACTCAAAAGTTTATGAGTGCTAGCTCAGCATATCTTGAAATAAGGCTGACTGCAAAGAAAAAAGATGCAGGGCATTTAAATTAAGGCCTGAACACCAAGAATGGGAAATGTGAGCTGATAGGGGGGCTAGCTTGTCTTAATTAAAATGGGGGATATGAGCGTGGGGAGCAATCCTCCTTAAGAGGTTGCGCTAAGCCGAGGCGCCCAACCCTCCTCACTCATAAGGAAATGAGGGGACAAGCAGGGTGGTTACAAGACTACTAGTAGGGCGGGCTAACAAACCTTGGTGGGCTTTTCCCCTAATCCTTCCGCTTGACTGATTTACCTAGGTTGGCGCTAAAGGATAGAAAATATTCCGTGCCTTCTTTTCCTCTTGAACGCCTATCGAAACTGTATGATCGGTGAGGCCTTTTGATGGATTCGTTTGCTTAACGGTGAAATTGTAGGAAAATAGCCATGGTTCAACTTATTTTTATCTCTCCCTTTGAAAGCCTTGAAGTCTTTGAAAACCAACCCGCCAACCGATTTGTGTAGAAAAATAGTGGTCCGGTCAATAGGTGCAGCGATCTTTGCCCATAGGTTCCTTTTTCCAGAGGAAATTGGTTCCAACCAATCAAATTGTTGAACAAGGCTAAGAAGCAGATTGAAGATGATGTCCTACACCCAGTCCAGTAGATCAGAGAAAGACTTTGAAAACTCCCTTCCTAAGCTAAAGGACGGGCTAGACCCAGTAGAGAAAGAAAGCCATCACCACTGGACCCAACGTTTGATCTGAACCAGCCAGCTTCCAAGCTGAATGAACCCGATGCCTGAGACGACGGAGGAGAATGAAGAGGATAAGCTAGATTACTTAATTTAAACAAAGGGTTTCTATTCTGAAAAAGAAGGATGTAATAAAGCTGAAGCGGAAATGCAATTCTCAGGTGAGGAAAGCGAAGGTCAATGGAAAATCTCAAAGATTAGAGCACTGTGGCTCTTATACCAATTGTAGGATCGAAGAGCACATTAAAAGCTACCAAAGGGGGGTGAATGGTGGATTACAACTTTTTCAGTGGAAGCAACAAAAACACCTCAGCAGAAAGTTGATCTGTTAAAGAAATCATATGTGCGACTAATCTAAACATTACCAATTGTGACAAAATCAGTATAGATTGTGAATAATCAAGTCACAAAGACGTCACAACAAGAATCACGAAAATCCGTCGAGAAGAACTCAAGTTACGACCGAAAGATCGAACCAAAGTCAATCTGTTCTACCCGAGAAAAATCAGATCTACAACACTGCAAAGGAACTTATGTAGATCGGAAACCACAAATCCAATGACAGTAAAATTTTCACAGATGATAGATAATCAAGTTGTGAAGACAACCCAAAAAGAATCACATCAATTGGATCTGTAAAACTCAAGTTATGATAAAACCACCAAAGCAAGGTAGTACTGTGTAGAAACTCGACGAGAAAAACTTGTCTGAAACAAGTCGGATGAACAAGGCACAAAAGTTACTTTAAACTATAATATTTATTCAATAAAGCACAATAGGAACAACCCAAAATCCGAGCACCACGATCTCTTGCTTCGCTTGCTTATATAACCAGCCATGAGGCCAACCCAATACCAAACTAGGACTCATATCCTACTCAGTTTCCACCGGAACTTTCCATAACTGCTAAAGACTCTTCTATACGCAGATAGAAGTAATCTAAAGACTTCCAAACACCTTAGGAACGTACCCACATTCCAAATAACAACCCAACTTTGTGACCCACACGAAAACCTATCGTAACCAAATTAAATCTTTCCATATTTGAGTCAAACACGACTCGGCAGTAGCCTGAGTCCATAACCAAGCCGGTTGGACCTTTCTAACCAATTCTTTACGTACACATATGTCGGTACCCTGCGTACTGTATACCCCTTGGGACTACAAAAAGACCGAAGGAACTTCACCTGTCTGAGTTGAAGATTTGCGAAGGTCCCACGTGTCATACGGGACCGGACCTGCCTCCCATCTATGGTTAGTCCTGGTGCCGCCACGTGTATACTGCAACCGGACCTACGTCCCACACATGGCTCCGGGTTAAACACTTGTGTGGCACCCCCGGACCTAACCCCCGATAGAGGGAAGCTCCAGTTCTGACACGTGTACATCTACATCAGACCTACCCGTCCCAAGATGCATAGCTCCGATGCTTCCATGTGTCCAAACGTCGGACCTTCAGCCTTAACAATTAGACTGGTGGACCCCCAACGGCTCGGACCTTTAAGGGGAAATCAAAGCCTTCAAGACCCGATTAAGTGTCATTAATACCATATTAATGACACACCATCGGAAGGCCCTTAATACCGGTAATGGCATTGTCAAGCCCGTTATCATGCTATTAAGGGTAATTAACCTCATTAATTGTGTATTAAGCATCAGTAACCACCAGGGCCACATGTCGGGCCAAGCTAATGGTGTAACGATCGGTCCTTGTACTATAAAAGGACTGGTCGATGATACACAAGGGATGACTCTCTGGAACCCTCCCATACACAGCTTTGATACTCAATACAACAACTACACACCCCGTGGAGTAGGGTATTACGCTCAGGCGGCCCGAACCACGTAAATCCTTGTGTCCATTTGACATCGTCTTTTGAATCTATGTGCGCCCAATACCAAACTACAAACTCTGTAGGCGACCAATGGTAGTACCGGGAGAACTGTCGGATCAACACTCCGACAGCTGGCGCGCCAGGTAGGGGGGCCCGAGATTTGAAGATGGTGAACTCTGCTGCTGGATCGTCGAACGACAACCCTGCAGTGCAACCTGCCAGAGGTAATCCCTCCAATGTGCAGCAGCCGGCAGGTGTTGTGGCTCCAGCAGGAGTCATGCCTCCACCGCCACCATCCGCACCGGCAAATCAAGCTGGACAGCGGGATGGAGCATCTGCGTCGGTCACGGCATCGGCGAATAACAACCCTGAACACGCGCTCCAAGCCGCGTGTGCTCTTCTCCAACGCCCACCACCTCCAGGTGCATCCCAGGGTGCAATGGAGCAGTGGAGGGCTGATGTGGAACACTTGGTTGCAGCAGCAACCAATCGCATCAGCAACCAAGGTCCTCCCCCCTCGGGGCGGGCTCCATCGCAGCATCGGACTGTGTCGGGTAGACTTGGTCCGCACGCTTCCCTGCATAGGAGGCATGCTGCGTCTCAACAAGCGACGTTGCTGCCTCCCGGGGCGCGACGCACACATACGGTAACCAGGCTTTCAACTCACGACCTCCGGGCCGAGCATGATCGCCGTTACCGCCAACAGGACAACCGCGTCCATATTGAGTGTGCTCGTGAAAGGCGAGAGGCTCGAGACAGTCCTGCTCCTGAGGGAGTAGGAGGAGGCTGTTCTGCTCTAGCGATGCACCTACGCATGGTCAGATGGCCACAAAAGTTCCGGCCTCACCTGCCGGAGAAATTTGACGGGACTGTCAATCCCGCCGAGTTTCTCCAGATTTACTCCACCACAATTCTTGCAGCCGGAGGCAACGAGGCCATAAAGGCCAACTACTTCCTCGTGGCTTTGACTGGGACTGCTAGGTCCTGGTTCATGAGCCTTCCGCCCGACTCCATCAACAGTTGGGCAGAATTGTGCCAACAGTTCACCGCCAATTTGGGAGTTCATACACCCGACTAGGTATGAACTGGACCTTTTTGCTGTCAAGCAGAAGGGGGGAGAATCCCTGCGACCTTTCATCCAGAGGTTCTCCCATATACGAAACACTATTACTTCTATCTCCAGCGCCTCTGTTATTGTGGCATTTAGACAGGGCGTACGAGACAAGAAGATGCTGGAGAAGCTGGCGATCAAGGAGATCACCAGCGTCATGGAGCTCTTCAGCTTGGTAGACAAATGCGCCAAAGCTACGGAGGGCCGTGAAATGCACTCCCAACCACCTCCGAAGGACAACAAAAAGTCCTCCAAGGGTGAAGCCACTACCTGCAAAAGTGGAAAGAAGAAGAAAAAGACCAACGGCAAGAAGAAGCCGTCGGCCGGCACACCTGCAGCCGCAGCTGCTGCAGCTCCGTGTGGCCGGGGGCGACGCCCTGAAAAACGACCTCGGCCGTCATCTAAAGACAGAGGCAGCTCCAAGATGTGGTGTGCTATACACAAGTCTAACTGCCACAACTTGGAAGGCTGCCGTGAGGTCCAGAACCTTGTCGAGCGCTACAACAAGTGTGGGGAAGAAGTTCCTTTCTGTCAAAGGGAAGGAAAACAAAAAGTCGATGAAGCTCCGGCTGAAGAGGAGTTAGGCTTCCAGGACCCTAAAAAAGTCCTGAAGGCTCTTTACACTTCCGTCAATGATGATTCTGACGTCTCCGACAACGAACGTCGGAAAACCATGAGCACCATCTTTGGTGGTTCGTGGGACATCACTTTCCGCCGAGTCCTCAAGACCATGCAGCGGGACATGGCCTCAGTAGCTCCCACCGCCAGGGCGGAGCCGCATCGGAAGTGGATTGTGACGCCCGGTTCCAAAAAATGAACCAAGCTAACGCATATGTGTGCCCAGGATGTTCATCACACATACACGAGTGCATTCACAAAGGAGTATACAGAAAATTACCACAGAACAAGATTAATTAACCAAATTTTATTACACAATCATATTATCCTCAAATACAACCTCTAATGAATATTAATGACAAGTTCAACTAATGCAGCGGAAATAAACTAATTAAGCAACTAAGCAAACTAAGCAGCATAAGCGATAGGGTATATATGCGCAGCTCCAATCAACACCACAAGCAAAGCTGACGGTAGACACGGCCTAGAACTCCGCATTATCACCATTAAACTCCCAATCCTGACCTGCAACTGTTGGGGGGGGATTGCAAGAGTGAGTACATGTCGTACTCAGCAAGTGTGGAAAGTATGACATGTGGCTGATTCAAATGACGACAATAATAATGGCAAAGTGCTGAAAAGTACATAAAAACATTTGGAAAGCAATATATTACATGTATGTGAAATAAACCCATCATAAGCATAAGTAATATCATAATACCAGTCCATATTCCATATCCATCATCCATATACCAATAACCATATTCAATACCAGAATTTAATTCATAACCAGCCATATCCATTACCAAACCATAACCATCCAAAATACCATCCCAATATCGAGTTCCCTCTAATCATGGAAGTTGTCCAGGTGCTCATAACCGGGAGCACAGCTATCATGATAGTTTTAGACACACTCTTTAGAGTTCGTACCACTTTACCCAAGTGTTTGTGATTTCATCACCTTTCGATGACTAGAACATCTATTATGCCGTCTCACACTTCCGTCGGTGTGTGGCCAAGAGATCACAAAATAGCCTTTGAAAAGGGATTACTAGTCTATTTAGACCCCACTGAGGTTTCACCGGTGGCGATGTCTCCTTCAGAGCACATCTTCAACCAAGGGCCCCCTCTTGAGCCATTCGGATCCCAGGGTAGTCCCACATATCATCAACAAACCCAATCCGACTACCCCTTCCCCAAGCATCCACAATGGTCCAAACAGAACTAGCAAAGACCTAATTAATCAGCTACGCCGCACCCATACTTGGCCTCGTGGTGGCACTGTAATCCTGGCTTATTCTCGCATGAACTGGTCCTTAGATCTAAAGCAAGCAAACCACCATAACATCCAACCCATCCACGTACTAGGCTTGCTTAGATCACCCATTACCATATCATGTTATCCAGTTCATGCTAATCATAATCTCATCCATACATAATTAAATTGAGTGGTATAGTTGGTTTCCCATCCCAGTTGATTAAGCAAAGCAAAAAGGTAAAAAGCCCTTCCCGACTCTCTACCATAAATTCCGGGTGACAAGGGTGGTTTAGCAAAACTACTAAACTTCCTACCATAGGATTTCCCATCAAATTGACACAAGCATGCAGTTTTGCAAACAAAACATTTATTTTAAAACAGGATCAATATGCTTCAAGGACACTTGCCTTGCTCTTGCATTTGATTAGGGTCAAAGCCTTCAAACTCTTGGTGCTGTAGATCCTCCGCGGCACTCTCTAGCGCAAATCCGTCTAATCCGCACAATGAACATACAAGATAAGAAAGACAATCAAAGAGTGCACAAATATTACTCAATATGTCATGACATGCATGATTGATGCAAATGCAAGGTAGAACTTGTTAATAGATTGCTTTTAATGATCAATAACTAGTTCTAATAGCTTTTAACAAGTTTATACACGTTTGGAGTTGATTAGATCAAATTCTAGAATTAATTCAACACAATTTAACCAGGAAGATCGGACTAGTCCGCTAGGGACCGGACAAGTCCGCACTTTGCGAGATCAGCAGATTAGGGTTTTCTAGATCGACGTGCATTTGGAGATTAGGGGTTGAATTCTCGTAAGGAAAAGATAATAGAAGGTATACCAGGTGTTTAGGACTCCAATGAATCAAGAAACTTGGAGGTAGCACTTGGATCTTGATGATCTAGGGTTGGTGATGAACTTGGAGATGAATTGGTGATGAGGAACGAAACTTGGTGGAGATCTTGATCCTCTTTCGTTTCCTCCTCTTCTTCTTCTTCTTGCTTGGGATCTTCTCCTCCCTCCTTGATGGTGGCTCCACACGAACTAGGGTTTAGGTGGGTGGAAAAGTGGCAAATAGATGTCAAACCAAGGGGTGGGGTTGTTTATATAGAGGTGGAGGCTAGGGTTAGATGGATTTCGAGTTTGAGATGAGAAGAGGGAGGTTTAGAGTCCCACATGGGCTCTAAAAGAGTTAGGCACGACGTCCCTAGGCCCACTTAATGTGAAACCCAAGAAACAAGTTGTAAAACAAAAGATCAACTCGGAGTCGCGAAATATCGGACAAGTTCGGAAGGGACCGGACTAGTCCGAAGTCGTCCAGAGAGAAAATCGGACAAGTCTGGCCAAAAATCGGACAAGTCCTACTTTAAACAGAGAGGAAAACAGACAAGTCCGCTGGGACACCGGACTAGTCCAGAAAAATCCAGGGACTTAGCAAATTTTCAAGGATTCATGGAATATCGGACTAGTCCGCACAAAATCGGACAAGTCTGAAAGTTTCCAGGGGCAAAATCGGACTAGTCCGCAGCAAAAACGGACAAGTTCGTTTTTAGTCAGAGAGAAATCGGACTAGTCCTCAGCAAAATCGGACTAGTCCGCACTTTCCTGCATTTTAAGTGCGGTTTTGTTCCAAATCAATTTTAAATGCTCCAAATTAATTTTAAACTCGTTCCTCTTTATGTGGGTTAATGTTAACCATGTATATGAGTGTATGCAAGGCATGATGCATGAAAATGAGGGTGTTACCTGGATGAACACTGCCATCACTTTCGATGCTTCGGACTACCCTCGAAATATGATCGGAGTTGGCCAACTCCCATTGATGGTATCTCCGACCATCAACAGCATTCAACTCCACCATGTGATGGTGGACGGAGGTTCGGGGCTGAACCTCATAAGCTTTGAAGCTTTTATCAAGCTTCAGCTCCGACCTTCGGACCTTCAGCCCTCTCGACCTTTCTACGGAGTAGGTCCGGGGGCCATAACCCCACTTGGTGCAATTACTCTTCTGGAGACCTTCGGGAACCGGGAGAATTATCGCACCGAGAAGTTGGTCTTCGACGTGGCACATATCAACTTACCTTTCAACGCCATTCTGGGCAGACCAGCCTTATACAAGTTCATGGCTGCTGCTCATTATGACTACTTGGTGTTGGAGATGCCAACACCAGCCGGTGTTCTCCGGATCCGTGGAGATTGCACCGCAGGAGTAACATCTTTGGAAGAACTCCACGCGCTTGCTACAACACAAGAGGAAGAATCCGGAAAGGAGCAAGCTCCGAAACCCCCGAGCATTCATCATCGAGGCTCAACCTCTGCACCTCGCGTGCAACCAAGCGGCGACACCGACATTCTAGTCAAAGTCATCCAAATCGGTTCCGACGCCGCTCATACCACCCATATATTGGGAGGTCTGAATGACAAATAGGAACCCGCGCTCATCACTTTCCTTCGGGCTAACATCGATGTGTTTTCCTGGCAACCGTCACAAATGCTTGGGATACCTAGGGAAGTGATCGAGCACAATCTGAAGATCTATCCTGACGCTCGGCCTATACATCAGAAGCCTCGGAAGCAATCAGTAGAGTGACAGAACTTCATACGTCAAGAAGTGAAGAAGTTGCTTGAAGCTGGATTCATACGAGAAGTCTTCCACCAAAAATGCTTGCAAAACCAGTCATTGTACCCAAGGCCAATGGGAAGCTTCGGATGTGTATCGACTACACTACATTGAATAAGGCATGTCCAAAAGATCCATTCCCACTACCTAGAATAGATCAGATAGTGGATTCCGCCTCCGGGATCGAATTACTGTGTTTCCTGGATGCATATTCTGGGTACCATCAAATCAGAATGTCCAGGGAAGATGAAGAACATACCTCCTTCATCACAATAGATGGATTATATTGCTATACTGCCATGCCATTTGGTCTCAAGAATGCTGCTTCAACATTTGTACGAGCTATGTACAAAACTTTTGGAGAGCTTATCAGAGACGTAGTGTAAGTGCATGTCGATGACATCGTCGTCAAGATTAAAAACAAGGAGTCATTCCTTGACACCTTGCAAGCTGTCTTTGACAAGCTGCGAGTCACTCGCACAAAGCTGAACCCGGACAAGTGTGTTTTCAGGATTAGCTCCAGAAAACTTCTTGGTTTCTTGGTAAATCACCGAGGAATAGAAGAAAATCCGGCGAACATAAAAGCTATTGAAGACATGCGGCCACCAGCCCACATCAAGGACGTCCAGAAGCTGACTGTATGTCTAGCTGCCCTTAGCCGGTTCATCTCAAGACTGGCGGAATGGGCGCCACACTTTTTCAAGCTATTGAGGAAGTCCAGGCCATTCCAATGGTCCAAAGAAGCAGAAAAGGCGTTCCAGGAGCTGAAGCAGCTCCTCACCACCCTACCAACCTTGGTAGCTCCGAACCCTGGTGAGCCATTACTGCTTTATATTTCGGCAACTCACGAAGTTTTCAGCATGGTCCTGGTTGCGGAAAGGCCAGAACCACCTCCAGTTCAGGGATCCAGACCACTTCGGGAGGGTCTGGAGCTACCTGAAGTCGAGTCTGGGTCCCAGCTCCTAGACCCAGATCCTCAAGGAGAGACTGCGGAGGATCCCTCTCCTTCAAATGGAGTTACTGTTGCTGAGCAACAAGATCCGGACCCCTCCGCGAAGGTCTGGGTCACTTCACAAGAAGCTCCGGGTACCTCCAACCGGCACCCGGAGGTCCCCGAACAAGGTCCGGACCTCTTCGGGAGGGTCCGGGTAGATGAGGAGGAAGCTCCGGGCCCCTTTGGGAGGGTCTGGATGGTCCAGTGCCAAGTGTATTTTATCAGCGAAGTACTCCATGAGGCCAAGACTCGGTATCTGGAGGTGCATAATCTGCTCTACGCAATTCTTATTGCCTCCAGGAAGCTTCGACACTACTTCCAAGCTCACAAGATCTCAGTGGTAACTTCTTATCCACTGCGTGCAATCTTGCATAATCCCAACTCTATAGGGAATATTGCAAAGTGGGCAGCAGAACAGGCCGAGTTTGATCTGGAATTCATCCCAAGACAAGCAATCAAGAGTCAAGCTCTGGCGGACTTTGTAGCGGAATGGACCCCCTCTCCATCAAATCCTAGGGGCCCCAGTGAGCAAAAGTCGGAACCCAAGGTTCCGGTCTTCACTGAGCCTCACTGGACTCTATACTTCGACGGTTCCGTGCAGAAGCAGGGGGCCGGAGCTGGAGTCCTTCTCCTCACTCCGACCGGGGAGAAGGTTAAATATATGGTGCACCTTGACTTCAAGGCGACCAACAACATGGCGGAGTATGAAGCACTAATTTATGGACTCAAGGTGGCACTATCGAATGGTGTCAAGCAGCTGTTGGTAAAGGGTGATTCACAACTTGTTGTAAAACAAGTCAAAGGTGAATGTTGCTGCAACAACCCTCAACTAGCGGCATATCTACTTGAGGTCCAGAAGCTTCAGAAGGACTTCGACGTCCTGGATCTTTGCCATGTCCAGCGTCTCAACAACGCTGAAGCTGACAAACTCTCGACGAAAGCTTCAACTGGGGCTCCGTCTCCCGACGGAACCTTCATCCGGAGGTTGTCTAAACCTACAGCTCAGCCTGCCGAACTGAGCGAAGGGGGCAAGACCAGCACGTCGAAGCTGGCGGTCCCGATGGCCCTGTTACCATGGCGTCCATCAAGGGTTGTAGGTGCTGCAGGAAGCTCCGAGCAACCCACACGCAAGACTCAAAGCCTCAAGCTAGTTCTGATGCATGGATCTCGGAGATCTAGAGCTACTTGAAAGACAATTTCCTTCCTGAAGATAATGTATCCACTGACCGGATAGTCAAATTGGCTAAAAGTACACGCCGGTAGAAGGGGATCTCTACCGGCGCGGTGCCAACGGCGTCCTAATGCGGTGCATTACAACGGAAGAAGGCTGCGAGCTCCTCGCGGAAATCCATGGAGGCGAGTGTGGGAACCACACATCTTCCCACACGCTGGTTGGTAAAGCCTTCCGGCATGGCTTCTACTGGCCTACAGCGCTCAAGGATGCAACTGAGCTGGTGAAGAAATGTGAAGCATGCCAGTTCCATGCAAAGAAAATTCACACACTGGCTCAGGCTCTACAAATGATACCTCCTACATGGCCATTCGCTGTGTGGGGGATGGATATCTTGGGACCTTTCCCAAGAGCCGTCGGAGGTTACAAGTTCCTGTATGTTGCCATTGACAAATTCACCAAATGGCCGGAAGCAACTCCAGTTGTGACAATAAACAAGTAATCAACTATCAACTTCATGCAGTCCATCGTATGTAGATTTGGAGTTCCAAACAAAATCACAACTGATAATGGGACCCAGTTCACAAGCTCTGCATTCCAAGGATATTGCGAAGACCTTAGCATCCAAGTCAGCTACGCTTCCGTAGCTCACCTGGAAAGCAATGGCCAGGCCGAGAGAGCAAATGCAGAAATCCTAAAAGGACTCAAGACGCGCACATATGATCGCCTGAAAAAACAGGGAGCCAACTGGATCGAAGAGCTTCCGCCCGCACTGTGGGCCAACAGGACAACTCCAAACCGGTCAACTGGAGAGACACCCTTCTTCCTGGTGTACGGAGCTGAAGTAGTCCTTCCTCTGGAAATCACCTTGGGGTCGCTCCGGGTCCGGACTTTCGATGATGCCACGCAGGACCAGCTCCGGCATGAAGACCTTGACCTCCTTGAAGAGGGAAGGTGCCAAGCAGCTGTTCGGAATGCCCGATACCGACAAGCTCTTCGGCACTATCACCAACGGCATGTTCACAGCCGACAGCTCGAGAAAGGCGATATGGTGGTACGGAGAATACAATCCAGAGAAGTGTTAAACAAACTTTCCCCCAGCTGGGAAGGACCCTTCCGAGTGATCAAAGTATCCCATCCTGGATGCGTTCGCTTGGCAACCGAGGATGGGACACCTCTCTCAAATATTTGGAACATTGAGCACCTCCGTAAGTTCTACGCTTAATATCATGGAGGTGAGTCTGTAGTTACATGTGATGTATGTTATAGAGTCATTGTACAGAGTTGGGTAGCTCCTCTTGGAGAACAGCCGGACCTTCCCCGGATTATCCGCAAAGTTCAGGCAACACTTGTCACAGTCTCAGAACTAAAAGTGTGGCTAGATACCTTGGGTCAAACGAGAAACAAAACACACTTAGCCTGGTTACGTACCCTAAGAGTGTACTTGTTTCCCCTGTACCCCGGACCTATAATGAAAGACATCATTGTGTGAAAACAGACTCCACGTGCATTTATTTTGTACAGGCTCAATATTTTTTATTTTTCTCTTTCTTGTCTATAACAAAGTTGTGCATTTCTTAAGAACTTTTGCTCGACCAGTTCATGTACAATTCAAGTTGCATCGTCTATTCTTCCGGGTCCAAACATTGTTAATGGTCTACTCGTCTGAATGCCGCCAAGCCAATCTAGGGCCAGAGTGTGATATCAACTTAGCCTGGTCATGCACCCTAAGTACACCACTCTACCTACACCCCGACAGGCCGAAGTAAGAAGAGTCCAGAAACGATCGGACCTGAAGGAAACAAGGCAGTGCACTTGATTGTATTCAGAATTGTGTTCGACCTAAAACTTTCTCAGGAATAATAAGTCGCAGTTGAGTTATAGATAGGAAATGGATTTTACTATTTTTCTTGGCTTCAGTGTGCAGGAAAAATAAAATTTCTATGATGATGGTGGATAAAGCCAGAGCTATCAAAGCTCTGACATCCCCTAGGTGGTTTGTAGTCGGTGTTTCAAACATTGATAGCAAGCATCGCTGGAGCTACACAGCTTCGGTAAAGCCAGGGGGCCAGTCGTCAACGTGAACAAAAGATGGTGGAAAGACTCTACAGTAAGGTCTGCTGTCGACACACCGCGTGTTGACAGAAATCACTGCCGGAGCTACCAAGCTCCGACACCCCAGAGGACTAACCGTCGATGCTCTACGCATTGATGGACACTGCTGCCGAAGCTACTAAGCTCTGACGATGGTCAATGCCGGAGCCACTAAGCTCCGACAACCTCAGGGGGCCTTCACCATTGAAGACTTCGGACCTACGTTCTACAAGTTTGAAGCGCGCAAGTCTTCAACAACTGTTACATCCTCTTGGTACATGTTCACAATCAAATTGTGTACATCTACCAGGGGGCCAAGTGGGACAAAGATGTTGAAGACAAAAAATGAAATTCACAAAAAACTTGGATTTCATTCATCTGGAGACAAGAGATTACAAAATTGGAGAAAAAGGAGAGAGGATACAAGCGGGAGCTATAAAGAGATGGTCCTAGACCCTATGGAAGAACAAGGCGACCTTCTGGGCAACCTCCGATACGATGGCTTGGGTATCTTCTCCCTCCCCGTCGATGGGGCCTTCAAGCAGCGGGTCCAAGGGGAATTGAGGGTCCCGGCTTGTGCAGCACGTCAGTACGAATTCTGCGACGCTCTTTGCCAGGGATTGCCCCTCGGTTTCCAGCTGGTCCGCGATGACATCGCCCATCTTGGTGAGCTTGTTGTCTTCCGAACTCAACGCCTGCAACGCCTGGTCCAGCTCCGACTCTGAATCATTCGGATGCACGGGACTAAAACCTATTGGCGTCAGCGCATCGTTGGCTTTTCCCAGGAAATCCCAAACTTGTTGAGACTCCACAGCCCTCGAGCTCCGCATCTCCTCCAAGGATCTTCTGGCCGACGCAAGCTCCAAATTTTCCCGGGCGAGGTGCTCGACCTCTTTGGCATTCTTTTGAATCTTTTCAGCAACCTGTCTTTCGAGTTTGTTGAGCTCCTCCTCCCAGAGGTGGATATTGTTCCGATGGTTGACCAGGTCCTTCTCCCGGCCTTGCACTTTCTTCTCCCTGGCAGCAATTTCATCCTCCCTCTTGTGGAGGTCCTGTCCTAGCTGCCAGGCCTTCTTATCCTCTTTCTCGCAGCGCTCATCCAACTTCTTGGTGCGCTCCGCGAGACTCTTGTCACCCAGAGTCAGCCTCTGAGTAAGCTCTTCCTCCCTCTTCATGAGGTCATCCCGAAGCTCCAGGAGTTTTTGCTCTTCATCTTTGAGCTTTTTCTCCCACTCCTCAAGGGCCTCCCGGCGCTTGATGAGGCTGTCGTGGATAGCACTGAGCTTCTCCCCACGATCATTCGCTGAGTTATTGGCAGCTATGGCCTGTTTGTGGATGGCCCGAGACTGGTTGTCGAAGGATCGCACCATGCTTTCCCTCTCGTCTAGCAGCTTACCCCAGTACTCCAACCAGACCTTCTCCTTCTTCACCCACTCCTTGTCGTCAACCAGCCTCGACTGCGCCAGCTTGATCTCAAATTGGAGCCGATTGCGCCACCTCCTAAGAGTTTAGTGCTCCTCCTCGAGGGCCTTGTTGTCGTTGTAGAAAGCCATCTAGACTTGACGAAGGCTGGAGCAGGCGTTGTCAATAGACAACGACAGAAGGATTGGGTCTGAACCTGTCGAGGTCCTCTCCGCTGGCTCCAACGGGTTCTCCGTGACAAAAATCGGGTCCCACTCTACAAGAGCGGTCCCCTGAGCTTCCACGGCACTAGGGCCGTCCTCCGAGATAGCCTCGGCTGCTGCCGAGGAAGGTCCTGCTACAGAAGTTTCGACCTCCGGAGTTGGCTCCGAAGGTCCCGCTGCCAGGTCATCAACAACTGGCCCCTCAGGCGGGGGGCCGGCGGCTTCATCTTGGCACCCCGGCTCAGGCGCGGGCACCTCCGGGACCACTGCCTCTAGGTCAGGCGTTGAAGATTCTGCCAGACCTGAAGCCACTTCCGGCTCCGACGCTGGCGCCTCCTCCGCCACTGGCTCAGGCGCTGGCACTTCGACCATCAGGGGCTCGAGCGCCAACACCTCTGCAGCAACCGGCTTAGGCGCCAGAACTTCTTCGACGACCGGCTCGAGCGCTGGAACTTCATCAGCCACCGGCTCTACCGCCGGGACTCCATCAACCACCGGCTCTGCTGCTGGGACTTCAACGACATCCAGCTCTAGGACCAGAATCACTGCTACCTCCGGCTCAGAGGTCGGAGCGTCCATCATTTCAGCATCCGAACCTGGAGCTTCAACCTCCGCGGCAGGTGCCACTGGTACATCTTCATTCCCGTGGTCCGACACTACCACGAAAGCTTCTGGGAATGAGTCGAGGTCCAGGACTACGACAGCCGGCGCCGGAGCTGTCGCAACCTCAGGCACCTCTTGAGGCAGCGCTGGAATTGGAGCTGGAGATTCCGTCTCCACAGCATCAGTTGCTGTCGCGGGAGCCGGAGCCACAGTCCTTCTCTTGGGGACACTGCAGATGAAGGACAAAGAAACTCAAGATGCAGTTACAACCAAAAAACAACCAACTAAGGTAAAAAACAAAATTTACCTCGGAAGGCTTCTACTCCAGCAAGCGCGGAACCTCTTCTCCGGACTCTCGACGCCGGACCCTATCGCCCCTGGCGTGCCAGCTCCGGAAGGTTCCCGAAGCTCACTGCTGCTGCCGGTGTCAATTTGGTTGAGGCCCCCCTCGACCGGCAAGGACCTCCGGACCCAGAGCCCCTAGCTAGTACAGGAGCCGTATGGCCGGAGCTAGCAACCCGGGGAGATGCCGATGCTGGAGTGGTTGCCTCCGTTGAAGACCTTCCCCTCCGGGGAGAAGGAGCCGTTGTGGAAGGAGCAGGTCTGACGGACCTATCGTCAGCATGTTTCAACTTCCTCTAGCGACTCGAGGGCTCGACCAACTCCTTGCTCTTGCCTACGACTTCGGTTCTTGGCTTTGGGGTGGGAGCCGCCTTCAGAAGCTCCAAGGATTGCCACCCCGGAGGCTGATCGCCTCTCCACTAGGCCCAAGTCATTCAACAGCGGCATCTTCCCTGGAGCTCTCTGCACTCCTCTAGAATCATATTCAGAGGAGGAAACACCGCCGGTGGAGACACATCTCCAGGACTGATGTTCCCAGGACGGAACTTCTTGAGATGGGTCTTCAAGGCTTCACAGGCCAAGCTAGTGTCCAAGTCGACTTCAACGTGGTTGGTATCCATCTCACTGTTGAAGGCCCAGGCAGGCCGGCTCCTAGCCCTCAGCGAGGCCCACCTGTTCGTCAAGAAGTTGCCAAAGACCATCTGCGGGGTCACCCCACTTTCAACACATTCTTGGATTTTGTCCAGGATGGGCCTGTACTCCCTCGACAGCGCCAGCACGTCACTCCAAGTGTCAGTGTCGACGCGAGGAAGGCCTTCAGGTAGCTCCAGCCTCTCGTGTCCTTCGACTGTGATGACCACCCAGTATTTCTTCCAGTCGTCCCACTTGCCAGAAGGGAAGGACCTCAAATACTTGAGGGGAGAGTTTTTCCGCTTCACGAAGTAGTAGAAGCTGATGAATTCATCACTCTTCCCGGTCGGGTGGACAGTGAAAAAGGTTCAGAACAACTCCACGCAAGGGGTACGCCGACCCACATCTCGCAAAAGTGGAAAAAAGTCGCCACCAGCAAGATTGAGTGGGGGCCTAGATGGTGGAGCTGCAGACCATAGAAATCTAGCAGCATCAGAAAGAAGGTGGAGAAAGGCGGGATCAAACCCACCATGGCATATCCAACGAAGTACACCATATCTCCGACTCGCTTCTTCTTGAAGGGAAGCTCGCTGCAGCGAATGTCATTGTCGAAGGAGTCAATAGACCATCCCATGTAGGTCCGGGCCCTGGACAACTCCTCCTTACTCCCAATGCGGCTCGTGGGGAGTCCCAACTTCATCGCGGCACAACGTGGTGAGAGAGGAAAAGCAAGCAAAAGTTTGGAGGATTTGAGCGCAAGTTCAAATGAAGGCGTAAAAAATCCCCAAACGGTGCACACTTTCCTTCTTAAGTAAGCCCCACAACGCTTGGATGGAAAACACAGAGGAGCCGATGATACAATTCAAAAACTTCACCCTGCCAATTACAAGGGGGCCCAGGGCTACCCCGATGATCAAGTCGAGGTTCTTATCCCACGCGAACGGTTGTCATCATGGAAGGCGGGAAGCCCGAGGGCAGCGGCCTGATAGGGCGCCCGAAACCGATACGATTTTGTATCGGGAACCGGCATCCTTCAATTGCGTGAGATCCGCACGCTCAGATCTCACATCCTGCATCCTGGATATGCCACATGGCGTTGGTTTAACTGCGAACTACCGCCAACGGCACATCCGAAGACCCTTGAAGACACGACTCAAAAACCGAAGGATGGACCCACCTCCGGCAGAACGGCTGCATCCAAAAGGTCTCTCCTAGAGGTGGGCCCAGGGGGCCACTGTCGGTACCCTGCGTACCGTATACCCCTTGGGACTACAAAAAGACCGAAGGAACTTCACCTGTCTGAGTTGAAGACCTATGAAGGTCGCACATGTCATACGGGACCGGACCTGCCTCCCATCTATGGTTAGTCTTGGTGCCGCCACGTGTATACTGCAACCGAACCTACGTCCCACACATGGGATAGCTCCGGGCTAAACACTTGTGCGGCACCTCCGGACCTAACCCCCGACAAAGGGAAGCTCCGGTTCTGACACATGTACATCTACACCGGACCTACCCGTCCCAAGACGGATAGCTCCGATGCTGCCACGTGTCCAAACGCTGGACCTTCAGCCTTAACAATCAGACTGGTGGACCCCCAACGGCTCGGACTTTTAAGGGGCAATCAAAGACTTGAAGACCCGATTAAGTGTCATTTATACCATATTAATGATACACGATCGGAAGGCCCTTAATACCGATAACGGCATTGTCAATCCCGTTACCATGCTATTAAGGGTAATTAACCTCATTAATTGTGTATTAAGCATCAGTAACCGCCAGGGCCACATGTCGGGCCATGCTAATGGTGTAACGATCGGTCCTTGTACTATAAAAGGACTGGTCGACGATACACAAGGGACGGCTCTCTGGAACCCTCCCATACACAGCTTTGATACCCAATACAACAACTACACAACTCGTGGAGTAGGGTATTACGCTCAGGCAGCCCGAACCACGTAAATCCTTGTGTCCATTTGACATCGTCTTTTGAATCTCTGCGCGCCCAATACCGAACTACAAACTCCGCAGGATACCAACAGTAGTACCGAGAGAACTGTCGGATCAACACTCTGACAACATCTCTTCATCACGCCTTGGAACCATGCAGCAATGTCCATGCACTCCATGCACATGTGCATACACCTTCCGACGACGTCCACGATACCTTCATATGCATTGTTCTTGACTCAAACATGTTGCGCAACCTCCCGATCAACTCAACCACAATTCCTTCCGAACTTGGCTATTGAACCTCATCTTATCCCTAAGTCTAGTTCAATGGATCCCGTCACCAGCCATGTCTTTAACTCAAGAAACACCTACACATGAATAAACAACCAAATACTTCCAGCGTCTCACATAAGCATGTTTCAAACCATAGCAAAAACATTAACCACCATGATCAGCCAAACCGCATCAACAACTTAGTAAAAGAATACTAAGAAAACTTTCCATAAGTGTAAAGCAAGTTTGAAACATTGTAAGTTAAAAGCAGAACCATTGCAATCTAGCACCGGACCTTGCCAAAGCTAACTGGACCTTGAACCGGAGCTTACCAAAGCTAGCCGGACCTAGTGCCGGAGCTAACCAAAGCTAGTCAGACCTAGCCCCAGAGCTTATCAAAGCTATTCGGGCCTAGTGCTGGAGCTAACCAAAGCTATTCGGACCTAGTGACGGAGCTAACCAAAGCTAGTCGAACCTTGCACCGTACCTAACAAAATCATGTCGAACCTAGCCATAGCATGTTGGACCTAGCCAAAACATGTCGGACCTAGACAAATTAAGTCAGACCTTATGTCGGATCTTGCTGGAGCTACCCAGAACATGTTGGACCTATCGTCGGACCTTGCAGGAGCTCGGACCTAGAAGTCAGACCTTGTTAAAAGGGTGTTTTGGTAGTATTCAAAACTTTTATCGTCATAGCTAATGTATTTAGCACACATAGGTCTCACAAAATATAGTAAAACGCATTGAATCTTTCATCTTCACTAATGATCTTCAAAAGGTTCCTCAACGAGCCTTGAATCAACCCTGCATCACCATCCTTTGGAGCTAAAGTTTCCTCAAGAGGTAGTTGAGGACTCCATAGAAGGGGAGGATGTACAGAGTCATGGGAGAATCACTGGTGAGGTGAGATTCATACATGAAGTCTATCTCATCTTGGTCCATAGACAATAAGTTGTGCACTATGATCTCATTGCTGAAATAACCTTCCAAGCCAAGAATTCTTGCAAACTCATCATGCAACATTGTGTACTTCACTCCATTAGCCAACCATGTAATATTCCTATAACTGTAGGTGAAGTAAGGCTAGATGCACTCGTTTCCTCTAAAGCATACTATATACACTATTCTTCTACTACTTTTATAACATGTACTCTAAATTTACACATATCCAGTATGCCTTACAGTATGCCACTGCGGACAGCCTAACAAGTAGTGTGGAAATAAATAATGACCTCTGTGTTCCAGTCATATTCGAATGCCGTCGAATCCTTGAGTTCGTGGTGTTGAACTGCAGTGATTATAGCATCAAAAGCCTAGTGACGCTTCTTTGTCATGCACTCCCAATCTGTAGCACCCTCATTTTCATCCGTCATGCATTGCATACATTCTAATACATGTTTAACATTAATCCACATAAAAAGGAATGAGTTTAAAATGAATTTAGAGTAAAACCGCACTCAGAAGTTTTGAGAAGTGCGGACTAGTTCAATTTCTCTCTGTCCTCCATCGGACGTGTCCGTTTATGTGAGGAATATTCCGATTTTGCCTCTGTACAATTTTTGGACTTGTGCCGTCCATTGCGGACTAGTCCGGTCATCCCTATTCCTTGAAATTTCGCCAAATCCCTAGACTTGTCCAGACTTGTCCATTTTCCCTCTGACTAAAATTGGACATGTTCCGTTTTGGCCAGACTTGTCTGTTTTTCCTCTGACCATGTTCGGACTTGTCCGATATAGTCCGGACTTGTCCGTTATCTCTCTGACTAACTTTGGACTAGTATGGCCTTCTGCGGACTTGTCCGATGATCGCGATTCCGAATTGGTCTTTGTTTCACGAAGTATTTTTGAGTTTTACCTTAAGTGGGCATAAGGACGTCGTGTCTACCTCTTTTTGGAGCCCATGTGGGACCCCACAACGGCCTCAACCCTCCCAAACTCGATTTCCATCAAACCCTAACTCTCCACCCTTATATAAATAACCCCACCCCTTGACTTTAAATCCTTTTGCCTCAATTGAAAGTCCACAAACCCTAGTTTGTGAAGAGCAGCCATCAAGGAGGGAGAAGGAGACCCCAAGCAAGAAGAAGAAGAGGAGGAAATGAAATAGGATAAACATCTCCATCAAATTTTCGTTCTTCATCAACAATTCACCTTCAAGTTCTTCATCAACCCTAGATCGTCAAGATCCAAGTGTTGCTTCCAAAACCCTTGATTCATTAGAGTTCTAAACACCTGGTACACCTTCTATTTCCTTTTTCTCATGTGAATTCAACCCCGTTTCTACAAATTCACATCGATCTAGAAAGCCCTAGTTCGCTGTTTCTGCGAAGGGCGGACTAGTCGGGCCCTATAGCGGACTAGTCCGATTTTGCAATATGTTTCCCGCTGAATTAATTCTAAAATGATTCGAATCAATTCCAAACCTGTCCAAACATGTTGAAAGCTATTAGAACCAATTAATAAACATTATTAGCAACTTATTTACGTATTTTACTTTACAATTGCATTAATCATGCATGTCATGTCATATTGAGTAATATATGTGCACTTATTTATTATAATTCTTGTCTTGTATGTTCGTTGCGCGGGTTAGACGGATTTGTGCTAGAGAGTGTTGTGGAGGATCTCCAGCACCAGGAGTTTGAAGGCTTTGACCCAAACCAAGCCCAAGAGCAAGGAAAGTGTCCTTGAACATATTGATCCTGTTTCTAAAATAAATATTTTATTTGCAAAACTGCATGCTTGTATAAATTTGATGGGAATCCTATGATAGTGAGTTTACTAGCTTTGTTTAACCACCCTTGTCACCTGGAATTCATGGTACAGAGTCGGGAAGGGCTTTTTACCTTTTTGCTTTACTTAGTTAACTGGGATCGAGAAACAACTATACTATTTAATTATGCACTAATGAGATTATGGTCAATGAATTGGTCAATATGGTATGGTAATGGGTGATCTAAGCAAGCCTGGATATGTGGATGGGTTGGAAGACATGGTGGTTGCTTGCTTTAGATCTAAGGACCGGTTCAAGCGATAATAAGCCAGGACAACAGTGCCACCACGAGGCCAAGTATGGGTGCAGCGTAGCCGATTAATTAGGGTATTACTAGTATTGCATGGATCATTTGGCACACCGGGGAAGGGAGTCAGATTGGGTTTGGATATGGTTGGCGGGACTCCCTGGGATCCGAATGGCACAAGAGGGGGCTCTAGGTTGAAGATGTGCTCAGTGGGAGACATCACCACCGGTGAAACCTTAGTGGGTCCGTACATGCTAGTAGTCCCTTTGTAAAGGCTATTTTGTGATCTCTTGGCCATACACCAATGGTAGTGTTTTGGCATAATGGAGGTTTTCTTCGCCGACAGGTGATGAAATCACAAACACGTGGGTAAAGTGGTACAAACTCTGCAGAGTAATAAAACTATCATGATAGCCGTGCTCCCGGTTATGAGCACCTAGACAACTTCCATGATTAGAGGAAACTTGAGATTTGTTTATGGTTTGGTACTTGTTATGGTTGATAATATGGTTATGGCAGGTTATGGATTGAATTAGGGCGTTGGATATGGTCAATGGTAATGGTGATGGATATGAAATAAGGATTGGTATTATGATGACTACATGGTTTATGATGGGTTTACTTCACATACATATAATATGTTGCTTTTCAAATGTTTTAATATACTTTTCAGCACTCATCCTTTATTATATACGTCATTTGAATCAGCTACATGTCATACTTTCCACACTTGTTGAGTACGACATGTACTCACCCTTGCAATTCCCCCACCAACAGTTGCAGGTCAGGATTGGGATTATAACGATGATAATGCAGAGTTCTAGGCCGTGTCTGCCGTTGGATTTGCTTGTGGTGTTGATTGGAGTTGCGTTGCCCTTATGCTTATTTGCTTAGTTGCATAGTTGCTTAATTAGTTTATTTCCGCTGCATTAGTTCAAACTTGTCATAAACATTCATTACAGCTTGTATTCGAGGATATTCTGAATTGTGAAATAAAAGTGGTTAACTAATCTTGTTCTGTGGTAATTTTTTGTATATCCTTTTGTGAATGCACTCGTGTGTTGGACGTCCTGGGCACACATATGCGTTCACTTGGTTCATTTACGGAACCGGGTGTCACACAATCCACCCAGTGAGAATCGACTACTGGAGTCTTCATTGGAAGGTAGACTAGACTATAGTAGTCACAGTGGAAGTTGCACCAGAAGCGAGGATCCGTTGTGGCTTCCTCATACTCATACACGTTTTCCTCCCTCAATCGCCTTGCCTTGTCTCCCCCCTTTCCCATGAAAGTGTTACTTGCTAGCTTGGGATGATGATTTGGGTTCTGTGTTGGGCGAGCCATCTCAAGATGGCCAATAGGACCCCTTGGAAGAGGCTCACAATCATCCCTTGGGGTTTCTCGAATAACAATCCCCTTTGATCGGTTGACCATGAATTTCTTAGGTAGCAGCAACCTCCTCCTTTTCTTTTGTTTTGAGCTGCCACCTTTTCTTTCCCTTTTTTTGTGCCTTGCCTTTCCCTTTAGCTAACTCGCTTTCTTTCTCTTTGCCCTTGACGGCTGCCTTGGCTTTATCTCTTCCGCCCAAGGTTACAAGTCTCTTCCACCTTACAGGATCTTTTTCGTCCATGCCTCGTGAACGGTCATCACTCGAGCTTGTGTCGCCTCATGTTAGGCGGCTTGATGAGCCGCCTCGACTTCATGGTTCGAGAGTGGGGTGCCTTCACGGTCCGACATTATCCCTGAGAAAAGAAGGATAAAGTGTCAAGGAATGAAGCATTGGGATTGAATTCAAGAAAAGTTTCAAAGTTAGGACCTAAAAACTGTGAAGGGCGGACTTATCCGGAACCAGGCTGGACTAGTCCGCTTGAGGTGGACTTGTCCGCCACTAGGTCGGACTGGTCCATACCCTACTGTTTTGGAACCCTAATTTTTCCTTTTTACATAAATCCACAAAATTGTACCCCGATACTACCAACTATGACTCACAAGATGTAGGGAATGCATAAAATAGACTATGGTTCTGAGGTACAAGGCAAAAAAATCGAAGAAATTCTGAAAAAAGAAAAGTAAGGTTGAAAGGTACCTTGAGGAGAGAAATCTGAAGTGATTCGTGGATCGAAGGAGTGGAGTAGTGTGGGGATGGTTCTCAGCACTCCCCAAGGCTTGAATCATAGATGAATTCAAAATTGGAGTTTGAATCGCAAAATCGCTAATGGGGGTGAGTTTGGATGAGAGGAGGTGCGGTTGGAGTGTTGTGGTGGAATAAAAGGGGTCGGGCACCACCCCTGGGGTATAAGTCCCCAAAGGTCGTACTAGTGCGTGATAGGGTCCAGAATAGTCTAGTTTGTTGGTCCAGGGCCGCACTTCTTAGAAGTCCGGACTAGTCCGGTAGGGAGGGCGGATATATATATATATATATATATATATATATATATATATATATATATATATATGTATATATATATATATGTATGTATATATATATATGTACATATATATATATATATATATATATATATACATACATACATACATACATACATATATCTATATATATATACATACATATATATATATACATATATATATATATATATATATATATATATATATATATATATATATGTTTGTCAAATGGGCAAGTTTTCGCAAATAATCTCGATGGAGATGGTCAGAATGCAATCAAGCAATGACCATAACCACCATATATTGAATATGGTAAAATAGTTTGGGAGAAAAATAGGCATAAAAGGAAGTATCGCAAACATTAAAATTTGAAGGATCCTAAAGTACTAGCAAACAGATGTGCAACATCTCATGCCACATTTTGAGAATCAAGAATATTTAGCTCATTTCTAAGTCGCAAAAGCAATTTTCATCAAGTTCCTTGGTGAACATTCCGGCTAGTTATTTTTATATTCTAAACTTGTGAAATTACTATATCTCTCTTTGATTGAATGACCTCCCATGAAGTGGTGTTGGATGTCTATGTGTTTGATCCTAAAGTGTCTAACGGGGTTATGGACAATTTTAATGATGCTCTCATTATCGCATAAGAGTGGAATATGGTTCATATTGATATTATAGTACCTTAGTTTGTTGCATCCAAATAAGGTGTGCACAACAACTTCCAGCTACGATATACCCCACTTCGGCTGTGGATAGGGCAATGGAGTTTAATTTCTTGGATGACCATGACACGAGGGACCTACCTAAGAATTGGCAAGTCCCGGATGTACTCTTGGTATCAACCTTACATCCGGTGTTATCCGCATCAGAATATTCAATGAGATTAATCTTTGATCCTTTTGGATACTATAGCCTAAGGTTTGTTGTATGAATTAAATATCGTAAGATTCTCTTAATGATGGTCAAATGAAACTCCTTCGGTGATCTTGCACAAAAACACACACTAAGCATGATGTTGGGCCTAGATGCACGGTGGTAAAGCAATAAACCTATCATAGAGCGACATACCTTTTGGTCCATGCTTAGTCCATCTTCGTTGAGGTCGAGGTGTCCATTTGTTGTCATGGGCATCTTAATGGGTCTGGCCTTGTCCATGTCAAACTTTTTGAGTATTCTTGTGTGTACTTCGTTTGACTTATGAATGTGTCGACCTTGAGTTGCTTGACTTGGAAGCCTAAGAAAAACTTCAACACCCTCATCATGGACATCTTGAAACTTGCTGTCCTTATCTTGCTAAACTCATCACAAAACAACTTGTTGATTGAACTAAGTATAAAGTTATCGACATATATTTGGCACACAAAGAGATCATCATAAAAAATTTTAGTGAAAATAGTATAATCTGTTTTTCCAATTCTAAAACCATTTTTAATAAGAATGTCTCTAAGGCACTCATACCAAGATCTAGGGGCTTGTTTGAGGACATAGAGAGCGTTGTGCAATTTAAAAACATGGTTAGGATATTCTTGATCTTTGAACCCAGGTGGCTGCTCCACGTACACTTCCTCATTGATCTAACTGTTGAGGAAGGAACTCTTCACATCCGTTTGATAAAGCTTGAAATCAAGCTGAGTAGCATACACTAATAAAATAAAAATTGAATCAATCCTAGCTAGAGGAGCAAAGGTTTCATAGATATCCAAACCTTCAACTTCTGCATATCCTTTAGCAACAAGTCATACTTTGTTTCTTGTCACCACTATGTGTTCATCTTGCTTGTCGCGGAACACTACTTGGTGTCTACCATGTTGGTTTTTGGTTTCTTCACAGGTTTCCACACTTGATTCTTTTAAAGTTGTTCAACGTTTCTTGCATGACCATCACCCAATCCAGATCTTGTAGCGCTTCTTCCACCATGAAAGGTTCCAAAGAAGATACAAAAGAGTAATGTGCAAAAGATTTAATATACAAGACCGATTTGTTTCTTTCATGGAGATAAGGATGTTATCAACTTGGTGATCCCGTTGAACGCTTTGATGAACTGTTGTGTGAGACACTTGAGGTCTTGAGTCAACTTCTTCTTCTTCGTCTCCCCCATGATCGATGCCACCATCTTGGTCCTCATCATCTTGAATTTGATTATCTTGATCTTGGGAGTCTTGAGCTTAATATTGTGTAGGAGGCGCAGATTGTGATAAGGTTGGATAACTTGGCCCTTGATGTTCTTGAGGACTAACGTCATCAAGTTCCATCCTCCTTAGTGCTACGCACAGTGCCTCTTCTTCATATAGCACACATTGATCAACTTGCTCCACTTGGGCGCCATAGTCTCATCAAACACTACGTCACGTGCCATTTCAACACAACCAGAGGTTTTGTTGATGACATGATAGGCGTAAGTGTTTCAGCCAAAACCAAGTAAGAAACCTTCATCAGATTTTGAAGTGGACTTCGAAGTCCTAGGCTTCTTGTTGAGGATGTAATATTTGTTACAAAGACTCTAAAGTATGAGATATTGAGTTCGTTACTAGTGAGAAGCTCCTACAAAGTTTTCTTCATGAGTAGATAGAGGTACACTCAGTTTGTCGTGTGACAAACAGTGTTGATAGCTTCCGCCCAAAACACCTATCTGAAGTCTTGTACTCATCAAGCATCGTTTTTGCCATCTAAATGAGTTTAAAATTGTTCCCTTCAGCCACTCCATTTTGTTTGAGGGAGTAAGGAGCCTGAAACTCATGTTTGATTCCCTCCTCGTCTAGGTAGTCTTCCAATTGGGTGGTCTTGAACTTGGTGCTATTTTCACTCCTTATCTTCTCGATTCTTAAGAAGAACACATTTTGAGCTCTCCTCAAGAATCTCTTCAGGACACCTTGAGTGTCACCCTTATCATGCAAGAAAAGCACTCAAGTGAAGCGGGAAAATCATCGACTATTAGTAAGTAATATTTTTCACAATAATGCTTATATAAGCAATGTGACTGAGTCCTTGTGAAGCATCTCTAAGGTATTTTTGTCATCATCACATTATTGGTGGGATGCGATGCTCCAATTTGCTTCTCACCTTGACATGAGCTACAAGGCCTATCTTTCTCAAACACAGCATTCTTTAGTTCATGGATGTGATCCACCTTTCAAAGTTTTTGTATGTTCTCATACCAACATGGGCTAGCCTTTATACCACAACCAACCCATGTTTGTCTCTATCATTAAGCATATATCAAGTTGGACTTTATTTGTTGTGAAGTCTATGCTGACGTTTTATACGTCGTAGATAAAAATCCGCAAGCGCACGAGAACTATCGTGTAGCACTTCCCCTTAAAGAGTATTCCCAAGGGTATCGAATCCAATAAACGTATGTGCTAATCTTACGAACTAATCCACCCAAGGACACAAAGTTGTTTGGTAGGAAAGGAAGAGAGAGGAATTCAAAGTATTGATTCTAATTCAAAATAATTTGCGGTAGTTGCTTACTTCGGGCACGGGTTTACCCCTAGCAACACTAGGACGACTCCCGCCAAGAGGCTATGGCATAGCCGAATGTGGAGGATTACTAAGGACAGATAGGGATGTCACCACCTACTGCCTACCTCTTAATCCGTGTGTCTAAAAGATATTCACTGGTGATTTCTAACCTATGAAACACGCTTACGTTCTAAATCATAACTCTAGTTGTTTCGAACACAAAGCTACAACTGGAGCCTCTAATAAATTAAAGCAATGAACCCAGAAGTAACTACTTGTGCAAACAACTATGAATTGAATTCATAGTTGAATTGAATTCACAAAGAGCTTACTTGATTTGAATAACACCTTTGTAGGGGTACAAGTGTAGAAGAGGGACTTGACAAGCCCAAGCCTCCTTCTCCTAAACTCTCACCACACTCTCCTTCTACTTGGCAGCTTCTAGGACTACTCTAAACCTTATGAGTGGTATTCTATTCTCAACTTTTGGTGTTTGTGTGTGAAGTGAGGTGTGGCGTGCTATTCATAGGTGGGAGAAACAGTTACCACTGACTTCTTCAAGCCGGGAGGAGCCAACACATGGAAGCTTACTGAGCTTGGCGCCAGGACAAGGTAGGCCCACTAGAGAGGTCGGCCGACTTGGTCACGGCTCCGTTGGGGTTGTGCTTTTCCCAGATCTCTGTCAGGTGGGTCCCGTCCCTTTATATGGGCGCTACACCGTTGGATGGCCTCGAATACTTCTGTTTGTGGACCATTTATCCATGTGATGACATGTGGCATTGCCTGATTCGTTGAAATTCATTTTTTATGGATTACTCCCAGGATGCATTGGTATTTTAGGTCTAAATTCACCTGCATAGAAATAAACACCAACACTTGTGGAATTGGTTAGTTTGTAACCCTACCACTACATTGTGTTATTCTTTTGTGCACATTATGAGGTGAATTGACGGTCTAAATATGGCACTTAAGGACCATCAACAAACTCCCCCACACTTAGTCCTTTGCTTGTCCTCGAGTGAAGGCAAGAAAAAGAACTAAGGTGTTGTCATAAATTTGCTATAAGTTAGAAAAACAGAATACTAGATATTTCAACTCATACCTCAATTCATGAATTCCCTTTGTGGAATGTGGCTATCACATCAATATTGGGTGTTTGAAAAGTGGAATGGTTGGAATGTAGTTCTCTTGGATCTTCCCCTGTCGAAATGATCTGACGATTTGCTATATTCGGAAAGTCAAAGAAACAATTGGCCTTATCTTCTCGTTTGGAATCTCTCAAGTCTCTCAAGTGTTTTCATCCTCACCCTGGCATGTTGTACCAATTTTGTCCCTATACTAAATATGGTTATATCTGGAACTTGGTAGGGATAAATGTGGCACACATTGCAATTCATATGTTACTAAGTCAAAAACTTGATCCTATGAGAGGCTCATGCAACAAACAAAAGACAAAGAAAATTATTGTGCACATGAATGGAATGAATATTTTGTAGACTACATGGTTTTCTCTCTTTAAGGACGAGATGGCTACGTTATTTCTTTTTCTTTTTCTCTCTTTTTTGGCATACCTCCTCTTTTGAAGAGTAGATGCTTTTTTTCGTAGCCATATCTTCTACTCCTTTTTATTTTTTAGAGAGAATTTGTTGACCAAAATGTATGGAGTTTCTTTATTGGATGGATGAATGGTGGATGCAAATCTCAATGTGAGGAATTTTGCATGAATAGGGTGCACAAGAATTTCTAAGTCAAAAAGTCCATGCATGTCACTCAGTTGGGTCACGAGTTTGACAAAGTTCAATGAAAAACAAAGTGGCATATGCATGTGATTTTTCAATAATTTGTATCATATGGCCGTGGTGGGTATTTAAAATTCCAATGTGAGAATCAGGCAAAGTTCAAGACTCCAAATTGTGCAAACATCAAAATCAATTTCAGGCAAAGAGATATCTCCTCGAATAACTCATTTACCATATTGCACTAGTCAAATACTTAGATGACCTATTTTTCCTATTTTTGCTTGTGAGAATCATAAACAAAGCAATAAATCAAAATTTAAAGTATTCAAATTTTCAGCTCAAGCAAATTTTGACTACCAAGTTTTTACATTTTAAATTGTTGAGTTGAACTTCTTTCAAATATTCAATATTAAATTTTAAAACAACTCAAATAGTAATGTAGCATGCATATTTAGGGGTAGGAGATCCAAACCGAATTTGTGGAGCGAAACGGAGCCGTGTGGGGCCCACACCAGGTCGGTCGACCAGGGGGTTCGTCCGACCCCCTTCTGGCCTCTGTTGCTCTGCTTCGACATGTCGAGTCGTATGTTTGGTTACGACGTGTTTCGGGATCCAATTCTTTTTTGCACATCGGGAGTTCGCGAATTTGGGGTGCCTCCCCCACACTTGTTCCTGTAAAATCCCACTCTGTCCTTCATATAAAGTTCAGCTACAAGTTTATTATCAACCATAGTGGAGATCCATCATGGTTATGCACATGAACTTATGGTGGGATACATGAAATTGATCTCATCAAATAATTTCTTCTACTCATGCTTTAATTTATTAACATGAGGAATGAACTTCACCCATAAACTTAGATTAATTCTTTTGACCTCTCTTCAAAGTTTGGAATTATTTGAATGGAGGATCCTAGGTCAAATTAATATGCAGTACCCAATATATATTCAAATTAATTGCAAATTGAATATACTACTGTATATTTGGCCCTGTCAAAATTATTCAATTTAGAGGCCATAAATTTTTCTATTGTTTACTAATATTCCAAATAGACTTCCTGCAAAGTTTCATAGATTATGAACCCCATTTGCTATTTTATTTGAGACGCTTAGCAAATTCTGACCCTATTAGGAATTCAAATTTTGAATGCTGTTCAGCTTATTTGAACATCAAGATTTGAACACACCATCATGGTCAGCATTACTTGCTTGATTTATTCTCATAATTTCAAATATTTTGGAACTCATTTGCTATTTAAATCAGTGACCCCATTGAATTCCATCCAAATTCAAATTCCAATTTGAAATTCAATTGGAACTTGCTCCAATTCGAAATCCAATTGCAGAATCCAATTTCCAGATATTTATTTGAGCCTCCCCACAAAAATTTAGAATTTTTGGACCATGTTTGGCAAGGGAATTGAAGTTTGCAGAGAAGGGGCAGGGATAAGAGTTGTGGGACCCACCAGTCAGTGGGACAAGCTCGGGTTGCTCTGCACGCCGTTTTTCCGGCGCTTCCCTGCTCGACACCGCGCCGCATGCAAGGCACCATGGAGCTGCTCGTCTTCCTGCTTCATGGCGTGCCTCCTACTCCTCCCCAAGCTATTTAAACTCTCCCCCGGTCGAAGTGGACACACACGCACACACTCTACTCTGTTTTCCTTTTTCCGCCACTGCACCGCATCGCCGCCGCCCTTCTTGACGCACCGGCCAAACAACGCAAGGAATCGCGGTGCTTCCAACAGCAAAAGGTGGCTTAACTAGTTGCTTTTCCTTCCCATCCAGTCCTTTGTTTGATTCCCTACATATATGTGCGGTATTTCGAAGTTTCCAAGGCGCTCGCGGGTGAAGCCGCTAGGGAACTTTCTGTTCCACAAGGACAGACCACTTCAAGCACGTTTCCATCTTCCTCCCTGAAGCAATAAGGCGTGCAAAGGTACCTAGATGCTTCTTGTGAAGTTTTAGCCACTGTCGTGCTTCCTAGCTCCCTTATCTCAAGTTATCCCCAAAACAGTTCATACCGATATCACTAGATTACCGGTTAAATTCCGTTTCTATGTACAATGATTTGTCAATCCAATAAGGTATTATCTCCTAGATCCCCTGGCGCATCACCTAACAAAAATTGAAAGGAAGACATTGAGACCAGGTTGGATTTTGAGTTTTCATGGCCGCCGGTTGAAAAACCGTACCTCGCCGTCGAGTTTAGCTTTGCCGGCGATGTCCCCCCCCCCCCCCCCCCCAATCTGACCCCCAAATCATCCTCCTGGTGCTCCTAGGAACCTTCTCGACCTTTTCCCGAGCCTATTGAGCCATTTCCGAGCATTTCCGATGAAGGCCGAAACCCTAGCTCCACCATCACCGTCGCGCAGCCATCTCCGGCCATCGCCGACGTGATTGGACACCACCATCGGCTTGCGCGGTCGAATTTATGGTTGAGAGGTCAAGGCGAGGCCGAAAGGAGGTCGAAGCACCTATGTCCGGCAAAGCGCCGCCGCAGTTCCGGTGAGAGGCGCTGCCGCGTTGACAGGTAGACGAAGGTGCGGGTCCCACCTGTCAGCGACACCCCTCTCACGTGGGATCAGTTTGGACAAGGATCTGGTGTGGCAGAGTGGGTTAACCCCGTGGCTCCAGGTGTGGCTCCGTTCTGATTGGCCCGATTCAAATGAAGTGGGACCGGCCCCTTTATTTGAATTTTCCAATAGAAAAATAAATCCAGATTCAATCCAAACTTAGAAAATCCATAACTTCTAGTACAATTATCCAAAAAATTCCAAATAAATTTTGTTAGAACCAGCATGAAGAATACTATACAGTGAAGCACTTGGATTAGTATGAAAAGCCATAGAAATTTCTCTATAATTCAGATAATCAAAATGCTTAAAGAATTCATTTCCACAATTCTGTTAATTGGAAAATTTCCAATTTTTGTCAGAACACTATTGTTAATACCCTTGATCTCTAGTAAAAGTTTCAAGCTCTTTGGACCTAAAATACTGGGTTGATCAATATTCCAAATCTCTATGTAGTATAAATTGAGAAAAATGGAAAAATCAATTTCCAGAAATTTACCAAAATTTGAAAAATCAATTTATCCCTATAGGAGGCTTAGAAAATGGTAAAACAAATTGTCCTAGAACCAGTGAGACCCCCTCTACATGATACAACCCCTGGTATCCATGATACTTATCCAAAATTTCAACCAAAATTTAGAGAAATTATTTCATACCATAATTTTTAAGAACAACAAACTTCCTTAATCATCTCCTGTTCTTTGCAAGAGTCGTCTCTATAGTCACTAGTATTTACCATAAAAGTCCCAAAGACAATTAAGATAATTATCTTATTTTATCTTAGGATATTCACACTACCTTAAGCATATTAATTATTCACAAAATCATTTATACCTAGTATATGCATATCGTGTAGTAGCTGAAATTGAGGAGCAGCCGGAAGCTTTGGAGGTCCAGCAGCCAGAAACTAACATAGGCTCAGACTCAAATTCAGGCAAGCTCCGGTTTGCATTTAAGTTCCTTACAGTGTTTTGCAGTTTTATTTCACCTTACGTCTTCAAATGATTGTGCATTACGTTTAAGGTGTTTGACATCCACTTGCAAGGCCCACAAATCCTATGGAATATTGGGTAGGTCTACGTCCCGTTGAGTAGACACTGCTATGCTTATGCTCATAGGAATTCGGTAGAAGTCGAGTAGTTGGAATCTACTCGCGAGATAGGAATTTTGTCACACGGGAGATTCTGGAATAAGAAAAAGGCTTATGAATATGAAATTGAGACCGAGCAATGGGTAGGATGCAGCGAGATGTGGTCTCACGTGCGTAGCCCTTCTTGTGTCAATTGAGGACCGTTTCGTGTGCGGTCCTGCTGGACAAGTTTGAATTGTATTGGCGACATACTAGAGGAATGGGCTCCAGTAAACTCACGTAGCTTGATACTGGTTTGTCGAGGCATTCCATTCTGTTTTATAGGCGTGGGTTGAGGGCAGCAAGGTGTAAATCAGCTGGTGGGCACGTCAGAGTACGCCCCACGCAGTGACCTCCTGCTCGTGACGGATCGACCGATTCGACATTCGAGTGTTTAGTGAAAGGTGGCCATATACGACTAGTACTGAATTGTTATGTAGGTACTGCTGTAAGTAGTCGCTGGCATTTCCAAAAGTGGGTATGTGTCGTGTTGTTCCGGGTATGTCCTGATTGCAATCACCGTCCCTCCCGGTAATAGAGTACCACTTGTTCACTGCGCCGTGATGTAGTAAATACTGAAGAAGTCAGGAGAATATGATATATTGGTTTACTAATTGCTTGGACAACCTTGTTTGTCTTAGAGATAGTACAATTAAAAGTTTACAGCTTCCCCATACTTTACCTGTAATAGCATTATGTGCTTTGCGCACATCATATCATCAGCAAAGCGTTTCTTGTTTGATTGTGGAGTCTATGATGTGCCGTGCCTGAAGATTGTCACGTGCTACTGAAAATATGAATATAAGGATCCACTTGTAGGCGAGTCCTTATACTTTACCTTACCTATGCTTAGTATTCACCCTTGCATATGTCTAGTGAGACAGGTTAGTCTTGCTGAGCCTTATGCTCACGTTTGCAGTTAACGAGTTTTTGCAGATTATACGACTGATGACGGGTTTGATGACGAGGCTGCACCCCCTCCCGGGTTTACAGCCGAGTGGGAACTCTGCACGCTGCCGTGAATTTTGTGTTGCTAGTGCGAAGTATCCAGAACATGGATGACTTTGCTTTTGCATAGCTAGTGCTGAGAGCATAGCTATGATGTATAATTCTTTTTCCTTTCGTTAGTACTTTAAAACTTCCGCTGTGCTTTTAAATAAAGACATGGTATTGTAAGTTTGATCTCGTCCTTTTCTTGTATATTGTTGGGTGTCACATCGCATGACACCACCCAATAAGATCCTTGGAGGTCGGGATTCCGGTCCCCACAGTTCCCTTAATTCTTTTATTCACAAAAAATAAACTAAAGATACAACTTTACCGGGTTAGATGAACAGGTAAATTCATTTTATTGAATTCAAACAGTGGGGATGCTTCCATTATGCAATCTAAATTTAATGAAATAAAATTTGGAATAAGACTAAACTAAACGAGTAAGCAACCTATGCGGTCGGGACATCTAAACTATTGAGCGTTGTAGATGTCGGGCTTCCCGATGGTGTTCGGTCATGCACCATCTTGGTAGACATCCTAGCTAGTCCACATCATTATGGATAGGCTCCTTTCTTGGTTACTATTGAGGGGGCTCATTTGGAGGACACTTGGGCAATCGCAGCAGGCGAGGTGCTTATGAAGCTTTGTGAGCTTCATTAAGATGCCATGGCTCGGACTCAATTTGCCCTTATTTCGGTCCGTGGTGTGGCTGGTTTTGAGTGGCAGCGTCGTATGGTTGCTGCCTACACACCATATGGCGACGCAACCTCGACGACACTTGGGACGTATGCGGGCGCATCCAATATGGTGGTTTCTACACAAGGCGCAATTATTCTGGAGCAAGTCGAAGCCTTGCGAGAAGCGACTGATCGGGGAGATACCCTTGATTATATCAACAAGAATCTACGTTCGCTCCTAGCTCCAGCAAATCACCGGCTAAATAAGTGCGAGAGTCAGCTCCATTATGCTCGCATTAGGCTACGGAAAGCTCGTGCCGAATAAAGGCAAGCTCGCACTGAACTGCAGAAAGCTTGTGGTGAGTTGCAAGCAAGTCTGTTAGAGGTACAACAACAGCAAGAGCAGCTGTTAGTAGTCACTAAAGACTGGGACACTGCCATTGAGACACTCAGAATTGGGAGTATTAGACGGAACAACTTCAGGATAATGTGATTGAGGCCGAAGCACAATTGCAACCATTGTGTATCCATCGGCCCATAATATACCACTAATTATGGGTGAATAATTGCCTTCAAATGATGACGAAGAAGAAGAAGATCCCGAGGAACTCGAGTACGTTGACTGGGACGTATTGGAGTGGGATGTGGCAGCACTTCTGCCGCCACGAGGCAACTTATAGTTTCATAGTTGCTCGTGTTAATTTTGTGGCCATGTTTGTATCATATGAAGAATAGCAGTGGTTATGTCTAAGATGACAAGATGTGTATGACATCTCATGGGAACCAAGTATGGTAGAGATGCACTTCCGTAGGGGGAGTCCATAGTTTTGGAGTACACTACTGTAAACTTGGTCATGAGATAATATATCTTGTATAAAGTTTGTGCTTTAGCAATATATGTGAATATTATGCACTTATTCCCTTGTTAATAAGTTGTGCTACTGACTGATGAAATGGATAAAGGAAAAGAAAACATGTGCTGATTTTAAGTCATTTGGATGCAGAATGGTGCGTACTTGCTCGACGCCTGAAACGGGAGGATCCAGTGGTGGTCGTGAGGACGAATCTCCGACCCAGGAGACAGCTGCTACACTGTAGCAACGAGTTCCTCCACCACTACCTCCTGAACTTCCAAGGAGTCTAGCGGAGGTTCTCACCGCAGTGCTTGGCTCGCGCGACGAGCAAACATAGTTACTACGGACTTTGGTCCAGCATTCGTCCCGTCAAGGAGGGCGACTAGATGCGGGTCCACGACAGCCTTGTCCGAGTTCATACTCGAACTTTATGTCAACGCACCCGCCGGTCTTCGTGGAGATCGATGAACCGTTTGAGGCGGACAACTGGCTCTGCTCCATTGAAGGGAAGTTCGGTTTGCTATGGGTAATCGAACATAAGAAGACCCTGTTCACGGCCCAACAACTACAAGGGTCCGTTGGTGTGTGGTGGGCGAATTACCTTGCCGCACGACCAGTCGGCTATGCCGCGAGCTGGGAGGAATTCTGGGAGGCATTCCGCGCCTATCACATACCTCCCGGTGTTATGAGGAGGAAGCTTCAAGATTTCTTGGAGCTTAAACAAGGAGGAAGGAGTTCTTACGAGTACTCCAAGATATTCAACCACTTGGCCCAATATGCTCAGGACCAAGTGAATACTGAAGATTGGAAGCGGGAATGCTTCTATCGGGATTTGAACCCCAAGATGAAGGACAATCTTGCCTTGTTCAACAGCGGCAACTTCAACAACATGGTCAATGTTACAATCGTACAAGAGGACGCTACTAGGGAGTTGTTCTCCAACAAGAAGAAAAGGAGTGCTCCGCAGGGCAGCGAAGGAGGTACTCCTCAGAAATACCGCATGGTGTATCGATCACCATCTGACCAGAGGTGGCACCCGCCATCGCGACCACCGATGTTTCGTGGTCGCCCATTCAACAACGTCGGCTTCTGCCCACAACAATAACAAGGGATGATTCCGCGTGCACCTCTACCTCCACCGCGTGCATCAGGATTCCCTCCTCCATTCCGTGCTGGTCAGACCCCATACACATGTTATACGTGTGGACGTACAAGGCACTTCTCCAAGGACTGCCCACAGAGCGGAGGACGGTCATCGTACCAGGGGGCAAACCAGCCTCGCAACCAGCCCAAGAAGCCAGCCACCAGAACCGGCAACGTCCACCACCTCGCCATCGAGGACGTTTCGGAAACCGCACCCGTACTCACGGGTACGTTCTCTCTCATTGGTCATCCCGTAGTCATCCTTTTTTTACTCCGGTGCCTCCCACAATTTTATTAGCAATTCTTATGTCAATCAATACCAGTTGCCTATCTGTTCCACAAAAACCCCATATATAATTTGTTCTCCGGGAGGAAAAGTAGTCGTAGATAAGATGGTCCATAGGGCACCTCTTAATCTGGGTGGGAACATATACCCTATCTCTCTCATTATACTAGAGTATCAGAAGTTAGATGTCATCTTAGGGATGGCATGGTTGTAATACAACGGTGCTATTATTGACATCGTTCCTCGAAGGATATATCTAAATTCTCCGCTCCACTCTACCCAAACTCTCACTCTGGAGAGTAATATCCACGTGCCTCCAACTGCTGATAACACCGAAGCCTGTAAACTCAAAGATATTCCAGTAGTATGTGAGTATCCGGACGTTTTTCCCAAAGATCTTCCTGGTATGCCACCAGAAAGAGATGTCGAGTTTAAGATTGGACTTGTACCGGGAACAGTGCCAATCTCGAGAAAGCCGTATAAGATGGCACCTAAAGAACTTGCAGAACTGAAAGGGCAGCTGAAGAAACTTTTGGACAAGGGTTTCATTCGTCCAAGTACATCACCTTGGGGTTGTTCTGCATTGTTCGTGTAAAAGAAGGATAAAACATTGAGACTATGTGTGGACTATCGTCCCCTCAATGCTGTCACGATCAAGAACAAGTATCCACTACCCCGTATCGATATTCTGTTCGATCAGTTGGTAGGTGCTCGGGTATTTTCGAAGATGGATCTTCGCTCTGGTTATCATCAGATCAGGATTCGACCAGAGGATATACCTAAGACAGCATTCTCGATGAGGTATGGATTATATGAGTACCGTGTCATGTCCTTCGGATTGACCAACGCACTGGCCCATTTCATGTATCTCATGAATTTGGTATTCATGCCGGATTTGGACAAGTTTGTCGTGGTCTTCATCGACGACATCCTTGTATACTCAAAATCCGAATAAGAACATGCACAACGTTTGCACATCGTGCTTCAGCGATTGTGGGACCAAGATTAAGCAAGTGCTCAAATGGGAGTCTCCTAAGTCTGTGCATGAAGTTCGAAGTTTCCTGGGTTTATCAGGATATTACCGAAGGTTCATCCTAAGCTTTTCCAAGATAGCTAAACGAATGACGGAACTTCTGAAGAAAGAAAAGAGATATACCTTGACAAAGGAGGAGTGTTTTCAAGCATTAGTAAAACACCTCACAACAACACCAGTATTAGCCCAACCAAACACAACAAGATCCTTTGATGTTTATTGTGATGCATCTGGAATTGGTTTGGGTTGCGTATTAATGCAAGACAGAAGGGTGATCGCTTATGGATCACGGAAGCTTCGAAACCATGAGCAACATTATCCGACTCATGATCTTGAGCTCGCTGCCGTGGTACTAGCATTAAATATGTGGACACACTATCTATGGGCCAACCTAGTACATCTCTACACTGATCACAAAAGCTTGAAGTACATCTTCACCAAGAAAGAATTGAATATGCGACAACAAAGATGGTTGGAGTTAATCAAAGACTATGAGATTGAGATCCACTACCATCCCAAAAAGGCAAATGTAGTCGCAGATGTGCTACGTCGCAAGTCCCATATCAATAACCTTTCTATCACCTTGATAGAGGAAGAAGAACTGAGTCTCTACTTGGTCCCGTATGTGGTGCTCTACAACCTAGCCCTCATTCCTACCATAAGGGAGGAGATTGTGGAAGCTCAGAAGGAGGACAAGGGCATATCGCATATTCGCCAACAAATGAAAAAGGGGGAAATGAAGTGTTTCCGAGTTGACAATGACAGTACCATCTGGTTCAAAGACCGCATCGTGGTACCCCGCAATGTGGAACTTCGGAAGAAAATTTTGGACGAGGCTCATTTGTCCAAATATTCTATTCTTTCGGGGAGTAACAAATTGTACCAAGACTTGAAGAAGAAATTTTGGTGGACTCGGATGAAGAGGGAAATAGTGAAGTATGTATCCGAATGTGATATGTGTCGATGAGTGAAAGCCGACCATCTAAAAGCAGTCGAAAAACTACAACCTTTAAGCATACCTGCCTGGAAATGGGAGGACATCAGCATGGATTTCATTATTGGATTGCCTCTCACTTTTCGCAAACATGACTCGATTTGGGTGATAGTCGACCGACTAACCAAGTCGGCTTACTTTATTACAGTCGATGTCAAGTATGTGGCACGGCAATATGCAGAGCTGTATATTGCCAGGATCTTATGCTTACACGGTGTACCACACACTATCATATCAGATCGTGGAACCTTGTTTGTTGCTCGATTTTGGGAGCAGCTCCACGCATCTCTGGGTACCAAATTTATTCGAAGCTCAGCTTACCATCCACAGACTGATGGTCAAACGGAACAAGTAAACCAAGTGCTAGAGGATATGCTCCGCGCCTGTGCCATCCACCATGGTAAGAACTGGGATGATCATCTACCATTGGCGGAGTTTTCATACAACAATGGTTATCAGACTAGCATCCAAAGGGCACCCTATGAAGCTCTTTATGGCCGGAAGTGCCGCACACCTTTGAACTGGTGTGAATCCGGTGAACGAGTAACATATGGTATAGACTTGGTAAAGGAAGCCGAAGATCGAGTACGAGTTTTTCAAGCCAACCTCAAGGCTGCTCAGTCTCGCTAGAAAAGCTACACGGACAAACGACGTCGACCGCTTCACTTTGATATAGGGGATCACGTTTACCTTCGTGTATCCCCAATGAAAGGGATTCATCGCTTCGGGGTAAAAGGGAAGCTAGCTCCATGTTTCATTGGACCATTCGCAATAAGTGAGCAATTCGGACCTGTAGCCTATTGGCTAGTGCTGCCAGCATCGCTATCCGGGGTGCACAACGTGTTTCACATTTCACAATTGAGAAAATGTCTCAAGGCCCCAGCGGAAGTCCGTATGGAGGATTTGTAATCTCTCCAACCAGATCTCACTTACTCCGAGCATCCAACCTAGATAGTCGATAAGAAGACTCGTACCAAAAGAAACCGCACTTTACATTTCTACAAGGTATTGTGGCGAAACCACACCGCTCATGAAGCAACGTGGGAGAGCGAGGAATATCACCAACTATCCGGACTTGTTAACGTCATATGTTTGTTAAATATTTTCCTTTTATCCTTCCTTTTGTAATCTCGGGACGAGATTCTTTTAAGGGTGAGGAATGTAAAATCCCACTTTGTCCCTCATATAAAGTTCAGCTACAAGTTTATTATCAACCATAGTGGAGATCCATCATGGTTATGCACATGAACTTATGGTGGGATACATGAAATTGATCTCATCAAATAATTTCTTCTACTCATGCTTTAATTTATTAACATGAGGCATGAACTTCACACATAAACTTAGATTAATTCTTTTGACCTCTCTTCAAAGTTTGGAATTATTTGAATTCAGGATCCTAGGTCAAATTAATATGCAGTACCCAATATATATTCAAATTAATTGCAAATTGAATATACTACTATATATTTGGCCCTGTCAAAATTATTCAATTTAGAGGCCATAAAATTTTCTATGGTTTACTAATATTCCAAATAGACTTCCTGCAAAGTTTCATAAATTATGAACTCCATTTGCTATTTTATTTGAGACGATTAGCAAATTCTGACCCTATTAGGAATTCAAATTTTGAATGCTGTTCAGCTTATTTGAACATCAAGATTTGAACACACCATCATGGTCAGCATTACTTGCTTGATTTATTCGCATAGTTTCAAAAAATTTGGAACTCATTTGCTATTTAAATCAGTGACCCCATTGAATTCCATCGAAATTCAAATTCAAATTTGAAATTCAATTGGAACTTGCTCCAATTCGAATTCCAATTGAAGAATCAAATTTCCAGATATTTATTTGAGCCTCTCCACAAAAATCTAGAATTTTTGGACCAAGTTTGGTAAGGGAATTGAAGTCTGCAGAGAAGGGGCAGGGATAAGAGTTGTGGGACCCACCAGTCAGTGGGACAAGCTCGGGCTGCTCTGCACGCCGTTTTTCCGGCGCTTCCCTGCTCGACACCTCGCCGCATGCAAGGCACCACAGAGCTGCTCGTCTGCCTGCTTCATAGCGTGCCTCCTACTCCTCCCCAAGCTATTTAAACTCTCCCCCGGTCGAAGTGGACACACACGCACACACTCTACTCTGTTTTCCTTTTTCCGCCACTGCACCGCATCGCCGCCGCCCTTCTTGACGCACCGGCCAAACAATGCAAGGAATCGCGGTGCTTCCAACAGAAAAAGGTGGCTTAACTAGTTGCTTCTCCTTCCCATCCAGTCCTTTGTTTGATTCCCTACTTATATGTGCGGTATTTCAAAGTTTCCTCGGCGCTCGCGGGTGATGCCGCTAGGGAACTTTCTGTTCCATGAGGACAGACCACTTCAAGCATGTTTCCATCTCCCTCTTTGAAGCAATAAGGCGCGCAAAGGTACCTAAATAGTTCTTGTGAAGTTTTAGCCACTGTCGTGCTTCCTAGCTCCCTTATCTCAAGTTTTCCCCAGAACAGTTCATACAAATATCACTAGATTACCAGTTAAATTCCGTTTCTACGTACAATGATTTGTCAATCCAATAAGGTATTATCTCCTAGATCTCTTGGCGCATCACCTCACAAAAATCGAAAGGAAGACATCGAGAGACGAGGTTGGATTTTGAGTTTTCATGGCCGCCGGTTGAAAAACCGTACCTCGTCGTTGAGCTTAGCTTTGCCGGCGATGTACCCCCAATCTGACCCCCAAATCATCCTCCTGGTGCTCCCAAGAACCTTCCCGACCTTTTCCCGAGCCTATTGAGCCATTTCCGAGCATTTCTGATGAAGGCCAAAACCATAGATCCGCCGTCACCGTCGCGCCGCCATATCCGGCCATCGCCGACGTGATTGGACACCACCATCGGCTTGCGCGGTCGATTTTATGGTTGAGCAGTCAAGGCGAGACCGAAAGGAGGTCGACGCACCTAAGTCCACCGAAGCGCCGCCGCGGTTCCGGTGAGAGGCGCCGCCGCGTCGAGAGGTAGACGAAGGTTCGGGTCCCACCTGTCAGCGACACCCCTCTCGCGTGGGATCAGTTGTGGACAAGGATCCGGTGTGGCAGCGCGGATTAACCCCGTGGCTCCCGGTGTGGCTCCGTTTTGATTGGCCCGATTCAAATGAAGTGGGACCGGCCACTTTATTTGAATTTTCCAATAGAAAAATAAATCCAGATTCAATCCAAACATAGAAAATCCAAAACTTCCAGTAGAATTATCAAACAATTTCCAAAAAAAATTTGTCAGAACCAGCATGAAGAATACTATAAGGTGGTGCACTTGGAGTAGTATGAAAAGCCATATAAATTTCTCCATAATTCAGATAATAAAAATGCTTAAAGAGTTCATTTCCACAATTCTGTTAATTGGAAAATTTCCAATTTTGGTCAGAACACTATTGTTAATACCCTTGATCTCCAGTAAAAGTTTCAAGCTCTTTGGACCTAAAATACTAGGTTGATCAATATTCAAAATCTCTATGTAGTATAAATTGAGAAAAATGGAAAAATCAATTTCCAGGAATTTACCCAAACTTGAAAGATCAATTTCTCCCTATAGGAGGCTTAGAAAATGGTGAAACAAATTTTACTAGAACCAGTGAGACACCCTATACATGATACAACACCTGGTAGCCATGATACATATCCAAAATTTCGACCAAAATTTAGAGAAGATTATTGCTTACCATAATTTTTAAGAACAACAAACTTCCTTGATCATCTCCTGTTCTTTGCAAGAGTCGTCTCTATAGTCACTAGTATTTACCATAAAAGCCCCAAAGCCAATTAAGATAACTATCTTATTTTATCTTAGGATATTCACACCACCTTAAGCATATTAATTATTCACAAAATCATTTATACCTAGTATATGAATATCGTGTAGTAACTAAAAACGAGGAGCAGCCAGAAGCTTTGGAGGTCCAGCTGCCAGAAACTAACATAGGCTCAGACTCACATTCAGGCAAGCCCCAGTTTGCATTACAGTGTTTTGTAGATTTATTTCACCTTATGTCTTCAGATGATTGTGCATTACGTTTAAGGTGTTTGACGTCCACTTGCATGGCCCACAAATCCTATGGAGTCTTGGGTAGGTCTACAGCATGTTGAGTAGACACTGCTATGCTTATGCTCATAGGAATTCGGTAGAAGTCGAGTAGCTGGAATCTACTCGCGAGATAGGAATTTTGTCACACGGGAGATTCTGAAATAAGAAAAAGGTTTATGAATATGAACATGAGACCGAGCAGTGGGTAGGATGCAGCTAGACGTGGTCTCACGTGCGTAGCCCTGCTTGTGTCGATTGAGGACCATTTCGTGTGCGGTCCTGCTGGACAAGCTTGAATTGTACCAGCGACATAGTGGAGGAATGGGCTCCAGTAAACTGACGTAGCTTGATACTGGTTTGTCGAGGCATTCCGTTCTGTTTTATAGGCGTGGGTTGAGGGCAGCAAGGTGTAAATCAGTTGGTGGGCACGTAAGAGTACACCCCACGCAGTGACCTCCTGCTCGCGACGGATCGACCGGTTCGACATTCGAATGTTTAGTGAAAGGTGGCCATATATGACTAGTACTGAATTGTTATGTAGGTACTGCTGTGAGGACTCGCTGGCATTTCTGAAAGTGCGTATGTGTCGTGTTGTTCCAGGTATGTCCTGATTGCAATCATCGTCCCTCGCGGTAATAGAGTACCACTTGTTCACTGCGCCGTGATGTAGTAAATACTAAAGAAGTCAGGAGAATATGATATATTGATTTACAAATTGCTTGGACAACCTTGTTTGGCTTAGAGATAGTACAATTAAAAGTTTACAGGTTCCCTATACTTTACCTGTAATAGCGTTATGTGCTTTGCGCACGTCATATCATCGGCAAAGCGTTTCTTGTTTGATTGTGGAGTCTATGATGTGCCGTGCCTGAATATTGTCATGTGCTACTTAAAATATGAATATAAGGATCCACGTGTAGGCGAGTCCTTATGCTTTACCTTACCTATGCTTAGTATTCACCCTTGCATATGTCTAGTGAGACGGGTTAGTCTTGCTGAGCCTTATGCTCACGTTTGCAGTTAACGAGTTTTCGCAGATTATACGACTAATGACGGGTTTGATGACGAGGTTGCACCCCCTCCCAGGTTTACAGCCGAGTGGGAACCCTGCACGCCGCCGTGAATTGTGTGTTGCTAGTGCGAAGTATCCACGGCATGGATGACTTTGCTTTTGCATAGCGAGTGCTGAGAGCATAGCTATGATGTATAGTTCTTTTTCCTTTCATTAGTACTTTAAAACTTCCGCTGTGCTTTTAAATAAAGACTTGGTATTGTAAATTTGATCTCATCCTTTTCTTGTATATTGTTTGGTGCCGCATCGCACTACACCACCCAATGAGATCCTTGGAGGTCAGGATTCCGGTCCCCACAGTTCCCTTAATTCTTTTATTCACAAAAAATAAACTAAAGATACAACTTTACCGGGTTAGATGAACTGGTAAATTCATTTTATTGAATTTAAACAGTGGGGATGCTTCCATTATGCAATCTAAATTTAATGAAATAAAATTTGGAATAAGACTAAACTAAACGAGTAAGCATCCTATGCGATCGGGACATCTAAACTATTGAGCGTTGTAGATGTCGGGCTTCCCGATGGCATTGTATATGCGCCGCAGCTTCGTGCCCATGCCACGGAGAACACCATCAATCTCGTCCTTGAGGTATATGAGCTCATCCTTCAGTTTCACCCTCTTGATGTGGCCTTCAGCCACTAAGTTTGATAGCTTCTTGTTCTCCAAATGGAGAGAAGCTAACTCCTTAGAAAGTTGTGCCACTTTAGGGGCACGAGGAGATTTCTTATCGCTGTCTTTGAATTGGCTAGGTGGCCCTCTGATGGAAGGTGGCGAGAGGTGACGCCTAATCTTGGAGGGTGACAAGCCTGTTGATTCCTCCATCGCCACATCATCCACTTGCTTGAAAAAACCTTTTTTCATAGCCTCCTTCAAGCTTGTGCACCCCGTGGATAAAGATGCGGTCTCCCACACACTCAGCCGAGGTACGCGTAGGTGACTTGTAGTGGTGGCTCACTACATCACCATCCTTGTTCTTCAGAGTGTACATGAACTCCTCACCAAGATGCATATTTGGGAGATACTCGTCTTTTTCAGGAAAAATACGGGTCTTGACTGACTTAAGGTCAGCCGTAGTCTTACTACGTGTAGGTGTCGTCCACTTCATGGACGTCCTCCGAGGGGAGAGCAACCATGCAGCACCACGAGGCGTGATGCTATGCCCACGTGGAGTCATCATCGGTGGCGGGATCATGACGAGAGGTATGACATCTAATGCCATGACGGACTCCAAAGCGAGGGTGGACTTGTCATTGGCGGACACGATGTCTCCGGTCAGGTTGAAGGTTGAGCTGGAGGCATGAGGCACAATTTTCTTGTTGGCCATGACTTGGATGGGAGGAACAGGGGATGGATTTTTCTGGATTGTGCAAGGTTGCCCTCTATGTTCCCGTTACTAAATAAGTGGGGAAAGTACAATAGCACCGAGAGTCTTGTTGGGATACGTCTGTAGAGTCCGCACGAGAAAACAGAAAGCCGATGGCGCAAGGGTGAGTTCGTCCGACCCTAGTGTTCGGGCGAACTCTTCCTGGCTCTGTTCGGGCTAGGTTTTCGTGGGTTGGCTTCATGGGCCTCATGGATGATTAACTGGATGGGTCCATTAATTGGACGCGGAGAAATTAGTCAGAATTTAAGGAAACGACGTGAAAATCAATAAGATTTCTTACGTTAATTTTTTTTCCATCTCCTCCTCCGAGGATTCAAGAAATAATTTCAGTCGGTGTCCATTCACTTTAAATAGCTGATCATCATCACCTTGGAGTGTGATTGCTCCATGGGATGAGGTTTCTACTACAGTGAAGGGTCCTTCCCATTTACTTCTAAACTTCCTATGTCCAAAAAGTTTAACCATAGAGTTGAAGAGTAGAACTTTATCTCCAGGTTTGAACACTTTAGGCGTAGTCCTCTTATCATTCCATATTTTGGTTCTTTCCTTGTAGATTTTGGTACTATGGTACGCCTTATCTCTCCAGTCTTCCAACTCGAAAAGTTGCTTCAGTTGGAGCTTTCCTGCTTCATGAAGGTCCATGTTTGATGGCCCAATAGGTTCTATATTCCAACTCTACAGGAAGATGGCAAGTCTTTACATAGACAAGTTGGAAAGGAGACATGCCGATGGGAGTTTTGTAGGCAGTACGGTATGCCCACAATGCATCGGGTAGCTTATGCTTCCATCCCATTCCCATTTCCAAGACAGTCTTTTGTAGAATATTCTTAATTTTCTTATTAGATGTTTCTGCTTGACCACTCATTTGTGGGTTGTATGAGGTAGCAATATTATATTGGACACCAAGCTCCCTAAAAAAGTTCTGGAAGTTCTTATCTATGAAATGAGACACTCGATCACTTATGACCATACGGGAAGTGCCAAAGCGTGGGAAAATGATCTCATGGAACATTTTCCTAGCTTGCTTGGAATAAGCATTTTTGCATGGCAAAGCTTCTACCCATTTTGACACATAATCTACAGCCACCACGATATACTCGCAATAATAAGACATAGGGAAAGGTCCCATGAAATCAATACCCCACACATCAAATAATTCCACTTGGAGATTATATGTTAGGGGCATCGCATTGCGAGCTGAGATTCCTCCATGCTTTTGGCATTTCCAACATCTGCGAATGAATTCTTTTGTATCTTCATAAATAGAAGGCCAATAGAATCCACTTTGACAGATCTTTGCCTGGGTACGATAAACACCGTAATGTCCACCATAAAGGCTAGCATGGCCTTTCTCGATAATCATAGTGCCTTTGATTGATGGGATGCACCTTCTAAGAAGGTCATCAACATAAACTCGATAGAGGTATGAGTCATCCCAAAGGTGTCTATGAATCTCATAGATGAGTTTCTTTTTGTTTTCTCCTGGTGCTACGTATCCCGTGACCATGAAGTTCACGATATCCGCATACCAAGGGTGAGTGTCAGTCACCTTGAGAAGCATATCATCTCGTAGGAAGTCATTGATAGGAATTTCCATGGTTTGAGTGACTTTCATACGCGAGAGATGATCTACCACAAAATTCTCTACTCCTTTCTTATCCTTGATTTCCAAGTCAAATTCTTGGAGTAGGAGAATCCATAAGATTAGCCTTGGTTTAGCATCCTTTTTGGTGAGAAAATACTTCAAGGCATCATGGTATGTGTAGACAATGACTTTGGCTCCAACCAAATAGGACCTAAACTTATCGATAGCAAAAACTACAGCCAAGAGCTCTTTTTCAGTTGTGGCATAATTGAGTTGAGCTCTTATCAGAGTTCTGCTAGCGTAGGCTATTGCATGATGCTTTTTATATTTAGTTTGGCCTAGGACCGCACCAATAGCAAAGTCACTAGCATCACACATGATTTTGAATGGCAGCGTCCAATCGGGACGTTGAATGATTGGATCTGAGATGAGTGCTTTTTCGAGTGTATTAAATGATTTAAGGCATTCATTGAAATCAAAGGGAGATTCCTTAGCTAGTAGGTTAGCTAGAGGTCTACCGACTTTTGAGAAATCTTTGATGAATCATCGATAGAACCCCGCATGACCTAGAAAGCTGCGGATTCCCTTAACATTGATAGGAGGTGGAAGTTTTTCAATGACCTCGATTTTTGCTTTGTCCACCTCTATCCCTCTCTCGGACGCTAAGTGTCCAAGAATTATGCCTTCACGGACCATGAAATGGCACTTCTCCCAATGAAGTACAAGGTCCTTCCCTTGGCATCTTTGTAAGACCTTGTCTAAATTTTCCAGACAATGATCAAAAGTTTTTCCATAGACAGAGAAATCATCCATGAAAACTTCAATGATCTCCTCGATCATGTTGGAAAAGATAGACATCATGCATCTTTGAAAAGAGGCAGGAGCATTACACAATCCAAAAGACATACGCCAGTAGACATAAGTTCCATAGGGACATGTGAATGTGGTCTTACTTTGATCGGCGGGATGGATAGGGATTTGATGATAACCTGAATACCCATCAAGGAAACAAAAGTAGGAGTCTTTCGCCAACCGCTCCTACATATCATCGATGAAGGGCAGTGGAAAATGATGCTTCCTTGTAGCCTTGTTAAGTTTTTGGTAATCGACGTATATCCTCCAACCCGTGATGGTTCCTTGAGGAATTAATTCATTCTTCTCATTTTGAACGACCGTCATACCTCCCTTCTTAGGCACTACTTGAACAGGGTTGACCCATTCACTATGAGGAACAGGGTAGATAATCTCGGCATGCAGAAGTTTCAAGACATCCTTCTTGACAACTTCCCGCATCGCATTATTAAATTTCCTTTGAGGTTCCCTTGAGGGGACACTCTCGAGGTCAATAGGAATGCGATGGGTGCATAACGCTGGACTAATGGCCTTGAGATCCTCTAATGAATAGCCAAAAATAGCTCTATGCCTTTCCAACATGGCAATGAGTTTGAGTGTCTCATCATTTGAAAGCTTGTAACTTATGAGGACAGGGGCTTCCAAATATCCATTTAGAAATGCATAACGTAGGACTGGAGGTAGAATTTTTAGCTCAACAGGAGGCTTTGGGAAGAACTCTTCTTTTGGCAGTTCAATCGCCTTCTGAAATTCATCCTCCTCCTGGATGAAATATTCTTCTCCTTCAATTTTAGGGGGTGCTAAGAATGGAAGAGTTCTAACCTCCTCTAAAGGCTTATCTTGGATGGGAGATTTTGTGCATGTGTTCTTGGAACGCAGGATAGGAATAGAGAACTTTCTCCCTCCAAGCTTGACATAGAGGTTTCCTTCCATGGGAATTTCCAAGAGAAATTTATCAAGGGGGATCTCAATCATAATGTTGAAACCTTGAATTTCTAACACATGGAAATATAGGATCGCCTCAATATCTTTGTGTCTTACAGACACTTGTTGCAAAACCCTGCATCCTTCAAGGAGGTTTCCGAAAGAATCTCAGAATGATTTACATGTTGTTGCCAATGGCACATCGCCCATAATGGTGAGAGCACAAGAATCGAAAATGACATTTGATCCAACAGTGGGGTTGTATAGGAACCTCATTGGCGTCCCTCTAATAAAGCATAGAATAGTTGCCAAAGGTGAGGTCATCCAAAGGATTTGGGGAGACTGCTTAACTTCTGCAGCCCATTCCCTGCTTCGAATAGAGGTTAACTCCTTGACTGTATGTTGGACGAACACTCCATCAGGTGGGTCAGGTGGAGTTAATGGCAATGATGGTTTCCTATGGCAACAATACTTAGAGGTATTTCCAAAATCTTCAAATATCTCTTCCTCAAAGTAGAAGGGAAACATCGAAGGTTGAATTTCTTCTTCCTTTCTAGTGTCGGGTTCGGGAGAGGATTCCTCCAGCAAGGTTTGAGATAAGCAAGATATAGGTTCTTCCTTGTCCATGGATTTATCCTCGGATCCTGACACTACTAACTCTTGAGGAGGCTCATTAAGACCCATAATGAAGGAAGAATTTTCTAGAATTCAGTCTAGAAGATCCTTACCTTCTTTCGGCATCTTATGGCGGAAAGATTCTCCAGCCGTAATGTCAAGATATAGGGAAGACTCTTTGTTTAATCCCATGTAGAAGTGTTGCAAGAGCAACAGATCAGGTATGGACAAATCTGGGCCAGAATTTCTCGAAAGAGAAAATCTATCCCAAGCTGCACCTAAAGACTCCTTCTCCATCTGCTGGAAGCATAGTACTTCCTTTCGTAAGGAGACAATTCGGGCAATTGGAAAGAAGGCAAGACAAAATCTGTCTCGTAATTCATTCCAATATCCATTTGTTTTCCCAAGGTTGTGGCCATACCATTGTTTGGATTTTTCCATGAGAGAAAAAGAAAACAACTTCCATTTGAGAGTTTCTTGCATCATACCCTTGAATAGAAGGCATGAACACAATTGTTCGAACTCTCTTAGATGGTGGTAAGGGTTTTCACAACCCGTTCCTAAGAAGGATTGTTCTCGAACTATGGCTATAAAGCCCGGGCAAAGTTCATAGCTGGTAGAACAGATGGATTCCGCTGAAGGCGGTGGCTCACAGAACTTGTCTTTTGGGGCAGAATATGAAAGAATGGTGGGCTGCACCATATATGTGGTGGTAAGAAAAGGAAATATAAGATAAGAAGGTAGATACGAGGGTGAACAAGGTTCGAAGATCAACATCAACCGTTCCCCAGCAACAACGCCATAAATGCTTGTTGATGTTTCTTACGTCACAGATAATAATCCGCAAGCGCACGAAAATTGTCGTGCAGCACTTCCCCTTAAAGTGTAATCCCAAGGGTATTGAATCCAAGGAACGTATGTGCTAATATTACGAACAAATCCACCCAAGGTCACAAAGTTGTTTGGTAGGCAAGGAAGACAGAAGAATTCAAAGTATTGATTCTAATTCAATAAAATTTGTGATAGCTGCTTGCTTCGAACATGGGTTTACCCCTAGCAACACTAGAACGACTCCCGCCAAGAGCCTATGGCATAGCCGAACGTGGAGGATTACTAAGGACAGATAGGGCTGTCACCACCTACTGCCTACCTCTTAATCAGTGGGTCTACAAGATATTCAATAGTGATTTCTAACCTAAGCACCACGCTTACGTTCTAAATCACAACTCTAGTTGTTTTGAACACAAAGCTACAACTAGAGCCTCTAATAAATTAAAGCAATGAACCCACAAGTAACTACTTGTGCAAACTACTATGAATTGAGAATAAAACTAGAATTAAATTCACAAAGGTCTTACTTGATTTGAATAACAACTTTGTAGGGGTACAAGTGTAGAAGAGGGACTTGACAAGCCCAAACCTCCTTCTCCTAAACTCTCGCCACACTCTTTCTACTTGGCAGCCTCTAGGACTTCTCTAAACCTTAAGAGTGGTATTCTATTCCCAAATTTTGGTATGTGTAAAGCGAGGTGTGGGGTTCTATTTATAGGGAGAGAAGGGTCGGTTCCCGACACCAAATGCGTGCAAATCAGTCACCACTGACTTGTTCAAATCAGGAGGAGCCAACACATGGAAGCTGACCGAGTTTGGTGCCAGGACCAGGTCGACGGACTAGGGAGGTCAGTCGACCTGGTCATAGCTTTGTTGGGGTTGTGCTTTCTCCAGGTCTCTGCCAGGTGTGTCCCATCTCTTTATATGGGTGCTACACCGTTGGATGGCCTCAAATACTTCTGTTTGTGGGCCATATGATCCATGTGATGACATGTGGCATCGCCTGATTCATTGAAATCCAATTTTTATGGATTACTCCCTGCATGCCTTGGTATTTTGGGTCTAAATTCACCTGCATACAAATAAACACCAACACTTGTGAAATTGGTTAGTTTTTAAGCCTACCACTACATTGTGTTTCTCTTTTGTGCTTATTATGAGGTGAATTGACGGTCTAAATATGGCACTTAAGGACCGTCAATAGTCCACAAGATAAAGCTTTCCCTTCAATACACCTTGAAGGCAATTGAGTTATCACATATTCTAAAGGCGATCACACTCTCGTTTGTGAATAAACAAGTATAGCCTTCCTCACATAATTTTGATATGGAGAAGAGATTATAATCAAGTGAATCAACATGCAAAACATGAGAAAGAGAGTGTTGAGGTGAGATCGTAATTTTACCGATACCTAGCACCTTCCCTTGACTATTGTCGCCAAAGTATATGCCTTCACTTGGATCATTGTTCTCTTCATACTAAATGATCATCTTCCTCTCTTCGGTCATGTGGTTGGTGCATCCACTATTTAGCACCCATTTCGATCTTGAAGGAGTAGGCCTACAAAAAAGGTTTATGCTTTTGTTTTAGATATCCAAACCCGGTTGGCTCCTTTGAGGTTAGTCACAAGGCATTTGGGCATCTACACACAAGTTTTGTGCTCTTGTGGAGTGATCCAACATATTTAACATAAATATGACGAAACTTGTTTCTCATTAGTACATATGAAGAATCAAAGTCATGAAACATAGTTAAAGAAACAATTTTTGCATTTTCATGAGTGGTAGATGCATGGTTGTGGTTATTGACTTGTTGTGAACCTTCTTTGACAAGAGCAACACACTCGTTGTTATTCTTGAGGAGTCTAACATTTTGTTTTCCTCCTCAAGAGTAGCCAAGGCCATCTTTGCTCAAAGGAGACCTCGTGATCGAATATACACTACATGCATACTTTATCTTATCCTTGTCAAAGATGACACTTTTGTGTGACTGTTTTCTTTGCGCCACTTTGAGTTCATTTTTCATGTCAAGAACAAGATTAGCACATTTCCAAGTTTTAGAATTGGATCGATTCTTGTGATTTTTACTTAAACTCATAAGTTCATATTTAAGCACAACATTCACACTCTTGAGATTTGTACAAGTCTCCTTACTCAAGGCAAGTTCAACTTCAAGTGCTCTACTCTTCTGCCTCTCAAGTTCAAGGAGCTTCTCAACCTCAAGGTTTCTTTCCTTCTCAAGGACAAGCAATTCTTCTTGTTGGTTGAGAAGCTCTTCCTTATCAAATATTTCATCTGACAATTTCTTCATTTTAGCAATAGCACTTTTGTTTAAGCCCTTAAACATGAAATCATTCTTGCTATTACTATCAAAGTCATCATCATCATTGGAATTTAAGTTGGAATGTTTAGATTTGACCTTGCGCTTTCCTTCCTTGCCCATGAGGCATGTGTGGCTTGAACTCTTCCAATCACCCTTGTTTGGCAAGAATGATTTCCTCATTGTGGACTTCTTGATGGTGATGGTTGCCACTTCTTCTTCATCTTTGGAGGAAGACTCTTTATTGGAGTCCCACTCTTTGCCGATTTGAGCACCAAAACCAAAGGCTATGGATGAAATCTCTTCTTTGAACAATGCTTTACGTTCTCATAAAGTTAAAAATTGTTCTAATTGCAAATTAAAAGGAAAAACTTCATGTGAAAATTGCCTTGATCTGTCCAATAAACTTGATGACATGCATAGGACATTAGATCGGTTTAGTATTGCAAATAAGAACCTAAACTTGCTGCTGAATTCTTCCAAGTCTTGCAATGATAAAACTGGTTTAGGTTTTTATTGTCATGCTCGTGCTAAGGCACATCCACCTAAAATTGTGAAGTCATTAGGAAGTGGTTTGATTCAAACAGTTCCTAAAAAAAAAGAAGTGGTTTTCAAATCTGCAGGAGTGTTGTCTCATTTGGTTTCAAAGAAAAATGTAACTTGCTCATATAGACATGAACACAAAGTTAAATTTCATTGTACCTACTGTGGTAGAGATGGTCATGTCAGAGATTTTTGTTATAGTAGCTAAACAACATAAAAAGGAAAGAATGATCGCTAGATCTCGTAACTTTCATGCAAAATTTGTTGCACATGCTAAACTCAATGATAGGAACATGCAACCTATTGTAATGAGTCGAAAACATACAAAGTTTGCTCCCAAACCTACTGTTTTTCATGCTACACGTGTAACACCTCGTAAGTCAGTAGTTGGGTACAAAAATCCTAAAGCTTTGGCTCATAAATCTGCTGTTTTATCTCAGCTTTCGCGTGTTATTCCTGATGGACGTCGTGTGACTCAGTACTAGATTCCTAAATGCCTTTTGACTAACCCCAGTATCGAGTCATCGACGTATTGTGCATCTATGTAGGCTACACGCTTGAGGAAGGAGAACATTTGGATTGTCGATTAAGGTTGCTCATGCCACATGACCGGTAACAAAGAATGGTTCTTCTCCCTCTCTTTTGTGTCACGTGTAGAGAATGTTACTTTTGCCAATAATTCTTCAACTCTTATAATTGCTAAAGGTTCAGTTAGAGTAAATGATCACTACACTTTGAAGGATGTGGCACTTGTCAAAAACTTGAAATACAACTTGCTTTCTGTTTCACAATCGGTAGATGAAAATCTGGAAATTATTTTTAATAAAAATTGTTGCAAAGTTGTAGGTTCAAATAGTGAGCTTATTTTTAACATATCTCGGTTTGGAAGAGTTTTTAAAGCTGATTTTGATATTTCTTCTTCTAAGCATAGGTGTCTAGATGCTAATGATTCAAAAGACTTATATTTTTAGCACCGTAGACTTGGTCATGTAGGCTTTGATCATCTCACGCGTGTTAGTGCTCTTGATCGCATACGTGGGCTACCTAAGCTTAAAGGGGAAAAAGAAATTGTGTGCTCTTCTTGTAGACAAGCTAAGATGGTTACAGGTTCACATACTCCTCTCACAATGATCATGACAACTAAACCGGGTCAACTTTTGCACCTTGACACCGTAGGACCTTCATGTGTTCAATCTTTCGGAGGTAAATTGTATGTTCTTGTGATTGTTGATGACTATTCTAGATACTCTTGGGTTTATTTTGTGGCATCTAAGAATGAAGCTTTTAGTCACTTTAGAACTTTATTTCTTAGATTATCAATTGATCATCCAGGATCTTTAAGGGCAATTAGATGTGATAATGGAACTGAATTTAAAAATCAATCATTTGATCATTTTTTGTGTTGAAAAAGGAACAGATCATCAACTTTTTTCACCATATGTACCTCAACAAAACGGTTATGTAGAAAGAAAGAACAGAACCATAGTTGAGATGGCTAGGACTATACTTGATGAATATCAAATTCCTAGGAAATTTTGGGCAGATGCAATTGCAAACGCTTGTTATGTTTCAAATCGTGTTTTCTTGCATACTAAGCTAGGAAAAACAACATATGAGCTTCGATTTGGACATAGGCCTAATGTCACACACTTTAGGGTCTTTGGTTGCAAATGTTTTGTTAAGAAACATGATAATCTTGATAAATTTGAAGCTAGATCTGTTGATGGTATGTTTCTTGGTTATCCATCTCATACTAGAGGCTACCGAGTGCTTTTACTTGACACTAACAAAATTTTTGGAGACTTTTGAGGTTTCTTTTGATGAAGCTAGCCTAGGTACTAGCTCAAATATTGCAGGTCCGGATCCATATCTGTAGGGGGAGAGTATTTTCGTTGAAGATGAGAATGAAGTGGTGCTGCTGCCCGAAAATTCAGCAGCTAATGACATTGTTCCAGCTCCTGAGTTTGATTCACAACCAGCACTGATGACCACCATTGCTAGTCCATATCATCCTCAAGCTACAAGTTTTTCGATCTGTGATGAACATGAAGAACAAGGAGTTTGTGAAGTGTCTACTCACCTCCAAATCCTCAAAAGTCATCCTCCAGAACAAATCATTGGGAGCTTGTACGGACGAGTCACACGGTCCAGGTTTTGCGATCCAAACTCTCATGCTCATTCTACTTTTGTTGCGTCTTTTGAACCCAAAGATATATCACACACACTCACAAATGAATCTTGGATTATTGTCATGCAAGAAGAGTTATAAAATTTTGAAAGAAATAGAGTTTGGAAAGTTGTACCTCCACCTCAAGGTCACACTTTAATTGGAACTAAATGGGTGTTTAAAAATAAACAAAGTGAGGATGGGTTTGTGGTTAGGAATAAGGCTAGGTTGGTTGCTCAAGGTTTCACACAAGTTGAAGGTCTAGATTTTGATAAAACTTTTGCTCCTGTTCCTAGATTAGAAGCCATAAGAATTTTGTTAGCTTTTGTTGCATCTAAAGGTTTCAAGTCATATCATATGGATGTTAAAAGTGCTTTTCTTAATGGCTATATATATGAGGAGGTTTATGTCAAGCAACCACCGGGTTTTGAAAATCCAGATTTTCTTAATCATATTTACAACCTGTCCAAATCCTTGTACGGTCTCAAACAAGCCCCTAGAGCATGGTATGATAGGTTAAAAGCATTCTTACTTGAAAGTGGGTTTACCATAGGCAAGGTTGATAAAACTCTTTTTGTTCTTAAGCATGGCAATGAATCATTATTCGTTCAAGTGTATGTAGATGATATTATCTTTGGTTGTGCTTCTTATGATCTTGTGTCCAAGTTTTCAGCTATGATGAGTTCAGAATTTGAGATGAGTATGATGGGAGAACTCACATACCTTTTGGGGCTGCAAATCAAGCAAACCAAGGAAGGTACCTTTGAGCATCAAACGAAGTATACAAGAGATTCTCAAGAGCTTCAACATGGACAAAAGCAAGACTCTTTGAACACCAATGGGTACAACAACGACACTTGAACTTGATGAAGATGGTGACCTGATCGATCAAACAGAATATCGAAGCATGATTGGATCACTTTTGTACCTCACGACATCAATGTCAGGCATACAATTCAGTGTATGTCTTTGTGTACGATTTCAAGATTTCCCACGTGCTTCACATCGTCAAGCCGTCAAAATAATTCTCATGTATTTAAATGGAGCTCAAGAATTTGGCATTTTTCTTCCTTCTTCCTCAACTGTTACTTTGAAAGCTTTTTAGGATGCTGATTTTGGGGTTGTAGGATTGATAGGCAAAGTACTTTGGGTGCTTGTCATTTTCTTGGTAATTCACTTATTGCTTGGTCCTCTAGAAAACAAAGTTCAGTTGAACAATCCACAACCGAATCTAAATATGTAGCTGCTGCTAGCGCTTGCTCACAAACTCTTTGGATTGTTCAAACACTTAACAACTATGGGGTTGATCTAGATTGTGTTCCACTGTTTTGTGATAACACTAGTGCTATTTGCATTGCTAAAAACCCCATGCAACATTCAAGAATAAAATACATTGACATTAGGTATCACTTTCTCCGTGATAATGTTGATGAAGGAAACATTGTGCTTCACCATGTATGATGAGGACATCACAACAGCGGAGATGCACATTGAACTGCATAAGACCAATCACAAGAGCACGAGCACGGTTATTAAATCAGCAGGTGAATTCATTCCTAACTTCTTTTGCATGTGAGTTTGAGAATAGATTGCTATGTGATGATTTAATTGTTATTAGAAATAATGGAGAAGATAAACAAGTGAAGGAAAGAGGCCTTGGGAGTATGGAGAACCAGCTGGGACGTCCACAAGTTGATGGAAACAGTTTACAACTCGGACTCGAGTTCAACTCGGAGTCCAGGACCTGTCCACCTTAAAACAGACGCCCAGGAGGCATACGGACTCCGTTTTCGATGCTCTAAATATGCACGGAAAGAGGAGAAGATAAACTTTCCAATGGTTCTGGTCCCACCTCAAAATTCCTCCGGAGTCATTGGGAATCATCGAAACAAGTCGAGTCCAGATTTCTGTCCGGTGCTGCGCCACCGAATCGGGCCTTTTGGGCCTTGTATCCCTTAAGAGTCCATTAGAGACGCGTCTAATCGTGTTTTGGTCGAACCCTAGCCTATAAATACTGAAGCCGCCTGTCATATTCTGTGGGTTTTGCTTAGATCAATAAAATTGCCGTTCTACGGTTTGTGAGACCCCAACTTCGCGATTTCCTGATCGTGTCTTCGACGTTCTTGCTCGTGTTCTCGGTTGCACTTGCAGGGATTAGCCTTCTTGGCGAGGTCAAGCGTGTGCAACACGGTTGATAACCAACGGAGCCGTGGTGTAGTGATTGCAGGGGTACTCGAACCGCTCGAGTGCCGTGGATCATCAACGTCGAGTTCTCCATCGCAATCGACATACCTTTCGGAAGATCGGGCCTAAACCTACTCATCAATTGGTATCAGATTTCCAGGTTGCCCGTGAGGTATCTTTGTTTTCCTTCCATTAGATTAATTTTGTTTCGTACCCAGAGTCCACAAAAAAGCCACAAAAAAATTAGATCGTTTTTACCGCTTCCCAGACTATAGTGCCTGCAGTTTTGTTTTTCAATTTGTATTGTTGAGTTTGAATTCATGTGGTCGAGTCTTGTTGCTGGTTTAGCTTTGTGTTTTGGGTCCTAGTTATCATGTTTCGTCCTTGTTTTTTTGCTATTCGACACCTATTCTACAATCCCTAAATAACAAACCGATCCACCACGTTCATCGGTTTGCCCTAGCTAGCCGCCTTGCGTGAACTCCCGCATCGCCAGCCCTAGATTAGGTGACAAACTTTTGTGCCATTCATCCTTGAATCATCACACACCACCCCATTAGTTGCTGTGCAAATTCCTGATCGTTTTCATATCCGATTGCGAGTTCTGTTCTCAAATCGAGTTGGAATCAACATCCAAAAAAAACGTAACTCAGACAGCCTACCTTAAAACGGCCATAACTTTCGCATACGAACTCGAAATCAGGCGATTTTTTTTTCAAATTCATCTACGCAAAATTTTGCATCTGATTTTTCGCGGAATGGCCGCGTTCGGCAAAATTATATTGCCCAAATTCCCCTCAGAAGATAGGCTACCCGGCCTCCGATGTTTCAAAACAAATTTTAAAGAATCTTCTTGATTTTCTATAGGCCACATATTACATCCAATTGAGCTGCAAATTTGTGTGCTTCCTATATTTGTGCTCCTGAGTAAAGAAAAAATATCAAAAAATATTACAAAAAAGAAAGAAAAATAGTGAAGAGCACGCATATTAAAGCAATTGGCCTATACCACTTGGTGCTGTTTTGTTGGCTATATCATTCTGTCTTTCTTTTGCCTTGATACTTCCTTGTGTTGTGCTAGGCTCTAGGGCACTTGGTTGACCAGCAATAGTTTCCTACTACATTGAATACTTATTCAACTTTGTTTAGCTGTTAACGATTTTTTGCTTATTAGCCACCATATTGTGCCATCCAATCTCCACCTTTCTCTTGAGCATAACAGGTACCTTTGCAATCACCCCACACTTCATCGGTTCATCTCACCGTCCACACCACCTGCTGTGTCGGTAAGAACACTTGTAAGAGCGTGGTAAGACGCTTGAGCGAGAGAGATTGTTTTCTTCCACCTTCCACATTATCACTGTAGTTGATAGGGATAACATTTTTTGTTGTCTCTTGTTTCCTACTAACAATGGCAGGAGAAGACAATGATGACGAATGTGTTCAACATGCTGAGTTACGTGATGTGGTGAAGACCATGACGGATATGTTCGCCAAATACAACGCAGCAACGGAGGAGTCATTGCGAACTTGACTCGCCAACTGGATGACCTTGCTCTTGAGGCTCGGTTGCCTCTCGCTGGAAGACAAGAAGACAATGCTTATGATGAACTGGAAGATCACAATAATCAGCCAAGACTGCCTGATGATCCTCCTGATGATCCTTTTGATAAAGTGAAATTTACTATACCCTCTTTTTCTGGTGCTTATGATGCTGAGGCTTATCTTGATTGGGAGATGAAAGTAGAGCAAAAATTTAATTCCCATCTTATTCCTGAACAACATAGAGTTCGTCAAGTCACTAGTGAGTTTAAGGACTTTGCTATCATATGGTGGAATGAACTTGTTAAAACTAGAACTGACCCTCAACATGGGATAGATTAAAGGAAGCTATGCACGTTCGATTTATTCCTCCATCTTTTCAGCGGGACCTTCGCAAAAAATTGCAGCGTTTAGACCAAGGTAACATGTCCGTAGAGGAGTATTATCAAGAGTTACAAAAAGGTATGTTGTGTTGTGGGGTAGTAGAGGACATGGATGATAAAATAGCTCGTTTTTATGGGGGGTTGAGGCTTGAAATTCGGGTCATTGTTGATTACAAAGAATATGATACTGTTAACGGATTGTTTCAGCTTGCTATGTTGGCAGAAAAAGAATTGCAGGGTCGACAACAACAGCAACATCGCACGAGGAGCAAGTCCACGCCGCGTGCAGCAACTACACCATCCAAAACAGCACCATCTTCGACCCCCCGTGCAGCGACTACACCACCCAATGGCGGCCAACGAACTATACCTGCTGCTCCACCTTCTCGCGTGCTGGAAGGCAGCAAGGCGACATCATTCAAGCCTTCTTCGTCCACTCCTTCTACGGGTCGTACTTCCAACTTTAAGTGTCACCGCTGCCAGGGACTTGGTCATATGATGAGAGATTGGCCGAGCAAACGAGCATACATAGCACGCGACGATGGCGGGTATGATAGTACTTCGGATATTGAATATGAATATTCTCTTGCTACTGACTTTACAGATCCAAATGAAGAACACACCGAAGAAGAGGTACTTGGTACAGCGGCGACGGAGAACTATAGGAGCATCATTGTGCAGCGTGCCTTGAGCTCCAAAGTAGAGACCGACGACAAGCTACAACGACACAACCTCTTCCTCATGTTTCTCGTCGTCAAGGACTGCCGTGTACACACTATAATTGATGGAGGTAGCTGCAATAACTTGGTGAACACGGACGTCGTCAAGAAACTCGGTTTGACAAGAGCACACCCTCATCCGTACCACATTCAATGGTTCAACAACAGCGGTAAGGTTCGGGTAACACAAACAGTGAGAATACATTTTTCAAATTGTTCATACCATGATTTTGCTGATTTTGATGTTGTTCCTATGGATGCTTGTTCTCTTTTATTGGGTCGTCCTTGGGAATTTGATACAGATGCTATTCATCATGGTAGAACCAATAAATATACTCTCATGCATAAGGGAAAGAAAATCACTTTGCTCCCCATGACTCCTGCTGAAATTGTGCATTTTGAGAAGAGTAAAATTCGTGATGGCAAAGCAACAAAATTAGAATCTGAAAAACAGCAAGTTATTAAGTTAAAATCGCCATCGTTGCTCGCAACTAAATCTGAACTTGCTGATTTATTCGATGCTAAGGGGATGTGCTATGCTTTAGTTTGCAAAGAAGCCATGTTTTCACTTCATGAATTGTCTATTGCATTGCCCCCTGCTGTTGCTAACCTTTTGCAGGAGTTTGAGGATGTGTTTCCCTCCGAGATACCCCCTGGCTTACCACCGATGAGAGGCATTGAACACAAGATCGATTTGATTCCAGGAGCAAGTTTGCCAAATCGTGCAGCATACATGGCCAATCCACAAGAAACTAAACAAATTTAGCGACAAGTCCAAGATCTTTTGGACCGCGGGTACATTCGTGAAAGCCTTAGCCCTTGTTCCGTTCCTGTTCTTTTGGTTCCTAAGAAAGATGGTAGTTGGCGCATGTGTGTTGATTGTCGAGCGATTAATAACATCACCATTCGATATCGTTATCCTATTCCTCGATCAGATGACATGCTTGATGAATTGAGTGGTGCTATCATCTTCACAAAAATTGACTTGCGTAGTGGTTACCACCAAATTAGAATGGCACCAGGAGATGAATGGAAAACTGCATTTAAAACCAAGTTTGGACTTTATAAGTGGTTAGTCATGCCTTTTGGTTTAACTAATGCACCCAGCACCTTTATGCGATTAATGAACGAGGTTTTACGTGCTTTCATTGGACAATTTGTGGTGGTTTACTTCGATGATATCCTCATTTACAGCAAGTCATATGATGAACATCTTGATCATTTACGTGCTGTTTTTTCTGTTTTGAGAGATGCACGTTTGTTTGGTAACCTCGAAAAGTGCGTCTTTTGCACCAATCGAGTCTCGTTTCTTGGCTATGTCGTTTCCTCGCAGGGAATTGAGATGGATGAGGAAAAAATTGAAGCAATCACCAGCTGGCCAGCCCCAACAACCGTCACACAGGTTCGTAGTTTTCTTGGTCTTGCAGGTTTTTATCGGTGCCTTGTGCAGGATTTCAGCACCATTGCAGCACCTCTACATGAGCTAACGAAGAAGGGAGTTCCATTTTGATGGGGCGAACAGCAGCAACAAGCTTTTGATGCTCTCAAATCGAAGCTTACACAAGCACCATTACTACAACTTCCTGATTTTGACAAGACCTTTGAGCTAGAATGCGATGCAAGCGGCATTGGTATTGGAGGCGTTCTCATACAAGGAGGTAAACCCGTTGCTTTCTTTAGTGAAAAACTTCATGGTCCTTCTCTGAATTATTCCACTTATGATAAGGAATTGTATGCCTTAGTACATGTATTACAAACTTGGCAACATTATCTTTGGTCTAAGGAGTTTGTCATGCATTCCGATCATGAATCATTGAAGTATCTTAAGTGTCAAACCAATCTGAATAAACGACATGCTAAATGGATTGAGTTCATAGAGTCGTTTCCATACATCATTAAGCATAAGAAAGGGAAGGAAAATATCATTGACGATGCATTATCTAGGCGTTATACTATGCTGTCCCAACTTGATCATAAAATCTTTGGTTTGGAAACAATTAAAGCATTATATCCTACTGATTTGGACTTCAAAGATGCTTTTGAAAATTGTAGAGAGGGAAGAACTTGGAATAAATATGTGCTGCGAGACGGACTCCTCTATCGTGCTAACAAGCTATGCGTTCCAGCTAGCTCCGTTCGTCTATTGCTTTTGCAGGAAGCACATGGAGGACGTTTGATAGGACATTGTGGAGTGAAGAAAACTGAAGACGTGCTGTCCACACACTTCTTTTGGCCAAAGATGAGGTGTGATGTCGAGCGCTACGTGTCACGATGCACTACTTGCAACAAAGCTAAGTCTCGCCTTAACCCACATGGTCTTTATATGCCTCTTCCTGTTCCTAGTGTACCTTGGGAGGATATTTTTATGGACTTTCTTTTGGGATTGCATAGGACTAAGAGGGGGAGGGATAGTATTTTTGTAGTTGTTGATTGTTTTTCCAAAATGGCACACTTTATACCTTGTCATAAGAATGATAATGCCTCACACATTGCTGATTTATTTATGACGGAAATTGTTCGTTTACATGGTGTGCCAAATACCATTGTTTCTGATCGTGGTGCAAAATTTTTAAGTCATTTTTGGAGAACTTTGTGGTATAAATTGGGAACCAAGTTGCTGTTTTCAACTACATGTCACCCACAAACGGATGGACAGACCGAGGTAGTTAATCGTACATTATCCACTATGTTGCGGGCTGTCTTGAAAACAAATTTAAAGTTGTGGGAGGAGTGTTTACCACATATAGAATTTGTTTACAACAGATCCGTTCACTCCACGACAAAGGTAAGTCCATTCCAGGTAGTGTATGGTCTCAATCCCCGTGCTCCTATTGATTTACTACCTTTGCCTCCTTCTGAAACAATAAATTTGGATGCTACACAATGATCTGAATTCATTCTTAAGATGCATGAAACTACAAAGAAAAATATTGAAATGATGAATGAGAAGTATAGGATTGCAGGTAGTAAAGGTAGAAAAGAAGTAAAACTTGAACCGGGTGATTTGGTGTGGTTACATTTGAGAAAAGAGCGATTTCTCGACTTGAGAAAATCTAAACTTATGTCACGAGCTGCTGGTCCTTTTAAGATCGTTGAAAAGATTAATGATAATGCATATAAGCTTGAATTGCCTCCCGATTTTGGAGTTAGTCCTACATTTAACATTTCAGATTTGCGACCGTACATGGGAGAAGAAGATGAACTTGAGTCGAGGATGACTCCAATTCAAGAGGGGGAGGATGATGAGGACATCAAAACAGCGGAGACACACATTGAGGTGCAAGGACCAATCACAAGAGCACGAGCACGGTTATTAAATCAGCAGGTGAATTCATTCCTAACTTCTTTTGCATGTGAGTTTGAGAATAGATTCCTATGTGATGATTTAATTGTTATTAGGAATAATGGAGAAGATCAACAAGTGAAGGAAAGAGGCCTTGGGAGCATGGAGAACCAGCTGGGACGTCCACGAGTTGATGGAAACAGTTTACAACTCGGACTCGAGTTCAACTCGGAGTCCAGGAGCAGTCCACCTTAAAACAGACGCCCAGGAGGCATACGGACTCCGTTTTCGACGTTCTACATATGCACGGAAAGAGGAGAAGATAAACTTTCCAATGGTTCTGGTCCCACCTCGAAATTCCCCCGGAGTCATTGGGAATCGTCGAAACAATTCGAGTCCAGATTTCTGTCCGGTGCTGCGCCACCGAATCGGGCCTTTTGGGACTTGTATCCCTTAAGAGTCCATTAGGGACGTGTCTAATCGTGTTTTGGTCGAACCCTAGCCTATAAATATTGTAGCCTCCAGTCATATTCGGTGGGTTTTGCTTAGATCAATAATATCGCCGTTCTACGGTTTGTGAGACCCCAACTTCGTGATTTCCTGATCGTGTCTTCGACGTTCTTGCTCGTGTTCTCGGTTGCACTTGCAGGGATTAGCCTTCTTGGCGAGGTCAAGCGTGTGCAGCACGGTTGATAACCAACGGAGCCGTGGTGTAGTGATTGCAGGGGTACTCGAACCGCTCGAGTGCCGCGGATCATCAACGTCGAGTTCTCCATCCCAATCGACATACCTTTCGGAAGATCGGGCCTAAACCTACTCATCAATGTAGATATCGAACAACAATTGGCTGACATTTTTACAAAACCTTTGGATTTCACATGTTTTTGTTACATTCGTAGTGAATCTAAATTTAAAAGTAATATGAGCATAGTATTTCATACATATATGACTTTTTGATTTCTTTTACATGCTGAAAGTTCTTACTACATTACTCATATTATACATTTTGTAGTTTTTTGCCATGACTAGTAATCGGAATAATTACTTACACTAAATCTGGTCATGATTGAACTTTCTTGCTGTTTTGAACTTGTTGCATGCTCACAAGTGCTTTTAATAATGAAAAATTAATCAATCAACTATCCACATGTTAAGCTTTTATGATCAAATAAAAATGAGAAAAGATCAAGAGAATATGCACGCATCACACTTCTTCTTTTGGGATGGTTTATCATTGCACTTTGATATGAACTTAGAAGAAGTTGTGTATGACTAAAACCATGACCTTAAGCTTCTGATTGTCAAATAACATAGGCTTAGCTTGTTTAGTTAGAATAAGGCAGATGCGGCATATAATCTCTTGCAAATGTTATATGATCAGAATATGTGCTTTAAATAAAATTGAAAAATGAAAATTGCAGCACCAAGTGTCATGCTTTCAGGTTTTGAAATAGTTAAGTTTCTGAGATCATGACTTGCTTAAACTAAAATTTACACTTGATCTCTAGCATGGCTTACACTACTTTATGTATATCATTGATGTGATAGTGTAAGTTACTTGATAGTATGACTTGGATGAAGCTTTGTTTATATGTATATGTTATAAGATGCTCATAACAATTGAAATTTCTCTTTTGAACCTTGCTGAATACATTGTCAAAGGGGGGAAATTGATCACACATTGCACATATTCACAAGTGTTTTTGGCATGATTCTTCTGAGGGAAGAATTTTTGTTTTTCTTTTCATTTTATTTATGATTTACAAAGGAGGAGAAATATGCATTGGGGGAGAATTTTGTTTTCAAAACTTTTCATGTGAATAAGCCAATGTTCGGATTTTAAGTGGTGCTGCCAATGCATTCATCAAGGGGGAGATTGTGAGACCTATGTGTGCTGAATACATTGGCTATAATGATAAAAATTTTGAATACTACCAAAACACCCTTTTCATCAAGGTCCGACTCTAAGTACGAGCTCCAATAAGGTCCAACAATAGGTCCGACTTGTTTTGGGTAGCTCTGGCAAGGACCGGCGTAAGGTCCGACTTGATTTATCTAGGTCCGACTTGCTGTGGCTAGGTCCAACTTCTTTGTCTAGGTCCGACTTATTTTGGCTAGGTCCGTCATGTTTTGGCGATAGGTCCGACTAAGCTTTAGTATGCTCCAACGCTAGGTCCGACTAGCTTTGGTAAGCTATGGCGCTAGGTCCACTAGCTTTGGTAAGCTCCGGTGCTAGGTCCTGCTAGCTTTGGTAAACTCTCGCTCAAGGTCCGATTAGTTTTGGCAAGGTCCGGAGCTAAATTGCAATGGTTCTACTTTTACTTTGAATTGATTCGAACATACTTTACATCTATGGAAAGTTTGCTTAGTATTCTTTTAATATGTTTTTGGTGTGTTTTTGTGATCATGGTTGTATCTTTTTTCTAAGGTTTCCAACATGCTTATGTGAGGTGCTCACGTAAGGTGTTGTGGTTTCGGATCTAACGAGAGTCAAGTCGAGGACTTGTGCTCAGAAGTATTGGTTGTTTGTTCCTGTGCAGGTGTTGCTTGAGTTCAAGACATGGCTGGTGACGGGATCCAATGAACTAGTCTTAGGGAGAAGATGAGATTCAATAACCAAGTTCGGGAGGAATTGTGGTTGATTTGATCAGGAGGTCACACAGCATGTTTGAATCAAGAACAATGCATATGAAGGTATGGTGGACGTCATTGGAAGGTGTGTGCACGTGTTCAAGGATTGCATGGACGTGGCTACATGGTTCTGAGGCGTGATGAAGAGATGTGGACATAAAGAATTGGTCGGAAAGGTCCAACCGACTACTAGGTTATGGACTCAGGCTACGGCTGAGTCGGGTTTGACTCAAATATGGAAATATTTGAGTTGGTTACTATAGGATTTCGTCTGGGTCATGAAGTTGAGTTGTTTTAGGAATGTGGGATACATTCCTAAGGCGTTCGGAAGTCTTAAAATTGCTTCTATCTGCGTATAGAAGAGTCTTGAACAGATATGGAAACATTCGGTGGAATCTGAGTAGGATTTGAGTCCTAGTTAGGATTCGGTTGGCCTAAGGGCTGGTTATATAAGAATGAGAGGCCATAGCTCATAGGGCACGACTTTGGGGCTGTTCCTTTTGAGTTTTGATCAATAAAATTCATAGTCTAAAGGAGCTTTTGTGCCTTGTTCGTCCAACTTGTTTTCGTCAAGTCTTTCTTGTTGAGTTTCTGCACAGCGCTACCTTGCTTTTGTGGTTTTATCATAACTCAAGTTTTACAGATGCAATCGATGTGATTCTTTTTGGGTTTTCTTCACAACTTGATTATATATCATCTATAAAAATTTTAGGGTCATTGGATTTGTGGTTTCTTATATACACGAGTTTCTTTGCAGTGTTACATATCTGGTTTTTACTCGGTAGAACAGATTAACCTTTGTTCGATCTTTTGATCGTAACTTGAGTTTTTCTTGACGGATTTTCATAATTCTTGCTGTGACGCCTTCGTGACTTGATTCTCCACAATCTATATTGGTTTTGTCACACTTGATCACGTTTAGATTAGTCGCACACATGATTTCTTTAGCAGATCAATTTTATGCCGAGGGTTTTTGTTGGTTCCGCTGAAAAGTTGTAATCTACCATTCACCCCCCCCTCTAGTAGCTTTTCACGTGCTCTTCGATCCTACACTAGTCCGTCCCACAATAAACTAGTTCGATCTCAGACAGGCCCCATTGGCACGTTTGAGAACAGACAAGTCTGGTAAGGATGGATTAGTCCAGCCTACCAGGACTTAGTTTTAAAATTTCTCTTCTCTCACAAAACGGACTTGTATAGCCCACTCCGGACTAGTCCGAAGTCACACAAGAGTTTTGTTCTGCTTGAAAACGGACCGGTGAGACATGGCAGACTAGTCCAGCCTTCCAGAACTTAGTCTCAGAGACGCACAAAGACTCACACAGCGGACTAGTCCATCCCAAAATGGACAAGTCTGAAGTCACACGGAGTTTCTTGTCCCGTCTAACATCGAAGTAGTCTAGTGTGGCCGGACTAGTCTGGCTTTGTCCTTAAGGCCTCCTAAGACAACTCTCTCACCAAATTTCCAAAACTAAAATTTGAGCCCCCTAATGATTCTCAAGCACTTAAATTGATGAGACCCTCTACACAACATGTCGATCGTAGACTTAAAGAACTTAAAACCCTAATTGCTACTCTTGTGAGTCTCCAATGCCCGTTTCCATTATTTTCATTTTTGAGGGGATCCACATCCATTTTTAACCTAATACATGTGCTTATACTCAATGAAGCTTGTTAGATCCTTAATTGTCATCATCAAGCATCCAAAAGTCACGGTGATTACCTAGATGCACTTTCAATACCACATATAAATTACCATCAGAAAACCTGTACTTTGCACATATTAACTTCCAAAAGACACCACCACCATTTTTTCTACAGTTGAGGTTTTGGTAATTGTCCCTTCATCTAGAGACACTTTATTATTTCAACTCATCAGAGCATGACACACCGACTTTAGAGTGTATAAACCTGCCTTCTCCAAGGACCAAGTCCAAAAATCATCACCCTCACCTTAGTAAGTGAAATATTAAAAATGTCATCAACTTCATGGGTATGAATTCACGTCTGACAAGATCATCCTTACAAAAACCAATACCATGATAAATCAAATTTAGAGACTATTATAATATCTTATTCACTGAGTTTAACAGATGGTCGCATGCAACAGATCCCTAGGATCTAGCTAGAGTTCCAAACCTAGACTGTAGTTCTATAGCCAATATGTTGTATTAAGCCCAGGTCCAAAGAGATTTCTTACAAAGGTGAAACTAGAAAGGAGTTAACTAGTGTTTCTCTATCCCATCGGGGTTGAACTGCGTTGATTGTGTAGTCATGGCTATTGAACTATAAGCCGCACATGATAGCCTTCGCCGGACAGTGGATGCATGCATGGGTGTCCGCCACTCTCGCATTGAAGTAGGTGGAGAAAGGGAGAGGCAATTGTGGCGGCCTCATGCTTTTACCCCGCATATACCCCTACAGTTATGGTAGATGTGCTTTGCCAATTCCCTATGCAAAATGGTGGTAGTGTGATTGTATCTTCACACTGGTTGTCGTCAGGTCTCTCCCTGAGGATGGTGTCAGGCGGTGGATTAACTTCGGAGGTCACATCGCGTGCCTAACCAAGGATTGGACAGCGCTCGACACTTCGTGCTAGGTCCTGAGTTCCTTTCTCGAGATGAGGCTGCTGCGCTCAGTTGATATTTACGATGGTAGAGATGGTGAATCAAGTAATTAGTGGCCCGAGAGAAGGGGTATTGTTGGATCAAGTCTGGGCGATGGACCCCAACTCGACCGTTGGGGCTTTAGACCGTTCGAAGTGGCGCACTATAAAGCATACTGTATACACTGTAGCGCAGTCGAAGTTTAGAGTATGTACTGTAAAAGTAGAACGAGAATCGTGTATAGAGTATGCTTTAGAGTACGCTGGTGCGGATAGCCTTAGCCGCCCAACCATGTTTTTCACTCTTTCTTCATCTTGGGATGTGGGCCACCTCTTCACCTTGCGAGGCTTTACAACTGTGAGGCTTTTTTTAGCGGAAAAGGCAGGTGCTCTGCCGTTGCATTGAAGTAGGAGAGAAAAAACATTACATATGGTTTCAGTTTTTAGTGAGAATCAAATGCAACACGACAACCTAGATCGCCCAAACACAAAAAAATATGACTAAGAGAAATTACAAAACACAAGCCAACAGAGCATCATGTCACAAATGCACCGATAGTTTTCCCTGAGTGCCACACTCTAGCCAGTGAAACCAATCTATCTCCTCGTTTGTTCAGTGTGCCACCTGAATGGGTTCCATTTCTTTTCCCTCAAAGATTATTCTATTTCTTTCCTTCCACACATTCCACCAAGAATATAGGAGGATCCCCACATTCCGTTTCCGTGTCATTATCGGGTATCTACGTGAGGCTATTTGGAACCATTCTGCCACACCAGATGGCCCCTGCTCCTCATCATCGTCGATATGGTTGGAGAACCAACTTGACACTAGTCGGAGGGTCTGCTTGGAGAAGGCGCACTCTAAGAGCAAGTGAGGTATCGTCTTAGTGTGTTGAAAATAGAGGGGGCACACCATATTATTGTCTCTGCCCCGCCTCTCTAAATTATCCGTAGTCAACTCATGCATTGATGTCCAACCGAAAAACTTGACTTTTAGTTCTGCCTTTGCTTGCCATAGCCATTTCGTTTTGAAAGGCCTGACCATGTCTATGAATTGAGCATTGTACGCTCACTTTGTTGAAAACCTTCCTGTTGCAGACCACTTCTATTTTATTGTATCTGGTGTATGTTCATGCAGTGTGACTCCATGTAGCAAGTGCCACAGATTGACAAATTTTTTCATTTGTTACACCGTTGATATGTGCCTCACCGCCCTTATCCAATTGCCATTTGTCATTTCCTTGGCCACTGGATTTTTGAATTTTGTCAGCTAATAAAGAGTCGGCGCCAGCTCTCTGCATGACTTGTCCCCTGTCCATATGTGTTGCCAGAATACAGTTTTCATGCCATCTCCAACTTGTATCTCCACTGACGCTGAAAAAAAATCCACATCCCTTTGACTGCCAGGCAGCTGCATCCCCTTCCACGGTTTATTCTCTTCCTACCACGATTCCCACAACCAATTGAGTCTTAGTGCTGAGCTGAACTTGTTTAGTTATGGAACCCAAGTCCGCCTAAGTTCTTCGGCCGACACACCATATGCCAGTTTACAAAATTTACTCCCCTTTTGTGATGGTCTTCTCCTTCCCCTGTTCATATAAATCTCCTTATGATAGAGTCTATTTTTTTATAACCCACTGCAGTAGTATATGATTGCAAATAATGCGTAAACAAGATCGAACACGAGACACAGATCTTTACCTAGAAAACCCCAGCGGGAAAAAATCACAGACGCCGACCGGCGATCTTTACTATATGATGAGAGTTTACAGTGCGGATTACAATGACGATATCTTCTTTCTTGCTCTCCCTCAACAACCTACAATATGTACTTATAGGGGTGGCTAACAAAGGAAATAAATCCTGAAAATAAATACAATCCATAACGTGGGAGGACTCCACCTCTCACATCTCCTAGGCATCCCCAGCGAGATCAGAATTTGGATCATATTCCAACAAACCCCACCTTGAGACAAATTCCATCTTGTGGCCAATGAAAGGATCATCAATCAACTCCATTCAATAATAAAATAACATTGCACGCCAATAAGTCACTAGGTCTCAAACTGTAATACCAACCAAGCTTGAGCATAGCTCAATCTTGTTAGTATGAACAGGCTTTGTCATCATATCAGCGAGATTATAATGAGTATTCATGTTGCACACTTTAATATCACCGTGAGTTGTAACATCTCGAATAAAGTGATACCTCACATCATATACTTCCTTCTCTCATGAAACATTTGATCTTTTGTAAGGTGAAAAGCACTCTGACTATCACAAAATATAGTGGTGCAAGAATCATCTCCACAAAGCTCAGCATATAAACCTCTAAGCGAAATAGCTTCTTTACAAGCTTCAAAAATAGCCATATATTCAGCTTCAGTAGTTGATAAAGCAACAATAGACTGTAAACAAGCTTTCCAACTAATAGCACAACCACAAATGGTGAAAACAAAACCCGTGAGAGACCTCTGTTTGTCCAAATCACCAACATAATCTAAATCAACATAACCAACAAGTCCATCTCCATATTTCCCAAACTGCAAACAAGCATTAGAAGTACCATGCACGTATCTCAAAATCCATTGAACTTCTTACCAATTCTCTCTACCAGAACTATCCATGTATCTACTGACGACACTGAATGCATATGACAAATCAGGACGATAGCAAACCATAGCATACATAAGAGATCCAACTGAGCTAGTATAAGGAACTCTAGACATGTACTCAATATCATAATCTGACTCAGGACATAAAGCTGAAGATAATATCAAGTGTGGAGCTAAAGGAGTACCCACTGGTTTAGCATCATGCATACTGAAACGATGAAGGACCTTTTCAAAATAACTTTGCTGACTAAGATATAATTTGCCAGCTTATCTCTCTCTAATAATCTCCATGCCAAGAATTTTCTTTGTTGCACCCAAATCCTTCATCTCAAATTCACTAATCAATTGAGCTTTTAATTTGGCTATTTCTGACTTATCATTTGCAGCAATCAATATATCATTAACATAGAGAAGTAAATAAATAGCTGAATCATCAATGATCTTCAAATAAACACAACTATCATAGGATGGCCGCTTAAAATTTTGAGAGATCATAAAGGAGTCAAATCTCCTATACCACTGTCTAGGTGATTGTTTCAATCCATAAAGTGATTTCTTCAACTTTTAAACAAGATGTTCTGAGCCTTGAACAATAAAGCCTTTAGGTTGATCCATATAAATGTCTTCATCTAATTCTTCATGTAAGAATGCAATTTTAGCATCGAGTTGTTCCTACTCATAATCATGCATAGCAACAATACTGAGTAAACAGGGAAAGCTATGCTTCACAACAGGAGAAAAGACATCATTATAGTCAATATATCTGACTATAACCTTTAGCAACCAACCTTGCTTTATACCTAACAGTCTCATTAGGATAAATACGTTCTTTCTTCTTGAAAACCCACTTACAACGAACAAGTTTCTCCTTTTAGGCAATGGCACTAAATCCCAAGTATCATTCTTTTCAAGTGACTCCATCTCATCTTGCATAGCGGCAACCCAATTATTGCAGTCAGCAGAAGTAATAGCCTCAGAATAATAAGAAAGTTTTGCATTACCTTCAACATCTTCTGCACAACTCAAAGTCTAAGCAACAACGTTGCATTCCTCAATTAACCTCTTGGGTCGAATATGAGGCCTCCTAGACCTGTCAACTGCAATTGTGAAGGCTGCACAATAGGAGAAGAATGTGGGATAATAGATGAATCATCATCAATAAGTGCATCCGAGTCAACAGTATCTGGTGTATCTGCTGAATCAATTAAATGCTCCACTTGCACACTAGAGGTCTGAGAACTCTGAACAGGAGCAATAGTATCCATAGAATTAGTAGTCATAGTATTCATCAAAGACAATACTCCTGCTAGTTATAACTTTTTTCGATCCAGTATCCCACAATCTATAACCTTTAACACCAGAATCATAGCCATGAAAAATACACTTAATAGCTCTAGGCTCCAACTTTCCACTATCAACATGAGCATAAGCAGGACAACCAAAAATCCTCAACTCAGAATAATTTGCTGGAGAACCAGACAATACCTCAATTGGACTCTTTTATCAATTGCAATAGAAGGAGAACGATTAAAAAGATAACAAGCAGTAGAAGCAGCCTCATCCCAAAAACGTCTGTTAAGACCAGCATTAGACAACATGCAACAATCCTTGGAGATGATAGTTCTGTTCATACGCTCAGCCACACCGTTCTGCTGACGTGTGTGAACAACAGTACAATGTCTCACAATACAATGAGACATACAATAATAACTAAATTTATTATAACAGAATTTCATTCCATTATCAGTACGAAGAACCTTCACCTTTTTCTCAGTTTTATTCTCCACCATAATCTTCCACTCTTTAAATGCAGAAAATGCTTCTGATTTATTCTTTAAGAAATAAGGCCATACCTTTCTCGAATAATCATCAATAATAGTCGACATAAAATGAGCACCTCCAATAGATGTATTACGAGATGGTCCCATAAATCAAAATTCACATAATCAAGAATACCTTCAGTTGTATGAACTGAAGTGTTGAATTTCACCCTCTTGTGCTTGCCAAACACACAATGCTCACAAAAGTCCAATTTCTTGATGTTGTGCCCATCAAGGAGACCTCTCTTGGTCAAAATTGACAATCCAAGTTCACTCATATGACCAAGACGCATATGTCATAAACTTGTAGCATCAGAATCAGGTGACTTAGAAGAAACAACAACATTACCAATAATAGTAATGCTTTGTAGAATATATAAATTTTATTTTAACAAGTCACCTTTCATGACAACAAGAGAGCCTTTAGTTACCTTCATAACTCCAACTTCAGTAGAATACTTGTAACCATTGAGATCAAGAGTACTCAAAGAAATAAGATTTCTCATAATAGCTGGAACGTGCCTCACATTTGTCAATGTCCTGATAATACCATTAGATATCTTAATCTGAACAGATCTAATGCCTATAACCTTGCAAGGTGTGTTATCACCCATGAAAACGGAACCTCCACCTTGGATAGATTCATAAGTGGAGAACCAATCTCTGTTAATACAAATATGAAACGTGCAGGCAGAATCAAGAACCCTTTCATCATTAATTTTAGCACATCTAGCAAAAGCAACGAGAACATCTCGATTAGAACTGCTATTGGAAGATACAACATAGGCACTACTATCATCACTGGATTTTTTTGTAGACTTTTGAGTAACCTTTCTCTTTTCTTTATTCTGCAGCTTGTAACATTCAGAGATGTCATGATTATTCCTCTTGCAATATCTGTAGAACTTATCTTTACCTTTGAATTTGGAGCATTGTTTCTTACCACTCGAATTATTATTTGATTTCTTCTCTATCCTACCACGAACAGACAAGCATTCTCCATCAGAGCTGGCAGTGGAATCAGCAGACACAATTTATTTCAGCTTTTTTTAGCATGCAAGACATCATAAACCTCTTGAACAGTGAGAGTATCATAACTGTATAATATAATGTCTCTAAAATTTGAGTAAGAGGGGGGCAAGGAACACAAAAGCATAAGAGCTAAATCCTCATCATCATATTTTACCTTCACGAGCGCTAGGTCCGAAATGATCTCCTTGAAGAGTTGAACATGACAGGACATTGAACCACCCTCTTGCAAATTGTGAGTGAACAATTTCATCTTCAAATGCATCTTGCTGGTTAGATCCTTGGACATGCAGATCGATTCCAGCTTTAGCCATAAAGCAACATCTGTTTTCTATTCCAGAACCATCTTTATCCATAAAGAAACATCGGTTTCCTATTCCAGAACCACTTGCAAATATTGTTAGATAAATGAAGATGAATTTGTGAAAGAGTCTTACGATCACAACGCTTTTCATCGTCGGTCCAAGTTTCTTGCTCCTTGAAGAAGCCATCAAGCGCATCATCTAGATCATTGTGCGCTAATATTGCCCGCATCTTGACTTGTCATAGAGTGAACCATGTATCCCGATCCAGTAGCGAAATGTCATACTTAAGAGAAGCCATGTGAAGAAAATCAGCAACAATTGAATCTGCAGAACCTCTGGTACACTTTGGTGTGCGTGTAGCAACGGAATATGGAAGCCAATAACATGCGTAGAATCTCTTGTGTGCGTGTAGCAGAATTCAATTTTCTTCTTCACACGGAAGAAAGTGTGGATCGTTGAGCCGGCGCTGGACAAGGCCGAACAAAAAACAACAGACACGAAACCCAGAGAAGTGGGAACAATCTTTGACTGGTGCGAGGATCTGCCGTGAGGCAGCTTTTGTATATGGAAAATGCCACTTCAAGACGGAGACGATGTGAGCGATCGATCCAATCTTCTAGCGGCCAGAAGACCCAATGGGGCCCACTGTTGTGCTGCCGCTGACGATCGGGCAGACGGCCAAATCGTCTTCACCATGAGATGAAGACGCGTAGAAGATCAGACCGCGATGCACCGCAGAATAACAGCACGCCCTCTGCGGCGGCTGTGCCGTACTCGATGAAGCTAGATTGAATCTGGCGGTGCACGGACGAACAGATCTAACCGCTTGCGGCGGCAAACGTAACAAGGATTTAACCTTATTTTTTTAATCGATCTCGTGTCTGGCTTTGGTACCACTTGTTAGCAAATAATGCATAAACAAGATCGAATACGAGACACAGATTTTTACATAGAAAACCCTTGCGGGAAAAAACCACGGGCGCAGACTGGTGATTTTCACTATATGAGGAGAGTTTTAGTGGAATTTACAATGAGGGTCTCTTCTCTCTTGCTCTCCCTCAACAGTCTATAAGATGTATTTATAGGGGTGGCTAACAAAGGAAATAAATTACTCAATATAAATACAATCCATAACGTTGGAGGACTTCACCTCTCACATCCCCTAGGCGTCCCCAGTGAGATCGGAATTTGGATCATATTCTAACAGTATAATCATTATCGCGTAATAAATAACTGATGAGGTTAGGACTGATTTCGCTAAAGTGACCCTTCCCGCTTTAGTCAATAACTTTCCATTCCAAGTCTGCATTCTTCCCCCCACTTTGTCGATAAGAGGTTGAAAGTTCACTTTTCTCAATTTTTTAACATGCAACGGTAGTCTCAGATATTTACGCGGAAACTTGCACACTTTTTCAGGAAAAAACTATCTCAATCCCTGGAGTTCCTCTTCCTGCACCCTTATTGGGTACAGTTCCAACAGTGATGCTCATGTGCCGTCGTTGCTTAATGATGGTTAACGGAAATCCTGATTCCGATTACGCTGACAGTTGGGACTTTAGTCGAGAGTTAATAATATGACCAGCTACCTATACATACATTCCAATACATATACATCACGAGGATGAATATATACAGCAGAGGCCATACCAACGTTTTGGGGCATCCAGAATCTACCTAAAATTTGGATGGAATGTTCTTAGAGGCCAGATCAGTAGTTTAGCCATTTTTCTCATGTTGCCGGAGTAACCGGTTGAAACTTTAACCCCACGCAAGAACTTGATACCTAAATGGTATTTTGTCGGGGGACATTTTTCTCATCACGGGGATCCCTAAGGAGATGAGCAAGGGAGTTTGGACTAGGTGAATGGGGGCTTGGCCTAGTGGCTAAGTACTTTGAGTAGCACTACTAAGGTCCTGAGTTCGATTCCCGGTGGGAGCGAATTTCAGGCTGAATTTCACAGTATTAAATGCAGGTACTCTACACAGGAAGTCATGAGTGCAGAATCTGGAGTGCACTTACGAAAATGTGATGGGATGAACGAGTCGTAATATTGGCTTACGAAGTCCGGTCCATAGTTGTGTGCTTAGTCATCCAGTTATCGTCGCCTTGTTCTAGACAATAGGTTGTGAGTGTCTGCATTTGTACTTGCTTGTAATAAATTGGTCATAACCTCCTCGGAGGGGAAGGTCGGGACTTTACCCATCATCTAAAAAAAGACTATAATAGGTATCACCGTGACTGTAATAGGTATAGATACTCATGACTGTAATAGGTAAACTTTCAGTTATGAGCTAGTCAACACTGAACTAGATTTACGGTATGGTAGAACAGAGGAGGTAGCCTGATGCCCTGATGAATCTGAACATTGAGCCCCTGCACAAACAAAGTTAGCTGGAAAGATTAAAACATGTCTTTTCTTTTTTGAGTGGCGCAAACAAGAGGAATACAACTCATCATCATCAAATTAGGAAACAAGAGGAACACGTCTCATCATCAGACGAAGAGGGGAGAGAACAGAGGACAGGGGAAAAGATGAAGACGAGAAACACAGGAGGGAGAGACAGGGGTCACCTCTGATCGGAAATAGCAAGATAAAGACGAAGTGCGAGTTCTTCTCCTTCCTCTACGTCGGGGCACAGACAAGGAGAGGTCGAGGGAGGGGAAGGGGGCTTGCGACAGGGAGGCAAGCTGTGCGAGGGGGGCGACAGGCACGGTGACAGGGACATGAGATGTCCGAGGGGAGCAAGTGGCGCGGCAGCGAGGGAGGCGAGCTGCGCGAGGGGCCACAAACGTGGCGGCGGGCATGCGAGCGGGTTGGGGCGAAGTCGGCTGGGAGCAGGGGGTGATCAGAGGCGAGAGCAGTGGCACGAATCGAGGATGGGAGGTGAGAGCGGCGGCGAGGATTGGGGATGGGAGGCGAGTGGCGTGGGGAAGTGAGGACAGTGGCGCGGATCGAGAGTAGGAGGCGAGAGGCAGGGCGGAGACGACCGACGCAGGGCGAGGCGAGCATCACGGCTCGGAGACGACCGACGCGGGGCGAGGCGAGCATGGCGGCGCTATGACACCAAGTTTCGAAAATGAACCAAGTGCGACGCATATGTGTGCCTAGGACGTTGATCACACATACACGAGTGCATCACAAACAATATACAGAAAATTACCACAACACATATTAATAAAGAAGGTATTTTTATTACAATATTTAAATAATCCTCAAATTACAACTCTAATGATCATTATTAATAAATCTGAAACTAATACAGCAGAAATAATCTAAACATGAAGCTAAGCAACTAAGCAATAGGGTAGTGCGGCTCCAAGCAACACCACAAGAAAGTCGATGGCAGCACACAACCTAGTACTCCGCATTATCCTTAGGATACTCTCAAACATCACCTGAAACTATTGGTGAGGGAATAGCAAAGGTGAGCACATGTCGTACTCAGCAAGTGTGGGAAAATAATGACATGTAGCTTAAACAAGGAATGATAATAAATAATGGTTATTTACTGAAAAGTACATTTAAAACATGTAAAAGCATACTAAGATGTCTATATGAATTAATCTCATCATAACCCAAACAATTAACACAATATGAATTCATCATTAATTATCCATCCATATACTAGATTATTACCATCATCACCAACCATGTCCATTTTCATAACTCAAACCATATCCATAACCAAACCATCCCGATTCTCAAGATCCACTCTAATCATGAAAGTTGTCCAGGTGCTCATAACTGGGAGCACGGCTATCATGATTGTTTTTAACACTCTATAGATGTTGTACCACTTTACCCGCATGTTCATGATTTCATCACCTTTCGGTGACTAAAAAACTCTATCATGCCTTATCAAACTTTTGTTGGTGTGTGGCCAAGAGATCACAAAATAGCTTTCACAAAGGGACTACTAGTATATACGGACCCACTAAGGTTTCACCAGCAAGCTTGAATCTCCATTCTCTCACCCGCGGGCCCCTTCATGTGCCATGCGGTTCCTAGGGTAGCCCTCCTCAACTCCCATTCCTCGCACCATCCAATGGTCCAAACAATACAAGCAGCAAACCTAATTATTCAGCTACGCTGCACCCAAACATGGCCTTGTACTGGCTTATTCTCGCATGAACCGGTCCTTAGATCTAAAGCATGAAAGACCGCCGTATCATCCAACCCAATCTACAAACCATGCTTGCTTAGATCTCCCAAGTCCCATGTTACCAATTAACCATATTAATCAATTCACATAAGCCATAAGTTCAATAATTCATAATTAAGCCATTTAGTTATTTTTCCCATCCAATATAGTTAGAGCGAAGCAAAAAGGTAAGATACCCTTCCCGACTCTCTACAATGTATTCCAAGCGACAAGAATGATTAAACAAGACTAGTAAACACCTATCTTGGGTTTCCTGTCAATTTGACATAAGCATGCAGTTTTCCAAACAAAACATTTAAAAACAGGATCGAAATGATCAAGGACACTCGCCTTGCTCTTGAGATTGATAAAAGTCAAAAGCTTCGAAATTCTGATGTTGGAGGTCCTCGACAACACCCTCTAGAGCAACACCTCCTATATCGGGCAAAATACATACAAAACAAGCATTATAATCAATAAATGCTCATATATTACTCAATATGCGATGACATGCATGAATAATGCAATTGGTAATGCATGTTATTAGGTTGACAACATTGCTTACTAACTAGTTACAATTAAGTTTTACATGTGACAACAAGTTCCAAGTCATTTTGAACAATATTAAAGAAGTTCCAGGAATTTCTAGAACAAGAAGCCCAGACTAGTCCGCACAGGGACCAGACAAGTACGCCCTGGACCAGAAAGTCGATCAGAGTAGTCCGCACTGGACCGGACAAGTCTGCTATGGCTTGGGTTTTTGCGAATTTCAACTAGAGCATAGTTTGAGTTGAATTATGGGACCAAGATTGACGTAGGAATATGATCTAAGGTAATTACCGTGAATTCAACAACTCAAGGATCGAGAATTCGATGAAACTCGAGATCTTGACGTCTAGATCTAAAGAAGATGAAGAATTGGTGGAGAATTGACGATAATGTCAATGAGTTGACAAAGATCGATCTTGCTTGATCCTTCTCCTTCCTCCTTCTCTTCTCCTGGCTGCGGTGAACTCTTCTTGATGGTGGCTCTCACGAACTAGGATTAGGAGTTTCTTCAATTGTGACCAAAGGGTGAGAGGGTGGGTGTTAGGGTGTCTATATAGGGGTAGTGTAACACCCTCATTTTCATCCATCATGCATTGCATACATTCATATACATGGGTAACATTAAGCAACATAAAAAGGAACAAGTTTAAAATGAATTAGAAACAATACCGCACTTAAGAATTCTTTAAAGTGCGGACTAGTCCGTTTTTGGTGCGGACTAGTCCGATTTCTTTCTGACCTCGCTCGGAATTGTCCGTTTTTATGCGGACTAGCCTGTTTTCCCTCTGGACTTTTTTGGACTTGTACGGTCTTGTGCGGACTAGTCCAGTGTTCCAATTTCCTTGAACAATTTGCTAAGTCCCTGGACTTGTCCGGACTAGTCCAGTGTTCCAACGGATTTGTCCATTTTTTCCCTTCTAACCAAAGTCGGACTTGTCCGATTTTTGGCCAGACTTGTCTGTTTTCCCCTTCTGGATAAGTTCGGACTTGTCCAATGTCCAGTCCGGACTTGTCATATTTCTCTCTGTCCAACTTCTTACTAGTCTGGTCCTTTTCGGACTTGTCCGATATATCACGACTCCAAGTTGATCTTTTGTTTCACGACTTGTTCCTTGGGTTTTACGTTAAGTGGGCCTTGGGACGTTGTGCCTAACTCTTTTAGAGCCCATGTGGGACTCTAAACCGACCTCTACTCATCCCAAACACAAAATCCATCTAACCCTAGCCTCCACCTTTATAGAAACAACCCCACCCCTTGGTTTGACATCTGTTTGCCATTTTTCAACCCCACCCAAACCCTAGTTCGTGGAGAGCCGCCATCAAGGAAGGAAAAGGAGACCTAGAGCAAGAAGAAGAAGAGGAGGAAATGAAAGAGGATCAAGATCTCCATCAACTTCACGTTCTTCATCAACAATTCACCATCAAGTTCTTCATCAACCCTAGATCGCCAAGATCCAAGTATTCCCTCCAGGATCCTTGATTCATTGGAGTTCTAAACACCTAGTATACCTTCTATTCTCTTTTCCTTACGTGATTTCAACCCCAAATCTCAAAATTCACGTCGATCTAGGAAACCCTAATTTGCTGATCTCGCGCAGTGCGGACTTGTCCGATCCCTAGCGGACTAGTCCAATTTTCCTGGTTAATTTCTTGTTGAATTAATTCTAAATTTGACCTAATCGACTCCAAACCTGTATAAACTTGTAAATAACTATTAGAACTAGTTAGTGATCATTTAAAGCAACTCAATAACAAGTTCCACCTTGTATTTGAATTAATCATGCATGTCATGTCATATTGAGTAATATTTGTGCACTCTTTGATTGTATTCTTGTCTTGTATGTTATTGTGCGGATTAGATGGATTTGCGCTAGAGAGTGCCACGTAGGATCTCCAACACCAAGAGTATCAAGTCTTTGATCCTAATCAAGCCCAAGAGCAAGGCAAGTGTCCTTGAAGATATTGATCCTGTTTTAAAATAAATGTTTTATTTGCAAAACTGCATGCTCGGGTCAATTTGATGGGAATACTATGATAGGAAGTTTACTAGATTTGTTTAACCACCCTTGTCACCTGGAATTTATGGGAGAGAGTCGGGAAGGGCTTTTTGCCTTTTTGCTTCGCTTAATTAATTGGGATGGGGACACAACTATACCACTTAACTTAATTATGCATTAATGAGATTATGGTTAACATGAACTGGTTAATATGATATGGTAATGGGTGATCTAAGCAAGCCTGGTATGTGGATGGGTTGGATGATATGGTGGTTGCTTGCTTTAGATCTAAGGACCAGTTCTTGCGAGAATAAGCGAGGACTACAGTGCCACCACGAGGCCAAGTATGGGTGTGGCGTAGCTGATTAATTAGGGCTTTGCCAGTGATATTTGGACCATTAAGGATGCTCGGGGAAGGGGTAGTCGGATTGTGTTGTTGATGATTGGTGGGACTACCCTGGGATCCGGATGGCTCAAGAGGGGGCCCTTGGTTGAAGATGTGCTCAGTTGGAGGCATCGCCACCAGTGAAACCTCAATGGGGTCTAAATAGGCTAGTAATCCCTTTGTAAAGGCTATTTTGTGATCTTTTGGACACACACCAATGGAAGTGTGAGATGGCATAATGGAGGTTCTAGTCATCGAAAGGTGATGAAATCACAAACACGTGGGTAAAGTGGTACAAACTCTACAGAGTCTAATAAACTATCATGATAGCCGTGCTCCCGGTTATGAGCACCTGGACAACATCCATGATTAGAGGGAACTTGGTATTGGGATGGTTTTTGGTTATGATTTGGCAATATGGTTATTGTTGAATATGCGGTTATGGTTATGGTTGGTTATGAGTTAACTTCTGATATTGATTATGGTTATTGGTAATGAGAAATCTGGAATATGCATGATTATAATGAATATGGACTTTTCACACTTGCTGTGTACGACACGTACTCACCCTTGCGATTCCCCCAACAGTCGCGGGTCAGGATTGGGAGTATAACATCGATAATGTGGAGTTCTAGGCCGTTTCTACCATTAGTTTGCCTGTGGTGTTGATTGGAGCTACGCATATACGTCCCTATTGCTTAGTTGCATAGTTGCTTAATTAGAGTATTCCTGCTGCATTAGTTGAACTTGTCACTAATATTCATTAGAGCTTGTATTCAAGGATAATATGGTTGTGTAATAAAAGTACTTAATTAATCTTGTTTTGTGGTAATTTTCTGTATACTCTTTTGTGATTGCACTCGTGTATGTGTGTTGAACGTCCTAGGCACACATATACTGCACTTGGTTCATTTTCGGAACCGGGTGTCACAATTTTGTATTAGAGCCAAAGGTTGACCGTAGGACGCAGCCTAGATAGAATGGACACTTTAGGGCACATAGGAGCACTCAAGAATCGATGTGCTTTTGTTTGGTGTGCTGTTTGCTATATATTGTTTGATTGTGTGCTTAATAGAGGATTTTGGGATGCTTTAGCATTGCCATGTCCACCTAGGCTAGTATAGCTAGTTGTTTAGTTTCATATCCCTTGATGCATATAGTTGGGGACGTTTCTAAATTCTTATCTCTTGCTTTTCTTCAGATGGTGAGGACTCGCAACCAGAGGGATGGCAATGATGAGGAGGAGATCAATGGAGCACCTCAGAACAACAAGTGACAAGGACCTGCTTAGGGAGCTATCAATATTGAGTAGTTATTGGCTATGCAGAACCAGCTCATGCAGACTATGATACAGACTATGGGACAACTGCAGGCTAGTAACGTCAACAATCAGCCCCACATGCCTCCACTGCCACCCCCACCTCCTCATAACCGGTTGGGAGAGTTTATGAGGACTAGGCCGCCAACCCTTGCTCAAGCCGCTGACCCTATGGACGCCGATGATTGGCTCAAGTCTATGGAGAAGAAGCTAGCTATTGTCCAATGCAGTGACCGGGAGAAGGTGCTATTTGCTTCTCATCAACTAGTTGGAGCAGCTGCAGATTGGTGGGATTCCTTATGCAATGCTCATGAAAACCAAGAGAGGATCACTTGGGAAGAATTCAAGGAGAGTTTCCATTCTTATTATGTGTCGGAATATGTCATGATCTTGAAGAGGCAAGAATTTGAGAACTTGAGGCAAGGGAGATCAAGCGTGGGTGAATATCTCAATAAATTCACTCAACTCTCAAGGAATGCGCTGGAAGATGTGAGTCGGGACAGCCGGAAGCAATACTTGTTCATTAGAGGCTTGAACAATGAGATTCGAGTGAAATTGCTGAATTATGATTATGCCAACTTCCAGAAGCTTGTGGACAAGGCAATTGTTGCGGAGAACAAGGTCCGAGAGATGGAGCAAGACAACAAGAGGAAGACGCCATATCAAGGATAATAACAAGGAAGTAATGTGCGCCCTCCCTTTGCACCACCCAATGCGCCATATTACAGTTCTTCTGCTCCTGCTTATCGCCCTGGATTTGCACCGCGCCCAACTCAGTTTGTGCAGCAGCGCCCTATTATGCAAGCACCTAGGTCTCCAATGCCTTATGCACCTCGTGCTAATATTCCTGGTGCAAATGTTCAGAACCAGGCTCGTCCCAATAATTCTAGTGGGGTTAAGAAGTGCTATACTTGTGGAGAAGCTGGACACTTTGCGCATCAGTGTCCTAAGTCAGGTCTTGGTCAAAGAAGCAATGCGCCGAGGCAAAACCCAAGACCCAATGGAGGACAGCCGCAAGGGAACCGTGGAAAGCAGAATTTTGCTCGTGGCAATGTGAACCATGTCTCTACGGTGGAAGCTCAAGAAGCGGATGATGTGTTCATTGGTATGTTTCTCGCAAACTCTAACCCTGTGACTATGTTATTTGATTCTGGAGCATCGCATTCATTCATTACATCAAAATATGTTGCCAAATATAGTTTGCCTATCTCTCATATGAAGTTTACTCTATTGGTTAAGTCTCCTGGTGGGGATATGAGGACAAATATAGTATGTCCAAAAGTAAGCCTTAGAATAAGGGGGGTAGACTTCTTTGCCAACCTCACTGTCTTGGATTCTAAAGGATTGGACATTATACTTGGTATGGACTGGTTGAGGAAGCATAATGGAGTCATTGAGTGTGCCACGAAGACGGTGAAGTTGACCAATGAGGAAGGGATCACTGTAGAGTTTGAAGCATCTCAAACCACACCGAAGCAATTGGAGCTGAATCATATGGATGGTACCACAATTGAGGAAATTCCTATGGTGTGTGAATTTTTGGATGTTTTTCCGGACGAGTTGCCAGGTATGCCACCTAACCTAGACATTGAGTTTGTTATTGATTTAATACCTGGAACTACACCTATAGCTAAGAGGCCGTATAGGATGCCTCCTGTGGAATTAGCGGAGCTCAAGAAGCGGATTCAAGAGTAACTAGAGAAGGGTTTTATTCGCCCCAGTTTTTCACATTGGGGATTGCCCATCCTATTTGTGGACAAGAAGGATGAAACGCAAAGGATGTGTGTAGATTATCGAGATCTCAACGAGGTAATGATCAAGAACAAGTACACCTTGCCACACATTGAAGATTTGTTTGATCAGATGAAGGGTGCTTGTGTCTTCTCTAAGATCGATTTGAGGTCGGGATACTTTCAAATGAAGATTAGACCCTCGGACATACCCAAGACAGCTTTTAGGACACGGTTTGGATCATATGAGTACAACGTGATGTCCTTCGGTTTGACAAATGCGCCCGCCTACTTTATGTACCTCATGAATAAGGTCTTCATGGAGTACTTGGATAAGTTCGTTGTGGTGTTCATTGATGACATTATGATCTACTGGAAGAATGGGAAGGAAGATGAGGAAAACTTGAGGCTTACATTGCAAAAATTGAGGGAGCATCAATTGTATGCCAAGTTCAACAAGTGTCAGTTTTGGTTGAGAGAAGAATTGTTTTTGGGTCATATCATCTCAGGAGGAGGAGTATTAGTTGACCCAGGAAAAGTGAGGTACATGTGAAAATGGGAGCCCCCTCAAAATGTAAAGGAAATAAGGAGTTTTCTTGGGATGGCTGGATATTACCGTCAATTCATCAAGGACTTTTCCAAGATAGCCAAGCCAATGACGGAGTTGCTAATGAAGGGGAAAGCTTTCCAATGGACTCAAGCTTGTCAACAAAGTTTTGAGGAGTTGAAGAAGAGGTTAACAACAACCCCAGTTTTAATATTGCCGTACGTGAGCAAGAGTTTTGATATTTATTGCGACGCATCAAGACAAGGACTTGGATGTGTGCTCATGCAAGAAGGTCAAGTGGTAGCCTATGCATCTAGGCAATTGAAGAAGCATGAGCAAAATTATCCAACCCATGATTTGGAACTTGCAGCAGTGGTACATGCATTGAAAATTTGGAGACAGTATATCCTTGGACATAGGTGTGAAATTTATACGGATCATAAGAGTCATAAGTATATTTTCACACAAACGGATCTGAACTTGAGACAACAAAGATGGTTAGAGCTGATCAAGGATTACGATTTGGGGATCAATTATCATCCAGGGAAGGCTAATGTAGTGGCCGATGCCTTGAGTCGGAAAGGAGTAAGCCACCAACTCGCAGTTTGAGAATTACCATCTGAGTTATGTAAGGAGTTTGAATGGTTGAACCTTTGATTTATAAATAAGATGGGGATAACGAAGTTAAATCTGACTTTGGAGCAAGATGTTTGAGAGGGCCAAACGAAGGATGAGGAAATCCAAGAGATCAAGGAAAGGACCCAAGAGGGAAGAGAATTCAGGTTTGATGAATATGAACATGGTACTCTATGGCTTGGTAAGGGCATTGTTGTGCCTAATGTGAAGCATATTCAGGAGAAAATACTAAAGGAGTCACATGAATCGCCTTACTCAATTCACCCCAGTTGTACAAAGATGTACAAGGACATGAAGACATGTTATTGGTGGGCTAGCATGAAAAAGGACATAGCTGAATATGTAGCCTTGTGTGATGTGTGCCAATGAGTCAAGGCGGAACACCAAAGGCTAGCTGGATTGTTGCATCCATTGAAGATCTCAGAATGGAAGTGGGAAGAAATCGGTATGGACTTTATAGTTGGATTGCCCCGTACTCAGTCCGGCTATGATTCAATTTGGGTAATTGTGGATCGGTCGACCAAATCAACTCATTTCATCCCTGTGAAGACCAAGTATACAGCTGCACAATTGGATGACATATACATGGAGCATATTGTGTGTCGACACGAAGTACCAAAGAAGATAGTATCGGATAGAGGTTCTCAGTTTACCTCTAGATTTTGGCAGAAATTGCACGAAGCACTGGGAACAAGGTTCAATTTTAGCTCAGCATATCACCCTCAGATGGATGGACAAACTAAGAGGACCAATCAAATTTTAGAGGATATGTTAAGAGCTTGTGCTTTGAAGCATGGGAAAGGTTGGGACAAGAGTTTGCCATACGAAGAATTTTCATAGAACAATAGTTACCAAGCAAGTTTGAAGATGTCACCATATGAGGCACTATATGGAAGGAAGTGTAAGACGCCCTTGTTTTGGAGTGGGACAGGGGAGAATCAAGTATTTTGACCCGATGTGTAGCAAGAAGCTGAAAAGCAAGTCCAAATAATTCATGAAAACTTGAGGGCCGCTCAATCAAGGCAAAAAGGCTATGCGGACAATAGGAGAAGGAAATTAGCCTTTGAAGTGGGAGACTTCTTCTAACTCAAGGCGTCACCAATGAGGGGTCACAAGAGGTTTAACATAAGAGGAAAGCTAGCACCTCGCTGTATTGGACCATTCAAGATTTTGGACAAAAGAGGAGAAGTAGCATATAAGTTGGAGATGCCAGCTCATCTTTCAGATGTCCATGATGTGTTTCATGTTTTCCAGCTCAAGAAGCGCTTGAGAGTACCGGAAGAACAAGTGCCAATGGAAGAATTGGAACTAGAAAAAGATTTGACTTATGCCGCGCAACCGGTCAAAATCTTGAAAACCAAGGAGAGAGTCACAAGGAACAAGATTATTAGATGGTGTAAAGTGCAATGGAAGCATCACACAGAATCGGAAGCAACATGGGAGTTGGAGGATAATCTCAAGACGAAATTTCCCAATCTCTTCTCTTCCGCATCGAATCTCGAGGGGGAGATTCATTTTAAGGGGGGTAGGTTTGTAACACCCTTATTTTCATCAATCATGCATTGCATACATTCATATACATGTCTAACATTAAGAAACATAAAAAGGAATAAGTTTAAAATGAATTAGAAACAATATCGCAGTTAAGAATTCTAGAAACTGTGGACTAGTCCGTTTTTGATGCGGACTAGTCCGATTTCTTTCCGACCTCGCTCGGACTTGTCCGTTTTTATGCAGACTAGTCTGTTTTCCCTCTAGACATTTTTCGACTTGTCCGGTCTTGTGTGGACTAGTCCGGTGTTCCAATTTCCTTTAAAAATTCGCTAAGTCCCTGGACTTGTCCGGACTAGTCCGGTGTTGCAGCAGACTTGTCCATTTTTTCCCTCTCACTAAAGTCAGACTTGTCCGATTTTTTGCCAGAATTGTCTGTTTTTTCCCTCTGGATAAGTTCGGACTTGTCCGATGTCCAGTCCGGACTTGTCCGATTTCTCTCTGTCCAACTTCGGACTAGCCCAGTCCTTTTCGGACTTGTCAGATATATCGTGACTCTGAGTTGATCTTTTGTTTTACGACTTGTTCCTTGGGTTTTACATTAAGTGGGCCTAGGGACATCGTGCCTAACTCTTTTAGAGCCCATGAGGGACTCTAAACCGAGCTCTACTCATCCCAAACTCGAAATCCATCTAACCCTAGCCTCCACCTCTCTATAAACAACCCCACCCCTTGGTTTGACATCTGTTTGCCACTTTTCAACTCCACCCAAACCCTAGTTCGTGAAGAGCCGCCATCAAGGAGGGAGAAGGAGACCTAGAGCAAGAAGAAAAAGAGGAGGAAACGAAAGAGGATCAAGATCTCCATCAACTTTGCATTCTTCATCAACAATTCACCATCAAGTTCTTCATCAACCCTAGATCTCCAAGATCCAAGTGTTGCCTCCAAGATCCTTAATTCATTAGAGTTCTAAACACCTGGTATACCTTCTATTCTCTTTTGCTTACATGAATTCAACCCCAAATCTCCAAATTTACGTGGATTTAGGAAACCCTAATCTGCTAATCTCGCGCAGTTTGGACTTGTCCGGTCCCTAGCGGACTAGTCCAATTTTCCTGGTTAATTTCTGATTGAATTAATTCTAAATTTGATCTAATAGACTCCAATCCTGTATAATCATGTAAATAACTATTAGAACTAGTTAGTGATCAATTAAAGTAACTCATTAACAAGTTCCACCTTGTATTTGCATTAATCATGCATGTCATGTCATATTGAGTAATATTTGTGCACTCTTTGATTGTATTCTTGTCTTGTATGTTATTGTGCGGATTAGACGGATTTGCGCTAGAGAGTGCCGCGGAGGATCTCCAGCACCATGAGTTTCAAGTCTTTGATCCTAATCAAGCCCAAGAGCAAGGCAAGTGTCCTTGAAGCATATTGATCCTATTTTAAAATAAATGTTTTGTTTGCAAAACTGCATGCTTGTGTCAATTTGATGGAAATCCTATGATAGGAAGTTTACTAGCTTTGTTTAACCACCCTTGTCACCTGGAGTTTATGGGAGAGAGTCGAGAACGATTTTTTTCCTTTTTGCTTCGCTTAATTAATTGGGATGAGAACACAACTATACCACTTAACTTAATTATGCATTAATGAGATTAAGGTTAACATGAACTGGTTAATATGATATGGTAATGGGTGATCTAAGCAAGCCTGGTATGTGGATGGGTTGGATGATATGGTGGTATCTTGCTTTAGATCTAAGGACCGATTCATGCGAGAATATGCCAGGACTACAGTGCCAGCACGAGGCCAAGTATGGGTGCGCGTAGCTGATTAATTAGGGCTTTGCTAGTGCTATTTGGACCATTAAGAATGCTCGGGGAACGGGTTGTCGGATTGGGTTGTTGATGATTGGTGGGACTGCCCTAGTATCCGAATGGCTCAAGAGGGGGCCCTTGGTTGAAGATATGCTCAGTTGGAGGCATCGCCACCGGTGAAACCTCAGTGTGGTCTAAATAGGCTAGTAATCCCTTTGAAAAGGCTATTTTGTGATCTCTTGGCCACACAACAATGGAAGTGTGAGACAACATAATAGAGGTTCTAGTCATCAAAAGGTGATGAAATCACAAACACATCGGTAAAGTGGTACAAACTTTGCAGATTCTAATAAACTATCATGATAGTCGTGCTCCGGGTTATGACCACCTGGACAACTTTCATGATTAGAGGGAACATGGTATTGGGATGGTTTTTGGTTATGGCTTCGCAATATGGTATAGTTGAATATGTGGTTATGGTTATGGTTGGTTATGAGTTAACTTCTGATATTGATTATGGTTATTGGTAATGAGAAATATGGAATATGGATGATTATAATGAATATGGACTGGTATTATGAAGAGTATTATGGTGATTACATGGTTTATGATGGGTTTATTTCACATACATAATACATATTGCTTTTCAAATGTTTTAATGTACTTTTCAGCACTTAGCCATTATTATTATCATCATTTGAATCAGCTACATGTCATAGTTTCCACACTTGCTGAGTACGACATGTACTCACCGTTGCAATTCCCCCAACAGCTGAAGATCATAATCGAGAGTATAACATCGATAATGCGGGGTTCTAGGCCGTGTCTACCGTCATATTGCTTGTGGTGTTGATTGGAGCTGCGCATATACGTCCCTATTGCTTAGTTGCATAGTTGCTTAATTAGAGTATTTCCGCTGCATTAGTTGAACTTGTCATTAATATTAGAGCTTGTATTCAAAGATAATTTTGTTGTGTAATAAAAGTAATTAATTAATCTTGTTCTGTGGTAATTTTCTGTATACTCTTTTGTGATTGCACTCGTGTATGTGTGTTGAATGTCCCGAGCACACATATACTGGACTTGATTCATTTTCGGAACCGGGTGTCACAGGTAGAGAGGTAGGGTTTGGGTAGATTTCGTGTATACGGCAGTGGAGGCCTTGTAGGGGTCCCACACGGACTCCACTGGGGTTGGGCACAACGTTCTTGGGCCCAATTAAGGCAAATACCCAATAACATATCGTGGAGGAAAAACTGAATCCGGGTCGGGTACACCGGACAAGTCCGCTAGGGGCCGGACTAGTCTATCGGAAGACAAAAAGTTGAACAGATAACTCCAGTATCAAGCCGAACAAGTCTATTCGCAAGCAAATCGAAGTTCTAGAAAGTTAGACAAACAAGTCCGGACAACAACAGAAACGGTTTCGGACTAGTCTGCAGCAAAAAGCAGATAAGTCCGGGGGACAACAGAGAGCAAAACCGGACTAGTCTATGGTCCAAACCGGACAAGTCCGCACTGCTGCAGAATTTAAATGTTGATTTGGTTCTAATTCTTTTTAAACTTGTTCCTTTTTGTGTTGCTTAATGTTAAACATGTATAAGAATGTATCAAAGTGTTGAAGTGACACATCCCTCGGATCCGCTAAGTATCAGCCCGCGGAGGTTCTTGATCGACATGGCTTAGTTCTCAATCTAGTCGTCGCGCGTACGAGAGTATGGGATGGTGGTTTTTACGAGGTTCAGGCCGCAAGAGCGTAACACCCTACTCCATGGTGAGGTTGTATTGCTGGTGTGTGTGTGTGTATTGGGGATTGGATGTTCGATTGTTGATCCTTTGTAACGGTGGCGGTCTGTTCCTTTTATGGACAAGGCCAGACACCTTACAAGTGGGGTCCGGGGCCCGACAAGTGGCCCCGAAAAATCTTATCCTAAAGATCTAAGACTTCTCGCATAAGTTTCCTCTGGCGAGGCTTTGATGACTTGTCGACTTGCTTCCTCGGCCTCCAGTGGCCCATGCGTAGTCGTTGATGAGGGCACGGAATTTCCCATCCATCTGTCCTTGGTGTCGTAAGATACCCACTTGGCGGAGTGGGGTAGGCCTATTGCACCTTTACTGTGATGCGATTGGGCGCAGCGGTACCTGACAGCAGGCGTGCGCCGCGTCACGCACTTAAGGAAGATGGGGACCTTCAATGCCTGATGTGGACAAGGCGCACCTCCCTCTTAACTTCGCAACTCAGCACCAAAGGAAAGTTGCAGGGTACGTGGCAGCTCGGGAGCTGGCCTCTTTTGGGGAGGCCGGGTCCCGACCCGCTGACCACGTGGCAGATCCGGAGCCTGCTCCTGAGTAGAGTGGGGGCTCCAGGGCCGCTGGACACGTGGAAGATCCAGAGCCAGCCTTTTCGAGGAGGTAGCCTGTCTGTTGTCTTGAGCCACGTGGCAGCTCCGGATCCCACCCCCATGGGGCGAGCGGGATCACGTCCTGTTGGACACGTGGCCGCTTGGGAGCTCGCCCCTGAGAGGGAGCTGGACTCCTCGTTGAGGTTCATGTGGTTACTCCGGACCCCATATCTGAGGTAGAGGGATCCAGGCCTTCTTGGACACATGGCGCCCTCGGACCCCACCTTGGCTGGGGACAGGGCTCCTAGGCGGCTTTAGCCTGTGTGCGGGGGTACCCGATATGCTGGGTACCAATAGTGGCCCCTAGGTCTACCATGGGGTGAGGTGATGAGCTCGAGGGTGGAGCTCTATTCCTGCTTTCCCGCACTATCTTTCGATTTTGTCTTGATCAGCCGAAACGGTGCATGCTTCTGCAATTGTGGCCACGCATCCCTCTCAAGTTGAGGGCTTGTGGTGATGGTATCTTTGCTTGATGCAGCTTCTTTACTGCGACAATTCCCGATGCGGCTATTGCGCTTCTACTCCTTCCACTCCCGCCTTTATGGGAACCACCGGGTTGCCTTCTCGGGTTGATGCCCCTTTAGGCCGACCTCTCTGACAGAGGACCTGGGCCTTCGTCGGGGATGCTATGGGTTGAGCAGCGGGTTTTGGCCCCAAACGATTAGCTTGGTGCGCTCAAACGCATAACAGGGTGTTAGAAGGAAACCTTTGTGGGCAAAGGTGGTTCCTCCTTACGCACACCCCAATGTTTGAGCCTTTGTCTTCCTCCTTGAGCACCTACTCTCTCCCCACCTTCAAGGTTCTCGACTCCTTCTCTAATGGACTCAGCCTTGCCTCCTTCTCGCATAGTTGACGTAGCGCCTGTGAGGCGGATGTTCGATTGGGAGGATGAGGTGCAGCGGGATCTAGTCTATCCTGGCACCCTGCCTCTGGAGGTGGGGGAGAAGGAGATCGTCTTCTTCTAGGCGTACGCGTACTTTGGGTTGGTTCCTCCCATTTCCTCCTTCTTGGTGACACTCCTGGAGGTCCTCGGGCTCCAGCATCACCGACTTCGGCGAGAACACCGCCACTACCACCAGAGAGTTCGGCGACAAGTGCAAGATGTTTGTCAGGGTGCACCCGTCCGTGCTGGTGTTCCAAAAATTCTTTGTGCTTAGGCAGACCGAGAAGAAGAGCAAGACAAGCTTCCTCGGCGGCTACTAATTCTAGCATCGGGCCAACAGCCCCTTCAAGTACATGACCCCGCTCTCCACAGCGAAATAGGCCAATTGGAGGAGCAACAGGGTGATGATACAGGTTGATACCCATGATCGCATGGTCATGCCCACCAGTTGGCTGATATTCCAGAAGAAGACCTAGGAGGAGCGCCCGGAGTTGGAGCAGGAATACACCCCGGTGATGGAGAGGAGCCAATTCTTGGCAAATCATTGCTTGTCGGAGTTGATGTTGATGGCGGACTTTGTTTGCCGATGCCTGGCTCCCCTCCAGTATCACAGCCGCCTGCATGGCTTTACTTTGGGCCACAGGACGACCCCCGACTGGTGCGGGGTCACACACAGAGACGATCCCGCAAGAGGTGCTTGATGCAATGTTCAAGGCATGCAAAGGCCTACTAACTTCTGACGTCTTCAACCTTCTGGGGCCCTATCCGCCACTTTGCTCAGATCAAAACCTTCAGATGAAGATCCTGAGGGGGATGCTAAACCTGGATGCTCTCTGTCTTGCGTCGCGATAGGTTGGTGATGTGGACCTCGAGTTGGCCATCGTTGACTCGCCACTGGAGTCTACACTTGCCTAGGCTCTGAGGCGTCAAGGGTGGAGGATGTGCGCTCTGATGGTGGGAGAAGCAAGGCGTCGGTCGCTGGCGCCGGGAAGGGGAAAGCACCGGTTCCTGACATCGGGAAGGGGAAGTCCCCGGTGGTCGGGTTGTGAAGGAGAAATGCCCCCAATCGCCGCTGAAGGCGCCCTCGCTCCAAGTCAATGTCTCCCGACGTGCCCCTCCTCAACATTGGGTGTCGGCGATTCTTCGGGGGGAGGCTTATTCCATCAAGCGGTGGCTTCGCAAATATATGCGGTCCGCACACCGTCCAGCTTTCCCGCCACCAGTGCAGTCCAAGGTGCCATAGGGGGCTCCGGGAGCATTACGCCTACGGAGCCTCAGGCTAAGAGGCCTCGGGCCGACGTCGGCGGCAGCTCGGGAGGAGGCTCCGAGAGTGGCTTTGTTGGGGTCGGGGCAGATACGCCAACGTAGGGTGGCGGCGTTGCCGGTTGTTTCGGTGGAGGCCCGGCTGGGACGACCTCGCCTGTCACACCGTCGTTAGGACCCGCAGCTTCGGGGCCACCGAAGGTGGAGGCCCGCTGGAGTTTTCGGGGACGTCGGTAAGGCATTCTTACCAATGCTTGCTTCGTTATCTCGCCTATTCTTCTTGAATGTAGACTACAGGGGGGGGGGGTGAATAGGCTTTTTGAACTTTTGTCAGAACCTGAAACACTTAGAAACCTGATCCAACACAGAGAAATCGGACTAGTCCGGTAGGGTGCAGACTAGTCTAGTGTGTGCGGACTAGATCAAACAAGTTTGATCGACGATTTCGATCCAAGTACTCTATGCAGCGGAAATTGAGATGTAACTATAGTGTATTGCTTCAATGAAACTAGATATGGCACAAGTTAACTTTAGTTTCAAAGTTTTAACGTAAGTTGAACAAGATCAAGCAAACCGTAGATTGCAATGAATAGTAAGAACAAAAGTAAAGACATAATGATTTTATCCCATGGTTCGATTCCAAAAAGGAAATCTACGTCCACGTTGAGGACTCCATGGAGGACTGGGACTTTACCAACCCTACCCTTGTCGAATCGCCACGGAGGCCGATTCTTTTGCACTAAACACAATGGGGGTAAATAACCGTGTCCAAGGGGCATTCTCACAATTTGAGGGCTCCCCAAGATTTACAATTCAAAACACCACCAAACACACTCGAAAGATATGTAATAAAATAGCGAGAGTGTGTGAGAGAATCAAACCCAAGAGCTCAAGATGTGAAGAACGTGTCTCACATTTGATCTATGGTTAATCCTCAAGAATTTGATCTTCCTTGCGTTGGATTGTGTGGAGAGACGTGTTTTCTGGGCTCTTGGAAGGTGTGACGGCTCAAGGGGTCGAGAGAGATCATAGTAGGGCCGTGCACCTCTATTATACTAGGGTTTCAAAAGGTTACCATTAGGATTTACAAAGTCTGGACTAGACCATGGTGGACTTCGTACTAGTCTGGTGTGCAGCGTGTGGAAAACCCTAAGTGTTGGGGAATATCGGACTTGTCCGAAAACATGCGGACTAGTCCAATCGGGGCACTGGAGATATTCGGACTAGTCCGACACATATCAGACTAGTCCGGCATGGTGAATCTTTTAGTGAATTGAGGACAAGTCCGCACCTGAAGGACTTGTCTGATTTTAGTCAGAAAGGTTATCAGACTAGTCCAAACAATATCCGACTAGTCCGGTGTCATTAAATTTTGAGGGGCTAAGGACAAGTCCGAAATTGGGGGACTTCTCCAAAGTTGTTCAGTGAGGATTTTGGACTAGTCTGTGGAATATCAGACTTATTCGATGTTGATCACAGGCATTATCGGACTAGTCCGGATTTTATCGGACTAGTTCGGATTTTATCGGACTAGTCCGTTGTGGACAAGTTCGCACTAGGAGGACTTGTCCGATCCTGGACAGAGAGATTATTGGACTAGTCCGGGGAATATCGGACTAGTCTGGACCTGTGTAAGTTTGTGCAGTGAGAGTGTTTTGTTTTGCTTGAGCTCTTGGGGTGCGTTACTCCAACACACTCCATACACAAAGAGTATTCTATTCATCTCTTGAGCTCTTTTCAACTTAATTCCTCACTCTCCTTTCTTTTTGCGCTTTCATCATAATTTCATTAAAACCTGCACTCATCTCAACAATTTAGTTAGGATCTCATTTGTTTGTCATAAATCAACCAAAACCCACAAGGGATGCCTAGATGCACTTTCAATCTCCCCTTTTTTGGTGATTGATGACAACTATTGAGGTTTTAAAAAATATGATTAAAAATCCAGATTTTCATAAAGTGTGCACTTATGAGCTTGGAATAAATTAAACAATGAAAACATAGGACATATGTGCACTCTTTATGGTGTGGTGCAAAACTACGAGTGTGTGAGCAATAATCGTGATGAGAATGAGGTAAAAGAATAATCATAACAACAACAAGCATATAAGTCAATTTCAAAGCATAAACATAGATTGTATCAATGTATCATCACGAACTCCATAAACATAACTTAGAAGAATAATAAGAGTCTTAAAACATTAAAAACAGTCTCACACCACCAAAAGCATAACAGAGATCAAAAGATGCAAATGGAGCTCTCATCTCTCATCTACGGCTACAACCTAGTGACCCCCCTCAATCTCTCCCCCTTTTGCATCAAGGAACCAAAAAGAAGGAGAGGAGGGATCTAGAAGTCGCCGTAGGCTCATTCCTCGCTATCGGTCCTCTCGTCGTCTTCATTGTCTTTAGCATGAGGAGGAGAAGGATGAGAACCACTCGTCGTGCCCCCAACACCAAAATAGGGAAGCTCGGGAGGAGATAAAGGTGGAAGCTCAGAGAAGTCTGAAGCTGAGTCATCAGAGATAATAGGAGATCCAATAGGCTTGATCTCCAGCTTCTAACAAATATTGTTGACATTTTCTTTCACATACTTCATGTTTGCCTTCCTTTCTTTGCTCAACATATGAAGCTTCACTTCAGCCTTTTTGCAAGAACCAAAGATGGAGGCCAAGTACTTCAAGATGCCACTAGGAGACCCTTTTTCAGGAGGGGCCCTAGTAGTGGAGGCAAGCCTCACATCTCCTTGAGCTCTCCTCGGAGCCTCTTCACTTGAGATAGGAGATGGAGCAGTTGGGAGAGAGGCTTGAGGAGGCTTCTGAGGCCTTAAAGGAGTATGCTCTACATCCTTCACGAACTCAATTCCTGTTACTTTCTCAATCATAAACATCAAGTATGGTGCATAGCCATAGGAGCGGTTCGGTGTGCAGGAGATGTTCACCATATCATTCCAAATATAGTCAAAAACATCAAACTTTCTGTCCTTGCTGATCACCTTCATCAATGTCCTCAAATAGCCTTGGACACTCCCTGCATCTCCGACTTTCAGAGCAATAATCTTCTAGAGCACTCCATTTAGAACCATGAAGAATGGCTTCATGTTCTTGGTGGAAGGGGGATTGAATTTTAGGCGAGTGTCATAAAGGAACTTCATCTTGTCCTTCTCCAGTACACTGATATTGTGCATGATGAGCTCATTGCTTCTAGTATCCTCAAGGTGCAGCGGTCTTGCAAACTCATCATAAGTAATGGTATATTTGGATCCATGTTTCATCCAAGTCACTCTCTCTTCTTCATTGCTAGCAAAGTAACAGGTTGCATAGAATTGAGCGATGACTTCATCATTCCAGTTGCACCTGAAGGCAAACAAGTCCTTGAGGCCATGTCTCTCCACAACCTCTATCACCTCATCAAAGGCTTGACAACTCTTTCTCTCAAGATGGGTCCAGTCGATCCATTGGCTTAGGACCACCGGAGTCTTCATCGTGAGATACACGAAACTATAGTAGTCCGCGTGAAAGTTGCTCTAGAATCTTGCATCGACTGCCTTTCTGGAACCGTTGTAACAATCAATCGCCCTGAGCTTTGAAGCTATATAGCTTCCTTTGCTATTGAATCTTTCTTCAGAAGGGTCTCTGTTCCCCTGTCTTGGTGCACTCATCCAGAGAGGGCTAATCGGGTCGGAGGCAATCCCTTTGCCTTTCCCTTTGGATTGGCGATGAGCCGCTGAGCCAGAGCCAATCAAATCTTGAGCTTTTGAAGCTGGCTTCTTTGCTGCAACCTTCCATCGCATCCTAGGTGGGGTGGGTGACGGTTCGGCAGCATGCTCTTGCCTCTTCTTTATTTGCCCCATTGAGGCACGAGGCAAAGGATCCTATTCCATCTCGGCTTCAAAGTCGGAAATCTCATCATTGGAGCTCGACATTGTCCTGACAAGAGAATTATACAATACATGGATGAGGATTGATGGCAGGGAAATGCATTGAGTAGAAGGAAACTAGGGTTGTGTCCAGGCAAAAATCAGACTTGTTCGGTGCTCAAGTGCGGACTAGTCCGGAGTATCAGACTTGTCCGTATAGAGACAAGAATAGTCCGGTGTTCAACTGCTCAAACCCTAACTAGCAAATCAATGGTGTTTCTCAATGCAAAAATGGCTCAAGGTAGATGTAATACAACAAGGAGTCATGTATTAACTAGTGGAGCTAAGCTATTTGGTCCATTACACAAGAAATCGAGGATTCTAGGGTTTTGGAGAAAGTGTACCAAAATCATTCGATTCTTGAAGATGGAGGAGTTGTTGTTGCAGACTAGTGTGTGGACCTCGATCCCCTTGCAATGAAGATCGTTTTCCACGGAGAGCTGAAGAGATTCGGTGGAGGAATCGCCAAATCACCTTGGGGGTGCTCGAGTGAAGAGAGGCAATGTGAGGAATGTTGTGAGGATAAAGGGGATTAGGGTTTGGAAGCCCTAGGGTTATGGAGTCAAAAAATTGGACTAGTCCGTGGTCAACCGGACTAGTCCGGACTACCAGATCACTGCGGACTAGTCTGCAGTGTGCGGACTAGTTCGGGTAAGCACAGACTAGTCTGTGGTCACCAGAACAGAAGCATTTAGCCCATTTGTATATATTCGAAGGTGCTTACAAAGAAAATAGGGGGCAAAACACACAAATAATATTGACAAATAGATCAGTAAACATACAACAATCAAGTTATGACCATAATTCACCAAGATCAAGTAATTAACATAGTTTTTTTGGAGAAAATAGAGAGAGTTGATTTTAATAACACAATCAATAGATTTTGAGGATGACATACAAGTATGCATGTTTCAAGCCACGTTCCGAGCATCAAGGATATTTAGTTCACTTCGGAGCTCGCAAAAACGTTTTTCATCAAGTGGCTTGGTAAATATATCAGCTAGTTGTTTTTCGGTGTTGACATGGGAAATGGCTATGTCTCCTTTCATTGAGTGGTCTCTCAAAAAGTGATGTCGGATGTCTATGTGTTCGGTCCTAGAGTGCTCAATGGGGTTATGGGCAATTTTAATAGCACTCTCATTATCACAAAGGAGTGGAATACGGCTCATATTGTAACCTTAATTCCTTAGAGTTTGTCGCATCCAAAGGAGTTGTGCACAACAACTCCCGTCTGCAACATACTCCGCTTCAGCCATGGATAAGGCAATGGAGTTATGTTTCTTGGAGGACCAAGAAACTATGGATCTACCTAGGAATTGGCTTGTACCGGAGGTACTTTTTTCTATCTACTTTGCATCCAGCATAATCTGCATCGGAGTATCCAATGAGATTGAACTAGGAACCTTTAGGATACCAAAGGCCTAGGTTGGGTGTATGAACTAAATATCGCAAGATTCTTTTTATGGCTGTCAAATGACACTCCTTAGGATTGGCTTAAAATCATGCATACAAACATACACTCAACATAATATGAGGCCTAGATGCACATAAGTAAAGTAGGGAGCCAATCATGGAGCGATATACCTTTTGATCCATGTTTGGTCCGTCTTCATTGAGATCCAAGTGTCCATTTGTTGCCATGGGAGTCTTTATAGGATTCGCCATGTCAATTCCAAACTTCTTGAGTATGTCTTGAGTATACTTTGTTTGGCTTATGAACGTCCCTTTCTTTTGTTGCCTCACTTGGAATCCCAAGAAATATTTCAATTCTCCAATCATAGACATTTCAAATCTATTTGTCATAATTTTACTAAATTCTTGACAAAAGGATTTGTTAGTTGAGACAAATATAATATCATCAACATAAATTTGACACACAAATAGATCATTGTCAAAATGCTTAGTAAACAACGGGTAATCAGCTTTACGAATCTTAAATCCATTTTCAATTAAAAAATCTCTAAGACACTCATACCAAGATCTAGGAGCTTGTTTGAGGCCGTAGAGAACCTTACGCAGTTTGAACACATGGCCAAGGAACTCTTGATCTTCGAATCCAGGGTGTTGCTCCTTGTACACCTCCTCCTTGATTGGTCCATTGAGCAAGGCGCTTTTCACATCCATTTGATAAAGCTTGAAATCATGGTGAGTAGCATATGCAAGTAATATTCTAATCGATTCAAGCCTAGCTACGAAAGCAAAAGTTTCGTCGAAATCCAAACATTCGACTTGTTAGTACCCTTTGGCCACAAGTCGTGTCTTGTTCCTTAACACCACCTCGTGTTCGTCTTGCTTGTTGTGTAAGACCCATTTAGTGTCGACGACGTTGAACTTGGGTCTTTCAACAAGTTTCCACACCTGATTCTGTTTGAAGTTGTTCAATTCTTCTTGCATTGCAGCACCCAATCCGGATCTTTTAATGCATCTTCAACCCTATGTGGTTCCAAAGAGGATACAAATGAGTAATGTTCACAAAAATTAGCTATTAAAGATCTAGTTGTTACTCCCTTTTGGATGTCACTGATTATGTTGTCGACGTGGTGATCTCTTTGGATGCATTGGTGTACTCTTGGATGTGGCACTCGTGGTCTTGAATCTTCATGATCGTCTTCTACTCCCCCTGGATGGTTGCCTTCATTGACATGTTGATCATCTTCATCTTCTTGAGGTTGATCTTGTGTGGAAGCTCCCCCTTGATCATTTTCCTCCTCTTGTGGTTCATGTTCTTCATTCGCATTTGGAGGTGGCGCTTGTGGTCGAACATCGCCCAACGCCATTCTTCTCAATGCTTGACATGAAGCTTCTTCTCTATCCAGCACACATTGATCAACTTGCTCTTCTTGAGAGCCATTAGTTTCATCGAACACTACGTCACATGCTACTTCAACAAATCCAGAGACCTTGTTGAAGACACAATAGGCGTAAGAGTTAGAATCATAGCCAAGCAATAAATCTTCATCGGACTTCGAAGCGATCTTTGAAGTCCTAGGCTTCGTGTTCAGAATATAACATTTAGAACCAAAAACTCGAAAATAGGAAATATTCGGCTTGTTACCGGTAAGTAGTTCATATGACATTTTCTTGAGTAGGCAATGAAGATAGAGTCGGTTAATGGAGTGACAAGCGGTGTTAACTGCTTCAGCCCAAAACCAATCCGAAGTCTTGTACTCATCGAGCATTGTCCTCGCCATCTCTATGAGGGTTCGGTTCTTCCTTTCGGCTACTCCATTTTGTTCAGGGGAATACGGTGCCGAAAATTCATGTTTTATCCCTTCTTCGTCTAGGTACTCCTTAACTTGGGTGTTCTTGAATTCCGTGTTGTTGTCACTTCATAGGTTCTTGATCTTCACGAGAATTCATTTTGGACACGCTTGAAAAACTTTTTGAGGGTTCCTTGAGTTTCTGTCTTATCATGCAAAAAGAAAACCCACATGAAACGCGAAAAATCATCAACAATTACTAAACCGTATTTGTTACCGCCGATGCTTATGTAAGCAATCGGACCAAATAGATCCATGTAAAGTATCTCGAGCGGTCTCGTTGTTGTCATGACATTCTTCGCGGGATGGGGTGCTCGTACTTGCTTCCCAGCTTGGGACGCGCTACAAGGCCTGTATTTCTCAAAAACAACATCCTTCAAACCTCGGATGTGATCACCCTTAAGGAGTTTTTTGATGATTCCTCATACCAACATGTGCTAGCCATCTATGCAATAGCCAACCCATGTTGGTCTTTGCAATCAAGCATGTGTCAAGTTCGGCTTTATCTTTGTTGAAGTCAACAAGATAAAGCTTTCCCTTTAACACACCCTTGAATGCAACCGAGTCATCATTCCTTCTAGAGACAGTCACACCCTCATTAGTGAACAAGCAAATATAACCCTTATCACATAATTGAGATATGGACAGTAGGTTATAACCTAAGGAATTGACATGAAAAACATGAGAAAGAGTGTGTTGTGGCGAAATTGCAATTTTACAGGTACGGAGCACCCTTCCTTGACTGATGTCTCCAAAATAGATGCCTTCGCTTTGATCTTCATTTTCTTCATATTCAACAAACATCCTTCTTTCTCTGGTCATGTGGTTGGTGCATCCACTATCTAGCACCCATTTTGATCCACTGGAGGAATAGGCCTGCAAGAACAAATCACGCCTTGGTCTTAGGTACCCAAGCTTGCTTGGGTCCTTTGAGGTTAGTCACAAGTGATTTGGGCACCCACACATGAGACTTGGTGTTCCCATGGCATGGACCAACATGTTTAGCATAAACTCTACCAAGATTACTTTTCATGAGAACATATGATGCGTCAAAGGTTCTAAACAATAGTTGTCGTTCATATGTGTTAGAATTTTTGGACTTATCAACATCATTAGGCTTTCTAGCTTGAGAGCAGTTTCCCTTGACAAAAGCAATGCATTCCTTGTTATTACTGTGGCTTCTAGCATTTTGCTTTTCACCATAAGAATACCCAATGCCATTTGACATTAGGAGGTCTTGTGGATGTTGACGGCTTTTATATACCAATTTCATCCATCAATTTAACTCAATTATGTGAAGGATTTGTCATTTCTTGCACACATCACCTTTCTATCTAACCCAATTCCACTTGGACTTGGAGAAATATGTGTATGCAGCATTTTATGCAGGAAATGAGGAAATGTAGAGGGACCATTCCTATAAAATATCATCCCAGCCAATCAGGCGACGACATGTGGCATCCCATGGATCAAATGGCCCACAAACAGAAGTATCCGAGGAGATCCAACGGTGTATCACCAATATACATCAATGGGACCCACCTGGCAGCCACTTGGAGAAAGCACACGAGAATTGGTGCAATGACCAGGTCAGCCAAACCAGGGGGGTCGGCCGACCTGGTCTCTGCACCAAACTCGGTCAGTCTCCATGTGTTGGCTCCTCCCGGCTTCCTGGAGTCAATGGTGACTGATTCGCGCGCTTTTGGTGGCGGGAACCGACCTCAACACTAGTATAAATAGGACCCCCTACCCCTCACTTCAACACACACCACTTGAGCTTCATCTATATTGTATACACTATCATCCATAGTCTTAGAGTAGTTAGGTTGTAGAGAGGAGAGTCTCTAGTCCCAAGTCCAAATTGGGAAAGGATTAAGGGGTCTCTCTCTTCCCAATCCTACATTGGGAAAGGTATGGCTCATGTATTCTTTCTTGTATTTTGTGACTTTATGCATAATAAAGATAGTATCTTTAGTCTCTACTTATACATATACTTGGGCAAAGCGTTTCTTGTTTGATTGTGGAGTCCATGTATGTGGAAGGTATAGCTTCTATGACTATTTCATCATGAACATATCTCATTATCATAGAACCTATAGAACCCCACTATAGTCTAGTTAATTATAACATAATCAGGTTAGTATGGATAATTATGTTGTGTATCAACATTGGTTCAATGATGATTCAATTCATTGCCTTAGGATGGATTGTGCCTAGGCTCTTAAGTTAATTACTTAATATGCTAGCATGGTGCTAGGATAGCTAAGTAGCATTGGTTATCTCGTAGACCCACAGATTGAAGAGGTAGGCAGTAGGTGGTGACAGCCCTATCTGTCCTTTGTAATCCTCCACGTTCGTCTATGCCACAGGCTCTTGGCAGGAGTCATCCTAGTATTGCTAGGGGTAAGCCCGTGCCCGATGTGTTGAACCACATAGCATAAGTATTCACTATTGATCTAGCTTATGGATAATTAGTTTAGACTATGTATATGTACAATAGAACATAGTAGGAGTACCTCCATAACTCTCAACTTTAACTGACCTCTATGATCCTCTTACCCCCCTTAGACTTTAAAGCTTTTGTGTGTGTCACACTGCCCCCACTATTATTTTATCCATCCTTACTAGATTCTTACCTAGACCTTTCTACCCTTTCCACATGATGATTGTTATATCTCTTCCCTGCCTTCCTTTGGGATCAAATAAATGACACCCTTGGGAATACTCTTAAGGGGAAATGCTACAATGATATATCCGTGCGCTTGCGGAATTCACTCTGTGATCCAATAGAACCATTAACAAGCATTTCTGACACATCAGTTGGAGATGTTTAGTTAATGGTGCGTAAGTAATACCAACAAGCATTTCTGGCACTGTTGCCGGGGATGATTTGTTAGTATACCTTAGGAGCCGTCAACAAGCATTTTTGGCGCCATTGTCGGGGATGATTTGTTAATATACTTTAGGAGCCATCAACAAGCATTTCTGGCGCCGTTGCCGGGGAAGACAAATAGATTTATAACATGACTGAGTGAATAGGATAGAACCCCAAGTAGGATTTTAGTAGGATAACCATTCTTTGTTTTCGCATTTTTAATGTGAAAACAGGGTAGTGTATGTCTTGTTTCCGCCTGCCAGAAAACTTTGTTGAAGATCCCGAATCTCTTCTAAGAGAGCGACCCTGTGTCATTAATCCTTAGAAGATTCGAGCGGCAAAGCAAGCCAACATTTCTGCACCAACAATCCAAACGCCAATGGCTCAGAAGACCCTTCGTGAGTTCTCAGCTCCCTCTGCTAACAATGTGCCTATTGGGCCCACTGTTACACGGGAGATGTGAACTTCGAGATCAAAACTGGCCTTATCACTATGGTGCAAGCCAACCCATTCTGTGGGAAGGCTAACGAGGATGCATGTGCTCACCCGCAACAATTCCTCGAGATCTGCAACACTTTTAAGATCAAGGATGTGTCTCCGGATGCGGTTCGTCTGAGACTGTTCCCGTTCTCTCTCCTAGGGAAGTGTTTCTATGCGAACTGAAGTGTTGTAGACACTTGGAAAAGTGTTCTACGGCATTCCTCGCCAAATTCTTCCCGTTGGGCAAAACCAATGCCCTACGTGGAATGATTTCCAGCTTTCGGCAAGAGCCCAAGGAATCTATTCCCGAGGCATGGGAAAGGATTCAGGAGTACATCCTTGCATGTCCCCACCATGGGATGGATGACTGGCTCCTTATTCAAAATTTCTATAACAGGCTGATCCCATCAGCTCGTGACCATTTGGATGCTGCTGCTGGAGGAGCCTTCTTCTCATTGACGATGCCAAAAGATAAAGATCTTATTGAGAAGATGGTGTCCAACATGGGATGGAATGATAAGCGTCTCCATACCCGACAGCGAGGAATGCACACCTTGAAGGAGGTGGACTTGATTGCTGCAAAATTGGAACTCCTAATGAAGAAAATTGATAGACAGGCCGGTGGTGAAGTGTCGGGCAATGTCTATGCCCTAGACTCTCACATCACGTGCGAAGTCTACGGCAACACGGGTCATATGGGCAATGATTGCCTAGAAACTCGTGAGGATGCCCTATACCTCAACAACAATGGAAATTTCAAAAATAACAATGGCTATCGTCCAGGAGGTCAAGGGTGGGGTCAACAACGCCCATTCTTTCAAGGAGGGTACAACAACAATGGTAACCCTGGAAATCAGCCCAACTTGAGAGAACTTGCCATTATCCAGCTCAAGATCAACGATGCCCTATCCAAGAAGCTGTCAGCTAATGACAAACCCCTAGAGAATATCAATGCAAAGATTGAAGGACAATTCTCAGCCTTCAAGAATCAACTGAGCTTCAACAAGATGCTCGAGACTCAGTTGGCTCAGCTGGCAGCTGCTATTCCTCCGATGGAGCATGGCAAGATGTCAGGCCAGCCAGAACCTCTGACTGAAAATGTCAACATGATTTCCGTATGAGAGAGCAACTGGCAGAAGGATCATGAGTGTCCTACCATTTCATGCTCAATTGGGGCTCACCACTTTGACAAGGCACTTTGTGATCTGGGAGCAAGTGTCAGTGTGATGCCCAAGGTTGTGTTCGACTAGCTGAACTTCACAGAGCTGACTCCAACACCAATGCAGCTACAACTGGCTGACTCTTGAGTCTGTTATCTAGCGGGTATTGCCGAAGACGTCCCGATGAAGATCCAGAACTGCTTCATACCTGTGGATTTTGTGGTGCTAGACATGGACACTGAGAAAGATACACCACTCATTCTTGGGTGCCCATTCCTCAGCACTGCAAAAGCTCGCATAGATGTGGGAGCGGGGGAAATCCACTTCCATATCAATGGCAAGGAGGAAAAGTTTAGCTTTCGGCCAAGATCAGAGCAATGCTCCATGATTCGAATTAAGTATGGGTCGAACGATAAACACATCAGAGAGGTCGAAGTCACACCTCCAAAGGTGGACTCACTCATTGCATTCATGAGAAGATTAATCTACGAGGAGAATATGTCGTTTCGACTGCGCCGATATCCAAAGGCGACGGAATCATCTTGACCTTCCTGAAGGCCCAAGTCCACCAAGCCGCCACAGATGGAATGACAGAAGAAGCAAGACAAGCCGTCCAAGCCCATCCCTCCGGGCCCGGATGTGAAATGAAGACGGAGGAATGTCCATCTCATCGGACGGTGGTGAGACCTACGCCAATAGGTTAAATTGGTAGTTATCTCACTTTATTTTTCTTTCTTTTTCCACCCCATGTGTATTTTTCCCATTGCATATTTTATTTTCCCTAGCAAGTTGAGAATCTTATATTCTCATCTATCATTTTTCTTTCTTTGTTTTCAAAGGAAAAATTTTATGGATTTGAAAAAAGGTTTTTATTTGGAAAACAATTTTTTTCTGAGATGCACATGTGGCATTTCACCAACGTGCTAACTTTATAGCCATTGGAGAGCCAGTTGCCAAAAGGGGAACTAGGGGGCCACCTGTCAGGTCGGTCGAACAGGGAGTGGAGCCAAATTGGCTCCCCTTCCTCCAACGGCTACATTTTGAACCCCAAGTGACTGTTGGAGGGTGCACCCTATAAATTGTGGCCGTGAGGAGTACCTCTCTTCACACACCACATCATTTTACACCTCGCCAAGTCACTCTCTAGCTCACCTTGTTTTTCTTGCGCTTCATTGCAACACTCTTGCTCAAATCCATCCCCAAAAATATTTTATTTTGTTTGCATTTGCATTTTACACTCCAGCTTTCAAGAGGAGAAAATTCGTTGAGACTTTTGTTTTCCAAACATTGCCTCTTTTCGGATTTTTCATGCCTTGTTTTGTTCTTGCTTGTTGAACTCAAAAAGACATGAAGAGGTTGTTCGGAAAGAGGAAGGAGGCTGCAAGCTCAAGCCATGGTGAAGGTTCTAGTGCACGCCTCTCTTCCATGGGTACAAGCCCAAGTAGGAGAAGTGTGTGTGAGGACACTCCCGTGGAAGAGAGAAGCAATCCACACCAACTTCTTCATGACAACGACCTCGACATACAAAGCGAAGTTGAAGATCAAGCACACAGGCTTCTCCAAGATCGTGAGTTCTTCAACAACAAGGCTTACGATCCACATTTGATCTCCAAAATAGGTATGGACTCCGAATTTCTTTCCATTTGGCATGCAATTGGATTTGATGACTTTGCTCACATAGAGGAGAAAGGTTCATGCCTTCTCAATATCTAATTCCTTTGCACGCTAAGAATAGGATTTGATGGTATTGCTTTTAGATTATTTCAAAAAGAATACAACATTCTATGGAAAGAATTAGGTAGCATCCTAGGCTTCCATATATGGTGTTTCCTATATTTAGACAATTTGCCTAAGTTTAACAAACAAATTTTTTAGCATGAGCTAACTAGTGAGGTCACATGTAGGGCTCCTAGGAATAGCCACATCCAAAACCCTACCTTATGCTTCATGCATAGATGGGTGGCTATGACTATGTTCCCTAGGGGATACGTTAGGGTTGTGCGAGATGATGAATTGAAAATTTTGTTTGGAATGACTAAAAAGATAAAAGTTGCTCCAGTCAAAGCCATATTGACACAATGGTTAGATTACATTTCAAAATCAGGACCAATTGAATGCACTTCATTGATTACTCATATTGATGAAAGGGTAGGAGCACCTAAATACTCTTCATTTGAATATATTAAAACTGAAAGAGAATTAATTGATGAAGACTATTTAGTGCAAGGACATACCCTTAAGCATGATCAAGATGGCTCCTTGTTATTTTTCTATCTCGGCTTTGTCAATGAAATTCGTTTACCTAACCCGGATTTTCATTTGTACAAATGTCGGAGGCTAACCATTGATCTTCTTCCCCTTGAGGAAGCAAGAAGAAGTAATGTCTCTGGCAGCGTAACAAGCAATCGTGCGTAGGATGCAGCCACATGCATGCCACCGATAATCTCTCCGGTCCATGAATACCAAGAGGAAGAGAACCCAACGGGTTATGCGCCCGAATGGACTCAACCTCCAACGTATGAGGCTGGGGGATCATATTGGAAAGAATGGCAAAGGGATCCACCCCTATCCACTTCAAGCTCTAGCAGCTTGGCCCCAACGTCCCTGAGAGGACGTCGTTCCTTTTTGGCCAGAAGTCATCATGACTATAGCCAAGGAATGACGGACCTCACTAGACGTATGGGAGAACTTGAAGTGAGAACGGATGACATCTACAGCACACTCCAAGAGCATGTTCAAGGTACCCATGATTGGCAACAACACATGGATGCTCAATTCGCCAACTTCAACACGGCGCTACAACAACAACAAGCCGATCTTGCAGCGTACTTCCGTCATCAAGGGTTCAACCCTTATCACGGAGGTAGTTGAAGAACAAGCTTGGGGGAGGACCCCCACTTGAGATAACATGTATCACATTCCTTGAATATTTATTTTCCATCCATCCATCATCCACCTTGCATTTAAAAAAATATAATAATAAAATAGGTTAGATTTCCTTTAATCAAATAAAGATGTGCGGTAAGAATGATTTAGAATTCACATAGATGAAATGATGAATAGTTGCTCTGTTCTATTTTCCTAAGTCTCTAGTTTACAACTTGCTACTCTCCGAATATTGCTTTCATTGGTTTGAAATACTTTTACCTTAATTTGGAAGTTGTGGGTAGCAAAAGCTTAATCTAATTCTAGGTTGTTGTGAGATTAGAATTGGTAATAGGGCTGCTAGTCCTATTTTGAAAGTAAAACTTAGATTTCCGGAGAAATTCTAAAAAGATTTAAGTTTCCCTCAATTGATTGGAAATACCTACCAAAGCCATATGATGTTCATACATAGACAAAACCTTATGCATATGCTATTTGCTTTCACATTGAGCCTAGTCAAACTAGTATAGACCTATGTGATAAATCATTCAATTCTTTTTGAATTCAAGACTTCACTTGCACATGCCATACTTCTACACTAGAAGTAAACAAAACGTCCATCATATCCACCATACCACAACAAAAAGAGAAACTCCATGTTATTCATGTTTAGCACTCTCTTCAAAATTCATTGCAAAGAAAGGGAGTAGAAGACATGGCTACAAAAAAAGCATGCTTTACCTCATAAGCATGAGAAAAAAAAAGAGAAAAGAAAAGTAGCCATGTTTCATCCCTGCAAAAGAAAGAGAGATTATACCAAAAAGGAGTTATCTCAAGTATCCACATCCACTTCCACTCCATCACACATGCACTGGTCTTGAATGAAAAAGTTTTGATTTGAATTCTCCTAAGGCTTACTCTTTTGACTTAGCAATATATGTGATGCAAATATGCCTACTTACTTTTCTTACCAAGCTCCACATACAAGCCATATTCAATGAGTAGGAATAGTAGAGGCACAATTCTTTGGTGAGGAAATATTTCCACTATCCACAAAGGAGTGACTGAGAGAATCAAAGTGAGGTACTTAATATCTAAATTGAATTCTCCGGGGTTTAAGTGGAACTTGATTTCTACGCTATGTTTGCTCCATTTGCTATTCTACCTTTCAACTACTCATGAATATGAGAAAGCATAAGCCCCATGATATCTTAAGAAAGGTAGGGTATCATAGCCAATTTCTGCAATACTAGGTAGAGTATCTTGTTGTGCATTAGATACTTTTGAATATAATACATTGTAGCAACTCCTGATCATCAACCTAAAGTCTTGACTTTGCTCAGGACGAGCAAAAGAAAAGCTTAGGGGAGTTTGTTGACGGCTGTTATATACCAATTTCATCCGTCAATTTAACTCAATTATGTGAAGGATTTGTTATTTCTTGCACACATCACCTTTCTATCTAACCCAATTCCACTTGGACTTGGAGAAATATGTGTATGAAGCATTTTATGCAGGAAATGAGGAAATGTAGAGGGACCAATCCTATAAAATATCATCCCAGCCAATCAGGCAACGACATGTGGTATCCCATGGATCAAATGGCCCACAAACAGAAATATCCGAGGAGATCCAATGTTGTATCACCCATATACATCAATGGGACCCACCTGGCAGCCACTTGGAGAAAGCACACGAGAATTGGTGCAATGACCAGGTCGGCCAAACCAGGGGGTCGGCCGACCTGGTCTCTGCACCAAACTCGGTCAGCCTCCACGTGTTGGCTCCTCCTGGCTTCCTGGAGTCAATGGTGACTGATTCACGCACTTTTGGTGGCGGGAACCAACCTCAACACTAGTATAAATTGGACCCCCTACCCCTCACTTCAACACACACCACTTGAGCTTCATCTCTATTGTATACACTATCATCCATAGTCTTAGAGGAGTTAGGTTGTAGAGAGGAGAGTCTCTAGTCCCAAGTCCAAATTGGGAAAGGAGTAAGGAGTCTCTCTCTTCCCAATCCTACATTGGGAAAGGTATGGCTCATGTATTCTTTCTTGTATTTGTGACTTTATGCATGATAAAGATAGTAAATTTAGTCTCTACTTATACATATACTTGGGCAAAGCGTTTCTTGTTTGATTGTGGAGTCCATGTATGTGGAAGGTATAGCTTCTATGACTGTTTCATCATGAACATATCTCATTATCATAGAACCTGTAGACCCCCACTATAGTCTAGTTAATTATAACATAACTAGGTTAGTATGGATAATTATGTTGTGTATCAACATTGGTTCAATGATGATTCAATTCATTGCCTTAGGATGGATTGTGCCTAGGCTCTTAAGGTAATTACTTAATATGCTAGCATGGTGCTAGGATAGCTAAGTAGCATTGGATGTCTCGTAGACCCACGGATTGAAGAGGTAGGCAGTAGGTGGTGATAGCCCTATCTGTCCTTTGTAATCCTCCACGTTCGGCTATGCCACAGGCTCTTGGCGGGAGTCGCCCTAGTATTGCTAGGGGTAAGCTCGTGCCCGATGTGTTGAACCACATAGCATAAGTATTCACTATTGATCTAGCTTATGGATAATTAGTTTAGACTATGTATATGTACAATAGAGCATAGTAGGAGTACCTCTATAACTTTCAACCTTAACTAACCTCTAGGTTCCTCCTACCCCCTTAGATTTGAAAGCTTTTGTGTGTGTCACACTACCCAAACTCTTATTTTATCCATCCTTACTAGATTCTTACCTAGACCTTTATACCCTTTCCACTTGATGATTGTTATATCTCTTCCCGGCCTTCCTTTGGGATCAAATAAATGACACCCTTGGGAATACTCTTTAGGGGAAATGCTACAATGATATCTTCGTGCGCTTGCGGAATTCACTCTGTGATCCAATAGAACCATTAACAAACATTTCTGACACATCAGTTGGAGATGTTTAGTTAATGGTGCGTAAGTAATACCAACAAGCATTTCTGGCACTGTTGTCGGGGATGATTTGTTGGTATACCTTAGGAGCCGTCAACAGTGGCCAAGTATGCACTGCGTGCATACTTGACCTTCTCCTTGTCAATTATGCCACTTCGGGAAGGATGCTTGTCCTTTGTCAAGTTTGACTTCTCTCGAACATGATGATCGCCTTCATGTGCGGTTTGTAGCGTATCCCATATTTCCTTAGCGATTTCGAGTCCATCCACCTTGGTGAACTTGTCTCGGCTCAATGATGATGTTATGACAGCCGTAGCTTGAGCGTTCTGATGAATAGCTTGCTCTTGACTTGGTGTGAGCTCTTCATCGTCATCTAGTATATCTATCCCTGTACACACTATATGCCACAAGCCGGGGTTAAGTGATATTAGATGCATCTTCATATTTTGCCTCCGCATTGAATTATCATTGCCATCAAAGTATGGGGCTTTCCCTAGGGGAATAGACAAGTAATGATTATTGTTTGAATTTAATGGATCATAGTTAAAAGGATATCGGGAGTAGTCGGTGTGACTACTCCCCTTATTCTTCTCATCCTCGACCTTTATCTTCCCTTTAGAGAGTGCCTTCTTCCTTAGGAGCAGCTTGAGTTCAAGCGTCTCCTCATCATCATACTCGAAGTCTTGGATGGCGTCGAGGAGCTTCTCCAACTTCTGAGTCTTTTCATCTTCAACCTTCTTTTGGTTGAAGTTCTTGTGCGCATCATTAATGTCTGACATCTTCTCTTTGAGCGATTAGTCTCTTTTGAAGAGCCTTGCTTTGATACCAATTGAATGTAGCCTAGAGGGGGGTGAATAGGTTTTTTGAACTTTTGTCAGAACCTGAAACACTTAGCAACCTGATCAAACATAGAGAAATCGGACTAGTCTTATAGGGTGCGGACTAGTCTGGTGCGTGCGGACTAAATCGACCATGTTTGATTGACGATTTCGATCCAAGTACTCTATGCAGCAGAAATTGAGATGTAACTAGAGTGTATTGCTTCAATGAAACTAGATATGGCACAAGTTAACTTTAGTTTCAATGTTTTAACGTAAGTTGAACAAGATCGAGCAAACCCTAGATTGCAATGAATAGTAAGAACAAATGTAAAGACACAATGATTTTATCCCGTGATTCGATTCCATAGAGGAATCTACGTCCATGTTGAGGAGTCCACGGAAGACCGGGTCTTCACCAACTCTAACCTCGTCGAATCGCCACGGAGGCCGATTCTCTTCCACTAATCACAAAGGGGGCAAATAACCGTATTCAAGGGGCCTTCTCACAAGTTGAGGGCTCCCCAAGATTTACAATTCGAACCACCACCAAACGCATTCAAAATATATGCAATAAAACAGCGAGAGTGTGTGAGAGAATCAAACCCAAGAGCTCAAGACGTGAAGAACATGTCTCTCCTTTGATCTATGGTTAATCCTCAAGGATTTGATGTTTCTTGTGTTGGATTGTGTGGAGAGACGTGTTTTCTGGGCTCTTGGAAGGTATGACGGCGCAGGGGGTCGAGAGAGATTATAGTAGGGCCGTGCGCCTCAATTTATACTAGGGTTTCCAAAGGTTACTGTTAGGGTTTACAAAGTCCGGACTAGTCCGTGGTGGACTCCAAACTAGTCCGGTGTGCGGTGTGTGGAAAACCCTAAGTGTTCAGGAATATCGGACTTGTCCGAAAACATGCGGACTAGTACGATGTGGGCACTAGAGATATTTGGACTAGTCCAGCACATATTGTACTAGTCCGGCGTGGTGAATCTCGTAGTGAATTGAGGACTAGACCGCACTTAGAGGACTTGTCCGATTTTAGTCAGAGAGGTTATCGGACTAGTCCGGATAATATCGGACTAGTCCAGTGTCGTGAAATTTTGAGGGGCTAAGGACAAGTCCGAAATTGGGGGACTTGAACGAAGTTGGTCAGTGAGGATTTCAGACTAGTCTGTGGAATATCGGACTTGTCCGATGTTGATCAGAGGCATGATCGGACTAGTCCGGATTTTACCGGACTGGTCCGTTGCGGACAAGTCTGCACTTGGAGGACTTGTCTGATCCTAGATAGAGATATTATCGGACTAGTCCGAGGAACATTGGACCAGTCCGGACCTGTGTAAATTTGTGCAGTGAGAGTGTTTTCTTTTGCTTGAGCTCTTGGGGTGTGTTTCTCCAACACACTCCATACACAAAGAATATTCTATTCATCTCTTGAGCTCTTTTCAACTTGATTCCTCACTCTCCTTTCTTTTTCCGCTTTCTTCATAATTTCATTAAAACTTGCGCTCATCTCAACAATTTAGTTAGGATCTCATTTGTTTGTCATAAATCAACCAAAACCCACAAGGGATGCCTAGATGAACTTTCACTTCTAGCTTGGGCAGATTCTGATTTTGACCTCCAGGTCTAAGTCAGCTGTTGTGACACCTCTACCGCCGGGGGTAGCATCCCGGAGCGCCGCGCAGTCGACCTAGGAGGCTACGACTGTACCGGCAGAGCAGACCGTCAATCCTTTTTAGGAGAGCGTTGCTCCGGCATCTGTACCCCGCGTAGGTAGTGAAGTATCTCCGGCTGTCGTGCCGGAGGCACCTCCGATCGTCGCACTCGGGCAGCTGAGGGCCTGGTCTCCGCTGTTGCTGATCCGGCGGGTGGATCCTTGGGCGACAGTGACGCTGCCGCTTTGGTTAGCACCCGCAACTCCTGTTCAATCTCCAGGGATAAGGTCCCCGGTACTAGTGGCCTCGCTTTCACCGCCACGGGAGGAAGAGGTCCTCGAGATGATTGTCGGGCGACCTTCCATTACTTCAACACAGCCAGAGCGCCTCTCTGACATCATGGACTCGATGCATTCCAGCATCCCCCTAAACCCAGGTGCAGTCCAACCTCCGTCGGGCGCACGGGGCTCTCGCCGCAGAGTGGGAGAAGCTGCGTGCTGAGGGCGAGCACCTTCAAGTCTTGGAGGACCATCTGAGGTCCAGGATTGCCGAGGCGAAGGTGAAGTACCAGAAGGAGAGTAAGGAGCTAGAGCTGAGGCACCGATTGGCGAAGGCCATGGACACAATGTCCTAGAAGATTTTGGCCAACGCCAAGGTAGGAAATGACATGGCTGATGTCTGCCTGCGTGCCCTTGAAGAGGGTCGAGAGGCCCTGGGTCACCGTGAAGCCGCTGTTGCCGAGCAGGAGGCTGCTGTCACCGAATAAGAGGTGGCGGCTCAGGCGATGATGGCTCGGGTCGAGGCAGATCGGGATAGGCTGCAGTCCCGCCTTGAAGACCTTGAGCTCCGGGAGAGCGACTTGGCGCGTGATCGGGCGCAGCACTCAGCTGAGCGTCAGGAACTTTTCCTGCATGATCTCGACATCCAAGCCCAGGAGCACGTGGCGGAGCGTCGCGCCTGAGAACTCGATCTGCAGGAGGATCAGCTAGCTCAGCGTCTGGAAGCCGAGGGTAGGGCGGTGGCGGAGACGGTGGCATCCCTTTTTTTGGTGTGCTACTGGAGTCGGTACCCTTATCTGCCACTGGAGCCAGTTTTTGAAGGTTGTGTTGAAGAGCGCGAGGAAGCGGCAGCGGAAGTAGTCAAGAATGTCGCCAAAATGTCGTCGCACAATTTGCCAGGGATATAGGCTGGCGGCCCGTCTTTGTATACGGGGTTCGCTCCTTTGTAAATATTCTTCAATGAACTTGACTTCGTGTTTGTTTGGCTTGTCTTGTGCTTCTCAACTTGTTACCTCAAGTCCTTAGTCATTGCATAAGGTCTTGAAGAGTATTTATTGATGTTGTTAGCTTTTGAGGAACCAACGCCTGCACGGTTTACATGGCCGATTTGTCGTTAGTTGACGGCCTACCTATGGATCCCCCTTAGAGGAACCTTGGTAGGTGTGGCCAGGTTGGTGGGCACGCCTACCACTTGAGCGCAGGATGTCTTCGACTGACCCCCAGCAGAGCGGGGGGGGGGGGGGGGGTGAGTGGTTGGCCTTGGTGTGGCCCTCCCAGGGGCGCTGAGCTTTGTTTGAGTGTTGACATCGACGGAAGGCCCCATGGGTGGTGCTAGAGCTGACTGCTCAGGCGTCGTCCACCATTGTCGTAGAGACATCGACGGCAGTCCCTTTGGTTGGTGCCAGAGCTAGATGCTCTGGCGTCGCCCACCATCGTCATAAATTCATTGATGGCAGGCCCCTTGGGTGCTTTCAGAACTGGATGCTCCGGCGTCGCCCACCATCGTCCTAGATTCATCGACGGCAGGCCCCTGGGAGGTGCCAGAGCTGGATGATCTGGCGTCACCCACCATCATCGTAGATTCATCGACGACAGGCCCCTCAGGTCGTGGTGGAGCTGACTGCTCTGGCGTCGCCCACCATCATCGTAGATTCGTCGATGGCAGGCCCCTTGGGTGGTGCTGAAGCTTACTGCTCCGACGTTGCCCACCATCATCATAGATTCGTCGACAGTAGGCCCTCGGTGTAGGGGATACCACAAGAGAACCCTGTTAGCAAAAGATCATGGTGAGAGAGTTTACTCACTTACGAGCATTTGTTGCTGTCATCAACATGCTCGGACGTCGACGGTAGGCCCCTTGGGTGGTGCCAGAGCTGGATGCTCCGACGTCGTCCACCATCATCATAGGTTCATCGATGGCAGGCCCCTTGGGAGGTGTCAGAACTGGATGCTGCCACGTCGCCCACCATCATCATAGATGCGTCGACGGCAGGCCCCCTAGGAGTTGCTGGAGCTGGATGCCCCAACATCGTCCATCATCATCGAAGAGCGGCAGGCCCCTGGTGTAAGGGCTATCACAAAATAAACTTGTTAGCAAAAATAGCGAGGAAGATGAGTGTACTCACTTATCCGCGCTTGTTCTTGTTGTCAACATGTTGGGACGTCGACGGCGGGCCCCTTGGGAGGTGCCGGAGCTGGATGCTCCGGCGTCGCCCACCATCATCATAGATTCGTCGACAGCAGGCCCCCTGGGAGGTGCCGTAGATGTATGCTCTAGCGTCGTCCACCATCATCGAAGATTCGTTCACGGCAGGCCCCTGGTGTACAGGCTATCGCAAGAGAATCCTGTTAGCAACAAGAGCGAGGTAGGATAGTGTACTCACTTATCTGCTCTTGTTGCTATCGTCAACATGCTGGGACATCGACGACAGGCCCCTTGGGAGGTGTCGGAGCTGGATGCTCCAGCATCGCCCACCATCGTCGTAGATTTGTCGACGGCAGGCCCCCTGGGAGGTACTGGAGCTGGATGCTCCGACGTCATCCACCATCAGCAAAGATTCGTCGACGGCAGGCCCCTGGTGTACACGCTATCACAAGAGAAACTTAACTTGTTAGTAACAAGAGCGAGTTAGGATAATGTACTCCCTTATCCGCACTTGTTGCTGTTGTCAACATGCTGGGACGTCTATGGCAGGCCCCTTGGGAGGTGTTGGAGTTGGATGCTCCAGCGTCGCCCACCATTGTCATAGATTCATTGACGGAAGGCCACTGGGAGGTGTTGGAGCTGGATGCTTCGGCGTCATCCACCATCATCGAAGATTTGTCGACGGTAGACCCCTGGTGTATAGGCTAGCACAAGAGAAACCTATTATCAACAAGAGCGAATCAGGAGAGTGTACTCACTTATTCGCGCTTGTTGCTGTCATCAACATGCTGGGACATCGACGACGGGCCCCTTGGGTGATGCTAGAGCTGGTTGTCCTGCACACATTAAAGGATGAACTAGTTTGCTCGTCGGTTTTATGTGTCTCTCTTTCTTAGCTTTGTCATGTCTTATTGTCGTGAGTTGACATACGGGGCTTGTGTAATTCAGTGCTTTGGGTCTAAGCTACCGCCGTCCTTAGGATACAATCCTTCTGGCCCCCAGTACTCGGCCACGGTGCTGAGAGGTGGGATGTGTGTCCTTGGGGTACATGACCAGGCTAAAGAGTTCAAACGCTCTGGACCTCTTGCTTTGCCTAGGCCTTTCCTGGAAGGCCATCCGGCTTGACAACACTCCAAGGATGAGGGCAACCGTGAGAGCCCTTCACACATCGCAAGTACCTCAGGCGAACCCGCCTGCAGTAGGATTGCACTTCTAGCAAGAGTGAGAGATACAGAGTGTACAATCGTGTATATGAAGGGAATATACAGTAAACGAGTCTAGCATGGTTGATCATAAAATTAGCACGTAATTTAAATGAACATCATTTAGGGAAACATCATGTAAGACAGTGATTCTTTTATATTGGTATTCATAGGAGGAGACATACTTTTACAAAACAAGGCAACTGCTTGATTTCGGATGTTGTGGGAGGCAGGGTACACAGGCTTAGGGCTCGGGACCAAGCTAAGCTTATTGTGCACTCTGGACCTATCACTCCTGGAGCTTGGTTGTCCTAAATGTGACTCCTAGACACTATTAACACCTTCACCCTGTCCTATTAAGCTAATATATAAAAGTTACCCAAAGCTCCGATGGTAGCTTTGATGGTTGTCAGGCAATTTGTCAATGATGGCTACTAGTGGGGCATTGAGCATGCGTTCCTACTTTATGCCTTGGCCCCCCGCCTTGCGAAGGGTCTGAGCAGAGCCAGAACTGATCTTGACAGCTTTGACCAGAGTGTTGGTGCTGTCGGAATACTGCAGACGGGGTACTGCAGGTGAGCCGCGCTGACGCGAGCTCAGCAGAGGCTGACTCGGTCCAGGACCACCCTCGGCTGGTGCTGGGTCTACTGTGAGGGCTTGGAGCTTCTCCGAGGCTAACACCCTAGCAGTGCGGTCTTCGCGGATCCTGAGGACGCCAGAGGGGGTCGGCATCTTCAGGACAAGGTAGCCGTAGTGGGCTACGACCTTGAATCGGTACATGGTTGGCCTACCAATGATGGCATTGAAGGGGAGGCTTGCGTCTGCAATGTCAAACAGGATGCTGTCAGTCCTGTAGTTGTCGGGCATCCCAAAGGTCACCCAGAGGTCTATGTTGTCATACGGGGTTATGTTCCCTGGCCCCACCCCTGAGAATCGGCTCGAGGGGGTGAGCTTTGACACCGGGATTTGCAGCTGGTCGAAAGCAGCATGGCTGATGACATTGAGGTCAGCCCTGCCATCTATCAAGAAAAAATGGATCCTGACGTTGGCAATGGTGGGGGCGACAAGAAGAGGCAGATCCCAGTTCCCGCCATGTTCTTGGGGCAGTCGGAGATATCGAAGCTGATCGGTGTGTCCTTCCACTTGTGGTGCAGTGCTAGAGCAGGAGCAGGGGCTATCGAAGCCACTGCTTGGTGCAGGGTCTTGGCCGCATTCCAGGACGAGGGATCCCAAGACCCCCCAAAGATGATGTGGAGAGTCTTGTGACGCTCGTGGTCACTACTGTCGTCAGAGTCCTCATCTTGGTGGACCACCTTGACAGTCCTTTGCTGCTTCTGGTACTCCATCTCATCATCATTGATTTTGGGGTCGACCTTCTGCTTGCCCTCCCACTTGCAGAAGGGAGCATCATCGGGACGCTGCTGTTGTTGCGCTCGCTCTTGGTATCTCTCAGTGCATCTCTTGATCTCATGGCACTAGCTTGCAGTGTGGTCGTGAGTCTTGTGTACCGGGCAGGGCTCAACATCGTCAGCAACTGCAGGTGGCTAATGTGGGTGCTTGTTGGAGCGTGGGGGTCGTCCCCCTCCGACGGCCACTACTGCAGCAACGGGTGACCCATGCAGTGGCTTGTTCTGGCCGCTGCCCCAGTTCTTGTTTTTTGGCACCTTCGCCTGTTTGGCCGACTCCACCTACTCCTGGGGCAGCCTGGGTGTGCCAGTCATGGCCCTCCGCTCGAGCGCACAGGTCAGTGATGGAGAAGAGCACGAAGGCATCTTGCACGTTGTGTGTGGTTAGCTTCTCGAGCATCTTTCGGTCACACACTCCCTGCCGGAATGCTACTATGGCAGAAGCATTCGGATGTTGGGGATGGAGTTGCGTACCTGGGAGAAGCGATGGATGAATGATCGCAGCGTTTCCTTGGGTTGCTGGCGCACGACTTGGTGGTCAAGCTCGGTGTCGGGGCGCGTGCAGAAGCTACCAAAGTTCGCCGTGAACTATCGGCAAAGCTCATCCCAAGAGGTTATGGACCCCTCGGGCAGGTTCATCAGCCATGACCGGGCTGAGCTGATCAGGGCAACGAGGAAGTAGTTGGCCAGGACGAGCTCATACGCTCCTGCAGCAAGGAGCGTCGTGGTGTAGATCTGCAGGAACTCGGTTGGGTTGACGCTCCCATCAAACCTCTCCGTCAGGTGTGGTCGGAACTTGCACGGCCACGTCCTCGGTGGGAGGACGCCAAGGCCATGCACCCTCTGATGGGCTTCATCAAAGAAGCATAAGGGGTTAGCATAAGCCAAGGGGGTTTGCTGCGCCACATGTGACTGCTGTGGAGCCTGCTGTTGTGGCAAGTACTATTGCGACACCTAGTGTACAGAGAAGTGCAGGTGTGTAGTCGACCCAACGTAGTCCTGGTTTGATGGCAGCGGTGGAGGGTTTACTTGAGGTGCTCCTCAGACGGAGGACTCCTCCTGCTCAGGCCCTCGAGGCCCGTACTCGGCGTCAAGGTTGCACCATCTCTCCCGCTGCCGATCGATGATGACGAGGACATCTATCTGAACTTGACGACAGTCAAGCTTAGCCCTCAGGTCCTCTGTGGGGATCTTGCCAGCGCTAGTAGGCCAGGTAGATCTAGAGTCGGCGTGCGTGACAGTGACACATGATGTCTCCCTCTGTTGGGAGAGTTGAGGGCCGCCACGACTAAGTGGTCAATGTCATGGACCCACTGCTGAGCCGTTCCCTGAGAAGCGTTCATCGATGGTGGGTGGTGAAGCAGGGCCCTGGCTACTGCTAGAGAGCTCTCCGGACTTGCAGTCGGCGGCTGTGGGGGCGCTGACTGGGCTAGGACGTGCTCGGAAGCGCCACCCTAGGCAGCTGCATCTATGCGGGGGCATGACGGACCAGAGTGCACCGCTCGGCCGATGGATCTGGTCACCGGACAACGGCTTCAGAAACTGCCGTCTACGGGTTTGATGAACACCATGGTGGTGAAAACACAACCACTTTTTTAGGGAAAAGCCCCTACCTGGCGCACCAAATGTCGAAGTGTTAAAGCGACACTTCGTCTGGATCCGCTAAGCAGCACCCTGCACAGGTTCTTGAGTGGCAGGGCTTAGTTCTCAATCTAGTGGTCGCGTGTATAAGAGTATGAGACAGTGGTTTTTACATGGTTTGAAACTCAAGAGCGTAACGCCGTACTTTACGGTGAGGTTGTATTGCTGGTGTTTGTGTGTGTGTGTGTGTGTGTATTGGGGATTAGATGTTCGATTGTGGATCCTTTGTGATGGTGGCGGTATGGTCCTTTTATAGACAAGGCCAGACGCCTTACAAGTGGGGTCTGGGGCCCGACAGGTGGCCCCGGGTCAATCTTATCGTAAAGATCTAAGGCTTCTCGCATAAGCTTCCTCTGGTCGTGGCTTTGATGACTTGCCGTCTTGCCGCCTCGTTCGCCAGTGTCCCATGCGTTGTCGTAGATGATGGGAGGGAATGTCCCATCGGTTTGTCCCTGGCACCGTAAGCTACCCACTTGGCCGAGTGGGTTAGGCCTATTGCGCCTTCACTATGATGCGATTGGGCGCAGCGGTACCTGATAGCAGGCGTGCGCCATGTCATGCTCCTGGGAAAGACGCGAACCTTCAATGCCTGATCTGAACAAGGCGCACCTCCCTCTTAACTCCCGCAGCCCATCGCTCAAGGCAAGTTGCAGGGTACGTGGCAGCTCGGGAGCTGGCCTCCTCTAGGAAGGTCAGGTCTCGACCCGCTGACCACGTGGCAGCTCCAGAGCCTGCTCCCGAGTAGAGCGGGGGATCCAGGGCCGCTGGACACATGGCAGGGCTAGAGCCCGCCTCTTCGGGGAGGTAGCATGTCTGTTGTCTCAAGCCATGTGGTTGATCTGGAGCCCACCCCCATGGGGGGAGCAGGATCCTATCCTATTGGACACGTGGCCACTTGGGAGCTCGTCCCTGACGGGAAGCTTGACTCCTCCTTGAGGTTCATGTGGTTACTCCGGACCCCGCATCTGAGGTATAGGGGTCCGGGCCTTCTTGGACACGTGGCGCCGTTGGACCCCGCCTTGGCTCAGGACAGGGCACCTAGTCAGCTTTAGCTTTTGCGCGGGGGTACCCGGTATGCAGGGTACTGACATAATGTATGCAATGCATGATGGATGAAAATAAGGGTGTTACAAACCTACCCCCGTTAAAATGAATCTCGCCATCGAGATTTGACGTAGGAGGGAAGATATAGGTAAATTTTCTCTTGAGGTCTTCTTCCAGCTCTCAAGTTGCTTCTGATTCTGCATGATGCTTATATTGTACTCTGCACCATCGAATCACCTTGTTCCTTATGACTCTCTCCTTCGTTTCCAAGATTTTGACTAGTTGCTTGGCATAAGTCAAATCCGCCTCTAATTCCAATTCCTCCATTGGCACTTGTTCTTCTGGTACCCTTAAGCACTTATTGAGCTGCGAAACGTGGAACACATCATGAGCATCGGAAAGACGTGCTGGCATCACATCTTATATGCCACTTCTCCACATTTGCCCAAAATCTTGAATGGTCCAATATAGCGAGGTGCCAACTTGCCTCTAACATTACACTGCTTATGACCTCGCATAGGTGATACTTTTAGGTATACAAAGTCTCCCACTTCAGAGGCTAAGTTTCTCCGCCTATTATCCGCATAGCCCATTTGTCTTGACTGAGCAGCCCTCAAATTCTCGCGGATTATCTGAACTTGCTTTTCAGCTTCTTGCAACACATGAGGTCCAAATACGTGGTTCTCTCATGTCTCGTTCCAAAACAAGGGTGTCCTACACTTCCTTCCATATAGGGATTCATATGACGATGTGACACCCGATTCCGAAAATGAACCAAGTGCAGTATATGTGTGCTCAGGATGTTTAAAACACATGCACAAGCGATTCATAAACGATAAACAAAAAATTACCACAACACAAGTTAACTAAGAAGGTACTTTTATTACAATACTCAAATAATCCTCAATTACAAACTCTAATGATCATTATTAATAGTTCTGCAGTGGAAATGATCTAAACAAGGCAAACTGAGCAAAACTAAGCAAATAGGGATAGCGCGGCTCCAAGCAACACCACAAGCAAGTCGACGGCCGCACACAACCTAGTACTCCGCATTATCCTCAGGATACTCCCAAGAATCACATGAAACTGTTGGTGCGGTAATTGCAAGAATGAGTACATGTCGTACTCAGCAAGTGTGGGAATATGACATGTAGCTTAAACAAGAGATGATGATAAACAATGGCTAATTGCTAAAAAGTACATTTAGAACATATGAAAAGCATCCTAAGATGTCTATGTGTAATATTCCCATCATATCCCAAATAAACATAATATTTCATATCCATCATTCATTATCCATCAATATACCATATTCTTACCATCATCATTAACCATAACTATTTATCACCATCCAATCCATATTCATAACCACAACCATTACCATAACCAAAGCATAACTATGACCATCCCAGATCCCAAGTTTCCCTCTAACCATGTAGGTCATCGAGGTGCTCTTAACCAAGAGCACGGCTATCATGATAGTTTTTAACACTCTGCAGAGGTTGTACCACTTTACCCACAAGTTTATGATTTTGTCACCCGTCGGTTACTAAAAAAACCTCCTTTATGCCAATTACACTTCCTCAGGTGTATGGCCAAGAGATCACAAAATAGCCTTTACAAAGGGACTACCAGCATATTCAGACCCACTAAGGTTTCACTGGTGGTGATGCCTCCAGCTGATCACATCCAACCAAGGACCCCTCTTGTGCCGTTCGAATCCCTGGGCAGTCCCACCACTATTGCAAACCCAAACGTCTCCCGTTCCCCATCCTCAAAATGATCTGAATCAATGTTGGTAATACTCCTAACTAATTGGCTAAGCCGCACCCATACTTGGCGTTGTGGTGGCACTATTGTCCTGGCCTATTCTTGCGTGATCCGGTCCTTAGATCACAGGCAAGCGAAACCAACGTATCATCCAACCCAATCCACAAACCATTCTTGCTTAGATCTCCCAAGTCCCATATTCCAATTTAACCATGTTCATCAATTCATATCATCCATAGGGTCATAAGTTCATAATGGAGCCATTTAGTTGTTTTCCCATCCCAATTAATTTCGAGAAAAGCAAAAGGCAAAAAGCCCTTCCCAACTCTCTATAATATATTTCAAGCGACAAGGATGGTCAAACAAGACTAGTAAACACCTATAAATGGGTTTCCCATCAAATTGACACAAGCATGCAGTTTTGCAACCAAAACATTTAAACACATGATCAGAATGATCAACGACACTCGCCTTGCTCTTGAGATTGGTTAGGGTTAGAAGCTTTGATGTTCTGGTAATTGAGGTCCTCGACAGCATCCTCTAGAGCAAAACCTTCTATTCCGCGCAATAGACACACAAAACACACATTACAATCAAATAATGCTCATATAGTACTCGATATGCCATGATATGCATGATTAATGCAATTGTGAGGCAATACTTGTTAATGAGTTGATATTAATGTTTACTTACTAGTTACAAAGGTTTCTAACAAGTATAAACAAGTTTTGAGTTGATCTGAATCAAATTGGGATTAATTCAGCCTGAAACAGATTCAGACACCGGACTAGTCTGATGTTAGGGCCAGACTAGTCCGTCGTATATAGAATTTGCAAATTAGTGTTTTCTTGATCATCGAGAATTAGTATTGAATTCACGTGTAAAAGTGAAAGTAGAGGGAATACCCCGTGTTTAGAGATCCGAAGATCAGGAATTGGGTGCAACACTTGGATCTTAAGGATTAGGGCTTGATGAAGACGAGCTGAGAGTGAACTGGTGACGAAGAACGAAAAGTCCATGAAGATCTTGCTTGATTGATCCTCCTTCGTGTTCTTCCCCTCCTCCTTGTTGTTGGATCTTCTCTTGATGGTGGCTCACACGAACTAGGGTTGAGGGTTCCTTCAATTGTGGCAAAGAGATGAAAAGTTGGGGTGGTGGGGTTATTATATAGAGGTGGAGAGGTAGGGTTTGTTGGATTTTGAGTCTAAGGTGGGTGGAGGCTGGGGTGGGGTCCCCTTGGGCTCCACGGAGGTTGGGCGCGAAGTTCTTGGTCCCAATTAAGGCAATTACCCAAAACCCAATCGTTGAGAAATAACAGAATTCGAGTTGGTTTCTGCAGGCCGGACTAGTCCGCTAGGGGCTGGACTAGTCCGATATTGAACAGAGACATTTTCGGACAAGTTCATTGTGGCTTCGAACAAGTACGATCTGGAACAAAAACAAAATCAGACAGGTCCGGAGTAATAGGCCGGACAAGTTCAAGATGGCAAAGAAAAAGTTTTCTGGACTAAAATTCAACAGGGGACGGACTAGTCTGCCTAGACCACGGACAAGTCCGGACAACATCAGAGACCAAACCGGACTATTCCGTGCATTGTGCCAGACATGTCCGAGCTCTGAAAGAAACTGAATTTTCCTGAAGAAGAAGAATAGGGTCACCGGACTAGTCCGGGGTTATGGCCAGACAAGTCCGCACCCTGACAGTTTTAAATTGTTGTTTTGTCCTGAATTCCTTTTAATCTTGTTCCTTCTATGTTTCTCAAGGTTGAACATGTGTAAGAATGTATGCAATGCATGGTGGGTGAAAATGAGGGTGTTGCAAATCTACCCCCCTTAAAAGGAATCTCGCCCTCGAGATTCGATGTAGAAGGAAAGAGATAGGAAATTCTTTCTTGAGATCATCTTCCAGCTCCCAAGTTGCTTCTGATTCTGCATGATGCTTCCATTGTACTTTGCACCATCGTATCACCTTGTTTCTTGTGACCCTCTCCTTGGTTTCCAAAATTTTGATCGGTTGCTCGACATAAGTCAAATCTGCCTCTAATTCCAATTCTTCCATTGGCACTTGTTCCTCTGGTACCCTCAAGCACTTCTTGAGTTGTGAAACATTAAACACATCATGAATATTGGAAAGATGTGCTGGCATCTCCAACTGATAGGCCACTTCTCAACGTTTGGCCAAAATCATAGATGGTCCAATATAGCGAGGTGCCAAATTGCCTATGATGTCAAACTGCTTATGACCTCGCATAGGTGACACTTTGAGGTATACAAAGTCTCCCACTTCAAAGGCTAAGTTCCTCCGCCTATTATCCGCATAGCTCTTTTATCTTGTTTGAGCGGCCCTCAAATTCTCACGGATTATCTGAAATTGCCTTTCACTCTCTTGCAACACATTCGGTCCAAACACTTGGTTCTCTCCTATGGTGACATCTTCCATACAGTGCTTCATATGGTGACATCTTCCAGGTGGATTGGTAACTGTTGTTGTAGGAAAACTCAGTGTAAGGCAAGCTTTTGTCCCAGCCGTGTCCATGTTTCAAGGCACAAGCTCTCAATATATCCTTCAATATTTGATTTGTCCTCTCGGTTTGTCCATCGGTTTGTGGATGATATGCTAAAATAAAATTTAACCTTGTACCCATATCTTCATGCAGTTTCTCCCAGAACCTAGAGGTAAATTGATAACCTCGGTCTGAGACTATTTTCTTCGAAACTCCATGTCGGCACACAATATTCTCCATATACAATTCTGCTAGCTTCGCAGTGGTATATGTGGTCTTGATAGGTATGAAATGAGCTGATTTGGTCAACCGATCCACAATAACCCCTATTGAGTCATAGCTGGATTAGGTTGAAGGTAATCCAACTATGAAGTCCACATTGATTTCTTCCCACTTCCATTATGGAATCTTCAATGGCTGCAACAATCCAGCTGGCCTTTGATGTTCCTCTTTGACCCGTTGGCACACATCACACAAAGCTACATATTCAGCTATGTCCTTTTTCATGCTAGCCCACCAATAACATGTTTTCAAGTCCTTGTACATCTTTGTACAGACGGGATTTATTGAGTAAGGTGAGTCATGTGCCTCCTTTAATATCATTTCCGAATATGCTTAACAATGGACACAACAATCCTCTTTCCAAGCCATAATGTACCATGCTCATCCTCATCAAATCTGAATTCTCTCCCTTCTTGAGTCCTTTCCTTGATTTCTTGGATTTCCTCATCCTTGGTCTAACCTTCTCACATTTCTTGCTCCAAGGTTGGATTTAACTCCATTATCCCCATCTCATTCACAAACCAAAGATTCAACCGTTCAAACTCCTTGCATAGCTCAGATGGCAGCTCTCGAAACGTGAGTTGGTGGATTACTCCTCTCCAACTCAAAGCATCGACCACTACATTAGTCTTCCCTGGATGATAGTTTATTCGCACATCATAATCCTTGATGAGCTCCAAACATCTTCGTTACCTCAAATTCAGGTCCATTTGCGTGAATATGTACTTGAGGCTCTTGTGGTCTTTGTAAATCTCGCACCTATGACAAAAAATATAATGTCTCCATATCTTCAAAGCATGCACTCGGCTGCAAGCTCAAGATCATGCGTAGGATAATTCTGCTCATGTTTATTCAATTGCCTCGATGCATAGGCTACTACTTGACCTTCTTGCATGACCACACATCCAAGTCCATGTTTTGATGCATCACAATAGATATCAAAATTTTTGCTCACATCTGGCAAAACCAACACAGGTCTAATGTTAACCTCTTCTTAAGCTCCTCAAAACTATCCTGACAAGCTTGAGTCCATTGGAATGCTTTTCCGTTCATTAGCAACTCAGTCATGGCCTTCGCTATCTTGGAAAAGTCCTTGATGAATCGACGGTAATATCCGGTCATTCCGAGAAAGCTCCTAATTTCCTTCACGTTTTGCGGTGGCTCCCATTTCAGCACATCCCTCTTTTTTCCTTGGTCAACCGATACTCCTCCCCCAGAGATAATATGGCCCAAAAACAACACTTCCCTTAACCAAAATTGTCACTTGCTGAATTTGGCATATAATTGGTGCTCCCTCAATTTCTGCAATGTGAGCCTCAAATGCTCTTCGTGCTCCTGTTCACTCCTTGAGTAGATCATAATGTCATCAATGAACACCACAACAAATTTATCCAAGTACTCCATGAAAACCTTATTCGTGAGGTACATAAAGTATGCAGGTGCATTCGTCAATCTGAAGGATATAACGGTATACTCATAAGATCCATACCGTGTTTGAAAAGTTGTTTTGGGTATGTTCGACGGTCTAATCTTCATTTGGAAGTAGCCCGACCTCAAGTAAATCTTGGAGAAAACACAGGCGCCCTTCATTTGATCAAACAAATCCTCTATACAGGGCAACATGTACTTGTTCTTCATTGTCATCTCATTGAGAGCTCGGTAGTCCACACACATCCTTTCGGATCCATCCTTCTTGTCCATGAAAAGTACTGGTGTTCCCCAAGGTGAAGAGCTTGGACAAATGAAAACCTTCTCTAGCTGCTCTTGAATTTGCTTCTTGAGCTCCGCTAACTCCATGGGAGGCATCCTATATGGCCTCTTAGCTATAGGTGTAGTTCCAGGTATTAATTCAATAGCAAACTCTATGTCTCGATCAGGCGGCATACCTAGCAACTCATCTAGAAACACATCTGAAAACTCACACACCACCAGAATCTCCTCAATCGCTGCACCATCCATTTGATTCAGCTCCACTTGCTTTGGTGTGTGTTGAGATGCTTCAAATTCTATGCTGACACCTTCTTCATTTGTCAACTTCACCGTCTTTGTGGCACGTTGAATTATCCCATTATGCTTCCTTAACCAGTCAATACTAAGAATTATGTCCAGTCCTTGAGAATCCAAAACAATGAGGTCGGCGAAGAAGTCTACCCCCCTTATTCTAAGGCTTACTTTTGGACATACTGTATTCGTCCTCATCTCCCCTCCAGGAGACTTAACCAACAAGATATACTTCATATGAGATATGGGCAAACTATACTTGGCAACGTACTTTGATGCAATGAACGAATGCGATGCTCCAGAATCAAATAACATAGTCGTTGGGTTGGAGTCTGCGAGAAACTTACCAATTACCACGTCATTCGCTTGTTGGGCTTCCTCTGTAGAGACATGGTTCACCTTGCCACAAACAAAATTATGCAGTCCATGCTTGCCCTGTGGCGCTCCTCCATTAGATCTTGGGTTCTGCCTCGGAGCATTGTTCCCTTGACTAAGGCCTGACTTAGGACATTGAGATGCAAAGTGTCCCACCTCACCACAAGTATAGCATGACCTTACTGCACCAGAATTGTTTGGACGAGCTTGGTTTTGAGCATTAGCAGGAAAATTTGCGAGAGGCGCTTGAGGCATTGGAGGGTGAGGTGCTTGCATGGCGGGGCGTTGCTGCATAGGCTGAGCTGCGCGTGGTGGAATAGCAACGTGATATGTAGGAGCAGAGGGGTGGTAGTATGATGCATTTGGTGGTGCAATGCGGGGGCGAACATTACTTCCTTGTGGTTGTCCTTGATACGACACCTTACTCTTATTGTCTTGCTCCATCTCACGAACCTTGTTCCCAAACACAATAGCTTTGTCCACAAGCTTCTGGAAATTTGCATAGTCACAATTGACCAATTGGACTTGAATCTCATTGTTTAGGCCTCTCATGAATAAATACTGCTTGTGGCTGTCCCGATTAACATCTTCCAGAGCATAACTTGAGAGTTGAGTGAATTTATTGAGATACTCACACACTCTTGACTTTCCCTGCCTTAGGTTCTCAAATTCTTGCCTCTTTAGGATCATAACGCCTTCCGGGAAAAAGTGAGAATAGAAACTCTCCTTGAATTTAGCTCAAGTGATCCTCTCTTGATTTTCATGGGCATTGCATAGCGAGTCCCACCAATTCGCATCTGCTCCAACTAGTTGATGGGAAGCAAAGAGAACCTTCTCCCCGTCATTGCATTGGACAATAGTGAGCTTCTTCTCCAAAGATTTCAGCCAATCATCAGCTTCCATAGGATCATTAGCTTGAGCAAAGGTGGGTGGTATAGTCCTCATAAACTCTCCCAATCTGTTATGAGGTGGTGGTGGTGGAGGCATATGGGGCTGGTTTTGATTGTTGGTCTACAACTGTCCCAAGGTTTGCATCACTGTCTGCATAAGCTGATTTTGCATAACCAACAACTGCTGAAGGTTGACAGCCTCAGGTCCAACCCCATTGTTGTTATTCTAAGCTTCTCCATTGTTCTCCTCATTCTCATTGGCATCCCTTTGGTTGCATGTCCTCAACATCTGAAGAAAGAGCAAGACGGAAGAATTTAGAAAACATCCCCAACTATATGTATCAAAGGATATGAAACTAAGCAACTACCTATACTAGCCTATATGGATGTGGCAAACGCTAAAGCATCCCACAATCCTCTACTAAACACACAAGCATACAAGCAACATTACATAGCAAACAGCACACCAAACAAACCACAACACTTCCTGAGTGTTTCTATGTGCTGTAAAGTGTCAATTCTATTTTTGCTGTGTCCTACGGTCAACCTATGGCTCTGATACCAATTTGTGACACTCGGTTCCGAAAATGAACCAAGTGCAGTATATGTGTGCCCAAGATGTTTAACACACATACACAAGTGATTCACAAACGATAAACAGAACATTACCACAACAAAAGTTAATTAAGAAGGAACTTTTATTACAATACTCAAAGAATCCTAAATTACAAACTCTAATGATCATTATTAATAGTTTTGGAGCGGAAATAATCTAAACCAGGCAAACTGAGCAAAACTAAGCAAATAGGGATAGTGTGGCTCCAAGCAACACCACAGGCAAGTCGACGGCAGCACACAACCTAGTACTCCGCATTATCCTCAGCATACTCCCAACAATCACATGAAACTGTTGGTGCGGGAATTGCAAGAATGAGTACATGTCGTACTCAGCAAGTGTGAGAAAATACGACATGTAGATGATAATAAACAATGTCTAATTGCTAAAAAGTACATTCAAAACATATGAAAAGCATCCTAAGATGTCTATGTGTAATATTCCCATCATATCCCAAATAAACGTAATATTTCATATCCATCATTCATTATCCATCAATATACCATATTCTTACCATCATCATTAACCATAACCATTTATCATCATCCAATCCATAACCATAACCACAACCATAACCATAACCAAACCGTAACCTTAACCATCCTAGATCCCATGTTTCCCTCTAATCATGTAGGTCATCCAGGTGCTCTTGACCGGTAGCACGGCTATCATGATAGTTTTTAACACTCTGCAGAGGTTTTACCACTTTACCCACAAGTTTGTTATTTTATCACCCATCAGCGACTAAAGAAACCTCCCTTATGCCAATTACACTTTCTTAGGTGTATGGCCAAGAGATCACAAAATAGCCTTTACAAAGGGACTACAAGCATATTCAGACCCACTACGGTTTCACCGGGGGTGATGCCTCCAGCTGAGCACATCCAACCAAGAGCCCCCTCTTGTACCGTTCGGATCCCAGGGCAGTCCCACCAGTATTGCAAACCCAACCGACTCTCATTCCCCGCTCCTTCAAATGATCCGAATCAATGCTGGTAATACTCCTCATTAATTGGCTAAGTCGCACCCATACTTGGTCTTGTGGTGCCACTATTGTCCTAGCCTATTCTCCCATGAACCGGTCCTTAGATCCAAGGCAAGCGAAACCACAATATCATCCAACCCAATCCACAAACCATGCTTGCTTAGATCTCCCAAGTCACATATTACCAATTAAACCTTGTTCATCAATTCATATCATCCATAGGGTCATTAATTCATAATGGAGTCATTTAGTTTTTTTCCCGTCCCAATTAATTTAGAGCAAATCAAAAAGGTAAAAAGCCCTTCCCGACTCTCTATAATATATTCTAAGCGACAAGGATAGTCTAACAAGACTAGTAAACACCTATAAATGGGTTTTCCTTAAAATCGACACAAGCATGCAGTTTTGCAACCAAAACATTTACACACGAGATCAACATGATCAAGGACACTTGCCTTGCTCCTGAGCTTGGTTAGGGTCAAAAGCTTTGAAGTTCTTGTACTGGAGGTCGTCGACAGCACCCTCTAGAGCAAAACCTTCTATTCCACAAAAAAGACATACAAAACACACATTACAATCAGATAATGCTCGTATAGTACTGGATATGACATGATATGCTTGATCAATGCAATTGTGAGGCAAAAACTTTAATGAGTTGATATTAATGTTTACTTACTATTTACGAAGGTTTCTAACAAGTATGAACAGGTTTCGAGTTGATCTAAATCAAATTCGTATTAATTCAGCCTGAAACAGATTCAGACACCGCACTAGTCTGTTCTCAAGGCCGGACTAGTCCGCCCTTACAGAATCTGCAATTTAGGGTTTTCTTGATCATCGAGAATTGGGATTGAATTCACGTAGAAAAGTGAAAGTAGAGGGAATACCCTGTGTTTAGAGATCCAAAGATCAAGAATTGGTTGAAACACTTGGATCTTGACGATTAGGGCTTGATGAAGACGAGGTGAGAGTGAACTGGTGATGGAGAACAAAAATTCCATGAAGATCTTGCTTGATTGATCTTCCTTCGTGTTCTTCCCCTCCTCCTTGCTGCTGGATCTTCTCTTGATGGCGACTCCCACGAACTAGGGTTGAGGGTTCCTTCAATTGTGGCAAAGAGATGAAAAGTTGGGGTGGTGGGGTTATTAGATAGAGGTGGAGATCTAGAGTTTGATGGACTTCGAGTCTAAGGTGGGTGGAGGCTGTGGTGGGGTCCCCTTTGGCTCCTCTGAGGTTGGGCACAAAGTTCTTGGCCCCAATTAAGGCAATTACCCAAAAACCAATCGTGGAGAAATAACAAAATTCGAGTTGGTTTCTGCAGGCCAGACTAGTACGATATTATACAAAGAGATTTTCGGACAAGTATGTTGTGGCTTCGGACAAGTCCGATCTGGAACCGAAACAAAATCGGACAGGTTCGGGGTAATAGGTCGGACAAGTCTTGGATGGCAAATAAAAGGTTTTTCGGACTAAAATTCAGCAAGGGATGGACTATTCCTCCAGGACCACAGACAAGTCCAGACAACATCAGAGACCAAACCGGACTAGTCCGTGCATTGTGCCGGACAAGTCCAGGCTCTGAAAGAAACTAAATTTTCCTGAAGAAGAATAGGGTCACCGGACTAGTCCGGGGTTATGGCCGGACAAGTCCGCACCCTGACAGTTTTATATTGCTGATTTGTCCTAAATTCATTTTAATCTTGTTCCTTTTATGTAAGAATGTATGTGAAAGTGCATGTAGGCAATTCCTTGTGGGTTTTGGACGATTGATGACAAACAAATGAGATCCTAATGAACTTGTTGAGATGACTACGGGTCAATTGAAATGAGATGGTTTGGTGCACTCAAAAAGGTGAAAAATGAAGTGGTTTAGAAAAAAGAGAATAGCCCAACTGACGACTAAAGCGCAAAGTAGATTTAAATGTATAGGATGTGTGTGAGAGACACATCCCAAGAGATCAAGTCTTTGTGTAGGGGTAAGGGCTTAAAATCATCTAAAAATTCACTGAGCACCGGACCAGTCTGTTCATGGACCGGACTAGTCTGTTCAACTCTCTGTTGTCCAAATACACTATGCATCGGACTAGTCCGACCATGGACCGGCCTATTCCGATAAACTTTCTGAAACCACATTTCAAAGTGCACTGGACTAGTCTGATCCTGGACTGTACAAGTCCGTTCAAGTCTTTGTAAACCCATTACACTACACTCCGAACAAGTCCGTCCATAGGACCAGACTAGTCCGTTGAACTCTCTAATGTTCTATAACACATAGCACCGTACAAGTCCGTTCTTTGACCGGAATAGTCCGTTCAATTCTCTGGAGTTCAATTACACAGGGCACTGGAAAAATCCAGACACATACCGGACTAGTCTAGTATACGTCACACAATTAGGGTTTCTAGTGTGCTGCACATTTCATGCCGACTTTTACACAGCACATCGGACAAGTCCGGTCCCCTGTACAGACTAGTCCGGTCGTCGGGATCCCCAATGGTAACAATTTTGGAAACACTATTGTTAAAGTGCATAATTGACACTTCCCCCGATACTACTTGAAAGTGCATCTAGGCATGCCTTGAGGGTTTTGGTTGATTTATGACAGGCAAATGAGATCCTAACCAAATTATTGAGATGAGCGTAGGTTTTAATGAAAACATGGAGTAAGCGCAAAAAGAAAGGAGAGTGCGGAATCAAGCTGGATAGAGCTCAAGAGATGAAAAGGATAATACTTGTGTGTGTGTAGTGTATTGGAGAAACACATCCCAAGAGCTCAAGCACTTTTAATCACTCTCACTGCACAAATATATACAGGTCCGGACTAGTCCGATATACCCCGCACTAGTCCAGTAATCGCACTGTTCAAAATCGGACAAGTCCTCCTAGTGCGGACTGGTCTGCACAGTCTAGGTTTACACAGACCGGACTAGTCTGATATCACCACAGACTAGTCCGATATCTTTCTGACTAAAATCGGACTAGTCCTCCCCACTGCGGACTAGTCCTCAACACTTCACAACTATGCACGAAATCGGACATGTCCGAAAATATTTAGAATAGTCCGATAACCTCTCTGACTAAAATCGGACAAGTCCTCCAAATGCGGACTTGTCCCCAATTCACTAAGGGGTTCACCACAGCCGGACTAGTCCGATAGTAACTGGACCAGTCCGAACTTTTCGAGAGCCTAAATTGGACTAGTACGCCAAGGCCGGACAAGTCCGATGTTTCTGAGAACTTAGGGTTTACTACACTCTGCACACCGGACTAGTCCCGACTCCACCACGGACTAGTCCAAAATCTCGAAATCCTAGAGGTAACTTTTGGGAACACCCTATAAATAGATGTGCATGGCCATACTTTCAACTCTCTCGACTCCCTGCACCGTCACACCATCCAAGAGCTTAGAAAACACATCTCTCCATGCAATCCAATGCAAGAAAGATCAAATCCTTGAGGATTCACTTTAGATGAAAGGAGAGACACGATTCCACTCGTTTGAGCTCTTGGGTTTGATTCTCTAACACACTCCTGTTGTTTCATTGTTGATCTTAAGAGTGTGTTCTTGGTAGTGTTTGATTTGCATTCTTGGGGATCCCTCAACTTGTGAGAAGGCCCCTTGAACTTGGTGATTTACCCCTTGTGATAGTGGAAGAGAATTGACCTTCGTGGCGATTCGACGAGGTTAGGGTCAGTGAAGATCCGGTCCTTTCGTGGGCTCCTCAACGTGGACGTAGGTTGCCTCTGTGGGAACCGAACCACGGGATAAAATCTTGTGTCAAACTTGTTCTTATGTTTTTCATATCATATTTGTCGGTGGTTGAATCCGGCAAATCTCCCGACACGATGTTAGTAGTCCGTGGAGTTTATAGTTCGGTAATGGGCGCGCAGAGATTCAAGAGATGGTGGTGAATTGACACAGCGATTTACGTGGTTCGGGCCGCCTGAGCATAATACCCTACTCCACGGGGTGTGTTGATGTTGTATTGAGTGAGTGAGTATGTGTGAGAGCGTAAGTGTCTCCAGAGCTCAAAGAGAGTCTAGAGAGGTCCCTTTGTGTACCGTCGTCCAGTCCTTTTATAGTACAAGGACCGATCGTTACACAGTTAGCCTAGCCCGACAAGTGGCCCTGGCGGTTACTAATGTTTGATACACAATTAATAAGGTTAATTACCCTTAATAGCATGGTAACGGGCCTTGACAGCGTCGTTACTGGTATTAAAGGCCTTCCGATCGTGTGTCATTAATATGGTATTAATGACACTTAATCAGGTCTTGAAGTAGTTGATTGCCCCTTGAAGGTTCGAGCTATTGGGGGTCCACCAGCCTGATTGTTGAAGTTGAAGGTCCGGTGGTTCGGACATGTGGGCAGCTCCGGAGCTTACCGTCGTGGACGGGTAGGTCCGAAGCTGCTGGAAACATGTCAGTACCGGAGCTTCCCTCTGTCTGGGGTTAGGTCTGGGGGTGCCATACTGGTATCTAGTCCGGAGCATTCCCATGTGTGGGCGATAGCTCCGGTCTTATGATACACGTGGCGGCCCTAGGACTAACCATGTCGGGGAAGCAGGTCCGGTTACGGCTGACATGTGGGGCCTTCAGAGGTCTTCAAATCTGGTAGATGGAGCTTCCTTATGATCTTTGCGATCCCAAGGGGTATCCGGTATGCATGGTACCGATAGTGGCCCCTTGGGCCCACCTCTGGGAGAGACCTTTTGGATGAAGTCATTCTGCCGGAGGTGGGTCCATTCTTCGGTTTTTGAGCTGTGTCTTCAAGGGTCTTCGGATTTGCCGTTGGCGGTAGCTCGCAGTTAAACCACCGCCGCGTGGCATATCTTGAATGCGGCAGGTGAGATCTTAGCGTGCGGATCTCACGCAATTGAAGGTCATCGCTTCCCGATACGAAAATCGTATCGGTTCCGTGCGCCATGTCAGGCCGCCGCCTTTGGGTTTCCCGCCTTTCATGATGACAACCGTTCACCTGGGGTAAGGACCTCGACTTGATCGTCGGGGTGGCCCCGGGCCCCTTTGTAATTGGCAGGGTGAAGTTTTTGAATGGTATCATCGCTCCTCTGTGGTTTCCATCCAAGCGTTGCGGGGGCTTACTTAAGAAGGAAAGCACGCACCTTTTGGGGTTCTTTACGCCTTTCATTCGAACTTGCGCTCAAATCCTCCAAACTTTCGCTTGCTTTTCCTCTCTTGCCTCGTTGTGCCTCGATGGAGTTAGGTCTTCGCTAGAGCCGACTGAAGACTGATGGCGATTTGAAGAAGGTCCTGGCCCTCATGGGGTGGTCTCCTGACTTCTTCAACCACCCCATCTATGCCGACAAGCTTCCTTTCATGAAGGAGCATGCTGGCGACATGGTGTACTTCTCCGCGTACGCCATGGTGGGACTGATCCCACCTTTCTCCTCTTTCTTCCTGATGCTGCTAGACTTCTATGGTCTGCAGCTGTACCACCTTGGCCCCCACTCCATTCTTCTAGCGTCAATCTTTGTCCACTTCTGCGAGATGTGGGTGGGCATTCCCCCCCTGCGTTGAGCTCTTCTGCACCTTCTTTACTGTCCATACCCCCGGCGAGAGTGACAAGTACCTTGGCTTCTATTATTTCGTGAAGCGCAAGAAGTGCCCGTACAAGTACTTGCGGTCGTTCCCTTCTGGGAAGTGGGACGACTGGAAGAAGGATTGGATCTTCATCAGAGTGGAGGAGCATGAAAAGCTGGAGTTTCCCGAAGGCCTCCCCAACGTCGACACTGCAGTTTGCAGTGAAGCTCCGGTGTTATCGGACGCCTTCAACCCTGCTCTGAACAGGATCCCCCAGTGCGTTGAAGGAGGGGTGACTCCTTAGGTGGTTTTTTGCAACTTCCTGACCAACAGGTGGGCTCTGCTGAAGAAGAGGGAGAAGCTTGCTTGGGCCTTCAACAGTATGCTGGACGATGACTGGATTGAGACCGGTTTGATGTCCAACATGGAGGGTGCAACTTTGGAGTTTCACCTCAAGAAGTTTCAGCATGGCATCGACATCGAAGGTGACGACTTGACTCCGCCAGTGGCTTTTCTCCCTCTGAACATGGAGGCGAAGTTCAGAAGGGAGCTCCAGCATACGATGTCGGTGCTTGACGACCTTGGTGTCATTGAGAGGCGTTCGATCACCGGGTTGGTGATCTCCGGAGCTTCTGTGGGTGGTCCCCCTTCCGTCCCGGAACAGAGAGTTGAAGTCGTGGGCAATGGCAAAGAGTTGGCCGAGCCCTAAAGCCGCAAGAGAAAGTTGAAGCATGCCGACGGGAGGTCCGTCAGGCCTGCTCCTTCCGAAGTGACTCCTTCTCCCTGGAGGGGAAGTTCTTCATCGGCGACAACTACTCCAGCATCAGCATCTCCCCGAGGCGCTAGCTCCGGCCATGCGACTGCAGTACCAGGACCAGCTGAAGGCTCTGGGTCTGGAGGTCCTTCCCCGTCGAGGGGGGCCTCAACCCGAGTGACGCCGACAGCAGCAGCGAGCTCCGGGGAACCTTCCGGAGTCACCACGCCAGTGGCGACAGAGTCCGACTCCGAGCGTCCGTAAAAAAGGTTCTGTGCTAACTGGTGCAGAAGTCTTTCGAGGTAATTTTTGATTTTTTACCTTAGTTGATTGTTTTTTGTTGTAACTGCATTTTGAGTGTCTTCGTCCTTCATTCACACAGTGCCCAAGAAAGGGGTTGAACCTCCTATTCCTGCAGCAGCAGCTGAGGCTGTGCAGGCGGAAGCTCCGGCTCCAATTCTAGCGCCGCCCCAAGAAGTGGCTGAGGCTGCGGCAGATCCGGCGCCGGCTGTCGTGGTCTTAGACGTTGACTCATCCCAGAAGATCCCGTGGTAGCGCTGGACCACGAGAATGAAGATGTACTAGCGGCATCAGCCCCGGAGGTTGAAGCTCCGGGCTTGGATGCTGAAATGATGGATGCTCCAGCCTCAGAGCCGGAGGTAGCTGCAATTCCAGCCCTAGAGCCAGATGTTGTTGAATCCCAGGTAGTCGAGCTGGTGGTTGATGAAGTCCCGGCGATAGAGCCGGGTGTTGATGAAGTTCCGACACTTGAGCCGGCTGTCGAGGAAGTTCCGACGGTAGAGCCGGTTGCTGCAGAAGCTCTGGCGGTAGAGCCGGTTGTGGAAGAAGTACTGGCGCCTGAGCCAGTTGCTGCAAGGGCGCCGGCGCTCGAGCCCATGATGGTCGAGGCGTTAGCATCAGAACCGGTAGTGGAGGAGGCACCAACATCGTAGCCGAACATGGTTTCAACTCCGGCAGAATCTACTACGCCCGCTCCGAAAGCAGTGGTCCTGGAGGTGCCCGCACCTGAGTCAGGGTGCCAAGATGAATTTGCTGGCCCCCCGCCTGAGGGGTCAGTTGTTGATGATCTGGCGGCGGGACCTTCGGAGCCACTTCCGGAGGTTGAAACTTCTACTGCAAGACCTTCCTTGGCGGCGGCCGAGGCTATCCTGGAGGACGGCCCTAGTGCCGTGGAAGCTCAGGGGATCGCTCTTGTAGTGTGGGACCCAATTTTTGTCACGGAGAACCCGCTGGAACCGGTGAAGATGACCCCGGCAGGTCCTGACCCGATCCCCCTGTCATTGTCTATTGACAACGTCCGCTTCAGTCTTCGTCAGGTCCAGCTGGCTTTCTACCATGACAGCAAGGCCCTCGAGGAGGAGCGCCAAACTCTTAGGAGGTGGCGCAACCGGCTCCATTTCGATACCAAGCTGGTGCAGTCGAGGCTGACTGACGTCAAGGAGTGGGTGCAGAGGGAGAAGGTCCGCCTGGAATACTGGGGTAAGCTGCTGGATGAGAGGGGAAGCATGATGCAATCCCTTGACAACCAGTCCTGGGCCATCTACGAGCAAGCCAAAGCTGCTAATAGTGCAACAGATGATCGCCAGGAGAGGCTCAATGCCATTCACGATAGTCTCGTCAAGCGCCGGGAGGCTCTTGAGGTGCAGGAGAGAAAGCTCGAGGATGAAGAGCAAAAACACCTGGAGCTGCGGGACGACGTCGTGAAGAGGGAGGAAGATCTCACTCAGAGGCTAAATCTGGGTGACAAAAGTCTCGAGAAGCGCACCAAGAAATTGGAGGAGCGCTGTGAGAGAGAGGAGAGAAAGGCCTGGGAGCGAGGGCAGTAACTCCACGAGAGGGAGGATGCCGTTGCTGCCAGGGAGAAGAAAGTGCGGGGTAGGGAAAAGGACCTGGTCGACCGCCGGAACAAGATCTACCTCTGGGAGGAAGAGCTCGGAAAACTCGAAAGGCAAGTTGCTGAAAAGATTCAGCAGAACGCCAAAGAGGTTGAGCGCCTTGCCTGTGAGAATTCGGAGCTTGTGGTGACCAGAAGATCCTTGGAGGAGATATGAGGCTCGAGGACCGTGGAGTCCCAACAAGTATGGGACTTCCTGGGCAAAGCCAACGACGCACTGACGCCAATGGGTTTCAGTCTCGTGCGTCCGGATGATCCGGAGCCAGAGCTGGACCTGGCGTTGCAAGCGTTGAGTTCGACAGGCAACAAGCTCACCAAGATGGACGATGTCATCGCGAACCAGCTGGAGACCGAGGGACGATCCCTGGTGAAGGACGTCGCAGAATTCGTGTTGATGTGCTACACAAGTCGGGACCCTCAATTCCCCTTGGACCCGGTGCTTGAAGGCCCGATCGAAGGAGAGGGAGAAGCTACCCAAGCCAGCGTATCGGAGGCTGCCCGAAAGGTCGCCTCATTCTTCCATAGGGTCTAGGACCATCTCTTTGTAGCTCCCACTTGTATCCTCTCTTCTTTTTCTCCAATTTTGTAATCTCTTGTCTCCTGAGGAATGAAATCCAAGTTTTTTGTGAATTTCATTTTTTGTCTTCAACACCTTTGTTGCACTTGGCCCCCTGGTAGATGTACACAATTTGATTGTGAACATGTACCAAGAGGATGTAACAGTTGTTGAAGACTTGCGCACTTCGTAATTTATAGAATGTAGGTCTGAAGTATTAGATAGTGAAGGCCCCTTGAGGTTGTTAGAGCTTAGTGGCTCCGGCATTGACCATCGTCGGAGCTTAGTAGCTCCGACAGTTGTCTCCATCAACGCATAAAGCATCGACGGTTAGTCCCCTGGGGTGCCGGAGCTTGTTGGCTCCGGTAGTGACCTCTATCAACACATGGTGTGTCAACAGCAGACTCCATTATAGAGTCTTTCCACCATCTTTTCTTCACATTGACGGCTTGCCCCCTAGCTTTACCAGAGTTGAGTGGCTCCGGCGACGCTCGATATCAATGTTTGAACATCGACCATAAGCCGCCTAGAGGATGTCGGAGCTTTGGCAGCTCCGACTTCATTCACCATCATCATGAAATATTTATTTCCTGCACACTGAAGTCAAGAAAAATAGTAAAATTCATTTCCTATCTATAACTTCATTGCGGCTTACTATTCCCGAGGAAGTTTTAGGTCGAACACATTTCTAGATGCAATCAAGAGTGCCGTCTTGTTTCCTTCAGGTCCGATCGTTTCTGGACTCGCCTTACTTCGGCCTGCCGGGGTGTAGGTAGAGTGACGTACTTAGGGTGCATGACTAGGCTTAGTCGATATCACACTCCGGCCCTAGATTGGCTTGGCGGCATTCAGACGAGTAGACCACCAACAATGTTTGGACCCGGAAGAATAGACAATGCAACTCGAATTGTACATGAACTCGTCGAGCTAAAGTTTCTTAAGAGTTGCCCAACTTTGTTATAGACAAGAAAGATAAAAATAAAAAATGTTGACCTGTAAAAAATAAATGCACGTGGAGTTTGTTTTCACACAATGATGTCTTTCATTATAGGTCCGGGGTACAGGGGAAACAAGTACACTCTTAGGGTACGGAACCAGACTAAGTGTGTTTCGTTTCTCGTTTGACCCAAGGTAGCTAGCTTCACTTTTAGTTCTGAGACTGTGACAAGTGTTGCTTGGACATTGCGGACCTTACGGTGTAGGTCTGGCTGTCCTCCCGGAGGAGCTACCCGACTCTGTACAATGACTCTATAACATACATCACATGTGATTACAGACTCACCTCCATGATGTTAAGCGTAGAAATTACGGAGGTGCTCAATGTTCCAAGGATTAGGGAGAGGTGTCCCATCCTCGGTTGCCAAGCGAAGCATCCAGGACGGGATACTTTGATCACTCGGAAGGGTCCTTCCCAGCAGGGGGAAAGTTTGTTTAACCCTTCTCTGGATTGTATTCTCCATAGCACCAGATCCCCTTCCTCGAGCTGTTGGCTGTGAAAATGCCGTTGGTGATAGTGCCGAAGAGCTTGGCGGTATCGGGCATTCCGAACAGCTGCTTGGCACCTTCCCTCTTCAAGGAGGTCAAGGTCTTCACGCCGGAGCTGGTCCTGCGTGGCTGCGTTGAAGGTCTGGACCCGAAGTGAAATCAAGGTGATTTCTGGAGGAAGGACGATTTCAGCTCCATACACCAGAAAGAACGGTGTCTCTCCAGTTGACCGGTTTGGAGTTGTCCTGTTGGCCCATAGAGTGGGCGGAAGCTCTTCGATCTAGTTGGCTCCATGTTTTTTCAGGCGCTCATAAGTGCGCGTCTTGAGTCCTTTCAGGATTTTTGCATTTGCTCTCTCGGCTTGGCCATTGCTTGCCAGGTGAGCTACGGAAGCGTAGCTGACTTGGATGCCGAGGTCTTTGCAGTATCCTTGGAAAGCAGAGCTTATGAATTGGGTCCCATTATCTGTTATGATTTTGTTCGGGACTCCAAATCTGCATACGATGGACTGCAAGAAGTTGATAGCTGATTGCTTGTTTATCATCACAATTGGAGTTGCTTCTGGCCATTTGGTGATTTTGTCAATGGCAACATACAGGAACTTGTAACCTCCGATGGCTCTTGGGTAAGGTCCCAAGGTGTCCATCCCCCACACAGCGAAAGGCCATGTAGGAGGTATCATTTGTAGAGGCTGAGCTGGTTTGTGAATTTGTTTTGCATGAAACTGGCATGCTTCACATTTCTTCACCAGCTCAGTTGCATCCTTGAGCGCTGTAGGCCAGTAGAAGCCATGCCGGAAGGCTTTACCAACCAGCGTGCGGGAAGACGGGTGGTTCCCACACTCGCCTCCATGGATTTCTGTGAGGAGCTCACAACCTTCTTCCCTTGTGATGCACCGCATTAGGACGCCATTGGCACCGCACCAGTAGAGATCCCCTTCTACCAACGTGTATCTTTTAGCCAATCTGACTATCCGGTCAGCGGATACATCATTGTCAGGAAGGATATTGTCTTTCAAGTAGCTCCGGATCTTCGAGATCCATGCATCGGAGCTTGCTTGAGTGTTTGAGTCTTGCGTGCTGGGTTGCTCAGAGCTTCCGGCGGCACCTATGACCCTTGATGGCTGCCATGGTAACAGGGCCATCGGGACTGCCAGCTTCGGGATGCCGGTCTCGCCCCCTTCGCTTAGTTCAACGGGCTGAGCTGTGGGTTTTGACAACCTCCGGATGAAGGTTCCGTCGGGAACCGGAGCTCCGGTTGACGCTTTCGTTGAAAGTTCGTCAGCTTCAGCGTTATGGAGATGCTGGACATGGTGGAGGTCCAGGACTTCAAAGTCCTTCTAAAGCCTCTAGACTTCAATGAGGTAAGCAGCTAGTTGGGGATTGTTGCGGGAGCATTCACCCTTCACCTGTTTAATGATGAGTTGCAAATCTCCCTTGACCAACAGCTGGTTGACACCATATGATAGTGCCACCTTTAGTCCGTAAATGAGTGCTTCATACTCCACCATGTTGTTGGTCGCCTTGAAGTCAAGGTGGACCATGTATTTTACCTTCTCCCCGGTTGGAGTGAGGATAGGACTCCAGCTTCGGCCCCGTGCTTTTGCATGGAGCCATCAAAGTAGAGAGTCCAGTAAGGCTCGGTGAAGACCGGAGCCTTGAGTTCCGGCTTCTGCTCACTAGGGCCCCCAGGGTTTGATGGAGAGGGGGTCCATTCTGCCACAAAGTCCGCCAATGCTTGACTCTTGATCGCTTGTCTTGGGACGAATTCTAGGTCAAACTCGGCCAATTCCGCTGCCCACTTTGCAATGTTCCCAGTGGAATTGGGATTATGCAAGATCGCACGCAGTGGATAAGAGGTCACCATTGAGATCTTATGAGCTTGGAAGTAATGGCGAAGCTTCCTGGAGGCGATAAGAACTGTATAGAGCAGCTTATGCACCTCTAGGTATCGAGTCTTGGCGTCATGGAGTACTTCGCTGATGAAGTACACTGGGCGTTGGACTGTCCGAACCCTCCCGGAGGGGCCTGGTGCTTCGTCCTCATCGACCCGGACCCTCCCAGAGGGATTCGGACCTTCTTCGGGGACTTCTGGGTCCTCGCTGGAGGAACCCGGAACTTCTTCTGCAGTGACCCGGACCCTCCCGGAGGGGTCTGAATCCTCTTGTTCGACAAGAGTAACTCCTTGTAGATCCAAGTCTGGGGGCTGGGACCCAGACTCGCCTTCAGGAACCTCCTGACCCTCCCGGAGGCGTCTAGATTCCTGAGCTTGTGAGGGTTCTGGTCTCTCCGCAACCAGGACCATGCTGACAACTTCGTCAGTTGCCGAAATATAAAGCAGTAAAGGCTCACCAGGGTTCGGAGCTACCAAGGTTGGTAGAGTGGTGAGGAGCTGCTTTAGCTCCTGGAACGCCTTTTCTGCTTCTTCAGACCATTGGAATGGTCCGGTCTTCCTCAATAGCTTGAAGAAGGGTAGTGCCCATTCCGCCAGACTTGAGATGAATCGGCTGAGGGCAGGCAGACATCCACTCTACTTCTGAACGTCCTTGATGCGGGCTGGTGGCCGCATATCTTTAATAGCATTAATTTTCGCCGGATTCGCCTCTATGCCTCGGTGGTTCACCAAGAATCCAAGAAGCTTTCAGGAGCTAACCCCGAAGACACACTTGTCTGTGTTCAGCTTTGTGCGGGTGACCCGCAGCTTGTCGAAGAAAGCTTGCAAGGTGTCAAGAAGTGACTCCTTGTCCTTGATTTTGATGACGATGTCATCAACATACACTTCCACTACGTCTCTGATGAGCTCTCCAAAGGTTTTGTACATAGCTCGTACAAATGTTGAGGTTGCATTCTTGAGACCAAATGGCATGGCAGTATAACAATACAATCCATCTACTGTTATAAAAGAAGTATGTTCTTCATCTTCCCTAGACATTCTGATTTGATGGTACCCAGAATATGCGTCTAGGAAACACAGTAATTCACACCCGGAGGTGGAATCCACTATCTGATCTATTCTAGGTAGTGGAAATGGATCTTTTGGACATGCCTTATTCAGCGTTGTGTAGTCGATACACATCCGAAGCTTCCCACCGGCCTTGGGTACAACGACTGGGTTTGCCAGCCATATTGGGTGGAAGACTTCTCGGATGAATCCAGCTTCGGGCAACTTCTTCACTTCTTGTCGTATGAAGTTTTGTCACTCTACTGATTGCTTCTGAGCCTTCTGATGTACAGGCCGAGCATCAGGATAGACCTTCATATTATGCTCGATCACTTCCCTAGGGATCTCAGGCATTTGCGACGGCTGCCAGGCAAACACGTCAATGTTAGCCCGGAGCAAAGTGATGAGCGCGAGTTCCTATTTGTCGTTCAGACCTCCCGATATACGTGTGGTCTGAGTGACATCAGAACCGATTTGGATGACATTGACGGGAATGTCGGTGTCGCCGCTTGGTTGCACGCGAGGTGCGGAGGTTGAGCCTCGTTGATGAATGCTCGGGGGTTTCAGAGAGTGTTCCTGCCTGGACTCTTCCTCCTGCGCTGTAGTGAGTGCATGAAGTTCTTCCAAAGCAGTCACTCCGGCTGTGTGGTCTTTGCGGATCCGGAGAACACCAGCTGGTGTTGGCATCTTCAACACCAGGTAGCCATAATGAGGAGCAGCCATGAACTTGTATAAGGCTCTTCTGCCCCGAATGGCCTTGAAGGGTAAGTTGATCTGAGCAACGTCAAAGACCAACTTCTCAGTGCAATAATTCTCCTGAGTCCCGAAGGTCACGGGGAGAGTAATGGCACCAAGTGGGGTTATGGCCCCCGGACCTACTACAGAGAATGGTCGAGAGGGGCGAAGATCCGAAGGCCGGAGCTGAAGCTTGACGAAAGCTCCGAAGCTTATGAGTTTCAGCCCCGAACCTCCGTCCACCATTACATGGTGGAGTTGGATGTCGTTGATGGTCGGAGATACCATCAATGGGAGTTGCCCAGCTCCAATCATGTTCCGAGGGCAGTCCGACACGTCGAAAGTGATCGCGGTATCCATCCACTTCCGGTGCGGCTCCGCCCTGGCGATGAGAGCTACCGAAGCCATGTCCCGCCGCATGGTCTTGAGGACACGGCGGGAGGTGATGTCCCACGATCCACCAAAGATGGTGTTCATGGTTTTCCGACGTTCATTGTCAGAGACATCAGAATCATCATCGACGGAGGTGTATACAGCCTTCAGGACCGTTTTAGGGTCCTGAAAACCTAACTCCTCTTCAGTCGGAGCTTCGTCGACTTTCTGTTTTCCTTCCCTTTATCGGAAAGGAACTTCTTCCCAGCGCTTGTTGTAGCGCTCAGCAAGGTTCTGGACCTCTCGGCAGTCTTCCAAGCTGTGGTTGTTCGACTTATGGATAGGACACCACATTTTGGAGTTGCCACCATCTTCAGCTGAAGGTTGAGCTCGTTTCTCGGGGCGTGGCCCCCGGCCACCCGGAGCTGCAGTAGCTGCAGCAGTAGGTGTGCCAGCTGACGGCTTTTTCTTGCCGTTGGACTTTTTCTTCTTTTTGCCACTCCCAGAGGTAGTGGCCTCACCCTTGGAGGATTTTTTGTTATCCTCCGGAGGTGGTTTGGAGTGCATTTCACGGCCCTCCGCAGCTTTGGCGCACTTATCAGCCAAGCTGAAGAGCTCCGTGACGCTGGTGATCTCCTTGATCGCCACCTTCTCCAACATGTTCTTGTCTCATACGCCCTTTCTAAATGCCACAATAACAGAGGTGCTAGAGATAGAAGGAATAGTGTTTCGTACCTGGGAGAACCTCTAGATGAAGGAACGCAGGGATTCTCTCCCCTTCTGCGTTACAGCAAAAAGGTCCAGTTCGGTGCCTGGTCGGGTGTATGAACTCCCGAAATTGGCGGTGAACTGTTGGCACAATTCCGTCTAACTATTGATGGAGTTGGGCGGGAGGCTCATGAGCCAGGACCTGGCGGTCCCAGTTAAAGCCACTGGGATGTAGTTGGCCATTACGGCCTCGTTACCTCCGGCTGCAAGGATTGCAGTGGAGTAAATCTGGAGAAACTCAGCGGGATTGACAGACCTGTCAAATTTCTCTAGCGGGTGAGGCCGGAACTTTTGTGGCCACCTAACCATGCGTAGGTGCATGGCTAGAGCAGAACAGCCTCCTCCTACTCCCTCGAGTGTCGCTGCTTGGTTGCACGCCAGGTGCGGAGGTTGAGTCTCGTTGACGAATGCTCGGGGGCTTCGGAGCTTGTTCCTGCCTGGACTCTTCCTCCTGCGCTATAGCGAGCGCATGAAGTTCTTCCAAAGCAGTCACTCCGGCAGTGCGGTCTCCGTGGATCCGTAGAACACCAGCTGGTGTCAGCATCTTCAACATTAGGTAGCCATAATGAGAAGCAGCCATGAACTTGTGTAATGTTGGTCTGCCCAGAATGGCGTTGAAGGGTAAGTTGATCTTAGCAACATCAAAGACCAACTTGTCAGTGCGATAATTCTCCTGAGTCCCGAAGGTCACGAGGAGAGTAATGACACCAAGTGGGGTTATGGCCCCCGGACCTACTCCAGAGAAATGTTAGGAGGGGCGAAGATCCGAAGGCCGGAGCTGAAGCTTGACGAAAGCTTTGAAGCTTATGAGTTCAGCCCCGAACCTCCGTCCACTATTAAATGGTGGAGTTGGATGTTGTTGATGGTTGGAGATACCATCAATGGGAGTTGGCCAGCTCCAATCATGTTCCGAGGGCAGTCCGACGCGTCGAAAATGATGGCGGTATCCATCCACTTCCGGTGCGGCTCCGCCCTGGCGGTGGGAGCTACCGAAGCCATGTCCCGCCGCATGGTCTTGAGGACACGGCGGGAGGTGATGTCCCACGATCCACCAACGATGGTGTTCATGGTTCTTCGACGTTCATTGTTGGAGACATCGAAATCATCGTCGACGGAGGTGTATACAGCCTTCAGGACCTTTTAGGGTCCTGAAAACCTAACTCCTCTTCAGCCGGAGCTTCGTCGACTTTCTGTTTCCCTTCCCTTTGTCGGAAAGGAACTTCTTCCCAGCGCTTGTTGTAGCACTCAGCAAGGTTCTAGACCTCTCGGCAGTCTTCCAAGTTGTTGCTGTTCGACTTATGGATAGGACACCACATTTCGGAGTTGCCACCATCTTCAGATGAAGGTCGAGGTCGTTTCTCGGGGTGTGGCGTGGCCCCCGGCCACCCGGAGCTGCAGCAGCTGCAGCAGTAGGTGTGCCAGCCGACGGCTTTTTCTTGCTGTTGGACTTTTTCTTCTTTTTGCCACTCCCGGAGGTAGCTGCCTCACCCTTGGAGGATTTTTTGTTATCCTCCGGAGGTGGTTTGGAGTGCATTTCACGGCCCTCCGCGGCTTTGGCGCACTTATCAGCCAAGCTGAAGAGCTCCGTGACGCTGGTGATCTCCTTGATCGCCAGATTCTCCAACATGTTCTTGTCTCATATGCCCTGTCTAAATGCCACAATAACAGAGGCGCTAGAGATAGAAGGAATAGTGTTTCGTACCTGGGAGAACCTCTGGATGGAGGAACGCAGGGATTCTCCCCCCTTCTGTGTTACATCAAAAAGGTCCAGTTCGGTGCCTGGTCGGGTGTGTGAACTCCCGAAATTGGCGGTGAACTGTTGGCACAATTCTGTCTAACTATTGATGGAGTTGGGCGGGAGGCTCATGAACCAGGACCTGGCAGTCCTAGTTAAAGCCACTGGGAAGTAGTTGGCCATTACGGCCTCGTTACCTCCGGCTGCAAGGATTGCAGTGGAGTAAATCTAGAGAAACTCAGCGGGATTGACAGTCCCGTCAAATTTCTCTGGCAGGTGAGGCTGGAACTTTTGTGGCCACCTGACCATGCTTAGTTGCATGGCCAGAGCAGAACAGCCTCCTCCTACTCCCTCGGGATCAAGACTGTCTCGAGCCTCACGCCTTTCGCGAGCACGCTCGATATGGACGCGGTCGTCCTGTTGACGATAATGGCGATCAAGCTCCGCCCGGAGGTCGTGAGTTGAAAGCCTCGTTACTGTATGAGTGCGTCTCACCCCGGAAGGCAGCGGCGTCACTTGTTGGGACACAGCACACCTCCTATTTTGGGAAGCGTGCGGACCAAGTCTGCCCGACAAAATTTGGTGTTGCGACGGGGCCCACCCCGAGGGGGGAGGAGCTTTGTTGCTGATGCGATCGGCTGCTGCTGCAACCAAGTGTTCCACATCGGCCCTCCATTGCTCCATTGCACCCTGGGATGCACGCGGAGGTGGTGGGCGTTGGAGAAGAGCACGCACTGCATGGAGCGCGTGTTCGGGGTTGTTGTTATTTGCCGATGCTGTGACCGACGCATATGCTCTGTCCCGCTGTCCAGCTTGATTTGCTAGTGCAGGCGGTGGCAGTGGTGGTATGACTCCTGCTGGAGCCGTAGCACCCGTTGGTTGCTGCATGTTGGAGGGGTTGCCTCTAGCAGGTTGCGCAGCGGGGTTGCCGTTGAATGATCCAGCAGCTGAGTTCACCATTCTTGAAATCTTGCCCCCCCCCCTACTTGGCGCGCCAACTGTCGGTGGTTGAATCCGGCAGATCTCTCGACACGACTGTTAGTAGTCTATGGAGTTTATAGTTCGATAATGGGCACGCAGAGATTCAAGAGATGGTGGTGAATTGACACAGAGCTTTACGTGGTTCGGGCCGCCTGAGCGTAATACCCTACTCCACGGGGTGTGTTGATGTTGTATTGAGTGAGTGAGTATGTGTGAGAGTGTAAGTGTCTCTAGAGCTCAGAGAGAGTCTAGAGAGGTCCCTTTTGTACCGTCGACTAGTACTTTTATACTACAAGGACCGGTCGTTACACAGTTAGCCTGGCCCGACAAGTGGCCCTGGCAGTTACTAATGTTTGATACACAATTAATAAGATTAATTACCCTTAATAGCATGGTAATGGGCCTTGACAGCGCCGTTACTGGTATTAAAGGCCTTCCGATCGTGTGTCATTAATATGGTATTAATGACACTTAATCAGGTCTTGAAGTCCTTGATTGCCCCTTGAAGATCCGAGCTGTTGGGGGTCCACCAGCCTGATTGTTGAAGTTGAAGGTCCGGCGGTTCGGACACGTGGCAGCTCCGGAGCTTACCGTCGTGGACGGGTAGGTCCAAAGCTGTTGGACACATGTTGGTACGAGAGCTTCCCTCTGTCTGGGGTTAGGTCCGGGGGTGCCATACTGGTATCTAGTCCGGAGCTTTCCCATATGTGGATGATAGCTCCGGTCTTATGATACACGTAGCGGCCCTGGGACTAACCATGTCGGGGAAGTAGGTCCGGTTACGGCTGACATGTGGGGCCTTCGGATGTCTTCAAATCTGGTAGATGGAGTTTCCTTATGATCTTTGCGATCCCAAGGAGTATATGGTATGCAGGGTACCGACAATATTCTAGTGTTTACTTGATCTTGTCCATCTCACGTTAAACATTGAAATCAAAGTTAATTTGTGCTACACTTAATTTCATTGACTCAATACTTTCAAGTTACATACTATATTCCGCTGCAAACTGTGCTTGTATTGAAATCATTGATCTAACATGATCGATCTAGTCCACACGCACCGGACTAGTCCGCACACTATCGGAGTAGTCCAATTTCCTGGTATTTGATCAAGTTGCTAAGTGTTGCAGGTTCCAACTAAAATTCAAAAAGTCCTATTCACCCCCTCTAGGCCACATTCAATTGGTATCAGAGCAGGACTCTTCGCAAGAGACTAATCGCTCAAAGAGAACATGTCGGACATGAAGGATGTGCACAACAGTCTCAACCAAGAGTAGGTTGAAAATGAAAAAAACTCAAAAATTGGAGAAGCTCCTCGACGCCATTCAGGACTTCGAGGATGACGATGAGGAGACGCTTGACCTCAAGGTGCTCCTAAGGAAGAAAGCCCTCTCCAAAGGGAAAGTGAACATCGAGGACAAGAAGAAGGGGAGTAGTCACACCAACTACTCCCGATATCCTTTCAACTACGATCATTTAAATTCTAACAATAGCCATTATTTGTATATTCCTCTAGGAAAAACCCCACACTTTGATGGCAATGATTACTAAATGTGGAGGCAAAACATAAAAATGCACTTAAACTCACTCAATCTCAGCCTGTGGCATATTGTGTGTACAAGAATAGATATCTCGGACGATGATGAAGAGCTTACACCACGCCAAGAGCAAGCAATTCATCGGAATGCTCAAGCTGCAGCAGTCATCACATCTTCACTAAGTCGAGATGAGTTCACCAAGGTGGATGGACTTGAGATTGCAAAGGAAATCTGGGACACCTTGCAAACTGCACATGAAGGCAATCGTCATGTGCATGAGGCGAAGATCGAAATGATTGAAGGCAAATTGGGAAGATTCGCCATAGAAGAATATGAGTCGCCGCAAGATATGTACAAACGATTGAAGACTCTCATCAACAAGGTTCGAGCATATGGAAGTAAAAAGTGCAACGATCATGAGGTGGTGAAGCTAACCCTTAGAGCCTTCATGCCTCGCAATGTTACTCTATGCTCAATGATTAGAGAGAGCCCCAGGTATAAGAAAATGACCCCAGATGAATTGCTTGGAAAAATTATCAACTTTGAAATGATGGAGAAGCAAGCTAAACATGTCAAGGAGAATGTCGACCTCACCTCGGCAAAGAAGAAAGGGGTCGCCTTGAAATCCACTTGCAAGGCCTTGTCAAAATAAGCTCGAGAAACTCAACAATAAGAGGACAGCGATGACGAGAGCAACGATATTGACGAAGAGGAAATGATCCTCTTTATGAAGAGATTCAAGAGAATGATGAAGAGAAGGCAAGGTGGCAAATCAAGTGAAGGAAAACACAAAGTAAAATCAAGACCGAAGTTGAGGCGGGCGTGCTATAACTGTGGTGAATATGACCACTTTATAGTTGATTGCCCGTATGAAGAAAACAAGAAGAAGACCAAGGAAACAAAGCCTCAACCCAAGAAATTCTTCAAGAGGAAGAAGCAAGCTGGACAAGCGCACCTAGGAAAGGAGTGGGAGTCAAATGATTAGTCCTCATCCGAAGAGGAAGAGGAGATTGCTAGCATAGCCATCGAGAAGACAACCAAGAAGTCCACCCTCTTCCCAACTCTCGGCGCATGGAAGGGCAACAACACTTGCCTCATGGTGAAGGAAGATAAACAAATGGTCACAACAAAATATACCTCTTCGCATTCTTTTGGTAGTGAAAGTGACAACTATAGTGATGATGAGGATATGCTAGTTGTCTTAGACAAGAAAACTGCTGCCAAAATGAAATTCTTGATGGATAAGCTTGTTGATAGGGAGGGACTGATTGATCGTCAAGAAGATATGATCATCCTCCAAAAGGAGGAGTATTTCAAGATCAATGAGCTCCTTGAACTTGAACAAGAGCGAAGCAAATCACTTGAACTTGAGTTAGCTTCAAGCAAGGAAGCTTGTTCGAAGTTAAGCGACTCAAATGCAAACATCAAGGAAGAAATTGTTATCTTAACTGAACTTAACAAGATCCTTGAAGTGCAAGTTGAGTCACTCAAACAAAGTGACCCTTCATCCTCTTCAAGCTCACCCTCTCAACCCCTTAAACTAAAACTACTACTTGTGCATGTGGTAAAATTGACACTAGCTTGAAAGACAAGTCAACCTCTACCAAGGACAAGCATCCTTCCCAAAATGGCATATTTGACAAGGAGAAGTTCAAATATGCATGTAGTGCATACTTGGCCCACAAGACCTCCTAATGTCAAATATGGCATTGGGCATTTCTACAGTGAAAAGCAAAATGCTAGAAACCATAAGAATAACAAGGAGCGCATTGCCTTTGTGAGGGGTAACTCCTCTCAAGCTAGAAAGACCAATGATGTTAATAAGTCCAAGATAGTTAACACATATGAACACCGGACTAGTCCGGTCAATGTACGGACAAGTCCGGTCCTCCAGACAAGTCCGATTTCCTGGACTAGTTCTGTTCATGAACAACAACAACTATTGTTCATAACTTTCGATGCATCATATGTCCTTATGAAAAGTTTTGGTAAAGTTTATGCTCATTATATTGGGCCACGCCATGGGAACACCAAGTCTCATGTGTGGGTGCCCAAATCTCTTGTGACTAACCTCAAAGGACTCAAGCAAGCTTGGGTACCTAAAACCATGGCATGATTTGATTTTGCAGGCCTATTTCTCCGGTGGATCGAAATGGGTGCTAGACAGTGGATGCACCAACCATATGACCGGAGAAAGAATGATGTTCGTTGAGCATAAAGAAAATGAGGATCCAAGCGAGGGCATCTATTTTGGGGACAATAGTCAAGGAAGGGTGCTCGGTACCGATAAAATTGCAATATCATCTCAACATACTCTTTCTCACGTCTTACATGTCGATTCCTTAGATTATAACCTGCTGTCCATATCTCAACTATGTGACAAAGGTTATAATTGCTTGTTTACTTATGAGGGTGTGATCGTCTCTAGAAGGAGTGATGACTCGGTTGCATTCAAGGGTGTGTTAAAAGGGAAAGCTTTATCTTGTTGACTTCAACAAAGATAAAGCCAAACTTGACACATGCTTGATTACAAAGACTAACATGGGTTGGCTGTGGCATAGAGGGCTAGCACATGTTGGTATGAGGAATCTTCAAAAACTCTTTAAGGGCGATCACATCCGAGGTTTCAAGGATGTTATTTTTGAGAAAGACAGGCCTTGTAGCGCGTGCCAAGCCGGGAAGCAAGTAGGAGCACCTCATCCTGCGAAGAACGTCATGACTACAACAAGACCACTCGAACTACTTCACATGGACCTATTCGGTCCAATTGCATACATAAGCATCGGCGGTAACAAATATGGCTTAGTAATTGTTGATGACTTTTTGCGCTTCACTTGGGTTTTATTTTTGCATGATAAGACAGAAACTCAAGGAACCCTCAAGAAGTTCTTCAAGCGTGCCCAAAAAGAGTTCTCATTGACGATAAAGAACATACGAAGCGACATTGGCACAGAGTTCAAGAACACTCAAGTTGAGTAGTACCTAGACGAAGAAGGGGTAAAGCATGAGTTTTTAGCACCTTATTCCCCTCAACAAAACGGAGTTGCTGAAAGGAAGAACCAAACCCTCATAGAGATGGCGAGAACAATGATCGATGAATACAAGACCTCATATCGGTTTTGGGTGGAAGCGGTTAACACCACTTGCCACTCCATAAACCGACTCTATCTTCATCGACTACTCAAGAAGACATCATATGAACTAATCACCGGTAACAAGCCTAATATTTCGTATTTTTGAGTTTTCGGTTCTAAGTGCTATATTTTGAACAAGAAGCCTAGGACTTCAAAGTTTTCTTTGAAGTCTGATGAAGGTTTGTTGCTTGATTATGATTCGAACTCTTACGCCTATCGTGTCTTCAACAAGACCTCCGGACTTGTTGAAGTAGCACGTGACGTAGTGTTCGATGAAACTAACGGCTCTCAAGAAGAGCAAGTTGATCCATGTGTGCTACATAGAGAAGAAGCTCCATGTCAAGCATTGAGAAGAATGGCGTTGGGCGATGTTCGACCACAAGCGCCACCTCCAAATGCAAATGAAGAAGATGAACCACAAGTGGAGGTAAACGATCAAGGGGGAGATTCCACAGAGGATCAACATCAAGAACACAAAGATGATCAACAAGTCAATGAGGGCAACCATCTAGGGGGAGAGGAATATGACCATGAAGATTCAACACCTCAAGTGCCACATCCAAGAGTACACCAATGCGTCTAGAGAGATCACCCAATCGACAACATAATCGGTGACATCCAAAAGGGAGTAACAACTAGATCTCGCATAACTAATTTTTGTGAACACTATTCCTTTGTATCCTTTTTGGAACCGCGCAGGATTGAGGATGCATTGAAGGATCCGGATTGGGTAGTGGCGATGCAAGAAGAACTTAACAACTTCAAATGGAACGAAGTGTGTGAAATCGTCAAAAGACCCAAGTTCAACGTCGTTGGCACCAAATGGGTCTTCCGCAACAACCAAGACGAACACGGGTTGGTGACAAGGAACAAGGCACAACTTGTAGCCAAAGGGTATTCACAAGTCGAAGGTTTGGATTTTGATGAAATCTTTGCTCCCGTAGATAGTCTTAAATATATTAGAATATTACTTGCATATGCTACTCACCATGATTTCAAGCTCTATCAAATGGATGTGAAAAGCGCCTTCCTCAACGGACCAATCAAGGAGGAGGTGTATGTGGAGCAACCCCCCGGATTTGAAGATGAAGAGTTCCCCGACCACGTTTTTAAACTGCGTAAGGCTCTCTACGGCCTCAAACAAGCTCCTAGAGCTTGGTATGAGTGTCTTAGAGATTTCTTAATGGAAATGGCTTTAAGATTTGTAAAGCAGATTATACATTATTCACGAAGCATTTTGACAATGATCTCATTGTTGTCAAATTTATGTTGATGATATCATTTTTGGTTCAACTAACAAATCTTTTCGTGAATAATTTAGTAAGATTATGACAAATAGGTTTGGAATGTCTATGATGGGAGAGTTGAAATGCTTCTTGAGATTCCATATGAGGCAACAAAAGGAGGGGACGTTCATAAGCCAAACCAAGTATACTCAAGTCGTACTCAAGAAGTTTGGAATGGACAAGGCAAAGCCTATAAAGACTCCCATGGAAACAAATGGACACTTGGATCTCAATGAAGATGGCCCAAACATCGATCAAAAGGTATATCACTCCATGGTTGGATCCCTACTTTACTTATGTGCAATTGGGCCAGACATTATGTTGAGTGAATGTTTGTGTGCAAGGATTCAAGCCAACCCAAAAGAGTGTCATTTGACTGCCATAAAGAGAATCTTGCGGTATTTAGTTCATACACTCAACCTAGGCCTTTGGTATCCTAAAGGTTCCAAGTTCAATCTCATTGGGTACTCCGATGCAGATTATGCTGGATGCAAAGTAGATAGAAAAAGCACCTCTGGTACATGCCAATTTCTAGGTAGATCCCTAGTTTCTTGGTCCTCCAAGAGACAAAACTCCATTGCCTTATCCACGGCCGAAGCAGAGTATGTTGCAGCTGGGAGTTGTGGTGCACAACTCCTTTGGATGCGACAAACTCTAAGGGATTATGGCTACAATATGAGTCGTATTCCACTCCTTTGTGATAATGAGAGTGCTATTAAGATTGCCCATAATCCCGTTGAGCACTCTAGGACCAAACATATAGACATCCGACATCACTTTTTGAGAGACCACTCAATGAAAGGAGACATAGCCATTTCCCATGTCAACACCGAAAAACAATTAGCCGATACATTCACCAAGCCACTTGATGAAAAACGTTTTTGCGAGCTACGGAATGACAAAACATCCTTGATGCTCGGAATGTGGCTTGAAAACTTGCATACCTGTATGGATTCTTCAAAAATGTTGATTGTGTTGCGAAAATCATCTCTCTCAATTTTCTCCGAAAAAACTATTTAAATTGCTTGATCTTGGTGAATTATGATCATTACTTGATTATTGTATGTTTATCTGATCATATTCATCAATATTACTTTATTGTTGTGGCCCCTATTCTTCTGTATAAGAACCTTCGAATATATATGAATGAGCTAATTAAATCTGTTCTGGTGACCACAGACTAGTCTGTGGTTATCCGGACTGGTCCGCACACTGCAAACTAGTCCGCAGTGTGTCCAGTAGTCTGGACTAGTCCGGTAGACCACGGACTTGTCTGATTTTTTGACTCCATAACACTAGCCGCCGCCAAAACCTAATCTTCTTCACCCTCACAACTCATCTCACATTCTCTCTCCTCGCTCGAGTGCTCCCAGGGCGATTTCCTTCATACTCCATCAAATCCCTCCGAGTTTGGGTGGAAATCGATCTCCATTGCATAGGGATTAAAGACCACGGACTTGTCCGCACCTTCAACCCCTCCGTATTCAGGAATCGAGGAATTTCGGTAAAATTTCCTCCCAAACCCTATAAATTGTGATTTCTTCGTTATTGACCAAATAGCTTAGTTCCTTCCAGTTAATACATGCCTCCCTGCTGTATTACATTTACCTTGAACTATTTTTGCATTGGGAATCGCCATTTGTCGTCTAGTTAGGGTTTGAGGTGATGAACCTCAGACTAGTCCGGTCCATGTACACACAAGTCCGGTCCGCCGGACTAGTCCGTACCTGTACACCAGACAAGTCCGATTTTTAAACGAACTCAACCCTAATTTCTCATTCCTCAATGCACTTCCTTGCCATCAATTCTCATCCATACATTGCGTACTCCATTCTCAGGACAATGTCGAGCTCTCATGATGAAATCTCCGATTATGATGCCGAGTTGGACCAAGACTCATTGCTTCGGTCCTCAACGGGCCAAGGGAGGAAGAGGCAAGAGCGTCCCTCAGAGCCTGCACCTTCCCCACCTCAGGTGCGACACAAAGTGCTAGCCGAGAAGCCTGCGTCCAAGGCCAAGGATGCAGCTGGCCCTAGCTCGGCGGCCTCTCGCCAAGCTCAGGGCAAAGGGAAAGGGATAGTCTCGGGCCCGATAGGCCATCTCAAGATGGCAGCTCTAAGGCTGGGGAACAGGGACCCCTCCAAGGAGAAGCTCAAGGGCAAGGGAAGCGATACGGCTTCCAAACTCAGATTTCTTGATTGCTACAACTTATCCAAAAAAGCTACCGATGCCATATTTTGGAGCAACTTTCATGCAGACTTCTATAGCTCCATATATCTTACCATGATGACTCCAATTGTCCGCAACCAGTGGATTGGCTGGACTCACATTGAGAGAAAGAGCCGTTCAATGTTTTATGAGGTTATAAAGGCTGTGGAGAGGCATGGACTGAAGGACTTGTTTGCCTTCAGATATCACTGGAATGATGAGATTATTGCTCAGTTTTATGCCACATGTTTCTTTGCCAGTGATAAGGAGGAAAGAGTGACTTGGATGACTCATGGATCCAAGTACACTATAACTTATGATGATTTTGCAATACTTCTTCACCTAGAAGACACCAACAACAATGAGCTGACTATCCACAAAATCGGTGTGTTGGGAAAGGATAAGATGGACATCCTCTATTACACTAGCCTGAAGTACAACCCCCCCCCCCCCCCCCGACCAAGAACATGAAGCCCTTCTTCATGGTTCTTAACAGGGTGCTGAGGAAGACCATAGCACCAAAAGACGAGGATGCAGGAAGTGTCCAAGGATACTTGAGGACCATGATGAAAGTAATAAGCAATAACAGAAAGTTTGACATCTTTGACTGTATCTAGAAGATATGGTCAACATCTCCTGCACACCGAACAGATCCTGTGGCTATGCCCCCTACTTGATGTTCACCATTGAGAAGGTCACAGGGATCGAGTTCGTGAAGGATGTGGAGCACACTCCTTTGAGGCCCTAGAAGCCTCCCGAAGCCACTGTCCAAGCTGCTCCATCCCCTGCATCCAGTGAAGAGGCTCTGAGGAGGGCTAGAGGAGATGAGAGGACTGCTCCCACCACTAGGGCCCCTCCCCAAAAAGGTTCTCCTAGTGGAATCTTGAAGTACATGGCAGCCATCTTTGGCTCATGCAAGAAGGCTGAGGTAAAGCTTCACAAGCTGAACAAGGCGACGAAGGCGGATATGAGGTTTGTCAAGCATATTTGCCAGAAGCTGGAGATTGAGCCCATTGTATCCCCTGTTATCTATGAAGATTCAGCCTCTGATTTCACTAAGCTCGGACCTCTGACTCCCTCCGAGCTTGCTTACTTTGGCATTGGGGGCACTTCGAGTGGATCTGCTCGTCCTCCTCCTCCACGCCTAAAGATGAAGATGTAGATGAGGAAAGGACCAACAGCGAGGAATGAGCCACTAGATCCCTCCTCTCCTTCTTTTTGGTGTCTTGATGACAAAGGGGGAGAGATTGAGGGGGAGTCACTAGATCCTAGTTGTAGGTTGAGAGATGAGAGATTCATTTGTGTATCTTTCTGGGTTGTAAAACTTTAGTTCTGTTATCTCTACCTTTAGTAATGTGGTGTGATGGAATGACTATGTTTATGCTCGTGTTATGAAATTTGTCATGACAATTTGAGATAATCTGTGATTTTGCTTTAGAATTGTCATATATGCTTGATATTAGTATTTTCATGTCAATCATTTCATTATCGTCACGATTATTGCTCACACTCACGTAGTTTTACACCCCACCATAAAGAGTGCACATATGACCTGTATTTTCATTGCTTAACTTGTACCTGACTTATATGTGCACACTTTATGAAAATTCTATATTTTTATTCATATTTTGTGAAATATCAATTGGTTGTCATCAATCACAAAAAAGGGGGAGATTGAAAGTGCATCTAGGCATCCCTTGTGGATTTTGGTTGATTTATGACAAGCAAATGAAATCCTAACCAAATTATTGAGATGAGCGCAGGTTTTAATGAAAACATGGAGTAAGCGCAAAAAGAAAGGAGAGTGGGGAATCAAGCTGGATAGAGCTCAAGAGATGAAAAGGATAATACTTGTGTGTGTGGAGTGTATTGGAGAAATACATCCCAAGAGCTCAAGCACTTTTAATCACTCTCACTGCACAAATTTATAAAGGTCCGGACTAGTTCGATATACCCCAGACTAGTCCGATAATCCATCTGTTCAAAATCGGACAAGTCCTCTAAGTGCGGACTTGTGTGCACAGTCCAGGTTTACACAGACTGGACTAGTCTAATATCACCACAGACTAGTCCGATATCTTTCTGACTAAAATTAGACTAGTCCTTCCCAGTGCGTACTAGTCCTCAACACTTCACAACTTTACACGACATCGAACAAGTCCGAAAATATTTGGACTAGTCCGATAACCTCTCTTACTAAAATCGGACAAGTCCTCCAAATGCGGACTTGCCCCAAATTCACTAAGGGGTTCACCAAAGCCGGACTAGCCCGATAGTAACCGGACTAGTCCGAACATTTCTAGATCCTAAATCGGACTAGTCCGCCAAAGGCTGGACAAGTCCGATGTTTCTGAGAACTTGGAGTTTACTACACTCCGCACACTGGACTAGTTCGGACCCCACCATGGACTAGTCCGGACTCTCGAAACCCTAACAATAACTTTTGGGAACACCGTATAAATAGATGTTCACGGCCCTACTTTCAACTCTCTCGACTCCCTGTGCTATCACAACCTCCAAGAGCTTAGAAAACACATCTCTCCACGCAATCCAACGCAAGAAAGATCAAATCCTTGAGGATTCACTTTGGATCAAAGGAGAGACACAATTCCACTCGTTTGAGCTCTTGGGTTTGATTCTCTAACACACTCATGTTGTTTCATTGTTGATCTTAAGAGTGTGTTCTTGGTGGTGTTTGATTTGTAATCTTGGGGAGCCCGCAACTTGTGAGAAGACCCCTTGAACTTGGTGATTTACCCCTTGTGATAGTGGAAGAGAATTGGCCTTCGTGGCAATTCGACGAGGTTAGGGTCAGTGAAGACCCAGTCATTTTGTGGGCTCCTCAACGTGGAAGTAAGTTGCCTTTGTGGGAACCAAACCACGGGATAAAATCTTGTGTCAAACTTGTTCTTAAGTTCTTCATATAATATTCTACGGTTTACTTGATCTTGTCCATCTCACGTTAAAACATTGAAATCAAAGTTAATTTATGCTACACTTAATTTCATTGACTCAATACTTTCAAGTTACATACTATATTCTGTTGTGTACTGTGCTCGTATTGAAACCATTGATCTAACTTGATCGATCTAGTCCGCACGCACCGGACTAGTCCGCACAACCGGACTAGTCCGATTTCTTGGTATTTGATCAAGTTGGTAAGTGTTGCATGTTCTGACTAAAATTCAAAAAGGCCTGTTCACCCCTCTCTAGGCCACATTCACTACTAGATCGTAGCCCGCGGAGGTTCATGATTTGTTGGGGCGCGCGTGAGATTACGAACAAGACAGTGATACGAAGAGTTTTAAGTGGTTCAGGCCACCTGAGCGTAACACCCTACTCCACGCATGTGTTGATGTTTAAGTATGGAATGGCTTGTGAGTGTATTAGCTTAGTTCTCTCCGTCGTGCGGTGCAGCCCTTTTATAATCCAAGGACTCGCTGTTACATCATTAGCTCGGCCCGACAAGTGGCCCCGGTGGTATTCAATTGCCTAATACACGATCTGTGAATATTAAGAATAATTAACAGTGTGATAATGCTCCTCAATAGCGGCGTTACCGGTGTCAAGGGTCCTCTGATCGTGTGTCATTAATATGGCATTAATGACACGTAATCTTGTTTAGTAACTATAGCTTTAACTGCCCCTTGAATGTTCATGCTGTTGGAGATCCACCAGTCTTCCCGTTGCTGTATTAGGTCTGGAGGCTCGACACGTGGCGGCTCCGGAGCTTCCCATCATGGGGAGGCAGGTCCGGAGCCACTATACATGTGGCAGCACTGGAGCTTCCCTCTACTGGGGGTTAGGCCTGTGGTCTCTGGACACGTGGCAAGACCGGAGCTTCCCTATGAAGGGAGTTAGGTCCGGCCTTGTGTTGCACGTGGCGGTGCTGGAGCTACCCGAATGAGGGAGGCGGGTCTAGTGTTGTGTAACACGTGTAGCCTTTGGAGGTCTTCAACACGAACGGGTGGAACTTCTTAACGTTTCTTGCGGTATCGTAGGGTATCCGATACACAGGGTACTGAAAGTGGCCCCCAGGCCCATTTCTGGGAGACACCCTTGGGGTTAAGTTATTCTACCGGAGGTGGGTCCATCTTCGATTCCCGCGCTGCGGCTTCAAAGGTCTTCTGATGTGCCATTGGGGTGATGGTCCGATGTTAAACCATCGTCGCAAGGCTTCTTTTGAATGCGGCAGGTGAGATCCTCGCGTGCGGATCCCACGCAATTGAAGGTCACCGGTTCCCAATACGAAAACCGTATCGGTTCTGCGCGCCCTCGGTCTTCCAACTTCCCATCATGACAACAGTTCACCTGGGGTAATAACTTCAGCCTTTCCGCCGGAGTGGACCCGGGCTCATTCATCATTGGTAGAGTAGATTTCTGAAAATGTGATGTTGATCCCATTGCGATTTCCATCTAAGCGTTGTGGAGGCTTACTTAAGAAGGAAAGCCAGCACGATTTGAGGACTTCATTATGCTTTCATTCATACTTGCACTCAAAGTCTTCAAAATTTCGCTTTGCCCATCCAACATTTGCTCCACTTTGCAACGATGGAGTTGGGTCTTCCCCACAGCAAGATCAAGACCAACGAAGATATGTCGACGATCTGGACCTACATGGGGTGGTCCAGTGACTCCTGCAATAACAACATCCGCTTCGGCAAACTCCGCTTCAAGAAGGAGGGCACAGGAGAGATGGTGTACTTCTCAGCATACACCATGGTGGGTCTGATCCCACCTTTTTCAACCTTTCTCTTGATGTTGCTGGATTTCTACTGCCTCCATCTTCATCATCTCGGCCCCCACTTCCTATTGTTGGTGGCGACCTTTGTCCACTTCTGTGAGATGTGGGTGGGACGGAGTTGATTGGCTTCTACTACTTCGTGAAGCGCAAAAATTGCCACTTCAAGTACTTGAAGAACTTGCCCTCTGACAAGTGGGACAAATGGAAGAAAGTGTGACACTCGGTTTCAAAAATGAACCAAGTGAACGCATATGTGTGCCCAGGATGTTCAACACACATACACGAGTGCATTCACAAAAGAGTATAGAGAAAATTACCACGGACAGGACTAATTAAACTCTTTTATTACACAACCATATTATCCTTGAATACAAGCTCTATTGAATATTAATGAAAAGTTTAACTAATGCAGCGGAAATAAACTAAATAAGCAAACTAAACATCTAGGCAACATAAGCAATGGGGTAGCACAGCTCCAATTAACACCGCTGACAAAACTGACGGCGGACATGGCCTAGAACTCCGCATTATCATCATTAAACTTCCAATTAACTGATTGCAAGGGTGAGTACATGTCGTACTCACCAAGTATGGAAAGTATGACATGTAGCTGATTCAAATGACGAATATAATAATGGCTAAGTGCTTAAAAGTACATTAAAACATTTAAAAAGCAATATATTATATGTATGTGAATAAGCCCATCATAAACCATGTAACCATCATAATACCAATCCATATTCATTACCATCATCCATATACCAAATTTCTCATTGCCAATAACCATAATCAATATCAGAATTTAATTCATAACCAGCCATAACCATTACCAAACCCCAATTTCATTCTAATCATGTAGGTCATCCAGGTGCTCACAATCGGGAGCACGACTATCATGATAGTTTTATTAGACTCTGCAGAAGTTGTACCACTGTACCCACGTGTTTGTGATTTCATCACCCGTCGACGACTGAAGAATCTCCCTTACGCCAATTATACTTCATTTGGTATGGCCAAGAGATCACAAAATAGCCTTTACAAAGGGATTACTAGCCTATTTAGACCCCACCGAGGTTTTACCGGTGGCGATGCCTCCAAATGAGCACATCTTCAACAAAGGGCCCCCTCTTGAGCCATTCAGATCCCAGGGTAGTCCTGCCAATCATCAAGAAACCCAATCCGACTACCCCTTCCCTAAGCATCCTTAATGGTCCAAATAGCACTGGCAAAGCCCTAATTAATCATCTACGCCGCACCCATACTTGGTCTCATGGTGGAACTGTAGTCCTGGCTTATTCTCGCATGAACCGGTCTTTAGATCTAAAGCAAGCAAACCAACATAACATCCAACCCATCCACATACCAGGCTTGCTTAGATCACCCATTACCATATCATATTAACCAGTTCATGTTAACCATAAACTCATAGGTGCATAATTGAATAGTATAGTTGTTTTCCCATCCCAATTAATTAAGCAAAGCAAAAAGGTAAAAATCCCATCCCGACTCTATACATAAATTCCACGTGAAAAGGGTGGTCAAACAAATCTAGTAAACTTCCTATCATAGGGTTCCCATCAAATTTACACAAGCATGCAGATTTGCAAACAAAACATTTACTTAAAAAAAAACAGGATCAATAAGCTTCAAGGACACTTGCCTTGCTCTTGGGATTGGTTCGGGTCATAGACTTCAAACTCTTGTTGTTGGAGATCCTCCGTGGCACTCTCTAGCGCAAATCCGTCTAATCCGCACAATAAAAAAAAACAAGACAAGAAACACAATCAAGGAGTGCATAAATATTACTCAATATGACATGACATGCATGATTAATGCAAATGCAAGGTGGAACTTGTTAACGAGTTGCTTTTAATGTTTACTAACTAGTTCTAATAGATTTTAACATGTTTATAAAGGTTTGGAGTTGATTAGATCTAATTTTGGAAGTAATTCAACATAATTTAACCAAGAAAAGTCGGACTAGTCCGCTAGGGACCGGACAAGTCTGCACTGCACGAGAACAACATATTAGAGTTTTCTAGATCAACGTGAATTTGGAGATTAGGGGTCGAATTCACGTAAGGAAAAGGGAATAGAAGTTATACCAGGTGTTTAGAACTCCAATGAATCAAAGATCTTGGAGGTAACACTTGGATCTTGATGATCTAGGGTTGATGAAGAACTTGATGGTGGATTGTTGACGAAGAACGTGAAGTTGATGGAGATCTTGATCCTCTTTCGTTTCCTCCTCTTATTCTTGCTTGGGATCTCCTCCTCCCTCCTCGGTGGTGGCTATTCACGAGCTAGGGTTTGGGTGAGGTGGAAAAGTGGCAAATAGATGTCAAGCCAAGGGGTGGAGTTGTTTATATAGAGGTGGAGGCTAGGGTTAGATGAACTTCGAGTTTGGGGGTGAGTAGAGGTCAGTTTAGAGTCCCACATGGGCTCTAAAAGAGTTAGGCACGACGTCCCTAGGCCCATAACGTAAAACCCAAGGAACAAGTCGTGAAACAATAGATCAACTCGAAGTCACGATTTATCGGAAGTCCGAAAAGGACTGGACTAGTCTGAAGTTGTCCAGAGAAAAATCGGACAAGTCCGAACTGGACATCAGACAAGTCCGAACTTATCCAGAGGGAAAAACAAACATGTTTGTCCTAAAATCGTACTAGTCCGACTTTAGTCAGATAGGAAAACGGACAAGTCCGCTGGAGTACTGGACTAGTCCAGACAAGTCCAGGGACTTAGCAATTTTTCAAGGATTCTTAGAACACCCGACTAGTCCGCACAAGACCAGACAAGTCCGAAAGTGTCTATAGGCAAAAACAGACTAGTCCGCAGAAAAACGGACAAGTCCGATCGAGTTCAGAGAGAAATTGGACTAGTCCTCACCAAAATCAGACTCATCCGCACTTTCCAGGATTCTTAAGTGCGGTTTTGTTCCTAATTGATTTTAAACTTGTTCCTTTTTATGTTACTAAATTTTAAACATGTTTAATGATGGATGCAAGGCATGATGCATGAAAATGAGGGTGTTACAAACCTACCCCCCCCCCCCTTTAAATGATTCTGGCCCTCAAGATTCGACACGAAAGAGAAGAGATAGGGAATTCCCTTCTTGAGATCATCCTCCAGTTCCCATGTTGCTTCCGATTCTGTATGATGCTTCCATTGAACCTTGCACCATCTGATGACCTTGTTCCTCGTGACCCTCTCCTTAGTTTCCAAGATTTTGATCGATTGCTCGGCATAAGTCAAATCTTCCTCTAGTTTTGATTCTTCCATCAGCACTTGTTCTTCCGGTACTCTCAAGCACTTCTTGAGTTGGGAAACATGAAAGACATCATGGACATATGATAGATGAGTTGGTATCTCCAACTAATACGCTACTTCTCCTATTTTGCCAAAATCTTGAATGGCCCAATATAGCGAGGTGCTAGCTTGCCTCTTATGTTAAATCTCTTATGACCTCTCATTGGTGACACCTTGAGGTAAACAAAGTCTCCTATTTCAAAGGCTAGTTTCTCCTCCTATTGTTTGCATATTCTTTTTGTCTTGGTTGGGCAACCCTCAAATTTTCTCAAATAATCTGAACTTGTTTCTCAGCTTCTTGCAACACATCGGGTCCGAATACTTGATTCTCCCCTATCTCACTTTAAAACAAGGGTGTCCTACACTTCCTTCCATATATTGCTTTGTATGGTGACATCTTCAAACTTGCTTGGTAACTATTGTTGTATGAAAATTCTGCATATGGCAAGATCTTGTCCCAACTTTTCCCATGCTTCAAAGCACAAACTCTTAGCATGTCCTCCAAAATCTGATTGATCCTCTCAGTTTGTCCATCCGTTTGAGGGTGATATGCTGAACTAAAATTTAACCTTGTTCCCAATGCTTCGTGCAGTTTCTTCCAAAATCTAGAGGTAAATTGAGAACCTCTATCCGATACTATCTTCTTTGGTACTCCGTGTCGACACACAATGTGCTCCATATAAAATTATTCTAGCTTTGCGGTGGTATAGATGGTCTTGACAGGAAGAAAATGAGCTGACTTGGTTAAACGGTCTACAATTACCCAAATTGAGTCATAACCGGACTGAGTACATGGCAATCCAACTATAAAGTCTATACCAATTTCTTCCCACTTCCATTCCGGGATCTTTAATGGCTGCACTAATCCTGCGGGCCTTTGATGTTCCGTCTTGACTCGTTGACACACATCACACAATGCTACATATTCGGCTATGTCCTTCTTCATGCTATCCCACCAATAACATGTCTTCAAATCTTTGTACATCTTTGTACAACCGGGATGAATTGAGTAAGGTGAGTCATGTGCCTCCTTTAGTATTGTCTCCCAAATATGCTTCACATTAGGCACAACAATCCTCTTACCAAGCCATAGAGTACCATGTTCATCCTCATCAAATCTGAACTCTCTCCCTTCTTGGGTCCTTTCCTTGATTTCTTGGATTTCCTCATCCTTCGTTTGACCCTCTTGAATTTCTTGCTCCAAGGTCGGATTTAACTCCATCATCCCCATATCATTCACAAATTCGAGATTCAACCGTTCAAAGTCCTTACATAACTCGGACGGCAGCTCTCGAACCGTGAGTTGGTGACTTGCTCCTTTTCTGCTCAAGGCATCGGCCACAACATTAGCCTTCCTTGGATGGTAGTTGATTCCTAAATCATAATCCTTGATGAGCTCCAACCATCTTCGTTGCCTCAAATTCAGATCCGTTTGTGTGAAAATATACTTGAGACTTTTGTGATCTGTATAAATTTCACACCTCTGTCCAAAGATGTAATGTCTCCAAATCTTCAATGCGTGCACCACAGCTGCAAGTTCCAAGTCATGCGTTGGGTAGTTCTGCTCATGTTTCTTCAATTTTCTCGATGCATAGGCAACCACTTGACCTTCTTGCATCAACACACATCCAAGTCCTTGTCTCGATGCATCACAATATATGTCAAAACTCTTGCTTACATTCAGCAAAACTAAAACTGGGGTTGTAGTTAACCTCTTCTTTAGTTCCTCAAAACATTCTTGACAAGCCTGGGTCCATTGGAAAGCTTTCCCCTTCATTAGCAACTTCGTCTTGGCTTGGCTATCATGGAAAAGTCCTTGATTAATAAACGGTAATACCCAGCCATTCCAAGAAAACTCCTTATTTCCTTGACATTTTGCGGTGGTTCCCACTTCAACACGTCCCTTACCTTTCCGGGGTCAACCGAAACTCCTCCTCCTGAAATGAAATGACCCAAAAACGATACTTATCTCAACCAAAACTGGCACTTGTTAAACTTGGCATACAATTGATGCTCCCTCAATTTCTGCAATGTAAGCCTCAAGTGTTCCTCATGCTCCTTCTCATCCTTTGAGTAGATCATAATGTCATTAATGAACACCATGACAAATTTATCGAAGTACTCCATGAAGACCTTATTCATGAGGTACATAAAGTATGCAGGTGCATTGGTCAATCCGAATGACATCACGGTATACTCATGGGATCCATATCGCATCCTAAAAGCTATCTTAGGTATGTCTGACGGTCTAATCTTCATTTGAAAGTAACCCGACCTCAAATCAATCTTAGAGAAAACACAAGCACCCTTCATATGATCAAACAAGTCTTCTATGCGTGGCAAGGTGTACTTGTTCTTGATTGTCACCTCGTTGATAGCTCGGTAATCCACACACATCCTTTGCGATCCATCTTTTTTGTCCACAAACAGCACGGGAGCTCCCCAAGGTGAAGAGCTGGGGCGAATAAAACCTTTCTCTAGTTGCTCTTGAATTTGCTTCTTGAGCTCCGCTAATTCCATAGGAGGCATACTATATGGCCTCTTAGCTATAGGTGCAGTTCCAGGTATTAAATCAATAACAAACTCAATGTCCCGGTCAGGTGGCATACTTGGCAACTCATCTGGAAACACATCCAAAAATTCGCTCACCACTGGAATCTCCTCAATTGTGGCATCGTCTATGTGATTCAGCTCCAATTGCTTCGATGCGGTTTGAGATGCTTCAAACTCTACGGTGATCCCTTCCTCATTGGTCAACTTCACTGTCTTTGTGGCACATTCAATGACTCCATTGTGCTTTCTCGACCAGTCCATACCAAGTATAATGTCCAATCCTTGAAAATCCAAGACAATGAGGTTGGCGGAGAAGTCTACCCCCCTTATTCTAAGGCTTACTTTTGGACATACTATATTTGTCCTCATCTCTCCTCCAGGAGACTTGACCAATAGAGTAAACTTCATATGAGAGATAGGCAAATTATAGTTGGCAACATATTTCGATGCAATGAATGAATGTGATGCTCCAGAATAAAATAACATAGTCGCCGGGTCGGAGTTTGTGAGAAACATACCAATCATCACGTCATCCGCTTGTTGAGCATCCTCCGTAGAGACATGGTTCACATTGCCACGAGCAAAATTCTGCTGTCCACGGTTTCCCTGTGGCTGTCCTCCATTGGGTCTTGGGTTTTGCCTCGGTGCATTGCTTCCTTGACCAAGGCATGACTTAGGACATTGATGTGAAAAATGTCCAGCTTCTCCACAAGTATAGCACTTATTTACTACACCAGAATTATTGGGGCGAGCTTGGTTTTGAGCATTTGCACCACGAAAATTAGCACGAGGTGCAAAAGGTGTTGGAGGCCTAGGTGCTTGCATAACAGGGTGCGGCTGCACAAACCGAGTTGGAGCGGTGCAAATCCGGGGCGATGAGCACGCGTAGAAGAGCTGTAATATGGCGCATTAGGAGGCGTAAAGCGAGAGCGCACATTACTTCTTTCTTGTTGTCCTTGATATGGCGTCTTCCTCTTGTTGTCTTGTTCCATCTCTCGGACCTTGTTCTCCACAAAAATTGCTTTGTCCACAAGTTTCTAGAAGTTGGCATAGTCACAATTGAGCAATTGCACTTGGATTTCATTGTTCAAGCCCCTCATAAACAAATATTGCTTCCGGCTGTCCCGGCTCAGATCCTCAGGCGCATACCTTGAATGTCGAGTGAATTTGTTGAGGTATTCACCCACACTCGATCTTCCTTGCCTCAACTTCTAAAATTCTTGCCTTTTCAAGATCATCACTCCCTCCGGCACATAATGAGAACGGAAACTCTCCTTGAACTTAGCCCAAGTAATCCTCTCTTGATTCTCATGAGCATTGCATAAGGAATCCCACCAATCGAAAGTTGCTCCAACAAGTTGATGAGAAGCAAATAGAACCTTCTCTCGGTCGCTGCATTGAACAATAGCTAGCTTCTTCTCCATGGACTTGAGCCAATCATCCGCATCCATAGGTTCAGCGGCTTGAGCAAAGGATGGCGGCCTAGTCCTCATAAACTCTCCCAACAGGTTATGAGGAGGCGGGGGTGGCGGTGGAGGCATGTGGGGCTGATTGTTGATGTTACCAACCTGCAGTTGTCCCATAGTCTGTATCATGGTCTGCATGAGATGGTTCTGCATAGCCAAAAGCTGCTCAATGTGTATAGCTCCGTGAGCAGGTCCTTGTCCATGGTTATTCTGAGGTGCTCCATTATTCTCCTCCTCATCATTGCTATCCCTCTAGTTGCGAGTCCTCACCATCTGGAGAAAAGCAAGAGATAAGAATTTAGAAGACGTCCCCAACTATATGCATCAAGGGATATGAAACTAAGCAACTAGCGACTCTAGCATACATCGATATGGTAATGCTAAAGCATCCCAAAATCCTCTATTAAGCACACAAGCAAACAATATATAGCAAAAAACACACCAAACAAAAACACATCGATTCCTGAGTGCTTCTATGTGCTCTAAAGTGTCCATTCTATCTAGGCTGCATCCTACGGTCAACATGTGGCTATGATACCAATTTGTGACACCCGGTTCCGAAAATGAACCAAGTGAATGCATATGTGTGCCTAGGATGTTCAACACACATACACGAGTGCATTCACAAAAGAGTATATAGAAAATTAACACAGACAGGATTAATTAAACTCATTTCTTATACAACCATATTATCCTCGAATACAAGATCTATTGAATATTAATGACAAGTTCAACTAATGCAGCAGAAATAAACTAAATTAGCAAACTAAACAGCTAGGTAGCATAAGCAATAGGGTAGCGCAACTCCAATTAACACCACAAGCAAAGATGACGGCAGACATGGCCTAGAACTCCGCATTATCATCATTAAACTCCCAATCCTGACCTGCAACTGTTGGGGGGGGGGGGGTTGCAAGGGTGAGTACATGTCGTACTCAACAAGTGTGGAAAGTATGACATGTAGCTGATTCAAATGACAAATATAATAATGACTAAGTGCTGAAAAGTACATTAAAACATTTGAATAGCAATATATTATATTTATGTGAATAAGCCCATCATAAACCATGTAACCATCATAATACCAATCCATATTCAGTACCATCATCCATATACCAAATTTCTCATTGCCAATAACCATAATCAATATCAGAATTTAATTCATAACCAGCAATAACCATTACCAAACCCCAATTTCCCTCTAATCATGTAGGTAATCTAGGCGCTCATAACCGGGAGCACGGCTATCAAGATAGTTTTATTAGACTCTGCAGAGGTTGTACCACTTTACCCATGTGTTTCTGATTTCATCACACGTCGGAGACTGAAGAACCTCCCTTACGCCAATTACACATCCTTTGGTGTATGGCCAAGAGATCTCAAAACAACCTTTACAAAGGGATTACTAGCCTATTTAGACCCCACTGAGCTTTCACCGGCGGCGATGCCTCCAACTGAGCATATCATCAACCAAGGGCCCCCTCTTGAGCCATTCAGATCCCAAGGTAGTCCTGTCAATCATCAACAAACCCAATCCGACTGCCCCTTCTCCGAGCATACTTAATGGTCCAAATAGCATTGTCAAAGTCCTAATTAATCAGCTACACCGCACCCATACTTGGCATTGTGGTGACACTGTAGTCATGGCTTATTCTTGCATGAACTAGTCCTTAGATCTAAAGCAAGCAAACCACCATAACATCCAACCCATCCACATACCAGGCTTGCTTAGATCACCCATTACCATATCATATTAAACAATTCATGTTAATCATAATCTCATAGGTGCATAATTGAATAGTATAGTTGTTTTCCCATCCCAATTAATTAAGCGAAGCAAAAAGGTAAAAATCCCATCCCGACTCTCTACCATAAATTCCAGGTGACAAGGGTGGTCAAACAAATTTATTAAACTTCCTATCATAGGATTCCCAACAAATTGACACAAGCATGCATATTTCCAATCAAAACATTTACTTTAAAACAAGCAGGATCAATATGCTTCAAGGACACTTGCCTTACTCTTGGGATTGGTTCGGGTCAAAGACTTCAAACTCTTGGTGCTGGAGATCCTCAGCAGCACTCTCTAGCGCAAATCCGTCTAATCCGCACAATAAACAAACAAGACAAGAAACACAATCAAAGAGTGCATAAATATTACTCAATATGACATGACATGCATGGTTAATGCAAATGCAAGGTGGAACTTGTTAACGAGATGCTTATAATGTTTACTAACTAGTTATAATAGCTTTTAACAAGTTTATACAGGTTTGGATTTGATTAAATCTAATTTTGGAAGTAATTCAACACAATTTAACCAAGAAAAATTGGACTAGTCCGCTAGGGATCGGACAAGTCCGCATTGCACGAGAACAGCAGTTTAGGGTTTTCTAGATTGACGTGAATTTGGAGATTAGGGGTCGGATTCACGTAAGGAAAAGGGAATAAAAGGTATACCAGGTGTTTAGAACTCTAATGAATCAAAGATCTTCGAGGTAACACTTGGATCTAGATGATCTAGGGTTGATGAAGAACTTGATGGTGGATTGTTGACGAAGAACGCAAAGTTGATAGAGATCTTGATCCTCTTTCATTTCCTCCCCTTCTTCTTCTTGCTTGGGATCTCCTCCTCCCTCCTCGGTGGCGGCTATTCACAAGCTAGGGTTTGGGTGAGGTAGAAAAGTGGCAAATAGATGTCAATCCAAGGTGTGGGGTTGTTTATATAGAGGTGGAGGCTAGGGTTAGATGGATTTCGAGTTTGGGGTGAGTAGAGATCGGTTTAGAGTCCCACATGGGCCCTAAAAGAGTTAGGCACGACGTCCCTAGGCCCGCATAACGGAAAACCCAAGGAACAAGTCGTGAAACAATAGATCACCTCGGAGTCACGATTTATCGGACAAGTCTGAAAAGGACCGGACTAGTCCGATGTTGTCCAGAGAAAAATCGGACAAGTTTGGACTTGACATCGGACAAGTCCAAACTTATCGAGAGGGAAAAACACACAAGTATATCCTAAAATCGGACAAGTCCGACTTTAGTCAGAGAGGAAAACGGACAAGTCCGCTGGAGTACCGGACTAGTCTGAACAAGTCTAGGGACTTAGCAATTTTTCAAGGATTCTTGGAACACCAGACTAGTCCGCACAAGACCAGACAAGTCCGAAAGTGTCTTGAGGCAAAAACGGACTAGTCCGCAGAAAAATGGACAAGTCCGATCGAGGTCAGAGAGAAATCGGACTAGTACTCACCAAAATCAGACTAGTCCGCACTTTCTAGAATTCTTAAGTGCGATTTTGTTCCTAATTGATTTAAAACTTGTTCCTTTTTATGTTACTAAATTTTAAACATGTTTAATGATGGATGCAAGGCATGGTGCATGAAAATGAGGGTGTTACAGAAAGACTTGGTGATCATCGCAGTGGAGGAGCACGAGAGATTGGAACTGCTCAAGGGCCTCCCCAATGTCGACACTGACACCTAGAACGTAGCTCCTAAGCTATCAAAAGCGTATAATCCCATACTCACAAGGATCCAGGAATGCGTCGAGGGTGAAGTGACCCCTCACATGGTCTTCGGCAATTTCCTAGTGAACAGGTGGGCTCCGCTGAAGACTAGGGAGTGGTTCAATAGTGAGATGGATCATAACCGAATTGAAATCAGTTTGAACACCAACTTGTATGATGAAGCTTTGAACATCCATCTCAAGAAATTTCAGAATGGAGTTATCTCCCGCGACACCTTGGCTCCGTCGGCTGCCTTCCTGCCTCTGAACATGGTTCCAAAGGTTAGCAGGGAGCTCCGGAGGAGAATGCCGGCATTGGATGACCTCGGCGTGGTCGAGAGGCGCCAGACCTCCGGGGTTGCAATCCCCGGAGCTTCAGAGAGGGTGGCCCCCACTGCTCCAAGCTAGAAGGTTGATGACTCTGGCAAGGGCAAGGGCAAGGGCAAGGAGTTGGTCGAATCTTCCAGCCAGAAGAGGAAGTTGAGGCATGCTGATGGGAGCTCTGTCAGGTCAGCTCCGACTTCAACAGCCTCTTCTCCCCAGTGAAGCAGATCTATAGCGGCCACGCCTCCTTCGGTGTCAGTTTCCTCGAGGGGTGCTAGCTTCGGTAGATTGACTTCGGTCCCAGCGCCGGCCATGAGCTCCAGGTCCAGAGGTCCTTCCCAACCGAGGGAGGTCTCGGCTGAAACGACGCCAGCGACGGCGATAGGACCCGGGCAGCAATCTGGAGCTTCTACCACACCAACTACGGTGGGCTCTAGCTCCGATCGCCCGATGAAAAAATTCCGCGCCAACTGGTGCGGTAGCATCTGAAAGTGCATCTAGGACTCCCTTGTGGGTTTTGGATGATTTATGACAAGCAATTGGGATCCTAATCCTTTTGTTGAGATGAATGCAGGCAAATAATGAAAAATAAGCAAAATGCCAAAAAGAAGGGAAATGAGAAGCAAAGTGAATTTGAGCTCAAGGAGAAGAAAATAGTAGATTATTATGTATGGAGTGTGTTAAGGAAACACACCCAAGAGCTCAATGACTTTCAAGCACACACACACAATGCACAAAGTTATACAGGACCGGACTAGTCCGATATCACTTTCTGCACTAGATCGGACAAGTCCGGTACCCACCGGACTAGTCCGATATCTTTCTGATCCACTTCGGACTAGTCCTCCCCAATGCGGACTAGTACTCAACACAATGCACAAGTCACACAAAATCGGACAAGTCTGTTGTGATCCGGACTAGTCCGATATTCTTTCTGATCCACTTCGGACAAGTCTGGTGTCTACACGGACTAGTCCGATATACACACTGATCTAAATCGGACAAGTCCTCCAAGTGCGGACTTGTCATCCTAAACACTTAGGGTTTCATATGTCCGGACAAGTCCGATGGCAATCGGACTAGTCCGAAGATTTCAAGTAGTGAAATCGGACAAGTCCGTTTACAACCGGACTTGTCCGATATTCCTGGACACTTAGGGTTTGCTACACACAGCACACCGGACTAGTCCGGTGACCACCACGGACTAGTCCGATCTTTCTGAACCATAACGGTCACTTTTAGAAACCCCATATAAATAGAGGTGCACGGCCCACTTTTACAATCACTCGAACCCTAGCGCCGTCACACCTCCCAAGAGACTCAAAAACCACCTCTCTCCACGAAATTATGTGCAAAATCGATCAATCTATTGAAGATCACTTCTAGATCATTGGAGAGACACTTGGCACACATCATTGAGCTCTTGGTTTGATTCTCTAACACACTCTTGCGTTTCAATTTGTAATTTTCGAGTGTGTTATTGGTGGCTTTGTAAGTTGTAATCAAGGGAGCTCTCAACGTGTGAGAATGCCCCTTCAACTTGGTTATTTACCCTTTGTGATTAGTGGAAGAGGATTGGCCTTCGTGGCGATCCGAGGAGGGAAGAGTTGGAGAAGACTCGGTCCTTTTGTGGGCTCCTCAATGTTGACGTAGGTTGCCTTCGTGGTAGCCGAACCACGGGATAAATTGTGTGTCTTGTCCTTTGGCGTTCTTCATCTTAATTGATCAACTTAATCTAGGGTTTGATTCACTTTGTTCAATTTGAGTTAAATTGTTTAACAAGAGCCTTAATGGTAATAGAATTTGACATACAACTATTAAACTGTCATTCAAGTTTATATTTCCGCTGCAAACATTAACGAATCAATCAAATTGACTGAACTTGATCAACTTAGCCCGTGAAAACCGGACTAGTCCGCACTTTACCGGACTAGTCCGATATCTATGGTATTGACTTTGTTGTTGAGTGTTACAGGAACCGAGAAAATTCAAGAAGGCCTATTCACCCCCCCCTCTAGGCCTACATTCAATTGGTATCAGAGTGGGTTCTTCAAGAAGGAGTGCAACCACTCGAAGAGATCATGTCGGACATGAAGGAAGTTCAGAAAATCAACAACCAGGAAGAAGTGAACAACGACAAGAACCAAAAGCTGGAAAAATATCTCGAAGCAATTCAAGACTTCGATGATGATGACGAGGAGACACTGGAGCTGAAAGCACTCCTCAGAAAGAAAGCACTTTCCAAAGGGAAAGCTAAAGTTGAAGAAAAGAAGAAGGGGAGTAGTCACACCGACTACTCCCGATATCCTTTTAACTATGATCGTTTAAATTCGAACAACAGCCATTACCTATCTATTCCTCTTGGAAAAGCCCCACACTTTGATGGGAGTGATTACTCCATGTGGAGGCAAAATATGAAGATGCACTTGATTTCCCTTAACCCAAGTTTATGGCATATTGTGTGCACAGGAATAGACATCCCAGATGACGACGAAGAGCTCACCCCAAGTCAAGAGCAAGCCATCCATAGAAACGCTCAAGCCGCAGCCGTAATCACCTCCTCTCTAAGTTGAGATGAATTCACAAAGGTGGACGGACTGGAGATTGCCAAGGAAATATGGGACACACTACAAACAGCCCATGAGGGTGACCTGCATGTGCGGGAGGTGAAAATTGAAATGATCGAAGGCGAACTAGGAAGGTTCGCAATTGAGGAAGACGAGTCTCCCCAGGACATGTACAACCGATTGAAGACACTTGTAAACAAGGTTCGATCATATGGGAGCAAGAAGTGGAATGACCACGAGGTTGTAAAACTCATCCTTAGAGCCTTTATGCCTCGCAATGTCACACTATGCTCTATGATCAGAGAAAGTCCCGGGTACAAGAGGATGACTCCAGATGAATTGCTTGGCAAAATCATCAACTTTGAAATGATGGAGAAACAAGCCAAGCACGTCAAAGAAATAGCCGACCTCACATCGGCCAAGAAGAAGGGAGTTGCCTTAAAGTCCACACTCAAGCCTCTATCCAAAGAAGCAAGAGAAGCACAGCTTGAGGAGGACAGCGATGATGAAAGCAGTGAGCTGGACGAAGAGGATATGATTTTGTTCATGAAAAAGTTCAAAAGAATAATGAAGAAAAGACAAGGAACAAAATCAAGTGAAGGAAAGTACAAGGAGAGGACAAAGCCGAAGATGAGGCGGCCGTGCTATAATTGTGGTGAGTATAACCACTTTGTAGTCGATTGCCCGTATGAGGACAACAAGAAGAAGAATAAAGAAGCCAAGCCTCAACCGAAGAAATTCTTCAAGAAGAAGAAACAAGCTGAACAAGCACACATTGGAAAGGAGTGGGACTCAAACGATGAGTCCTCATCATCCGATGAAGAAGAGATGGCTAGCATAGCCATTGAAAGCACGTCCAAGAAACCCACACTCTTCCCCACGCTCGGTACAAAGAAGAGAAATGGCACTTGCCTCATGGCAAAGGAAGGTAAACGCAAGGTAAACATCAAAACTCCTTCCATGCATTCCTACTCAAGTAATGATGAACTAGATAGTGATGATGAAGATATGTTAATTGGATTAGATAGAAAAACTGCTGCTAAAATGAAATTTTTACTTGACCAACTTGTTGAGAAGGAATGGCTAATTGATCGTCAAGAGGACATGATTATCTCCCAAAAGGAGAAGTATGTCGAACTTGACAATCTTCTAGTTCTTGGAAAGGAGAAAACCAGCTCACTAGAGATTGAGCTAGCTTCAAGCAAGAAAACTTGTTTGGAGTTAACCAACTCAAACGTTGCAATCAAGGATCAACTTGATGACCTGATCAAGGTTAACAAGATCCTTGAAGTGCAAGTTGAGTCACTCAAGCTAAGTGAATCTTCCTCCTCTTCAAGTCTACCTTCTCAACCCACTTCAACTAATCTTGTTCATATGTGTAAATGTGGTAAAATCAACACCAGTTTGAAGGAAAAGTCCACCTCCACAAAGGATAAAAATCCTACCCAATGTGGAATATTTGACAAGGAGAGGATCAACTATGCACGTAGTGCATACTTGGTCCAAATACCTCCAAATGTCAAGTATGGCATTGGTTACTCTTATGATGGAAAGCAAAATGCTGGAAGTCATAAGAATAACAAGGGAAGGATTACCTTTGTGAAGGGAGGACCCTTACAACCTGGTAACTCGAAAATTAAGAACCCGAACTCTCATGAACACCGGACTAGTCCGGTTGTGGTCCGGACAAGTCCGGTCACCAAGACTAGTCCGGTCCATAAACAACAGCAACTTTTGTTCAAAACCTTTGATGCCTCTTATGTATTAATGAGAAACAATCTTGGTAAAGTTTATGCTTATTATGCTGGGCCACACCATGGGAACACAAAATCCCATGTGTGGGTGCCCAAATGTATTGTAACTAACCTCCAAGGACCCAAGCAAGCTTGGGTACCTAAAACCAAGGCATAATTTGTTTCTGCAGGCCTATTCCTCCGGTGGATCCAAATGGGTGCTAGACAGTGGATGCACCAACCACATGACCGGAGAAAGGAGGATGTTCGTGGAATATGAAGAAAACGAGGACCCAAACGAAGGCATCTACTTCGGAGATAATAGTCAAGGAAGGGTGCTCGGTACCGATAAAATAGCAATATCCTCTGAACACACTCTTTCTCATGTTTTACATGTTGAATCTTTAGATTATAACCTGCTGTCCATATCTCAATTATGTGACAAAGGTTATAATTGCTTGTTCACTAACGAGGGTGTGACCGTCTCAAGGAGGAGTGATGGTTCCGTTGCATTCAAGGGTATGTTGAAGGGAAAGCTTTACCTTGTTGACTTCAACAAGGATAAAGCCGAACTCGACACATGCTTGATTGCAGAAACCAACATGGGTTGGCTGTGGCATAGACGGCTAGCACATGTTGGTATGAGGAATCTTCAAAAACTCCTCAAGGGCGATCACATCCGAGGTTTGAAAGATGTTGTTTTTGAGAAAGACAGGCCTTGTAGCTCGTGCCAAGCCGGGAAGCAAGTTGGAGCACATCATCCCGCAAAGAACATCATGACTACGACAAGACCGCTCGAACTACTTCATATGGACTTGTTTGGTCCAATTGCTTACATAAGCATCGGCGGTAATAAATACGGTTTAGTCATTATTGATGATTTTTCCCGCTTCACTTGGGTGTTCTTTTTGCATGACAAGTCAAAAACACAAGGGACACTCAAGAAATTCTTCAAGCGAGCGCAAAATGAGTTCTCACTATCGATCAAGAGTATTCGGAGCGACAACGGCACGGAGTTCAAGAACATACAAGTGGAGGAGTACCTTGATGAGGAGGGAATCAAGCACGAATTTTCAGCACCATACTCTCCACAACAAAACGGAGTTGCCGAAAGGAAGAACCGAACGCTCATAGAGATGGCAAGAACAATGCTTGATGACTACAAGACTTCAGATCGATTTTGGGCGGAAGCAATTAACACCGCTTGCCACACCGCAAATCGACTCTACCTTCATCGACTACTCAAGAAGACTCCTTATGAGCTACTCACCGGTAACAAACCAAACATTTCATATTTTTGAGTTTTCGGCTCTCCATGTTATATCTTGAACAAGAAGCCCAGGACTTCAAAGTTCGCTTCAAAGTCTGATGAAGGTTTCTTGCTTGGTTATGATTCGAACACTTACGCCTATCGTGTTTTCAACAAGGCCTCCGAACTTGTTGAAGTGGCACGTGACGTAGTGTTCGATGAAACTAATGGCTCCCAAAAGGAGCAAGTTGATCAATGTGAATTAGGTAAAGAAGAAGCTCCTTATCAAGCATTGAAGAGAATGGCTCTAGGCGAAGTTCGACCACAAGAGTCATCGTCACAAATACAAGAGGAAAGTGAACCACAAGAGGAGATCAACAATCAAGGGGGAGCTTCGATACAAGATCAATCACAAGAATATGAAGATGATCAAATCAACGAGGGCAACCACTCAGGGGGAGAAGAAAATGATCACCAACACACAACTCTCCAAGTGCCACACCCAAGAGTACACCAATGCATTCAAAGGGATCACCCAATCGACAACATCATCGGTGACATCCAAAAGGGAGTAACCACTAGATCTCGTATAGCTAATTTTTGTGAGCATTACTCGTTTGTCTCCTTTTTGGAACCACGCAGGACTGAGGATGCATTGAAGGATCCGGACTGGGTGGTGGCAATGCAAGAAGAGTTGAACAACTTCAAGAGAAACGAGGTTTGGGAACTTGTGGCAAGACCCAATGCAAATATAGTGGGCACCAAGTGGGTCTTCCACAACAAGCAAGATGAACACGGAGTGGTGACAAGAAACAAGACACGACTTGTGGCCAAAGGTTACTCACAAGTCGAAGGTTTTGATTTCGATGAGACTTTTGCTCCAGTAGCTAGGCTTGAATCAATTAGAATATTACTTGCATATGCTACTCACCATGATTTCAAGCTGTATCAAATGGACGTGAAAAGCGCCTTCCTCAACAGACCAATCAAGGAAGAGGTGTACGTGGAGCAACCACCCGGGTTTGAAGACGAAGAGTTCCCCGACCATGTATATAAACTGCGTAAGGCTCTCTATGGCCTCAAACAAGCTCCTAGAGATTGGTATGAGTGTCTTAGAGATTTCTTAATTGATAATGGTTTTCAAATTGGCAAAGTAGATTATACATTATTCACAAAGAATCTAGATAATGATCTTTTTATTTGCCAAATCTATGTTGATGATATAATTTTTGGGTCAACTAACCAATCTTTCTGTGAAGAATTTAGTAGAATTATGATAGACGGGTTTGAAATGTCAATGATGGGAGAATTGAAGTACTTCTTGGGATTCCAAGTGCGGCAACGAAGGGAAGGAACATTCATAAGCCAAACCAAGTACACGCAGGACATACCCGAGAAGTTTGGCATGGACAAGGCAAAGCCCATAAAGACTCCCATGGCTACGAATGGCCACTTGGATCTCAATGAAGATGGACCGAGCGTCGACCAAAAGGTATATCGCTCCATGTTTGGATCTTTACTCTACTTATGTGCATCTAGGCCAGATATTATGTTGAGTGTATGTTTGTGTGCAAGATTTCAAGCCAACCCTAAGGAATGTCACTTGACAGCCGTAAAAAGAATCTTGAGATATTTAGTTCATACACCCAACCTTGGTCTTTGGTACCCAAAAGGCTCCAAATTCAATCTCATTGGTTACTCCGATGCAGATTATGCCGGGTGCAAAGTTGATAGAAAAAGCACCTCTGGCACATGCCAATTCCTAGGAAGATCTTTGGTTTCTTGGTCATCTAAGAAACAAAATTCCATTACATTATCCACAGCCGAAGCGGAGTATGTTGCAGCCGGGAGTTGTTGTGCACAACTCCTTTGGATGCGACAAACTCTAAGGGATTACGGTTACAATATGAACCGTATTCCTCTCCTTTGTGATAATAAGAGTACCATTAAAATAGCCCACAATCCAGTTGAGCACTCTAGGACTAAACACATAGACATAAGACATCATTTCTTGAGAGACCATTCCATGAAAGGAGACATAACCATCTCACATGTCAACACCCAAAAACAATTGGCCGACATATTCACCAAGCCACTTGATGAAAATCGTTTTTGCGAACTCCGAAATGAGCTAAATATTCTTGATTCTCGGAGTGTAGCTTGAAAAGTTGCATACCTGTATGATTTTTTCAAAAATGTTGATTGAATTGTGAAAATCATCCCTCTCCATTTTTCTCTCGAAAAACTATGTCAATTATTAGATCTTGATGAATTTTGATCATTGTATGATTGTTGTATGCTTACTGGTCAAATTCATCAAGATCACTTGAATTGTTCTACCTCTCTATTCTATATTATTGAACCTTCAAATATATATGAATGGGCTATGCAATTCTTTCCTGGTGACCACGGACTAGTCCGTGGTTACCCGGACTAGTCCGCCCATGCAGACTAGTCTGCAGAGTGCCGGTTAGGCCGGACTAGTCCGATAGACCACGGACTAGTCCGATATAGGTCTCTGGATGGCTTCGGACTAGTCCGGTCATGTCTGGACTTGTCCGATTTTTCGTGTCCATAACCCTAGCCGCCACCAAACCCTAATCTCCTCACCCTCACATTCGCTCTAGGCTTCCTCTCTCTTGCGCTCGAGCAGCTCCGCTCCTCCTCCTCCCTCTTCTCCTCGTCAAGCGGAGAGCGAAGAAGACGAAGAAGATGACGAGAGGACAGACAGCGAAGAGTGAAGAACCTAGGACCTTCCTCTCTCTCTTTTTGGTGTCTTGATGCCAAGGGGGGAGAGATTGAGGGGGAGTCAAGTCTTAGCTTTAGCTGTAATAGGATGTGAGGAGAGAGCCTTCTCTGTACTTTTATTTGTGATTGTAATAGTTTAACACTATTTTCATATTAAGTTTGGTCTTGTGATGAATTGCTCAATTTATTTGCGAGTATGTGATGAAAACTGCATTTTTGCTCCTGGAATGTCATATGCACTTGGTATCGGTTGATTAATGTAAATTCTGTCATTCTCAATGTATTCATGCACTTAGTATGCATCCCACCTTAAAGAATGCACATATGGATAATTCTCTTGTTGCTTGATGTATTTTTGAGTCATATGTGCATACTTTATGAAAATCTCATTTTTTGCCTTATTTTGTGAAATCTCAATTGGTTGTCATCAATCACCAAAAAGGGGGAGATTGAAAGTGCATCTAGGACTCCCTTGTGGGTTTTGGATGATTTATGACAAGCAATTGGGATCCTAATCCTTTTGTTGAGATGAATGCAGACAAATAATGAAAAATGAGCAAAATGCCAAAAAGAAGGGAAATGAGAAGCAAAGTGAATTTGAGCTCAAGGAGCAAAAAATAGTAGATTATTATGTATGGAGTGTGTTAAGGAAACACACCCAAGAGCTCAATCACTTTCAAGTATACAGGACCGGACTAGTCCGATATCAGTCGGACTAGTCCGATATCACTTTTTGCACTAGATCGGACAAGTCCGGTACCCACCGGACTAGTCCGATATCTTTCTAATCCACTTCGGACTAGTCCTCCCCAATGTGGACTAGTCCTCAACACAATGCACAAGTCACACAAAATCGGACAAGTCCGTTGTGATCCGGACTAGTCCGATATTCTTTCTGATCCACTTCGGACAAGTCCGGTGTCTACACGGACTAGTCCGATATACAAACTGATCTAAATCGGACAAGTCCTCCAAGTGCGGACTTGTCATCCTAAACACTTAGGGTTTCATATGTCCGGACAAGTCCGATGGCCATCGGATTAGTCCGAAGATTTCCAGTAGTGAAATCGGACAAGTCCGTTTTCAACCGGACTAGCCCGATATTCCTGGACACTTAGGGTTTGCTACACACAGCACACCGGACTAGTCCGGTGACCACCACAGACTAGTCCGATCTTTCTGAACCCTAATGGTCACTTTTAGAAACCCCATATAAATAGAGGTGCACGGCCCACTTTTACAATCACTCGAACCCTAGCGCCGTCACACCTCCCAAGAGACTCAAAAACCACCTCTCTCCACGAAATTAAGTGCAAAATCGATCAATCTATTTAAGATCACTTCTAGATCATTGGAGAGACACTTGGCACACATCATTGAGCTCTTGGTTTGATTCTATAACACACTCTTGCGTTTCAATTTGTAATTTTTGAGTGTGTTATTGGTGGCTTTGTAAGTTGTAATCAAGGGAGCTCTCAACGTGTGAGAACGCCCCTTCAACTTGGTTATTTACCCTTTGTGATTAGCGAAAGAGGATTGGCCTTCGTGGCGATCCGACGAGGGAAGGGTTGGAGAAGACCCGGTCCTTTTGTGGGCTCCTCAACGTGGACGTAGGTTGCCTTCGTGGTAGTCGAACCACGGGATAAATAGTGTGTCTTGTCCTTTTGCATTCTTCATCTTAATTGATCAACTTAATCTAGGGTTTGATTCACTTTGTTCAATTTGAGTTAAATTGTTGAACAAGAGCCTTAATTGTAATAGAATTTGACATACAACTATTAAACTGTCATTCAAGTTTATATTTCCGCTGCAAACATTAACGAATCAATCAAATTGACTGAACTTGATCAACTTAGCCCGTGAAAACCGGACTAGTCCGCACTTTACCGGACTAGTCCAATATCTCTGGTATTGACTTTGTTGTTGAGTGTTACAGGAACCGAGAAAATTCAAGAAGGCCTATTCACCCCCCCTCTAGGCCTACATTCAGCATCCCTAGGTAAGCCTTGTGCCCTCACCTTGAGTTGCTATTTTTGTTTTTATGATGTCTTGAATCTTTTGATCCTTCATTTTCAGGGTGTTGAAGAAGGGAAACAAAGCTCCAGCACCTCCTACAGTGACTGAAGTTGTGCAGGCGGAGGCCCCAACTTCAACCCCTGTGCCTCCACAAGTGGTGGCATAAGACACGACAGTTCTGGCACCAACTGTCGTGAACATGGATTCGGAGTCGTCGCCAGAAGCTCCCATAGTAGCGCCGGACCACAGCGGGATATTCGTGATGAAGCATCGGTGGTTGATGTTCCTGCTCCGGAGACAGAGATGGCAGAAGCTCTGGTGCTTGATCCAAAGGTAACTGAAGCTCCGGCCCGTGAGCCAGAAATAGTCGAAGCTCTAGCCTTAGAGCCAGAAACTACTGAAGCTCCGGCACCTGAGGTGGAGGAAATTGACATCCCAGCACCTGAAATGGAGGCGGAGAGAGCACCGTACGAAGCTGCATCATCCACCCCGGGCGTTATTACTTCGGAGGTGCCTATGTCGGAGCCGGAGCGCCCGCGAGAGTCAACTGCAGGTCCTTCACTTTCAGAGCCAATGATTAAAGATCTAGTGGGGGCCCTTCTTCATCAGCTTTGGAAGTCGGCCCTAGTGTCCTGGAGTCACAGGGGACCATGCTTGTGCCGTGGGACCCATTGATATTTTTGAAGATCCGCTAGAGCAAGCGGGAGATATCCAGGCTGGTCGGGAGCCAATCCGCCAGGCAATGTCTATTGACAAGGCCAGCTCCAGTCTGCACCAAGTTCAGCTGGCCTTCGACTATGAAAGCAAGACTCTTGAAGAAGAGCGCAACACATTGAGGCATTGGCGCAATAGGCTTCACTTTGAGACAAAGTCGACGCAGTCAAGGCTTGCCGACTAGCGAGAGTGAGTGGTCAAGGAGAAGGCCCCGCTAGCGCTGATGGATCGCTTGCTGAATGAGCGGGAAGCTGCCATCAAGTCACTCAATGATAAGGAGTGAGAGATTTTACAACGTGCTAGGGAGACCAACGAGGCTACTGACGATCGTCAGGACAACCTCAATGAATTAAATGAAAAGCTCCTCAAGCACCGAGTGGACCTCGACGAGAGGGAGGAGAAGCTCCAGGAAAAGAAGGAGGATGTTTTGAAGAGGGAGGAGAAGCTCGCCCAGAGATTGTCTCTGGGAGAGCAAGGCTGGGCATACCACACTAAAAAATTGAGCAGCGGTGCAAGCAGGAGGAGGAGAAGCACTGGAAGGTGGGGCAGGAGCTCTCCAAAAGAGAAGCTGATGTCGCCACAAGGGAAGAAAAGGTAAAAGGCAAGGAGAAGGACCTGGCGAAACAACGAAACCGCATCCACCTCTGGGAGTCAGAGCTTGCTGACCGCGAGAAGCAAGTGGCTGAGAGTATTCAGCAACATGCTAAAGAGGTCGAGCGCATCGCCCGGGAGAGTATGGAGCTCGCGGCTGCAAGAAGGTCGCTGGAGGAACTCAAGATTTCAAGGGCAACAGAGTCCTGAAAGGTATGGGACTTCCTGGGGAACGCTAACAAAGCTTTGGTGCCGCTTGGCTTCAGCCCGGTACATCCAGAAGATGCTGAGCTGGAGCTGGACAAGGCGCTGGTAGCATTGGGCTCTACCAGCAAACAAGCTGGACGCAATGGGTCATGTCATCGCCAACCAATTGGATACGAAAGGGAAGTCATTGGCCAAGAACGTCGCCGAATTTGTGTTAATGTGTTTCAAAAGTAGAGACCCCAAACTTTCTCTGGATCCGGTGTTCAAAGCGCCCATTACTGAAGAGGAAGATGCCACCAGGACCAGCATTCAAGAAGCTGCCCATAAAGTTGCCTCGTATTTCCATAGGCTTTAGGACCTCCAATAGCCAGGACCTTTTTCCTTTGCGTTTTACTGTAATCCTCATTTTGTAATCTAGTCTAGTCCTTCAAATGAATGAAATCCAAACTCCTTGAATGAATGAATTCCATTTTGTGTTTCTCTTCAATGCATTGTCCTTTATCTTGTTGGCCCCTGGTAGATGTACACAATTTGATTGCGAACATGTACCAAAAGGTTTTGACAATTTCTTGATGACTTGAACGCTTCGAACTTGTAGCCTGAACGCTTAGCTCTTAGGTCTAAAGTTTACTTCCGACATCTCCAGGGACCCTTTGTGATGTCGACGGCAGGCCCCCTGGGAGGTGTCAGAGCTTGGAGGATCCAACAGCTCCCACTGCCAACACATAGAGCATCGACGGCGGGCCCACTGGGGGTGTCAGAGCTTGATAAGTCCAACAGTGCCCACTGTCAACGCGTGAAACATCAACGACGGGCCCCCTAGGGGTGTCCGAGCTTGATAAGTCCGACATCGCCCACTGTCAATACGTGAAACGTCGATGGCGAGGCCCCTGGGGGTGTCGGAGCTTGATAGATCCGACGGCGCCCACTGTCAACGCGTGAAACATCGACGGCGTGCACCCTAAGGGGTGTCCGAGCTTTATAGCTCTGACGGCGCCCACTGTCAACACTTAGAGCATCGACGGTGGGCCCCTTGGGATCATCGGAGCTTCTCGGCTTTGATAATATCCACCATCAACGTATAATACGTCAACAGCGAATCCCTTCAGTGTGATTTCTTTGCCATCTTCACTTGGATTGCCGTTTATTCTTCACGTCGACGGCTGGCCCCAATGGGAGTTGTCGGAGCTTGTTAGCTCTGAGGACGCCTGCTTTCAACATTAGGAACATTGACGGCAGGCCCTCTAGGGTTGTCGGAGCTTAGTAGCTCCGACAACATCCACCATCGCCATGAACTTTCCATTTTTCTTGCGTATTAAAGACAAGAAAAACAGTAAAATTCATCCTCTTGTCTATAACTCTTTTGTGGCTTACTGTTCATATGTATTTTAGATCTAAAGGAACTCAATATGATAACAAGTACATTGATGTAATCTCTTCATATCCAAATGCTTCTCGACCCGCCCTACTGGGGCCTGCCGGAATGTAGGTAGAGTGGTGTACTGGGGGTGTTTGACCAGGCTAAGTCGACAGCGCACTCCGGACCTGACACTAGCTTTTGCGTTCAGGCGAGTAGACCGTCTAGCAATGCTAAGATCCAAAAAAACCAACAATATAACTTGTACAACATATAAGTAACTTGAACTAAAGCTCAAAGGGAATTGCACAACTTTGCTATAGACAAGAAGGCAAAGGATAATAAAAGAAAACGAGCCTGTGCAAAAATTGATGCATGTGGAGCCTGCTTTTGCACAACAATGTCTTTCATTATGGGTTCGAGTTACAAGGGAGACAAGGACACACTTAGGGTATGGAACCAGGACAAGCGTGTTATTCATCTTGTTCTAACCCAGGATAGGTAAGCCACAATTTCAGTATTGGGACTAAGTTAGGTGGGCTTGAACTGCCCAGACCCTTCCGGAGTGGTCCGGATGTTCTCCTGGAGGACCTACCCGACTCTGTGTATAGACTCTATAGCTTACATTGAGTGTAATTACAGACTCACCTCTGTGAAAATAAGTATGAAACTTATGGAGGTGCTCGATGATCCAAGGAAGTGGGGTCCCATCCTCTGTTGCCAAGCAAATGCATCCGGGATGGGATACTTTGATCACTCGGAAGGGACCTTCCCAGCTAGGGGAAAGTTTATTCATCTCGTCTCGAGTTAGTATTCTCCGCAGCACCAGATCGCCTTCTTCAAGCTTTCGGTTGTGCATATGCCTTTGGTGATAGCGCCAGATCACCTAGCGATATCGTGCATTCCGAACAACATCTTGGCACCTTCTCTCGTCGACGAGGTTAAGGTCTTCACGCCGGAGCTTATCCTGCATGGCTTCGTCGAAGGTCCGGACCCGGAGCGACCCCATGGTGATCTCCAAAGGAAGGACCGCTTCAGCTCTGTACACCAGTAAGAAGGGTGTATCTCCAGTTGACTGGCTATGTGTTGTCCTGCTCGCCCCCAATGCAGACGGAAGCACCTCTATCCAGTTGGCTCCATGTTTCTTCAAGCGCTCGTAAGAGCGCGTCTTGAGTCCTTTCAATATTTCTGCATTTGCTCTCTCGGCTTGGCCATTACTCGCTGGGTGAGATATTGATGCGTAGCTCACTTGTACGACGAGGTATTTGCAATATTCTTGGAATGCTGCACTTGTTAATTGGGTTCCGTTGTCAGTGATGAATATGTTCAGAACTCCAAATATGCGGACTATGGACTTCAAGAACTTGATTGCTGATTGTTTGTTGATAGTCACAACTGGAGTTGCTTCCAGCCACTTGGTGATCTTGTCAATGGCGATGTACAGGATCCTATAACCTCCTACGGCTTTTGGGAAAGGTCCCAAAATGTCCATCCCCCACACAGTGAATGGCCATGTAGGAGGTATCATTTGCAGTTATTGAGCCTAAGTGTGAACTTGTTTTGCGTGGTAGTGGCGCCCTTCACACATTTTTACTAGCTCAACTGCATCCTAGAGTGATATAGGCCAGTAGAAGCCATGCCGGAAGGCTTTACCGACCAACATGCGGGAAGACACGTGGTTCTCAGACTCGCCTCCATGGATTTCCGCGAGGAGCTTGCGGCCTTCTTACCTTGCAATGCTCCGCATTAGGACGTCGTTGGCACTGCGTCAGTAGAGATCCCCTTCTACTGACGTGTATCTTTTAGCAATTCTGACGATTCGGTCAGCGGATGCACCGTCTTCTGGAAGGACATTGCATTTCAAGTAGCTCCGGATCTCCGAGATCCATGCATCAGAGCTAACTTGAGCTTCTGAGTCTTGCGTGCTGGGATGCTCAGAGCTTCCTGCAGCACCTACGACCATTGCTGGACGCCATGGTAACAGGGCCATCGAGACTGCTAGCTTTGAGGTGCTGATGTTGCGCCCTTCGCTCGGTTTGGCAGGATGAGCAGTTGGTATTGACAACCTCCTGAAAAAAACTCCGGTTGAAGCCTTCATCGAGAGTTCATCAGCTTCAACGTTGTTGAGACGCTAGACATGGAAGACATCCGGACATCAAAGTCCATCTAGAGCTTCTGGACTTCAAGGAGGTAAGAAGCGAGTTTGTGGGTTGTTGCAACTACATTCACCAGCATCTGCTTGACACCATATGATAGCGCCAGCTTGAGCCCATAGATGAGAGCTTCATACTCCACCATGTTGTTGGTTCCCTTGAAATCAGGGTGTATGATGTACTTGACCTTCTCACCAGTTGGAGCGAGGAGAAGGATTTCAGCTTCGGCCCCCTACTTCTTCACAGAGCAATTGAAGTAGAGAGTCCACTGAGGTTCGGTGAAGACAGGGAACTTGGGTTCCAGCTTCTGCTCATTGTGGCCCCCAGGATTTGATGGAGAAGGTGTCCACTCTGCAACAAAGTCGGCCAATGTTTGACTCTTAATAGCTTGTCAAGGCAGGAATTCAAGATCGAACTCTACCAGCTCTGCTGCCCACTTTGCTATGTTCCTAGTAGAATTGGGCTTATACAGTATAGCACGCAGTGGATAGGGTGTTACCACTGCTATCTTGTGGGCTTGGAAGTAGTGACGTGTGATGCCCGGTTCCAAAAAATGAACCAAGCTAACGCATATGTGTGCCCAGGATGTTCATCACACATACACGAGTGCAATCACAAACGATATACAGATAATTACCACAGAACAAGATTAATTAACCAAATTTCATTACACAAACCAGATTATCCTCAAATACAAGCTCTAATGAATATTTATGACAAGTTCAACTAATGCAGCAGAAATAAACTAATTAAGCAAACTAAACAACTAAGCAGCATAAGCGATAGGGTATAGCGCAGCTCCAAAAACACCACAGGCAAAGCTGACGGTAGACACGGCCTAGAACTCCGTATTATCGCCATTAAACTCCCAATCCTGACCTGCAACTGTTGGGGGGGGGGGGGGGATTGCAAGAGTGAGTACATGTCGTACTCAGCAAGTGTGGAAAGTATGACATGTGGCTGATTCAAATGACGACAATAATAATGGCAAGTGCTGAAAAGTACAGTAAAACCATTTGGAAAAGCAATGTATCATATTTATGTGAAGTAAACCCATCATAAACCATGTAACCATAATAATACCAGTCCATAATTCACCATTACCAATAACCATAATCAATGTCATAAACCATAATTCCATCCCATAACCATAACCATAATCATAATATCAACCATAACCATTACCAAACCATAACATCCCAAATCCCAATTTCCCTCTAATCATGTAGGTCATCCAGGTGCTCGTAACCGGGAGCATGGCTATCATGATAGTTTTAATAGACTCTGCAGAGTTTGTACCACTTTACCCACGTGTTCGTGATTTCATCACCTTCCGGTGACTAAGAACCTCCCTTATGCCCGTGACCCGTCGATCACATTACACACTTTCGTTGGTGTGAGGCCAAGAGATCACAAATAGCCTTTACAAAGGGATTACTAGCCTATTCAGACCCCACTGAGGTTTCACCGGTGGTGATGTCTCCAACTGAGCACATCTTCAACCAAGGGCCCCCTCTTGAGCCATTCGGATCCCAGGGTAGTCCCGCCAATCATCAACAAACCCAATCCGACTACCCCTTCCCCGAGCATCCGTAATGGTCCAAATAGCGCTGGCAAAGCCCTAATTAATCAGCTACGCCGCACCCATACTTGGCCTCGTGGTGGCACTGTAGTCCTGGCCTATTCTCGCATGAACCGGTCCTTAGATCTAAAGCAAGCAAACCACCATGACATCCAACCCATCCACATACCAGGCTTTCTTAGATCACCCATTACCAAACCGTATTGACCAGTTCACATTAACCAGAATATCATTAATACATAATTAAATTTGTTGTGTTGTTTTCCCATCCCAATTAATCAAGTGAAGCAAAAAGGTAAAAGCCCTTCCCGACTCTCTACCATAAATTCCAGGTGACAAGGGTGGTTTAACAAATCTAATAAACTTCCTACCATAGGATTCCCATCAAATTAACACAAGCATGCAATTTAAAAACAAAACATTTATTTTAAAATAGGATCAATATGCTTCAAGGACACTTGCCTTGCTCTTGCTGTTGATTAGGGTCAAAGCCTTCAAACTCTTGGTGTTGTAGATCCTCTGTGGGACTCTCTAGCGCAAATCCGTCTAATCCACACAACAAACATACAAGACAAGAAACACAATCAAAGAGTGCACAAATACTACTCATTATGACATGACATGCATGATCGTGGCAAATGCAAGGTAGAACTTGTTACTAGATTGCTTTTAATGATCACTAACTAGTTCTAATAGATTTTAACAAGTTTATACAGGTTTGGAATCGATTATATCAAATTTTAGAATTAATTCAACACAATTTAACCAGAAAGGTCGGACTAGTCCGCTAGGGACCGGACAAGTCCGCACTCTGCGAGATTAGCATATTATGGTTTTCTAGATCGATGTGAATTTGGAGATTAGGGGTTGAATTCTCGTAAGGAAAAGATAATAGAAGGTATACCAGGTGTTTAGAACTCCAATGAATCAAGAAACTTGGAGGTAGCGCTTGGATCTTGATGATCTAGGGTTGGTGATGAACTTGGGGATGAATTGGTGGTGAAGAACGAAAGCTTGGTGGAGATCATGATCCTCTTTCGTTTCCTCCTCTTCTTCTTCTTGCTTGGGACATTCTCCTCCCTCCTTGATGGCGGCTCCCCACGAACTAGGGTTTGGGTGGGTGGAAAAGTGGCAAATAGATGTCAATCCAAGGGGTGGGGCTGTTTATATAGAGGTGGAGGCTAGGGTTAGATGGATTTCGAGTTTTGGGATGAGTAGAGGCCGGTTTAGAGTCCCACATGGGCTGTAAAAGAGTTAGGCACGACGTCCCTAGGCCCACTTAATGTGAAACCCAAGAAACAAGTCGTAAAAAAAAAGATCAACTCAGAGTCGCGAAATATCAGACAAGTCCAGAAAGGAACGGACTAGTCCGAAGTCGTCCAGAGAGAAAATCGGACAAGTCTGGCCAAACATCGGACAAGTCCGACTTAAAACAGAGAGGAAAATGGACAAGTCCGCTGGAACACCGGACTAGTCCGGAAAAGTCCAAGGACTTAGCAAATTTTCAAGGATTCTTGGAGTATCGGACTAGTCCGCACAAAATCGGACAAGTCCGAAAGTTTCCAGGGGAAAAATCGGATTAGTCCGCAGAAAAAACGGACAAGTCCGTTTTTAGTCAGAGAGAAATCGGACTAGTCCTCGGCAAAATCGGACCAGTCCGCACTTTCCTGCATTTTAAGTGCGGTTTTGTTCAAAATCAATTTTAAATGCTCCGAATCAATTTTCAATTTATTCCTCTTGTTGTGGGTTAATGTTAAACATGTATATGAGTGTATGTAGGGCATGGTGCATGAAGATGAGGGTGTTACAAACCTACCCCCCTTAAAATGAATCTCGCCCTCGAGATTCGACGCGGAAGAGAAAAGATAGGGAAAGTCCTTCTTGATATCATCCTCCAATTCCCGCATTGCTTCTTTTTCTGTGTGGTGCTTCCATTGAACTTTACACCATCTAATAACCTTGTTTCTTGTGACCCTCTCCTTAGTTTCCAAGATTTTGACCGGTTGTTCGGCATAAGTCAAATCTTCCTCTAGTTCTAATTCTTCCATTGGCACTTGTTCTTCCGGTACTCTCAAGCACTACTTGAGCTGGGAAACAAGAAAGACATCATGCATGTCTGAGAGATGAGCTGGCATCTCCAACTTATACGCTACTTCTCCTCTTTTGTCCAAAATCTTGAATGGTCTGATATAACGAGGTGCTAGCTTTCCTCTTATGTTAAACCTCTTATGACCCCTCATTAGTGACACCTTGAGGTAAACAAAATCTCCCACTTCAAAGGCTAGTTTCCTTCTCCTATTGTCCGCATAGCATTTTTGCCTTGATTGGGCAGCCCTCAAGTTTTCACGAATTATTCGGACATGCTTTTTGGCTTCTTGCAACACATCCGGTCCAAATACTTGAGTTTCTCCTGCCTCATTCCAGAATAAAGGTGTCCTACACTTCCTCCCATAAAGCACTTCATATGGTGACATCTTCAAACTTGCTTGGTAACTATTGTTGTAAGAAAATTCCGCGTATGGCAAGCTTTTGTCCCAACTTTTCCCATGCTTCAAAGCACAAGCTCTTAACATGTCCTCCAAAATTTGATTGGTCCTCTCGGTTTGTCCATCCGTTTGAGGATGATATGCTGAACTAAAATTCAACCTCGTTCCCAAGGCTTCATGAAATTTTTGTCAAAATCTGGAGGTAAATTGAGAACCTCTATCCGAGACTATCTTCTTAGGGACTCCATGTTGACACACAATATGCTCCATATACAGTTCTGCTAGCTTTGCGGTGGTATATGTGGTCATGACAGGAATGAAGTGAGCTGATTTTGTCAATCGATCCACAATTACCCATATTGAATCATAGCCGAGCTGGGTACGTGGTAAGCCAACTATAAAGTCCATTCCAATTTCTTCCCACTTCCATTCCGGAATCTTCAACGGTTGCAATAATCCGGCTGGCCTTTGATGTTCCGCCTTGACTCGTTGGCACACATCACACAATGCTACGTATTCATCTATGTCCTTCTTCATGTTATCCCACCAATAGCAAGCCTTCAAGTCTTTGTACATCTTTGTACAACCAGGATGAATTGAGTAAGGCGAGTCATGTGCCTCCTTTAATATTGTCTCCCGAATATGCTTTACATTAGGCACAACGATCCTCTTTCCAAGCCATAAGGTACCATGTTCATCCTTGTCGAATCTGAATTCTCTCCCTTCTCCGGTCCTTTCCTTGATTTCCTTGATATCCTCATCTGTGGTTTGTGCTTCTCGAATTTCTTGCTCCAAGGTTGGGTTTAACTCCATCATCTCCATCTCATTTACAAACCCGAGTTTCAACCTTTCAAACTCCTTACATAACTCGGATGGTAACTCTCGAACTGTGAGTTGGTGACTTACTGCCTTTCTACTCAAAGCATCGGCCATTACGTTGGCCTTTCCTGGATGATAGTTGAACCCCAAATAATAATCCTTGATGAGCTCCAACCATCTTCGTTGCCTCAAGTTCAGATCCGTTTGTGTGAAAATATACTTCAAACTCTTATGATCCGTATAAATTTCACACCTATGTCCAAGAATATAGTGTCTCCAAATCTTCAATGCATGTACCACGGCTGCAAGTTCTAAATCATGTGTTGGGTAATTCTGCTCATGTTTCTTCAATTGTCTTGATGCATAGGCAACCACTTGACCTTCTTGCATCAATACACATCCAAGTCCTTGTCTTGATGCGTCGCAATAAATATCAAAACTCTTGCTCACGTCCGGCAATACCAAAACTGGGGCTATTGTCAACCTCTTCTTTAACTCCTCAAAACTATTCTGACAAGCTTCAGTCCATTGGAACGCCTTTCCCTTCATTAGCAACTCCCTCATAGGCTTGGCTATCTTGGAAAAGTCCTTGATGAATCTACGGTAATATCAAGCCATCCCAAGAAAACTTCTTATTTCCTTGACATTTTGCGGTGGTTCCCACTTCAACACGTCACTCACCTTCCCGGGGTCAACTGATACTCCTCCTCCTGAGATTATATGACCCAAAAATGGCACCTCATTCAACCAAAACTGACACTTGTTGAACTTGGCATACAATTAATGCTCCCTCAATTTCTGTAGCGTAAGCCTCAAGTGTTCCTCATGTTCTTTCTCGTCCTTCGAATAGATCATAATGTCATCAATAAACACCACAACAAAGTTATCCAAGTACTCCATGAAGACCTTATTCATGAGGTACATAAAGTATGCAGGTGCATTTGTCAATCCAAAGGACATCACGGTGTACTCATAAGATCCATATCGTGTCCTAAAAGCTGTCTTGGGTATGTCCGATGGTCTAATCTTCATTTGAAAGTATCCCGACCTCAAATCAATCTTAGAGAAGACACAAGCACCCTTCATCTGATCAAACAAGTCCTCTATACATGGCAAGGTATACTTGTTCTTGATTTTTACCTCGTTGAGAGCTCGGTAATCTACGCACATCCTTTGGGATCCATCCTTCTTGTCCACGAACAGCACGGGCGCTCCCCAAGGTGAAGAACTAGGGCGAATAAAACCTTTCTCTAGTTGCTCTTGAATTTGCTTCTTGAGCTCCGCTAATTCCAAAGGAGGCATCCTATACGGCCTCTTAGCTATAGGTGCAGTTCCAGGTATTAAATCAATAACAAACTCAATGTCTCGATCAGGTGGCATACCTGGCAACTCGTCCGGAAAAACATCCAAAAATTCACACACCATCGGAATCTCCTCAATTGCGACACCGTCCATATGATTCAACTCTAATTGCTTCGGCGCGGTTTGAGATGCTCCAAATTCTACGGTGATCCCTTCTTCGTTGGTCAACTTCACCATCTTCCTGGCACACTCAATAACTCCATTGTACTTCCTCAACCAGTCCATACCAAGTATAATGTCCAATCCTTGAGAATCCAAAACAATGAAGTTGGCGGAGAAGTCTACCCCCCTTATTCTAAGGCTTACTTTTGGACATATTATATTTGTCCTCATCTCTCCTCCAGGAGAGTTAACCAATAGAGTAAACTTCATATGAGAGATAGGCAAACTATACTTGGCAACATACTTTGATGCAATGAATGAATGCGATGCTCCAGAATCAAATAACATAGTCGCGGGGTTGGAGTTAGCGAGAAACATACCAATGACCACGTCATCCGCTTGTTGAGCATCCTCCATTGAGACATGGTTCACGTTGCCACGAGCAAAATTCTGCTGTCCACGGCTTCCTTGTGGCGCTCCTCCATTGGGTCTTGGGTTTTGCCTCGGCGCATTGCTTCCTTGACCAAGGCCTGACTTAGCACATTGATGCGCAAAGTGTCCAGCTTCTCCACAATTATAGAACTTCTTAACTCCACCAGAATTATTGGGACGAGTTTGGTTTTGAACATTAGCAGCAGGAAAATTAGCTCGAGGTGCATAAGGCATTGGAGGCCTAGGTGCTTGCATGACAGGGCGCTGCTGCACAAACTGAGTTGGGCGCGGTGAATAACCAGGGCGCTGCGCAGGCGTAGAAGGGCTGAAGTAAGGAACATTGGGCGGCCCAAAGCGAGGGCGCACATTACTCCCTTGTTGCTGTCCTTGATATGGCGCCTTTCTCTTGATTTCTTGCTCCATCTCACGGATCTTGTTCTCAACCACAATTGCTTTGTCCACAATCTTCTGAAAATTGGCATAATCGCAGTTGAGTAGTTGCACATGGATCTCATTGTTCAAGCCCCTCATGAACAAGTATTGCTTCCGGCTGTCCCGACTAACATCCTCAGGCGCATACCTTGAGAGTTGAGTGAACATATTGAGTTATGCGTTAGCTTGGTTCATTTTTCGGAACCGGGCGTCACATGACGAAGCTTCCTTGAGTCAATAAGCACTGCATAAAGCACCTTATGCACCTCAATGGATCGAGTCTTGGTGTTGTGGAGTACTTCACTGATGAAGTATACTGGCTGCTCGACAGTTTAGTCCTTTTGTGAAGGTCCCAGAACTTCTTCTTCATCAACCCGAACCCTCCCAGAGGGGTCCGAACCTTCTTCTTCAGCCGTGTGAACTCCCTCAGGTGAGAGAGGTTTATCCTCAGGAAGCTTTCCTTGAAGATCCGTGCCTGGGGGTTGGGACCCAGACTCGCCTTCACGTAGCTCTGGACCCTCCAGGAGGGATCTGGGCTCCTGGGCTGTAGGTTGTTCTGGTCTTTCCGCGACCAGGACCATACTGATAACCTCCGTAGTTTTCGAAATGTAAAGCAAAAGAGGCTCACCAGGATTCAGAGCTACCAAAATTGGTAGTGTGGTGAGGAGATGCTTGAGCTCTTGGAACGCCTTTTCTGCTTCTTCAGACCAGTGGAATGGTCAGTCTTCCTCAAAAACTTGAAGAAGGGAAGTGCCCGCCCTGCCAGTCTTGAGATGAACCGGTTGAGCACGGCTAGACATCAAATCAGTTTCTGGACGTCCTTGGTGCGGGCTGGGGGGCGCATGTCTTCAATAGCCTTGATCTTCGCCGGGTTTGCCTCAATTCCTCGGTGAGTCACCAAGAATCTGAGGAGTTTCCCAGAGGTAACCCCAAAGACAAATTGTCCGGGTTTAGCTTAGTGCGCGTCACGCACAGCTTGTCAAAGACGGCTTGTAGGTTGTCAAAGAGTAACTTCTTGTTCTTCACCTTTACGATGATTTCATCGACATAAACCTCCACCAAGTGCCTAATGAGCTCTCCAAAGGTTTTGTGCATGGCTCGCACAAATGTTGAAGCAGTATTTTTAGACCGAATAGCATGGCAGTATCGCAATATAATCCATCTACTGTTATGAAGGCAATATTCTCTTCATTTTCCCGAGACATTTGGATCTGATGGTAACCATAATATGGATCTAGGAAACACAATATCTCACACTCAGAGGTGGAGTCCACTATCTGGTCTATCCTAGGTAGTGGGAATGGATCTTTTGGACATGCCTTATTCAAGGAGGTGTAGTCGATACACATCTGAAGCTTCCTGCCGGCGTTGGGCACAACGACTGGGTTTGCCAGCCATCATGGATGATGAACCTCCCGGATGAAACCAGCTTCGAGCAACTTCTTAATTTGTTGTCGGATGAAGTTCTGCCGCTCGACTGATTGTTTCCTGGGCTCCTGGGTGTATTGGTTGTGCATCGGGGTATATCTTCAGACTGTGCTCTATCTCATTCCTAGGGATCCCAGGCATTTGTGACGGTTGCCAGGCAAACACGTCAACATTCGCCCAAAGGAAAGTGACGAGCGCGAGTTCCTATTTGTTGTCTAGACCTCCCGATACACAGGTGGTCTGGGCAGCATCAGAACCGATTTGGACAACTTTTACGGGAATGTTGGTGTCGTCGCTTGGATGCACACAGGGTGCAGAGGTTGAGCCTCGGTGACGAGTGCTCGGAGTTTGAGCAACTAGCTCCTTGCCGGATGCTTCCTTCTGTGCTGTTGTAAACGCGTGGAGTTCTTCTAGTGCAGTGACTCCTGCAGTGCGATCTTCGTGGATTCGGAGAACGCCTGAAGGTGTTGGCATATTCAACACCATGTAGCCATAGTGGGATGCGGCCATGAACCTATACAGAGCAGGCCTACCTAGGATGGTGTTGAAGGGCAAGCTGATGAGCGCCACATCGAAGACCAGCTTCTCGATCTTGTAATTCTCTCGAGTCCTGCACGTTACTAGGAGTGTGATCGAACAAGAGGAATGATGGCCCCTAGACCTACCCTGGAAAATGGACGTGAGGGGCGAAGGTTCGAGAGTCAGAACTGGATCTTCAAGAACGCTTCGTAACTGAGGAGGTTGAGTGTTGAACCTCCTGCCACCAAGACATGGTATAGCTTGACATTATTGATGGTAGAAGACACCATCAATGGCAGTTGTCCAGCTCCGATCATGTTTCATGGACAGTCTATAGCATCAAAAGTGATGGGAGTGTCCATCCACTTCCGATGTGGTTCTGCCTTAGCGGTAGGAGCTGTGGCAGCCATCTCCCGACGCATAGTCTTAAGGACGCGACGGGAGGTGATATCCTTGGACCCTCCATAGATGGTGTTGAGGGTCTTCCAACGCTCATTTTCGGAGATGTCAGAGTCGCCGTTGACGGTGTTGTACACAGCCTTCAGGACCTTCTTGGGGTCCTGAAAGCCTTGGTCTGGATCGGTCGAAGCTTCGTCGACTTTCTGCTTTCCTTCCCGGCAGCGGAAAGGAGCTTCTTCTCGGTGCTTGTTGAAGCGCTCGACAAGGTTCTGGACCTCGCGGCAATCTTCAAGATTGTGAGTGTCCGTTTTCTGGATCGAACACCACATCTTCGAACTGTTGCCGTCTTCAGATGAAGGTTGAGGTCGCTTTTTGGGGCGTGGCCCCCTGTCTCCCAGAGCTGCAGCCGCTGTAGCAGTAGGCATGCCGGCCGATGGCTTCTTCTTCCCGTTGGACTTTTTCTTCTTCTTTCATCTACCGGAGGTAGTGACCTCAGCCTTAGACGACTTTTTGGTAGCCTCCAGAGCTGACTTGGAGTGCATTTCATGACCCTCTGCAACTCGGGCGCACTTGTCAGCCAAGCTGAAGAGTTCCATGACGGTGGTGACTTCTTTCGTTGCCAGCTTCTCCAACATCTTCTTCTCTCTGACACCTTGTCTGAATGCCACGATGACAGAAGCATTGGAATTGGAAGGGATTGTATTCCATGCCTGGGAAAACCATTGGATGAAGGATTGCAGTGACTCTCCCAATTTCTACTGTACAGCAAACAGGTCCAGTTCTGGGCCAGGTCGGGAGTAGGAACTCCCAAAGTTGGCGGTGAACTGGTTGCATAGCTCCGCCCAACTGTTGATGGAGTCAGGCGGAAGACTCATGAACCAGGACCTAGCTGTCCCTGTCAGAGCCACAGGAAAGTAGTTGGCCATCATAGCCTCATTGCCACCTGCCGCGAGGATGGCGATAGAGTAGATTTGGAGGAATTCAACGGGGTTAACGGTCCCGTCATATTTCTCCGGCAGATGAGGCTGGAACTTCTGAGGCCATTGAAACATGCGAAGGTGCATGGCCAAGGCTGAACAGCCGCTTCACAATCCCAAAGGAGAAGGGTTTTCCTGAGCCTCTGGCCTCTCGCGAGCATGCTCGATGTGGACGCGACTGTCTTGCTACCTGTAACGGCAGTCAAGCTCCGACCGCAGATCATGCATCGAGAGCCACGAGGTTGTATGAGTGTGACGCGTCCCGGAGGGCAGCGATGTCACTTGTTGGGACACAACACGTCTCCTATGTTGTGAAACTTGGGGACCAAGTCTACCAGACAAGGTCCTTCGTTGTGAAGTTGCGTGCCCAACAGGGGGTGGGCCTTGGTTACTGAGGCATCGATTGCGGCTGCAACCAGATGTTCAACATTAGTACACCACTGTTCCATGGCTGCTGGAGGAGCTCCAACCACTGGAGGGTGCTGGAGTAGAGTACGCGCAGCGGTTAGTGCATTCTTTGGGTTGTTTGTCGATGCAGTCATCGACACAAGGGCACCAACCTATTATCCAGCTCTGGCAGCCAGAGCAGGTGGTGGTGGTGGTGGTGCAGCAACACCCGCCGGGACAACAGCGCTGGATGGCTGTTGGGCATTGGAACGATTTCCTCCGTCAAGGTGTCCGGCGTTGCTGTTGGACGATGCTGCCATGGAGTTCACCATCTTAAAATCTCAGACGCCCCCTACCTGGTGCGCCAAATGTCGAAGTGCGTAATCGACACTTCCCTGGTACTACTAGATCGTAGCCCGCGGAGGTTCATGATTGGTTGGCGCGCGCGTGAGATTACGAACAAGACAGTGACACGAGGAGTTTTACGTGGTTTGGGCCGCCTGAGTATAAAACCCTACTCCATGGGACGTATGTGTTGATGTTTGAGTATGGAATGGCTTGTAAGCGTATCAGCTGAGTTCTATCTGTATCGTGCAGCGCAACCCTTTTATAATCCAAGGACTGGTCGTTACATCATTAGCCTGGCCCGACATGTGGCCCTGGCGGTAGTTAATTGCCTAATACATGATCTATGAATATTAAGCGAATTAACAGTGTGATAATGCGCCTTAATAGTGGCATTACCGGTTTTAAAATCCCACATTTTCCTTCATATGAGGTTCAGTTGTAAAGTGGTTGTTAACCCTAATGGAGACCAATTATAGCCATGTTTATGAACTTGATCTCATCAAATCTTTTCTTCTACTCATGTTTAAATTTATTAACATGAGGAATAAACTTCACCAATGAAATTAGATTAATTCTTTTGACCTCTCTTCAAAGTTTGGATTTATTTGAAGAAAGATTGCTAGGCCAATTTAATATGCAATACAAAATAGATATTTATTAATATAAATTGAATATATACTACTGTATATTTGGCCCTCTCAAAAATTATTCAATTCAGAGGCCATAAATTTTTCTATGGTTTTCTAATATTCCAAATAGACTTCCTGCAAAGTTTCATAAATTTTGAACTTCATTTGCTATTTTAATTGAGAAGCTTAGCAAATTCAAACCATATTTTGAATTCAAATTATGAACTCTGTTCAACTAAATTGAACATCAAGATTTGAACACACACTCATGTTCAGAATATGTTGCTTGACTTATTTCCATAGTTTCAAAATTTTTGGAACTCAATTGCTATTTAAAACAGTGGCACCAATGAATTCCATCCAAATTCAAATTTGAATTTGAAATCCAATTGAAACTTGCTCCAATTCAAAATACAATTGCAGAATCAAGTTCTAGATATTTATTTGAGACTCCCCACAAAAATCTAGAATTTTTGGACAACATTTGGTCGGAGAATTGAAGTCTGCAGAGGAGGGACAGGGATAAGGGTCGTGGGACCCACCAGTCAGTTGGACACACTTGAAGCGGCTCTGCACGCCGTGTTTCCGGTGTTCCTCCGCTCGACACCGTTCCGCGTGCAAAGCCCCATGTAGCTGCTCGACTGCCTGCTTCATGGCGTCCCCTTACTCCTCCCCGACCTATAAATACTCTCCCCCGGTCGCAGTGGACACCACCCCGAGCGCTCGCCTCTGTTTTCATTCTTCTGCCACTGCACCGCACCGCCGCCGCCATTCTCGACGTGCCGGCCAAACAAGGCAAAGAATCGCAGTGCTTCCAACAGCAAAAGGTTGCTCAACTAGTTGCTCTTCCTTCCTGTCCAATCGCTTGTTTGATTCACTGCTTATATGTGTGATATTTCGAAGTTCTTCGACGCTCGCGGGTGAGGTCGCGAAGGGAGGCTTCCTGTTCCATGAGGACAGACCACTCCAAGCCGATTCCATCTTCTTCTTTGAAGCAATAAGGTGCGGAAAGGTACCTAGATGCTTCTTGTGAAGTTTCAGACACTGTCATGCTTCCTAGCTCCTTTATCTCCAGTTTTCTCCAAAACAGTTCATACCAATGTCGATAGATTACCGTTTAAATTCCGTTTCTACATACGATTAATTGTCAATCCAGTAAGGTATTATCTCCTAGACCTCCATGTGAATCACCTCTCAAAAATTGAGAGAAAGCCATCGAGAAACGAGGTCGGATTTTGAGTTTTCATGGCCGCCGATTGAAAACCCGTACCTCACCGTCGAGTTCAACTTTGCCGGTGATTTCACCCCAATCTGACCCCCAAATCATCATCCTGGTGTTCCCAGGAACCTTCCCGAGCTTTTCCCGAGTCGATTGAGCCATTCCCAAGTATTTCCGACGAAGACCGACTCCCTAGCTCTGCGGTCGCCGTCGCGCCGTCTCCTGCCATCGCCGACATTATTGGACCCCACCATCGTATTGAGCAGTCGATTTTAGGGTGGAGCGGTCACGGCGAGGCCGAGAGGAGGTCGACGCACCAGTTCTGGCGAGGCACCACAGCAGTTTCCGGCGAGGAGCGCCGCCATGTCGGGAGGTAGACGAAGATGCGGGCCCCACCGGTCAGCGTAACCCTCTCGTGTGGGATCAGTTGCGGATAGGATCTGGTGTGGCTGCGCGGTTAAACCCCGTAACCCCTGGTGTGGCTCCAATCCGATTGGTCGAATTCAAATGAAGTGGGACCAGCCCCTTTTATTTGAAATTTCCAATAGGAAAATAAATCCAGATTCAATCCCAACTTAGAAAATCCATAACTTCCAGTAGTATTATCCAAAAATTCCGAAATAAATTTTTTTAGAACCAGCATGAAGAATACTGTCCAGTGGTGCACTTGGATTTGTATTAAAAGCCATAGAAATTTTTTCAAAATTCAAATAACAAAATGCTTAAAGAATTCATTCCTACAGTTCTGTTAATTGGAAAATTCCCAATTTTGGTCAGAACCCTATAGTTGATACATGTGATATCCAGTAAAAATATCAAGTTCTTTGGACTTAAAATACTGGGTTGATCTATGTCCCAAACCTCTATGTAGCTATAAATTGAGAAAAATGGAAAAATCAGTTTCCAGAAATTTACCCAAATTTTAAAAATCAGTTTCTTCCTGTAGAAAACTCAGAAAATTGTGAAAACAAATTTTTCTAGAACCAGTGAGACCCCCTCTACATGATAAAACCCTTGGTAGCCATAATACATCTCCAAAATTTCAACAAAAATTTAAGGAAGCTTATTACTTACCATAATTGTGAAGAATAACAAACATCCTTTACCATCTCCTGTTCTTTGCAAGAGTCTTCCCCATAATATCTAGTATACACCATAAAAGTACCAAAGTCAATTAAGATAATTGTTTTATTGTATCTTAATATAAACACCCCACCTTAAGCATATTAATTATTCACAAAATCATTTATACCTAGTATATGCATATCGTGTAGTAGCTGAAGTCGAGGAGCAGCCGGAAGCCTTGGAGGTCCAGCTGCCAGAAACTAGCATAGACTCAAACTCGCTTTCAGGCAAGCCCCGGTTTGCATTTAAGTTCCTTACAGTATTTTACAGTTTTCATTCACCTTACATCTTCAGATGATTGTGCATTACGTTTAAGGTGTTTGACATCCACTTGCATGGCCCACAAATCCTATGGAATCTTGGGTAGGTCTACGGCCCGTTGAGTAGACACTGCTATGCTTATGCTCATAGGAATTCGGTAGAAGTCGAGTAGTTGGAATCTACTCGCGAGATAGGAATTTTATCACATGGGAGATTCTAGAATAAGAAAATGGTTTATGAATATGAAATTGAGATCGAGCAGTGGATAGGATGCAGTGAGACGTGGTCTCACGTGCATAGCCCTGCTTGTGTCGATTGAGGACCATTTCCTGTGCGGTCCTGCTGGGCAAGCTTGAATTGTACCGGCGACATACTGGAGGAATGGGCTCTAGTAAACTGACGTAGCTTGATACTAGTTTGTCGAGGCATTTCGTTCCTTTTTATAGGTGTGGGTTGAGGGCAGCAAGGTGTAAATCAGCTGGTGGGAACGTCAGAGTACGCCCCACGTAGTGACCTCGTGCTTGTGACGGATCGACCGGTTCGACATTCGAGTGTTTAGTGAAAGGTGGCCATATACGACTAGTACGAAACTGTTATGTAGGTACTGCTGAAAGTACTCACTGGCATTTCTAAAAGTGTGTATGTGTCGTGTTGTTCCGGGTATGTCCTGATTGCAATCACCGTCCCTCGTGGTAATAGAGTACCACTTGTTCACTGTGTCGTGACATAGTAAATACTAAGGAAGTCAGACGAATATGATATATTGGTTACAAATTGCTTGAAAAACCTTGTTTGGTTTAGAGATAGTACAATTAAAAGTTTACAGTTTCCCCATACTTTAGCTGTAATAGCATTGTGTGCCTTGTGCACGTCATATCATCGGCAAGGCGTTTCTTGTTTGATTGTGGAGTCTATGATGTGTCGTGCCTGAGGAATGTCATGTGCTAAATAAAACATGACTATAAGGATCCACTTATAGGCGAGTCCTTATGCTTTCCTTACCTATGCTTAGTACTCATTCTTGCATATGTCTAGTGAGACGGGTTAGTCTTGGTGAGCCTTATGCTCATGTTTGTAGTTAACGAGTTATTGCAGTTTATACGACTGATGATGGGTTTAATGACGATGCTTCACCCCCTCCAGGGTTTACAGCCGAGTGGGAACCCTGCACGCTGCCGTGAATTGCGTGTTGCTAGTGCAAAGTATCCAGGGCATGGATGACTTTGCTTTTGCATAGCTAGTGCTGAGAGCGTAGCTATGATGTATAGTTCCCTTTCCTTCCGTTAGTACTTTTAAAACTTCCGCTGTGCTTGTCAATAAAGACTTCGTATTGTAAATTTGTTCTCGTTCTATTCTTGTATACTATTGGGTGTCGCATCGCACGACACCACCCAATGAGATCCTTGGTGGTCGGGATTCCGGTCCCCACAGGCATGGTATCAGAGCATCATTGGGAACAATGTACTTGAAAAGAACATATTTTAAAAAAAATTAGGATTTGTGTGAGGAATTAGCTATATGCCCTTATAAGGAGTATTATTAGTATAATATATACAGGTGGTAAACTAACTTATATGTTACTAATTCTGTAACGACGCTCCGACGTCAGGTAAGAGGTAAGGTACGCCACCGTAAGCGCATCAATTGCGGTAAGCTCACCATGCGAGAGGTAGCATCGAAGTTTTCCGTGGCTTAGCACGGAAATGCTAATAGTAGTCTTTGAAACTTTCTATGTTTCTGAGACCCTATGACACGCGGTACCCCAGCGTGCTTCAAAGTTAGTGGGAGCCCCCGTCGGGTGGTGTATAACCCGATAGTATGCCTCTCTAGAATCATTCATATTCTAAGGGAGCATGCGAAACACGTATGCCCGAGCGTGTATAAGTCGGTTCGTACGGGAGTCTTTGCTATACAGACGTATTTACATCCATGTACCTAGAGACATGACCTCGCTCGGGGGCGACTCACACCAGAGTCGTATGTATTTATTTTCATATGTATTATTGTGACTGCCTGTCGTGTTTCCCCGTGCCGCCCTTGAGGTGTGAAGGTGTGAAAGGGAATTGTTTGTCTTTTGCAGCATTGACTACGGTAGCAACCCGGGTAGCACACGTTTGCGAGTGAACGATACTAGGACCACCTATAAACGTATCCGGAAATAACCGGTTAGAATTTTGTTTGGCGAGGCACGTAGTACCGTCAGTATCAACTTTGATACTTGACCATCCCCAACAACGATAAAAATTGGATGCATTGTATTTTCGAAAGTCCGACTATCAGGTGCTGGTAGGTTTGGACTCCGTAAAGATGAAAATTCGATTCAACATGGGTGAGCACCAAGATTCTTGATTTCTGGCCAATGTTTGCTCAACGTCGCCAGGTTGTAATCTTGGTTAGTTAGAAATAAACATAGGGGTATGCTATATGGATGAAAATTTCTCGAAGTCCTCTACAACGTTTCTGTTGACCATCAAGGCAGGGAAGCTTGATAATCTATTGAAATTCGGAGTATGCTTAAATTACTCCAGATAACCCTAACGATGTACCAGTCTCAGTAATTTTTCTATAACCCACTGTAGAAAAGTCTTCTGCCTTATTATGATATATATCTGAAAAGGAGAGAAGCTAATCTACAGTTTTGTTATTCAAAGTTACTCTTGTTTCGAATTTGAAGCAATTCAAATTTCGAGCTCAAAACAGTGAACTGCAGGGCTGCTGTTGAACGACAGTCAGTTCATATGTTAAGTTTAGGTAGCTTTAGCTTTTGATCCAGAATAATGACATGGTCATATATATACATTTCTGGAAATCTTAGCAAGTCCTCTATCAACTTCGTGTTGTACTCGTGGCCTAAATCTTGGTATAGCCGTGTTAAAATCCTATGGTTGCAAACATGGTTCTGGCAGATCAGAACTTGAACAGTTGGCATCTAGTTTAGAACTAGCACACTATACCTATGTAACAAATGTTTCATGGGCGAAATCTTTTACCAATGGATTTTTAACTTGATGTTATACAATGTTTATTTTTTCATTACCTCAAAATATTGTCATGATATACCTGTATAAATGGTGGAAATCACCACATATACAGGGGAGGTTCTGTCAAAAATTTCCAGAAAATATGGTTCAATTTAAAACCTGTATAGATTCTATTTCCTAGCTCACCTGGAGCTGTACGAGTACAATATGGAAAGTTTGAAAAGTTGACTACAACTTTTGTATTCAACCCAACACCTGGTTCTGACGTTTCCTGTATGAAAATTTTGAATTTATACAGGAAGATGATGGATGTAAGGATGATACTACCGGACGGATGGGTATTTGCCACATGCGCTAACCATCCGGGTTTCCCAAGTTTGATGCGGGAAGTGCTCCAACAGTTTGGCTTCATCGAGGTGCCATTCTATTGGGGTAGGGAAACGATCGACAGAGGCATTCGGTCATGCACCATCTTGGTAGACATCCCAGCTAGTCCATGTCGATATGGATGGGCTCCTTTCTCGGTTACCATCGAGGGGGCTCGTTTAGAGGACACTTGGGCAGTCACTGCAGGCGAAGCGCTTATGAAGCTTTGTGAGCTTCATCAAGATGCCATGGCTGGGACTCAATTTGCCCTTATTCCGGTCCGTGGTATGGCTGGATTTGAGTGGCAACGTCGTATGGTTGCTGCCTATACACCGTATGGCGACACAACCTCGACGACACTTGGGACCTATGCGTCTGCTTCCAATATGGTAGTTTCTACGCAAGGCACCATTATTTTGGAGCAAGTCGAATCCTTGCGGGAAGCGACGGAGCGGGGTGATACCCTTGATTATATCAACGAGAATCTACGTCCGCTCTTAGCCCTAGCAAATCACCGGCTAAATAAGTGCGAGAGTCAACTGCATCATGCTCGCATTAGGCTACGGAAAGTTCATGCCGAACAACGGCAAGCTCACACTCAACTGCAGCAAGCTTGTGGTGAGCTACAAGAAAGTCAGTTAGAGGTACAACAACAGCAGGAGCAGCTGTTATTAGTCACTAAAGAGCGGGACACCGCCATTGAGACAGCTCAGAATTGGGAGTATGAGGCAGAACAACTTCAGGATAATGTGATTGAGGCCGAAGCACAATTGCAACCAGTGGTGTGTCCACCGGCCCATAATATACCACTAATTATGGGTGAACAATTGCCTTCGAATGACGAAGAAGAAGAAGAAGATCCCGTGGAACTCGAGTACGTCGAGTAGGATGTATTGGAGTGGGATTTGGCAGCACTTCTGCCGTCACGAGGCAACATATAGTTTAATAGTTGCTCGTGTGTTTCTTTTGTGACCATGTTTGCGTCATATTAAGAATAGTAGTGGGTATGTCTAAGCTGATAAGATGTGTATGACATCTCATGGGAACCAAGTATAGTAGGGATGTATTTGGGAGTCCATCATTTTGAAGTATGCTACTGTAAACTTGGTCACAAGATAATATATCTTGTATAAAGTTTGTACTTTATCAATATATGTGAATGTGATGCACTTATTTCCTTATCAAAAAGTCATACTACTGATCGATAAACTGGATAAAGGAAAGAAAACATGTGCTGATTTTAAGTCATTTGGATGCAGAATGGTGCGTACTCGCTCGACACCTGAAATGCGGGGATCCAGTCGTGGTCGTGAGGACGAATCTCCAACCCAGGAGACAGCTGCAACACCGCAGCAATGAGTTCCTCCACCACCACCTCTGGAACTTCCAAGGAGTCTAGCGGAGGTTCTCGCCGCAGTACTTGGCTCGCGCGATGAGCAAACAGAGTTACTACGAACTCTGGTCCAACATTCGTCCCGTCAAGGCAGGCGACCCGATGCGGGTCCACGACAACCTTCTCCGAGCTCGTACTCGGATTTCATGTCAACACACCTGCCGGTCTTCATGGAGGCCGATAAACCATTGGAGGCGGACAACTGGCTCCGCTCCATTGAAGGGAAGTTCGTTTTGCTATGATTGACCGAACACCAGAAGACCCTGTTCGCGACCCAACAACTACAAGGGTCCGCTGGTGCGTGGTGGGCGAATTACCTTGCCGCACGACCAGTCGGCTACACCACGAGCTGGGAGGAGTTTCGGGAGGCGTTTCGCGCTTATCACATACCTCCCGGTGTTATGGGGAAGAAGCTTCAAGAGTTCTTGGAGCTGAAACAAGGAGGAAGGAGTGCTTACGAGTACTCCAAGATATTCAACCACTTGGCCCAATATGCTCAGGACCAAGTGAATACGGAGGATCGGAAGCGAGAATACTTCTATCGGGGTTTGAACCCCAAGATGAAGGACAAGCTTGCCTTGTTCAACAGCGGCAGCTTCAACAACATGGTCAATGCCGCCATCGTGCACGAGGACACTACTAGGGAGTTATTCTCTGACAAGAAAAAAAGGAGTGCTCCGCAGGGCAACGGAGGAGGTACTCCTCAGAAATACTGCATGGTGTATTGATCACCATCCGACTAGAGGTGGCAGCCGCCATCACGACCATCGATGTTTCGTGGTCGCCCATTCAACAACGCCGGCTTCCGCCCACAACAGCAACAGGGGATGATTCCGCGTGCACCGGGATTTCGTCCTCCATTCTGTGCCGGTCAGACCCCGTACACGTGCTATACATGTGGACATACGGGGCACTTTGCCAAGGACTGCCCGCATAGCGGATGACAGTCATCGTACCAGGGGGCAAACCAACCTCACAACCAGCCCAAGAAGCCAACCACCAGAACCGGCAACGTCCACCACCTCGCCATCGAGGATGTTCCGGAAGGCGCACCCATACTCACGGGTACGTTCTCTCTCTTTGGTCATCCCGTAGTCATCCTTTTTGACTCCGGTGCTTCCCATAATTTTATTAGCAAGTCTTATGTCAATCAATACCAATTGCCTATCATTTCCACAAAACCCCATATATGATTTGTTCTCTGGGAGGCAAAGTAGTAGCAGATAAGATGGTCCATAGGGTACCTCTTAATCTGGGTGGGAACATATACCCTATCTCTCTCATTATATTGGAGCATCAGAAATTAGATTTCATTTTAGGAATGGCATGGTTGCAATACAACGGTGTTGTCATTGACATCATTCCCCGGAGAATATATCTAAATTCTCCGGTCCACTCTCCCCAAATTCTCACTCTTAAGAGTAATATCCACGTGCCTCCAACTGCTGATAACATCGAAGCCTGTAAACTCGAAGATATTCCGGTAGTATGTGAGTATCTGGACGTTTTTCACGAAGATCTTCCTGGTATGCCACCAGAAAGAGATGTCGAGTTTAAGATTGAACTTGTACCAGGAACAGTACCAATCTCGAGAAGGCCGTATAAGATGGCACCTAAAGAACAGGTAGAACTGAAAGAGCAGCTGAATGAACTGTTGGACAAGGGTTTCATTCGTCCAAGTTCGTCACCTTGGGGCTGTTCTGCACTGTTCATGGAAAAGAAGGATAAAACATTGAGACTATGTGTGGACTATCGTCCACTCAATGCTGTCATAGTCAAGAACAAATATCCACTACCCCATATCAATATTTTGTTCGATCAGTTGGTAGGTGCTCGGGTATTTTCAAAGATGGATCTTCGCTCTGGTTATCATAAGATCAGGATTTGACCCGAGGATATACCTAAGACAGCATTCTCGACGAGGTATGGCTTATATGAGTACCTTGTCATGTCCTTCGGATTAACCAACACACCGGCCCATTTCATGTATCTCATGAATTCGGTATTCATGCCGGATTTGGACAAGTTTGTCATGGTCTTCATCGATGACATCCTTGTATACTCAAAGTCCAAGAAGAACATGCACAACATTTGCACATCGTGCTTCGGCAATTGCGGGACCACAAGTTGTACGCTAAGTTCAGCAAATGTGAGTTCTAGATCAAAAAAAGTGCCATTTCTGGGGCACATCATCTCTGCCGAGGGGATTGCAGTTGATCCAAGCAAGATTAGGCAAGTACTCAAATGGGAGTCTCCCAAGTCTATGCATGAAGTTCGAGGTTTCTTGGGTTTAGCTGGATATTACTGGAGGTTCATCCCCAGCTTTTCCAAGATAGCTAAACCAATGACGGAACTTCTGAAGAAAGACAAGAGGTATACCTAGACAAAGGAATGTGAGGAGGGTTTCCAAGCATTGGTAAAACACCTCACAACGGCACCAGTATTGGCCCAACCAGACACAACAAAATCCTTTGATGTTTATTGTGATGCATCTGGAACTGGTCTGGGTTGCGTATTAATGCAAGACAGAAGGGTGATCGCTTATGGATCACGGCAGCTTCGGAACCATGAGCAGCATTACCCGACTCATGATGTTGAGCTCGCTGCCGTGGTACTAGCTTTAAAGATGTGGTGACACTATCTATGGGGCAACCTAGTACATCTCTACACTGATCACAAAAGCTTGAAGTACATCTTCACCCAGAAAGAATTGAATATGCGACAACGAAGATGGTTGGAGTTAATCAAAGACTACGAGATTGAGATCCACTACCATCTTGGAAAGGCAAATGTAGTCGCAGATGCACTAAGTCGCAAGTCCCATATCAATAAACTTTCTATCACCTTGATAGAGGAAGAAAAACTGAGTCTCTACTTGGTTCCGTATGGGGCACTCTACAACCTAGCCCTCATTCCCACCATATGGGAGGAAATTATGGAGGCTCAAAAGAAGGACAAGGGCATATCCCATATTCGTCAACGAATGAAAAAGGGAGAAATGAAGTGTTTCTGAGGTGACGAAGACAGTACCATCTGGTTCAAAGACCGCATCGTGGTACCCCGCGATGTGGAACTTTGGAAGAAAATTTTGGACGAGGCTCATTTGTCCAAATATTCTATTCATCCGGGGAGTAACAAATTGTACCAAGATTTAAAGAAGAAATTTTGGTGGACTCGGATGAAGAGGGAAATAGCAAAGTATGTATCCGAATGTGATACATGTCGACGAGTGAAAGCTGACCATCTGAAAGAAGCCGGACAATTACAACCGTTAAGCATACCTGCCTGGAAATGGGGGGACATCAGCATGGATTTCATTGTTGGGTTACCTCTCACTTTTCGCAAACATGACTCGATTTGGGTGATAGTCGACCGACTCACCAAGTCGGCTCACTTTATTCCAGTCAATGTCAATTATGTGGCATGGCAATATGCAGAGCTGTATATTGCCAGGATCTTATGCTTACACGGGGTACCCCGCACTATCATATCAGATCGTGGAACTTTGTTTGTTGCTCGATTTTGGGAGCAGCTCCATGCATCTCTGGGTACCAAATTGTTTCGAAGCTCAGCTTACCACCCACAGACTGATGGTCAAACGGAACGAGTAAACCAGGTACTAGAGGATATGCTCCGCGCCTGTGCCATCCACCATGGTAAGAACTGGGATGATCATCTACCATTGGTGGAGTTTTCGTACAACAATGGTTATCGGACTAGCATTCAAATGGCACCATATGAAGCTCTTTATGGACGAAAGTGCCGCACACCGTTGAACTGGTGTGAATCCGGTGAACGAGTAACCTATGGTAAAGACTTGGTAGAGGAAGCCGAAGATCGAGTACGAGTTATTCAAGCCAACCTCAAGGCTGCTAAGTCTCGCTAGAAAAGCTATGCAGACAGACGACGTCGACCGCTTCATTTTGATATCGGGGATCACGTTTACCTTCGGGTATCCCCAATGAAAGGGATTCATCGTTTCGGAGTAAAAGGGAAGCTAGCTCCACGTTTCATCGGACCATTCACAATAAGTGAGCAGTGCGGACCTGTAGCCTATCGACTAGAGCGCCAATATCGCTTTTAGGGGTCCACAATGTGTTATACATTTCACAATTGAGAAAATGTCTCAAGTCCCCAGCGAAAGTCTGTATGGAGGATTTGGAAGCCCTCCAACCAGATCTTACTTACTCCGAACATCCAACCCAGATAATCGATGAGAAGACTCGTACCACAAGAAACCGCACCTTGCGTTTCTACAAGGTCTTGTGGGGAAACCACACCGCTGATGAAGCAACGTGGGAAAGCGAGGAATATCTTAAAACCAATTATCCGGACTTGTTAACATCATATGTTCATTAGGTCTTTTCTTTTATCCTTACTTTTGTAATCTCAGGACGAGATTCTTTTAAGGGGGGGGGGGAGGAATGTAAAATCCCACATTTTCCTTCATATGAGGTTCAGTTGTAAAGTGGTTGTTAACCCTAATGGAGACCAATTATAGCCATGTTTATGAACTTGATCTCATCAAATCTTTTCTTCTACTCATGTTTAAATTTGTTAACATGAGGAATAAACTTCACCAATGAACTTAGATTAATTCTTTTGACCTCTCTTCAAAGTTTGGATTTATTTGAAGAAAGATTGCTAGGCCAATTTAATATGTAGTACCAAATAGATATTCAAATTAATATAAATTGAATATATACTACTGTATATTTGGCCCTCTCAAAAATTATTCAATTCAGAGGCCACAAATTTTTCTATGGTTTTCTAATATTCCAAATAGACTTCATGCAAAGTTTCATAAATTTTGAACTTCATTTGCTATTTTAATTGAGATGCTTAGCAAATTCAAACCATATTTTGAATTCAAATTATGAACTCTGTTCAACTAAACTGAACATCAAGATTTGAACACACACTCATGTTCAGCATATGTTGCTTGACTTTCTTCCATAGTTTCACAATTTTTGGAACTCAATTGCTATTTAAAACAGTGGCACCATTGAATTTCATCCAAATTCAAATTTGAATTTGAAATCCAATTGAAAGTTGCTCCAATTCAAAATCCAATTGCAGAATCAAGTTCCAGATATTAATTTGAGCCTCCCCACAAAAATCTAGAATTTTTGGACACCATTTGGTAGGAGAACTGAAGTCTGCAGAGGAGGGACAGGGATAAGGGTCGTCGGACCCACCAGTCAGTGGGACACACTCGCAACGGCTCTGCACGCCATTTTTCCGGCGTTCCTCCGCTCGACACCGCGCCGCATGCAAAGCCCCACGGAGCTGCTCGCCTGCCTGATTCATGGCGCCCCCCTACTCCTCCCCGGCCTATAAATACTCTCCTCCGGTCGCAGTAGACACCACCCCGAGCGCTCGCCTATGTTTTCATTCTTCTGCCACTGCACCGCACCGCCGCCGCCATTCTCGACGCGCCGGCCAAACAAGGCAAAGAATCGCAGTGCTTCCAACAGCAAAAGGTTGCTCAACTAGTTGCTCTTCCTTCCTGTCCAATCGCTTGTTTGATTCACTGCTTATATGTGTGGTATTTCGATGTTCCTCGACGCTCACGGGTGAGGTCGCGAAGGGAAGCTTCCTGTTCCATGAGGACAGACCACTCCAAGCTGATTCCATCTTCTTCTTTGAAGCAATAAGGTGCGCAAAGGTACCTAGATGCTTCTTGTGAAGTTTCAGACACTGTCATGCTTCCTAGCTCCTTTATCTCCAGTTTTCCCCAAAATAGTTCATACCAATGTCGATAGATTACCATTTAAATTCCGTTTCTATATACGATTAATTGTCAATCCAGTAATGTATTATCTCCTAGACCTCCATGCGCATCACCACTCAAAAATTTAGAGAAAGCCATCGAGAAACGAGGTCGGATTTTGAGTTTTCATGGCCGCCGATTGAAAACCCGTACCTCACCGTCGAGTTTAACTTTGTTGGTGATTTCACCCCAATCTGACCCCCAAATCGTCATCCTGGTGTTCCCAGGAACCTTCCCGAGCTTTTCCCAAGTCGATTGAGCCATTCCCAAGCATTTCCGACGAAGACCGACTCCCTAGCTCCGCCATCGCCGTCGCGCCGCCGTCTCCGGCCATCGTCGGCATGATTGGACCCCACCATCGTCTTGAGCAGTCGATTTAGGGTGGAGAGGTCACGGCGAGGCCGAGAGGAGGTCGACGCACCAGTTACGGCAAGGCACCGCCACATTTGCCGGCGAGGAGCGCCGCCGCGTCGGGAGGTAGATGAGGACGCAGGCCCCACCGGTCAGCGTAACCCTCTCGTGTGGGATCAGTTGCGGATAGGATCCGGTGTGGATGCGCGGTTAAACCCCGTAACCACCGGTGTGGCTCCAATCCGATTGGTCGAATTCAAATGAAGTGGGACCAGCCCCTTTTATTTGAAATTTCCAATAGGAAAATAAATCCAGATTCAATCCCAACTTAGAAAATCCATAAATTCCAGTAGAATTATCTAAAAATTCCCAAATAAATTTTGTTAGAACCAGAATGAAGAATACTGTACAGTGGTGCACTTGGATTTGTATGAAAAGCCATAGAAATTTCTCCGAAATTCAAATAAGCCGAATGCTTAAAGAATTCATTGCTACAGTTCTGTTAATTGGAAAATTCCCAATTTTGGTCAGAACCCTATAGTTGAGACATGTGATCTCCAGTAAAAATTTCAAGTTCTTTGGACATAAAATACTGGGTTGATCTATGTCCCAAACCTCTATGTAGCTATAAATTGATAAAAATGGAAAAATCAGTTTCCAGAAATTTACCCAAACATTAAAAATCAGTTTCTTCCTGTAGAAAACTCAGAAAATTGTGAAAACAAATTTTTCTAGAACCAGTGAGACCCCCTCTACATGATACAACCCTTGGTAGCCATAATACATCTCCAAAATTTCAACAAAAATTTAAGGAAACTTATTATTTACCATAATTGTTGAGAATAACAAACATCCTTTATCATCTCCTGTTCTTTGCAAGAGTCTTCCCCATAATATCTAGTATACACCATAAAAATCCCAAAGTCAATTAAGATAATTGTTTTATTGTATCTTAATATACACACCCCACCTTAAGCATATTAATTATTCACAAAATCATTTATACCTAGTATATGCATATCGTGTAGTAGCTGAAGTCGAGGAGCAGCCGGAAGCCTTGGAGGTCCAGCTGCAAGAGACTAACATAGACTCAAACTCGCTTTCAGGAAAGCCCCGGTTTGCATTTAAGTTCCTTACAGTATTTTACAGTTTTCATTCACCTTACATCTTCAGATGATTGTGCATTACGTTTAAGGTGTTTGACATCCACTTGCATGGCCCACAAATCCTATGTAGTCTTGGGTAGGTCTACGGCCCGTTGAGTAGACACTGCTATGCTTATGCTCATACGAATTCGGTAGAAGTCGAGTAGTTGGAATCTACTCGCGGGATAGGAATTTTATCACACGGGAGATTCTAGAATAAGAAAATAGTTTATGAATATGAAATTGAGACTGAGCAAAGGATAGGATGAAGTGAGACGTGGTCTCACGTGCGTAGCCATGCTTATGTCGATTGAGGACCATTTCGTGTGCAGTCCTGCTGAGCAAGCTTGAATTGTACCAGTGACATACTAGAGGAATGGGCTCCAGTAAACTGATGTAGCTTGATCTAGTTTGTCGAGGCATTCCGTTCCGTTTTATAGGTGTGGGTTGAGGGCAGCAAGGTGTAAATCAGCTGGTGGGCACGTCAGAGTACGCCCCACGCAGTGACCTCGGGCTCGTGACGGATCAACCGGTTCGATATTCAAGTGTTTAGTGAAAGGTGGCCATATACGACTAGTACTGAACTGCTATGTAGGTACTGCTGAAAGTACTCGCTGGCATTTCCGAAAGTGCGTATGTGTCGTGTTGTTCCGGGTATGTCCTGATTGCAATCACCGTCCCTCGCGGTAATAGAGTACCACTTGTTCACTTTGCCGTGACATAGTAAATACTACGGAAGTCAGACGAATATGATATATTGGTTACAAATTGCTTGAACAACCTTGTTTGGTTTAGAGATAGTACAATTAAAAGTTTACAGTTTCCCCATACTTTAGCTGTAATAGCATTGTGTGCCTTGTGCACGTCATATCATCAGCAAGGCATTTCTTGTTTGATTGTAGAGTCTATGATGTGCCGTGCCTGATGAATGTCATGTGCTAAATAAACCATGACTATAAGGATCCACTTATAGGCGAGTCCTTATACTTTCCTTACCTATGCTTAGTACTCATTCTTGCATATGTCTAGTGAGACGAGTTAGTCTTGCTGAGCCTTATGCTCACATTTGCAGTTAACGAGTTATTGCAGATTATACGACTGATGACGGGTTTAATGACGAGGCTGCACCACCTCCAGGGTTTAAAGCTGAGTGGGAACCCTGCACGCCGCCGTAAATTGCATGTTGCTAATGCAAAGTATCCAGGGCATGGATGACTTTGCTTTTGCATAGCTAGTGCTGAGAGTGTAGCTATGATGTATAGTTCTCTTTCCTTCCGCTAGTACTTTTAAAACTTCCGCTGTGCTTGTCAATAAAGACTTAGTATTGTAAATTTGTTATCGTTCTATTCTTGTATACTGTTGGGTATCGCATCGCACGACACCACCCAATGAGATCCTTGGCGATTGGGATTCCGGTCCCCACACCGGTGTTAAGGGTCCTCTGATCATGTGTCATTAATATGGCATTAATGACACATAATCAGGTCTAGTAACTGTAGCTTTAACTGTCCCTTGAATGTTCATGCCGTTGGAGATCCGCCGGTCTTCCCGTTACTATCTTAGGTCTGGAGGCTCGACACGTGGCAGCTCTGGAGCTTCCCATCGTGGAGGAGGCAGGTCTGGAGCCACTATACATGTGGTAGCACTGGAGCTTCACTCTACTGGGGGTTAGGTCTGGGATCACTGGACACGTGGCAAGATCAGATCTTCCCTATGAAGGAAGTTAGGTCCGGCCTCGTGTTACACGTTGCAGTGCTGGAGCTACCCAAATGAGGGAGGCGGGTCCAGTGCTATGTAACACGTGTATCCTTCAGAGGTCTTCAAAACGGACGGGTGGAAATCCTTAAAATTTCTTGCGGTATCGTAGAGTATTCGGTACGCAGGGTACTGACAACTATAAATAGGAGATCCATGACCCCACAATCACAACTTTCGATTCCAACTGTCAAACTCAGAAACCCTAGCATCGCCACCTGTCCCAAGAGCACAAAAACACATCTCCCCACACATCTTAAGTCCTCAAAGGTAAAAATCAATTGAGTATTCAGATTTGGGGTTGGGAGATCATTGTCTACACGTCATTGAGCTATTGGGGTTTGATCTCTTCATACTTGTGCTTTTCTTTGTAATCTTTTTGAGTGTATTTGATCACATTTTTGTTGTAATTCTTGTGGGAGCCCTCAACATGTGAGGTTGCCCCATAAACTCGGTTATAACCCGTGATAGTGGAATCAAGTCGTCCTTGTGTGGTGACTTGACGAGGGAAAGGGTTTGAAGAGACCCGGCTCTGTGTGGGCTTCCTCAACGAGGAGTAGATCTCTTTGGTGAGATCGAACCTCGGTAAAAATCAGTGTCCCCCATGCTTCTTTTTTTTGCATCTTCATTAATTAGGGCATGTAATTGATCAAGCTTGTAACTTGAATTGTAATTGCTCTTCACGTGTAACTTCACAATACTGATTGATAATTCAAGTGACCTCATCAGTTGTTCAAATTTCCGATGCTATAAAGTTCAGTTTCAGAATCAGCACTTAATCAACTCGACACACATCTAGCACACCAGACTAGTCCGCACCTCCAACCAGACAAGTCCGATCTATCAAGCATTTGACCATTTGATTAATTGTGCAAGAAATTTTCAAAAGCCTATTCATCCCCCCTCTAGGCCACATTCAATTGGTATCAGAGACGGTTCTCCATCGACGAGACTCATCACTCAGAGAGATCAATGGCCTATGAGAAGAACAATGAGATCCCGAAGGTGCTCAACACCAAAGAAGAGCAAGATACAGAAGCCTTCGATGTACTGAGGGAAAATCCACATGATGATGAAGAAGTACGTCAACTCAAGGCACTCCTAAGGAAGAAACTTCTGAGCCAAAAGAGAAAAGAAGACGAGAAGATGACGGGGAGTGGTCATCAAGACTACTCCCGATATCCTTACAACTACAATCGTCTTAATACAAATAATCATTATCTTTCTATTCCCATAGGAAAGCCTCTATAATTCGACAGAAATGACTACACCATATGAAAAAACAATATGAAAATGCATCTAATCTCTTTGAATCCTTGTGTTTATCATATTGTGTGTACAGGTGTAGATATCCTGGATGCGGATGAAGAACTAACTCTGGAACAAGAATAAAAAATTCACCGCAACGCACAAGCCATTACACTGATTACCTCATCACTCAGCCAGGAGGAGTTCACCAAGATTGATGGATTAGAAAGGGCAAAAGAAATCTGGGATACGCTTAAACAGCACATGAAGGAAATAGGTCAGTCCGAGAAGCCAAAATTGAGATGCTTGAAGGAGAATTCGGGATATTTGCCATTGAAGAAGGCGAATCACCTCAAGACATGTACAAATGGATTAAGGCGCTTATCAACAAGATTCGTGCCTATGGCAACAAGAAGTGGACTGATTATGAGGTGTTCAAAAGGATGATTAGAGCCTTCATGCCAAGAACCCTTCATCAATCGTATAACCTGCAAAAACTCGTTAACTGCAAACATGATCATAAGGCTCAGCAAGACTAACCCGTCTCACTAGACATATGCAAGGGTGGATACTAAGCATAGGTAAGGTGAAGTATAAATGACTCGCCTACAATTGGATCCTTATAATCATGTTTTAAGTAGCAAATGACATTCCCTAAGCACGGCACATCATAGAATCCACAATCAAACAAGAAATGCTTTGCCGATGATATGACATGCCCAGAGCACATAATGTTATTACAGCTAAAGTATGGGGAAACTGTAAACTTTAATTTTGCTATCTCTAAGTCACACAAGGTTGCAAAGCAATTATAATTCAATACAATATATTTTTCTGGCTTCTTTAGTATTTACTACGTCACAGCGCAGTGAACAAGTGGTACTATATTACGGCGAGGGACGGTGATTGCAATCAGGACACACCCGGACAACACGACACATACGCACGTTCGGAAGTTTCAGCGAGCACACCAGTACCTACGTAACACTTCAGTACTAGTCATATATAGCAACCTTTCACAAGAAACCCGAACGCCGAACCCGTCTCACCTCCGTGAACAGAAGGTCTCCGCATGAAACACCTCTTGTGCCCGCCGACCGAATTGCACCTTACTGTCCTAAACCCACCCCTATCGATGGTGAGTTAATGGGCCTCGACATCCGAGTTATCGAGTTACGTCAGTTTACTGGAGTCCATATGTCCAGTATGTCGCTGGTACAAGTCAAGCATGTTCGAAGGGGCCGCATACAGACGAGCCTTAACTGACCAGTTAGAGCTATGCGACCAAGACCACGTCTTGCCACTTCCTATCCATCTCTGACCGTTCTCAAGTTTAAATTTAATTGTTATTTTCTATAAATGTTATCCCAGTGTAGGTGAGTGTAAATTTCTATCTCGCGAGTAGATTCCAACTACTCGACTTCTACCGGTTTACCTACAACATTAGCATAGCAATTCTACACGTCGAGTTATCAACCTACCCAATTAACCAATGGGATTGTGGGTCATGCATCTGGAGTATTCAAGCATCCTAAACGTAATGCACAATTCATATGCTAATCATCATAGTGATAAAGTAAAACTTTATAAACGACTTAAATGCAAACCGGGGCTTGCCTGGTTGCAGGTTTGAGTCTGGGTTAGTATTCGGCAGATGTACTTCCAAGGTCTCTGGTTCCTCCTCGACTTCGGTCACTACACGATATGCATATAATATGTATATGAATGACTTTGAAAAATCATTACTACCAAGACCATAATTTAATCAGTGGTGATCATTATATGATAATGACCAAATTGGCTTCAGAACTTTGATGGTAGATACTACGGAATATGCTAGAAGCTCTTGCAAAGAACAGGAGATGATCAAAGTAGTTTGTTGTCTCTAAAATTATGGGAAGCAATAAACTCCCAAGAATTTTAGAGAAGAAACTGTAGCTTGAACATAGCTGCCAGTTGATAATCATGATAGAGGAGGTTGTCATGGTTTTTGCAAAATTGGTTTCATAAATTTCTAAGCCTCGGTGAAGGATTTATTGAATTTCAAAGTTGGCAAGAATTTCCGGAATTATTTTATAATTGAATTTTTAGCTTTTCAATTAATATTCAGTTTGCAACTGAATTAGGACTAGGAGATTAGGTCAATTAAATCCAAGTTTTTACAGGAACTAGTGTATGACTAACGGAAGGTTCAGTCCAAATTTGGGACATAATAAAGCAACTGAGCATCTGTAAAAATTCAATAACTGAAAAAGGTAATTGAACTATACAGAGGGTTATACATGCGCAATGGCTCCCAAACTTTTTCTAATAATCAAGAACAAGACATTGTATTTTATGTAAATTTTGGGTATTTTTCCAGTGGCAATTTCAGGTGGAAAATTTGTATTTCCATTTGGAAAGACTGTTTTCTACAGAATTTAAATGTAAGTTTCACGGAACCTAATTGGTACTAACATAAACTAGAGCTCAACGGCTTTCAAACAAAATTTATTTGAATATTTTTGGAGCAGTCTACAGAGAGATATTGATTTTTCAACTTTGGAAATGGTTCTACATATATTTGGAAATTGCAGCTTTTAAATTTGGCGCCAGCGCCCACCGGATTGAAAACCAGCCAACCAGGAGCTAGCCACAACGGAGGCCATAAATATTCCCACGTGGCCACACTAAATCCCTGGCCACAGACTGATCTGGGCGCCTTTGCACTCGCTGGCAGGTAGGACCCGCGAACCTGCCTTCTTCAACCTCTGGCCACGGCTCGGGCGGCGGCGCTCTCGCCGGCGTGCGGCGGCGCTTTCACCGGCGCTGGTTCCCAGCCCACGGGAGGTCTCGGTACTCGCCGCCCCACCGTATTTTCGCACAGGGAACACGCTGGACTAACTCCCGACTGCAATGGGTGACCGGAAAACCACTCCCGACGACGGCGGCGAGTGCTAGGGTTTCGATTATGTCGAGACCCTCGATTCCCTAGCTAAAACTCTTATTTGAAAGCTCGAGAAGCATCTTGGAAGCATGGGAAAGAGTTTAGGAGGGGCTAGAGCTCGTGCCATAGCCGGCAACACCAAGGTCAACCGTGAACCGAGCTCCATCAATGGCGGAAGGGGAAAAATTGAATAACTCGCTAATTAGTCGATGGTTCTTTCTGATTTTTGGAGGGAAGGTGCGCTAGGATACGTAGATCATGTTGTCTAATTGGATCAAAGAATTATTGTGCATACAATTGGAATTAAACCGACAAACTAGCTTCGAAGCTATAAAAGTGCTTCAGTAATTCACGGAATACAGAAGCTAGGATGCACGACATGAGTTCAAATTTAACCAGAAGCTTCACGAGATCGTTGCGCACCTTTTTCCTATAGACTGCAGAGGACGGGGAGACTTGTATCGGCGGTGAGGCTGAGTGGCGTCGGGCAGCACTGAGGTGGTCGCGGCGGCGAGAAATGACGCGGCGCGATGAAAAGTGAATCGGGGAGGGACTTTGGTCGACGGAGGGTGAATTTATAGACTTTACCGCAATAGATAAGGAGGCCGGGGGCAGCTGGAGGCGACCGACAGCCGATCGGCGCGCTGGCGGCATGCAGCCGTCGCGGTTTCGCGCGGAGAAAGAAATAGGGGGGGGGGGGGGGGGGTTAAACGGTCTCCCGAGCTGACATGTGGGCCCCACCGCTCCCCCTTATCTGTTCCACTAAATTCCACCTCAAACATTGTCCAAAAATTCCCAATATTTACAGACAGGCTAAGTAAAATATGAGGAACCCAAATCTGCAATCAGATTTCAATTTGGACATAGTTTGTTTCAAATTCAAAATCAAATTTGAATTCAAACATGTTTATAAACCTTATTGAAATTCATAGTAGCTGAGGTCCATAAATCTCCAAACTTTGAAACAAAGCTCCCTGAACCATAAAAGGTCTTAGGAAAAATTGTGGGTTGATTTGGGCAAGGTTCAGTGCAAAGGTAAATTTGAGATCGACGAGAAATGAATCCTTTGTACGTGTCCAAATAAGTGGAAGACGTACTTCAAAAATTTTGAAAATTTTCTGAGAAGCTATTTAAGATATTTAAGAGGCAAAGGAAAAATTTGGAGCCTTGGATTTGAATCTTTTTGGCAGGGCCAAATACGCATAGCAACATAATCAAATTACATTTGTTTTGATTTTTTATATTGTTGCAATATAATTTGCCCTAGCCATTTCAATCAATTAAATTAGAAACTTTGCAGAAAGGTTTAATTAAAATGTTCTAGGATTAGGGTGAAGTCTAGTCCTCATGTTAATAAGATTAAACATGAGTAGAAAGAAAACTTTTTAGTGAGGTCAAGTTCATGAGTACAACTATATTGACCTCCATTATGTTTGATAAACAACTTGTAGCTGAACTTTAGATGAAAGGAAAAAGTGGGATTTTACAGGTTGAGTGCTGAAAAGTACATTAAAACATTTTAAAAAGCAATATATTATATGTATGTGAATAAACCCATCATAAGCCATGTAGTTATCATAATACCAGTCCATATTCCATATCCATCATCATATACCAATATCCATATTCAATACCAGATTTCAATTCATAAGCATCCATAACCATAATACCAACCATAACCATCCCAAAATCCCAATTTTCCTCTAATCATGTGAGGTTCCAGGTTGCTCATAACCGGGAACACGGCTATCATGATAGTTTTAGACACACTCTGCAGAGGTTGTACCGCTTTACCCACGTGTTTGCGATTTCATCACCTTTCGATGACTATAGAATCTCAATTATGCCGTCTCACATTCCGTAGGTGTGTGGCCGAGAGATAACAAAATAGCCTTTACAAAGGGATTACTAGCCTATTTAGACCCCACTGAGGTTTCACCGGTGGCGATGTCTCCAACTGACACATCTTCAACCAAGGGCTCCCTCTTGAGCCATTCGGATCCTAGGGTAGTCCCACCAATCATCAACAAACCCAATTTGACTACCCCTTCCTCGAGCATCCTTAATGGTCCAAATAGCACTGGCAAAGCCCTAATTAATCAGCTACGCCGCACCCATACTTGGCCTCGTGGTGGCACTATAAATCTTGGATGGTCGTTCCACGAACTGGTCCTTAGATCTAAAGCAAGCAAAACCACCATACATCCAACCCATCCACATACCAGGCTTGCTTATATCACCCATTACCATATCATATTGAACCAGTTCATATTAACCACAATCTCATCCGTGCATAATTAAATTGAGTGGTATAGTTGTTTTCCCATCCCTGTTGATTAAGCGAAGCAAAAGGTAAAAAGCCCTTCCCACTCTCTACCATATATTCCAGGTGACAAGGGTGGTCAACAAAACTAGTAAACTTCCTACCATAGAATTTCCCATCAAATTGACACAAGTATGCAATTTTGCAAACAAAACATTTATTTTAAAAACAGGATCAATATGCTTCAAGGACACTTGCCTTGCTCTTGGGATTGGTTCAGGTCAAAGCATTCAAACTCTTGGTGATGTAGATCCTCCGTGGCACTCTCTAGCACAAATCCGTCTAATCCACACAATAAACATACAAGATAAGAAACACAATGAAAGAGTGCACAAATATTACTCAATATAACATGACATGCATGATTGATGCAAATGCAAGGTAGAACTTGTTAATAGATTGCTTTTAATGATCACTAACTAGTTCTAATAGATTTAACAAGTTTATAAAGGTTTGGATTTGATTAGATCTACTTTTATAATCAATTCAACACAATTTAGCTAGGAAAATTGGACTAGTCTGCAGAAGTCCGGACTAGTCCGCACTTCGCAGAACTAGCAAACTAGGGTTTTCTAGATCGAGTAAATTTGGAGATTAGGGGTCGAATTCACATAAGGAAAAGGAAATAGAAGGTATACCAAGTGTTTAGAACTCCAATGAATCAAGAAACTTGGAGGTAACACTTGGATCTTGATGATCTAGTGTTGGGGATGAACTTGGAGATGAATTGGTGATGAAGAACGAAAGCTTGGTGGAGATCTTGATCCTCTTTCATTTCCTCCTATTCTTCTTGCTTGGCATCTCCTTCTCCCTCCATGATGGAGTATCTCCATGAACTAGGGTTTGGGTGGGGTGGAAAAGTGGCAAATAGATGTCAAGCCAAGGGGTGGGGTTGTTTATATAGAGGTGGAGGCTAGGGTTAGATGGATTTCGAGTTTGAGAGGAGTAGAGGCCGGTTTAGAGTCCCACATGGGCTCTAAAAGAGTTAGGCACGACGTCCCTAGGCCCACTTAACGTGAAACCCAAGAAACAAGTCATAAAACAAAAGATCAACTCGGAGTCGCGAAATATCGGACAAGTTCGAAAAGGAACGGACTAGTCCGATGTTGTCCAGAGAGAAATCAAACCAGTCTGGCCAAAAATCGTACAAGTCCGACTTTAGTCAGAGAGGAAAACGGACAAGTCCGCTGGAAAACCGGACTAGTCCGGAAAAGTCCAGGGACTTAGCAATTTTTCAAGGATTCTTGGAATATCGGACTAGTCCGCACAAAATCGGACAAGTCTGAAAGTTTCCAGAGGCAAAATCAGAATAGTCCGCAGCAAAAACAGACAAGTCCGTTTTTAGTCTGAGAGAACCGGACTAGTCCTCACTAAAATCGGATTAGTCCGCACTTTTCAGCATTTTAAGTGTGGTTTTGTTCCAAATCAATTTTAAACTTGTTCCTCTTTATGTGGGTTAATGTTAAACATGTATATGAATGTATGTAGGGAATGATGCATGAAAATGAGGGTGTTACAAACCTACCCCCCCTTAAAATGAATCTCGCCCTCGAGATTTGACGCAGAAGAGAAGAGATAGGGAAATTCCTTCTTGAGATGATCCTCCAATTCCCATGTTGCTTATTTTTCTGTGTGGTGCTTCCATTGAACTTTACACCATCTAATAACCTTGTTCCTTGTGACCCACTCCTTAGTTTCCAAGATTTTGATCAGTTGTTCGGAAAAGTCAAATCTTCCTCTGGTTCCAATCCTTCCATTGGCACTTGTTCTTCCGGTACTCTCAAGCCTTTCTTGAGCTGGGAAACATGAAAGACATCATGGACATCTGAAAGATGAGCTGGCATCTCCAACTTATACGCTACTTCTCCTCTTTTGTCCAAAATCTTGAATGGTCCAATGTAGCGAGGTGCTAGCTTGCCTCTTATGTTAAACCTCTTATGACCTCTCATCGGTGACACCTTGAGGTAAACAAAATATCCCACTTCAAAGGTTAATTTCCTTATCCGATTGTCCACATAGCCCTTTTATCTTGATTGGGCAGCCCTCAAATTTTCACGAATTATTTGGACTTGCTTTTCGTCTTCTTGCAACACATCCGGACCAAATACTTGAGTTTCTTCCGCCTCATTCCAGAATAAAGATGTCCTAGACTTCCTTCCATAAAGCGCTTCATATGGTGACATTTTCAATCTTGATTGGTAACTATTGTTGTATGAAAATTCTGCATATAGCAAGCTCTTGTCCCAACATTTCCCATGCTTTAAAGCACAAGCTCTTAACATGTCATCCAAAATCTGATTGGTCCTCTCGGTTTGCCCATCCGTTTGAGGGTGATATGCTGAACTAAAATTCAACCTCGTTCCCAAAGCTTCGTGCAATTTTTGCCAAAACCTGGAAGTGAATTGTGAACCTCTATCCGAGACTATCTTCTTCGGAACTCCATGCAAACATACTATTCTTCCCATATACAGTTCTGCCAATTTCTCTCCATTATAGGTGGTCTTGACGGGAATAAAGTGAGCCGACTTAGTTAACCGATCCACAATTACCCAAATTGAGTCGTAACCAGACCGGGTACGCGGCAAACAAACTATGAAGTCCATACCGATTTCTTCCCACTTCCATTCCGGAATCTTTAATGGTTGTAATAGTCCAGCTGGCCTTTGATGTTCCGCCTTGACTCGTTGGCACACATCACACAATGCTACGTATTCAGCTATGTCCTTCTTCATGCTAGCCCACCAATAAAACGTCTTCAAGTCTTTGTACATCTTCGTACAACCGGGGTGAATTGAGTAAGGTGAGTCATGTGCCTCTTTTAATATCATCTCTCGAATATGCTTCACATTAGGCACGACAATCCTCTTACCAAGCCATAGGGTACCATGTTCATCCTCATCAAATCTGAATTCTCTCCCCTCTTTGGTCCTTTCCTTGATTTCCTTGATCTCTTCATCCGTGGCTTGTGCTTCTCGAATTTCTTGCTCCAAGGTTGGATTTAACTCCATTATTCCCATCTCATTTACAAACCCAAGGTTCAACCTTTCAAACTCCTTACATAACTCGTATGGTAACTCTCAAACTTTGAGTTGATGACTTACTCCTTTTCTACTCAAAGTGTCGGTCACTACATTGGCCTTTCCCGAATGATAGTTGATCCCCAAATCATAATCTTTGATGAGCTCCAACCATATTCGTTGCCTCAAATTCAGATCCGTTTGTGTGAAGATATACTTAAGACTCTTGTGATCCGTATAAATTTCACACCTATGTCCAAGGATATAGTGTCTCCAAATCTTCAACGCTTGTACCACGGCTGCATGTTCCAAATCATGTGTAGGATAATTCTACTCATATTTCTTCAATTGTCTCGATGCATATGCAACCACTTGACCTTCTTGCATAAGCACACATCCAAGTCCTTGTCTTGATGCGTCGCAATATATGTCAAAACTCTTGCTTACATCTGGCAGTACCAAAACTGGGGTTGTTGTCAACCTCTTCTTCAACTCCTCAGAACTATTTTGACAAGCTTGAGTCCATTGGAAAGCCTTTCCCTTCATTAGCAATTCTGTCATTGGCTTGGCTATCTTGGAAAAATCCTTGATGAACCGACGGTAAGATCCAGCCATCCCAAGAAAACTCCTTATTTCCTTTACGTTTTGCGGTGGTTCCCACTTCAACACGTCTCTCACTTTTCCGGGGTCAACCGATACTCCTCCTCCTGAGACGATATGACCCAAAAACGACACCTCTCTCAACCAAAACTGACACTTGTTGAACTTGGCATACAATTGATGCTCTCTCAATTTCTGCAACGTAAGCCTCAAGTGTTCCTCATGTTCCTTCTCAACCTTCGAGTAGATCATAATGTCATCAATAAATACCACAATGAACTTATCCATGTACTCCATGAAGACCTTATTCATGAGGTACATAAAGTACGCAGGTGCATTGGTTAAACCAAAGGACATCATGGTGTACTCATAAGATCCATACCGCGTCCTAAAAGCTGTCTTAGGTATGTCCGATGGTCTAATCTTCATTTAAAAATATCCCGACCTCAAATCAATCTTAGAGAAGACACAAGCACCCTTCATCTGATCAAACAAGTCCTCTATGCGTAGCAAGGTGTACCTGTTCTTGATTGTCACCTCGTTGAGAGCTCAGTAATCTACACACATCCTTTGCGACCCATCCTTCTTGTCCACAAACAGCACGGGCGCTCCCCAAGGTGAAGAGCTTGGGCGAATGAAACCTTTCTCTAGTTGCTCTTGAATTTGTTTCTTGAGCTCTGCTAATTCCATAGGAGGCATCCTATACAGCGTCTTAGCTATAGGTGCAATTCCAGGTATTAAATCAATAACAAACTCAATGTATCGATCAGGTGGCATACTTGACAACTCGTCCGGAAAAACATCCAAAAATTCACACACCACCAGAATCTCCTCAATTGCGGCACCGTCCATATGATTCAGCTCCAATTGCTTCGGTGCGGTTTGAGATGCTTCAAATTCTACGGTGATCCCTTCTTCATTAGTCAACTTCACCATCTTCGTGGCACACTCGATCACTCCATTGTGCTTCCTCAACCAGTCCATACCAAGTATAATGTCCAATCCTTGAGAGTCCAAAACAATGAGGTTGGCGGAGAAGTCTACCCCCCTTATTCTAAGGCTTACTTTTGGACATACTATATTTGTCCTCATCTCTCCTCTAGGAGACTTAACCAATAGAGTAAACTTCATATGAGAGATAGGCAAACTATAATTGGCAACATACTTTGATGCAATAAATGAATGCGATGCTCCAGAATCAAACAACATAGTCGTCGGGTTGGAGTTGGCGAGAAACATACCAATGACCACGTCATCCGCTTGTTGAGCATCCTCCGTAGAGACATGGTTCACGTTGCCACGAGCAAAATTCTGCTGTCCACGGTTCCCTTGTGTTGTCCTCCACTGGGTCTTGGGTTTTTCCTCGGTGCATTGCTTCCTTGACCAAGGCCTGACTTAGGACATTTATGCGCAAAGTGTCCAGCTTATCCACATGTATAGCACTTCTTAACTCCACCAGAATTATTGGGGCGAGCTTGGTTCTGAACATTTGCACCAGGAAAATTAGCACAAGGCGCATAAGGCATTGGAGGCCTAGGTGCTTGCATAACAGGGTGTTGCTGCACAAACTGAGTTGGACGCGATGCATATCCAGGGCGTTGTATAGGAGTAGAGGAGCTGTAATATGGCGCATTAGGAGGCACAAAGTGAGGGCGCACATTACTTCCTTGTTGTTGTCCTTGATATGGCGCCTTCCTCTTGTTGTCTTGCTCCATCTCACAGACCTTGTTCTCAACCATGATTGCTTTGTCCACAAGCTTCTGAAAATTTGCATAGTCACAATTGAGCAATTGCACTTGAATCTCATTGTTCAAGCCCCTCATGAACAAGTATTGTTTCCTGCTGTCCCGGCTCACATCCTCAGGCGCATACCTTGAGAGTTGAGTGAATTTGTTGAGATATTCACCCACGCTCAATCTTCCTTGCCTCAAGTTCTCAAATTCTTGCCTCTTCAAGATCATAACTCCCCCGGGCACATAATGAGAACGAAAACTCTCCTTGAATTCGACCCAAGTAATTCTCTCCTGATTCTCATGAGCATTGCAATATGAATCCCACCAATCCGCAGCTGCTCCAACTAGTTGATGAGAAGCAAATAAGACCTTCTCCCGGTCACTGCATTGGACAATAGCAAGGTTCTTCTCCACGGAATTGAGCCAATCATCGGCATCCATAGGGTCAGCGACTTGAGCAAAGGTGGGTGGCCTAGTCCTCATAAACTCTCCCAACCGGTTATGAGGAGGTGGTGGTGGCGCTGGAGGCATGTGGGGCTGATTGTTGATATTGCCAGCCTGCAGTTGTCCCATAGTTTGTATCATGGTCTGCATGAGCTGGTTCTACATAGCCAAAAGCTGCTCAATGTTAATAGCTCCATGAGCAGGTCCTCGTCCATTGTTGTTCTGAGGTACTCTGTGGTTCTCCTCCTCATCATTGTCATCCCTCTAGTTGCGAGTCCTCACCATCTGAAGAAAAGCAATAGGTAAGAATTAGAAAACGTCCCCAACTATATGCATCAAAGGATATGAAACTAGACAACTAACTAGCCTACGTGGACATGGCAATGCTAAAGCATCCTAAAATCCTCTATTAAGCCCACAAACAAACAATATATAGCAACAACACACTAAACAAAACAAATCGGTTCCTGAGTGCTCCTATGTGCTCTAAAGTGTCCATTCTATCTAGGTTGCGTCCTACGGTCAACCTGGCTCTGATACCAAACTGTGACACCCGGTTACGAAAAATGAACCAAGTGAACGCATATGTGTGCCCAGGACGTTCAACACACATACACGAGTGCATTCACAAAAGAGTATACAGAAAATTACCACAGAACAAGATTTATTAACCAAATTTTATTACGCAAACCATATTATCCTCGAGTACAAACTCTAATGAATATTAATGACAAGTTCAACTAATGCAGCGGAAATAAACTAATTAAGCAAACTAAACAGCTAGGCAGCATAAGCGATAGGGCATATCGCAGCTCCATGCAACACCACAGGCAAAGCTGACGGTAGACACGGCCTAGAACTCTGCATTATCGCCATTAAACTCCCAATCCTGACCTGCAACTGTTGGGGGGATTGCAAGAGTGAGTACATGTCGTACTCAGCAAGTGTGGAAAGTATGACATATGGCTGATTCAAATGACAAATATAATAATGGTTGAGTGCTGAAAAGTACATTAAAACATTTGAAAAAGCAATATATTATATGTATGTCAATAAACCCATCATAAGTCATGTAGTTATCATAATACCAGTCCATATTCCGTATCCATCATCATATACCAATATCCATATTTAATACCAGATTTCAATTCATAACCATCCATAACCATAATACCAACCATAACCATCCCAAAATCCCAATTTTCCTCTAATCATGTGAGGGTCCATGTTGCTCATAACCGGGAGCACGGCTATGATGATAGTTTTAGACACACTCTGCAGAGGTTGTACCGCTTTACCCACGTGTTTGTGATTTCATCACCTTTCGATGACTATAGAATCTCAATTATGCTGTCTCACTCTTCCGTAGGTGTGTGGTCAAGAGATCACAAAATAGCTTTTACAAAGGGATTACTAGCCTATTTAGACCCCACTGAGGTTTCACCGGTGGCGATGTCTCCAACTGAGCACATCTTCAACCAAGGGCCCCCTCTTGAGCCATTCGGATCCCAGGGTAGTCCCACCAATCATCAACAAACCCAATCCGACTACCCCTTCCCCGAGCATCCTTAATGGTCCAAATAGCATTGGCAAAGCCCTAATTAATCAGCTACGCTGCACCCATACTTGGCCTCATGGTGGCACTATAAATCCTAGATGGTCGCTCCTTGAACCGGTCCTTAGATCTAAAGCAAGCAAAACCACCATACATCCAACCCATCCACATACCAGGCTTACTTAGATCACCCATTACCATATCATATTTAACCTGTTCATGTTAACCACAATCTCATCCATGCATAATTAAATTGAGTGGTATAGTTGTTTTCCCATCCCAGTTGATTAAGTGAAGCAAAAGGTAAAAAGCACTTCCCGACACTCTACCATATATTCCAGGTGACAAGGGTGGTCAACAAAACTAGTAAGCTTCCTACTATAGGATTTCCCATCAAATTGACACAAGCATGCAATTTTGCAAACAAAACATTTATTTTAAAAACAGGATCAATATGCTTCAAGGACACTTGCCTTGCTCTTGGGATTGGTTCGGGTCAAAGCCTTCAAACTCTTGGTGCTGTAGATCCTCCGCGGCACTCTCTAGCGCAAATCCATCTAATCCACACAATAAACATACGATACAAGAAACACAATCAAAGAGTGCACAAATATTTCTCAATATGACATGACATGCATGATTGATGCAAATGCAAGGTAGAACTTGTTAATAGATTGCTTTTAATGATCACTAACTAGTTCTAATAGATTTTAACAAGTTTATACAGGTTTGGATTTGATTAGATCTACTTTTAGAATCAATTCAACACAATTTAGCTAGGAAAATCAGACTAGTCTGCAGAAGGCCGGACTAGTCTGCACTTCGCAGAACTAGCGAACTAGGGTTTTCTAGATCGACGTAAATTTGGAGATTAGGGGTCGAATTCACGTAAGGAAAAGGAAATAGAAGGTATACCAGGTGTTTAGAACTCCAATGAAACAAGAAACTTGGAGGTAACACTTGGATCTTGATGATCTAGGGTTGGGGATGAACTTGGAGATGAATTGTTGATGAAGAACGAAAGCTTGGTGGAGATCTTGATCCTCTTTCGTTTCCTCCTCTTATTCTTGCTTGTGATCTCCTTCTCCCTCCTTGATGGCGTCTCTCCACGAACTAGGGTTTGGGTGGGGTGGAAAAGTGGCAAATAGATGTCAAGCCAAGGGATGGGGTTGTTTATATAGAGGTGGAGGCTAGAGTTAGATGGATTTCGAGTTTGATAGGAGTAGAGGCCGGTTTAGAGTCCCACATGGGCTCTAAAAGAGTTAGGCACGACGTCCCTATGCCCACTTAACATGAAACCCAAGAAACAAGTCGTAAAACAAAAGATCAACTCCGAGTCGCGAAATATCGGACAAGTCCGAAAAGGACCAGGCTAGTCCAAAGTTGTCCAGAGAGAAATCGGACAAGTCTGGCAAAAAAATAGGACAAGTCCGACTTTAGTCAGAGAGGAAAACGGACAACTCCGCTAGAACATCGGACTAGTCCGGAAAAGTCCAGGGACTCAGCAATTTTTTAAGGATTCTTGGAATATCAGACTAGTCCGCACAAAATCGGACAAGTCCGAAAGTTTCGAGAGGCAAAATCGGACTAGTCCGCAGCAAAAACGGACAAGTACATTTTTAGTCAGAGAGAAATTGGACTAGTCCTCATTAAAATTGGACTAGTCCATACTTTTCAGCATTTTAAGTGCGGTTTTGTTCCAAATCAATTTTAAACTCGTTCCTCTTTATGTGGGTTAATGTTAAACATGTATAAGAATGTATGTAGGGCATGATGCATGAAAATGAGGGTGTTACAACCGAGGAGGGCTCCGGAGCTGCCTTGCGTCCTTCAGCTCCGGGACCTTGCTCCACCGAGGAGGGCTCCGGAGCTGCCACGCGTCCTCCGGCTTCGGGTCCATCGCCACCAAGGAGGGTTCTGGAGCTGCCACGAGTACTCCGGCTTCGAACCCTTGCTCCCACCGAGGAGGGCTCCAGAGCTGCCACGTGCCCTCTGGAATCGGGCCCTCGCTCCCACAGAGGAGGGCTCCAGAGCTTGAGTGTGCCCCACGACCTGCAATGGGCCGTGTATCCTGAAGAGTAGAGGGTGGCGTGTCTTGTCCAGTCGCGCATTGAAGGCACGCACCTTCCTCAAGTGCACAGTGCAACGCACGCCCCCCTTGCAGGTGTTGTTGTGTCCAGTCACGTCGCAGTGAAGGCACCGCAGACCTATCCCACTTGGCCAAGTGGGTAGCTTACGGTGACGACTACAACTGGCCACTCGGGACCGACACGGCAAGACAGCAAGTCTTCAAGGTGCGGTCAGAGGCAATGTACGCAAGAAGCCTTATATCTTGTACAGGATAAGATCACCCCGGGGCCACCTGTCGACCCCTAGGTCCCACTTGTAAGCTGTCCGGCCTTGGACTATAAAAGGATTGGGCAGCCACCGACTTAGACATCTTCGATACTCAGAATCCCCAATACACACACATACGCATACACACTCACCAAGCAATACAATCCACCGTGGAGTAGGGTGTTACGTTCCTTGCGGCCCGAACCACGTAGAAATAACTGTCTCACACTCTTCCGCTAGAGCACTAGTTTGAGGCCTAAGCCCCGCCAAACAAGAACCTCTGCAGGCTGCTCCTTAGCAGATTCGGGGAAAGTGTCGCATTGACCCTTCGACATTTGGTGTGCTGGGTAGGGGCTTTTTCCCTCAAAAAAGTGGTAGCGCTTTCACCACCTTGGTGTTCATTAGGTCTGCAGGGGGCCTGCCATCGACGATCTTCTCGTTGATGGTGGGCGACGTCGGAGCATCCATCTCTGACACTGCCCAGGGGGTCTACCGTCGATGATTCGACATCGATGATGGGGGTGCCGGAGCAGCCAGCTTTGGCACCACCCAAGGGGCCTACCGTTGATGTCTCTACAGCGATGATGGGCGACGGCGGAGCAGCCAGCTCCGGCACCATCCAAGGGGCCCGTCGTCGACATTTCTACAGCGACGATGGGCGACGCCAGAGCAGCCAGCTCCGGCATCACCCAAGGGGCCTGCCGTCGACGTTTCTACAGTGAAAATGGGCGACGCCGGAGCAGTTAGCTCCAGCACCACCCAAGGGGCCTACCGTCAACATTTCTACAGCGACGATGGGTGATGCTGCAGCGGCCAGCTCTGGCCCCACCCAAGGGGCCTGTCGTCGATGTTTCTACAGTGACGATGGGTGACGCCGGAGTAGCTAGCTCGGGCACCACCCAAGGGGCCTGCCGTCGACGTTTCTACAGTGACGATGGGCGACGCCGGAGCAGCCAGCTCCGGCACCACCCAAGGGGCCTGCCGTCGACGTTTCTACAGCGACAATGGGCGACGCTGGAGCAGCCTGCTCCGACACCATCCAAAGGGGCCATCGTCGACGTTCTTCTCGTTGATGCTGGGCGCTGCCGGAGCATCTAGCTCTGGCACCATCCAGGGGCCCGCCGTCGACGTTCTCCTCGTTGATAGTGGGTGCTGCCGGAGCATCCAGCTCCGACACCTCCCAGGGGCCCCGCCGTCAACGTTTCGCACGTTGAGGATGTGCGCTGCCTCGGTCCGGTGGACACCTCATTGCCATCACCTTCGAAGACTTTTTCGATGATGACCAACACATCTCAATTCAGGTCTGGCGCTCCCTACGGGGCCCTCTGGCGTCAACTATTCAAGCTCCTGCTCCCCGCTGGGGGCCTGCTGACGACATCCTGTGACTAAGTGGTCGGTGTGCCCAACCAAGTGGCCACACCTACCAGGGGGCCTCTAAGGAGTCTCACGGGCAGGACGTTAAGCAGTTTCCTGCCACCACAGCGACAACAACGTCACCAAGGTGTTACGGTAAGTTCGACCCGAAGATCTGCTGTAAGTTTTACTTTTGGAACGGTGAGAGGTCCAAAGTATGCAGCCTGCTTAGTCTGGTCCTGCACCCTAAGCGTGTACACTTTGCCTCCCTAGCGCCACTTCGGCAAAGCTTCACCCTGGGCATAGTGGTAGGATAGTTTTTCTTTTCTCTGAAAAAGGTGTCATAGCATCTAGGAGCAGTGCTCAAAACAACTAAGGTCCAAGGGGTCCGATCTAGAGTGCTCAACCTGCTTAGCCTGGTTTCGTACCCTAAGCCTGTACATTTTTCTTCCCTTGTCATCCGGAGCGGGTCGTTACCTTCTTGTAAAGCCTGTCTCTTCCTATGATTACCAAGTTAGAAGAACCACTATCTTTCCCTATGCTCTGTTTATGTTCATTTAATTATGCGTCAATTTTATGATCATCAAATCATGCTTGTTCTCGCATATTCTCTATCATATGTCGGGTCACTCTCTCTTTGTCTCGCGCCTAGTGGAGTTATGCAATCCTGGTGCAGGCAGGTCAGCTTGAGGTACCTGCAACGTATCTGGGGTCTCTCGGTCGCCCCCTTGTTTGGGGCCCTGTGTCGCCAGACGGTCTCCCCCATGAAAGGCCTAAGCCAAGCCGAAGGTCCAGGGTGTGTAGCTCACTTAGCCTGGTTTTGTACCCTAAGCGTGCACACCCTGCCTCCCAGCGATGCGGCTAAGTACTTGGGGCCAGATGGCTCACACCCCGAATAAGGCGGAAACCGGGCCCCAGATGCTAACGCACTAAATTACCCAAGTCACGCTCCTCAACTTAGGACCGTAAGGCGTAGCAAAACTAAAGAGCATGAAGGGAGTGACCAACGAGCAAAATTACTTAAATTATGCTTTATTTTTTTTGCTTACTTTTGCATAACGTCTGTCATATGTCCGGTTACATTTCTCCTATTTTCGTTCATGGTTGGAGTCGTGCTATCCTGCTGCAGGCGGGTCTGCTTGAGGTTCCTGTGATGTATTTGGGTTCCTTGGTTGTTTTCATGCTCGAGATCCCGTGGCGCCGAATGGTCACTACCCTGAAAAGCTAATGCCCGTGGGAGGTCCAGAATGTACAGTCTGCTTAGCTTGGTCCTACACCCTAAGTGTGTACACTTTGCCTCTCCAGCGCTAACGGCTGAGTACAGGGGGCCGGACGGCACACGCTCTTTAGCTCTGGCGTCACTTCTTTGATCTCTGGCGCTCCCAAAGGGGCCGCCGACTACGCTTCTTCAAGCTCCGAGGCTCCCAAGGCGGCCGCCGATGACGCTTCTCCGAGCTTCGGTGCCCCCCAATGGAGCCACTGGCGTCACTTCTCTGAAGCTCTGGGGTCCTCAAAGGGGCCACCGACGCCTTCGGCGTCACTTCTCTGAACTCTAGCGGCCCCAGGGGGCCCCTTGGCGTCACTTCTACAAAACAAGATAAAGGCCCTACCTGCGGGATCCTGCCTATATCTTGTTTTGTAGAAGTGACGCGAAGGGGCCCCCTGGGGGCGCTGGAGCTCGGAGAAGTGACGCCGAGGTGTCGGCGGCCCCCTTTGAGGGCGCTGGAGCTTCGGAGATGTGACGCCAGCGGCTCCATTGGGGGGCGCTGAAGCTCAGAGAAGCGTCGTCGGCGGCCCCCTTGGGAGCGCCGGAGCTCGAAGAAGTGACACTGGCGGCCCCCTTGGCGGGCGCCGAAGCTCGAATAAGCGTAGCCTGCGGCCCCTTTGGGAGCGCTGGAGCTCGAAGAAGTGACACTGGCGGCCCCTTGGAGGGCGCTTTAGCTCGGAGAAGCGTCGCTGCCAGCCCCCTTGGGAGCGCCAGAGCTCGAAGAAGTGACGCCAGCGGCCCCCTGGGGGGCACTGGAGCTCGGAGAAGTGACATCGGCGGCCCCCTTGGGAGGCTCTAGAGCTCAGAGAAGTGACACTGGCGACCCCCATGGAGGGCGCCATAGCTTGGAGAAAAGTCATTGGCGGCCCCCTTAGGAGCGCCAGAGCTCAAAAAAGTGACGTCGGCGGCCCACTTGGGAGGCACTGGAGCTCGGATAAGTGACACCGGCGGCCCCCTTGCAAGGCGTCAGAGCTCGGAGAAGCAACAAAGGTGTTACATTATGTATGTCCTGCACACATGATAGAGAAAGAGTAGTTTTGCTTACCGGTCACATTTCCCCTACTCTAGTCTCGTTATGTCTTATGGTCCAGAGCCGGGCTTACGGTGCATGGGTAATTCAGTGTGACGGTATTTGGGTTACGATTATTGCCCTGCTCAGGAGCATGTGCCGTCCGGCCCCCTGTACTCAGCTGTTACCGCTGGAGATGCAAAGTGTACACGCTTAGGGTGTAGGACCATGCTAAGCAGACTGTACACGCTGTACCTCCCACGGGCGTTAGATTTTCAGGGTAGTGACCATTCTGCGCCACGGGATCCCGAGCAGGAAAACAACCAAGGAACCCAAATACATCACAGGAACCTCAAGCAGCCCGCCTTGGGAGGCACATTAACCTCAAGGAACCCAAATACATCACAGGAACCTCAAGGAGCGAGACTTGGGTAATTCAGTGCGTTAGCATCCGGGGCCCGGTTTCCACCTTATTCGGGGTGTGACCGTCTTGCCCCCAGTACTTAGCCACATCGTTGGGAGGCAGAGTGTGCATGCTTAGGGTACGGAACCTGTCTAAGCAAGCTACACACCCTGGACCTCTGGCTTGGCGTAGGCCTTTCGTGGGGGAGACCGTCTGGCGACACACGGCCCCAAACAAGGGGGCGACCAAGAGACCCCAGACACATTGCAGGTACCTCAAGCTGACCCGCCTGCAGCACGATTGCATAACTCCACTAGGCGCGAGACAAAGACATAGTGCCCGGACATATGACAGACAATACGCGATAACGAGCATGATTTGATGATCATAAAATTAATCCGTAATTAAATGAACATAAACAGAGCATAGGGAAAGACAGTGGTTCTTCTAACTTGGTAAGTATAGGAAGAGACAGGCTTTACAAGAAGGTAACGACCTACTCCGGATGACAAGGGAGGCAAAATGTACAGGCTTAGGGTACAAAACCAGGCTAAGCAGGTTGAACACTCTGGACCGGACCCATCGGAGCTTAGTTGTTTTGAGCGCTGCTCCTAGACGCTATGACACCTTTTTCAGAGAAAAGAAAAAATTTCCTACCACTATGCCCAGGGTGAAGCTTTACCTAAGTGGCGCTAGGGAGGCAAAGTGTACACGCTTAGCGTGCAGGACCAGACTAAGCAGGATGCATACCCTGGACCTCTCACCGTGCCAAAAGTAAAACATACAGCAGATCTTCGGGTCGAACATACCGTAACACCTTGGTGACGTCGTTGTCGCTGTGGTGGCGGGAAACCGCTTGATGTCCTGCCTGCGAGACTCCTTAGAGGCCCCCCTGGTAGGTGTGGCCAATTGGTTGGGCACGCCTACCACTTAGTCGCAGGATGTCGTCAGCGGGCCCCCAATGGGGAGCGGGAGCTTGAATAGTTGACGACAGTGGGCCCCTTAGGGAGCGCCATACCTGAATTAGATGTGTTGGTTCTTCGGCGGTGATGGCAATGAGGTGGCCACCGGACCGAGGCAGCGCACACCCTCAACATGCGAAACGTTAATGGCGTGGCCCCTGGGAGGTGCCGGAGCTGGATGCTCCAACAGCGCCATTTAACGAGAAGAACGTCGACGGCGGGCCCCCTGGATGGTGCCGAAGCTGGATGCTCTAGTGGCGCCCACCATCAACGAGAAGAATGTCCACGGCGGGCCCACTGGATGGTGCCGGAGCTGGCTGCTCCAGCATCGCCCATCGTCAATGTAGAAACGTCGACGGCGGGCCCCTTGGATGGTGTCAGAGCTGGCTGCTCTGGCGTCGCCCATCGTCGCTGTAGAAACATCGACAACAGGCCCCTTGGGTGGTGCCGGAGTTGGCTTCTCCGGCATTACCCGTCGTCGCTATAGAAACGTCGACGGCAGGCCCCTTGGGTAGTGCCAGAGCTGGCTGCTCCAACATCGCCCATCGTCGCTGTAGAAACGTCGACGGCAGGCCCCTTGGGTGGTGCCGGAGCTGGCTGCTCCGACGTCGCCCGTCGTCGCTGTAGAAACGTCGACGGCAGGCCCCTTGGGTGGTGTCGGAGCTGGCTGCTCCGGCATCGCCCATCGTCGCTGTAGAAACGTCGACGACAGGCCCCTTGGGTGGTGCCGGAGCTGGCTGCTCCGGCGTCGCCCATCGTCGATGTAGAAACGTCGACGGCATACCCCTTGGGTGGTGCCAGAGCTGGCTGCTCTAGCGCCGCCCATCGTCGATGTCGAATCGTATATGGCAGACCCCCTGGGCGGTGTCAGAGCTGGATGCTCCGGCGTCTCCCACCATCAACGAGAAAAACGTCGGCGGTGGGCCCCCTGTGGGCCTAATGAACACCATGGTGGTGAAAGCACTACCACTTTTTTGAGGGAAAAAGCACTCACCTGGCACGCCAGATGTCGAAGTGTCAATGCGACACTTCCCCAGGATCTGCTAAGGAGCAGCCCGCGGAGGTTCTTGTTCGGCAGGGCTTAGGCCTCAAACTAGTGTTCTAGCGGAAGGGTGTGAGACAGTTATTTTTACGTGCTTCGAGCTGCAAGGAGCATAACACCCTACTCCACGGTGGATTTTATTGCTTGGTGAGTGTGTATGCGTATGTGTGTGTATTGGGGATTCTGAGTATCGCCCAGTCCGAGCGGACCATCGAAGATGTCTAAGTTGGTGGTTGCCCGATCCTTTTATAGTCCAAGGTCGGACAGCTTACAAGTGGGGCCTAGGGCCCGACAGGTAACCCCAGGGTAATCTTATCCTATACAAGATCTAAGGCTTCTTGCGTACATTGCCTCTGACAGCACCTTGAAGATTTGCTATCTTGCCGCGTTGGTCGCTAGTGGCCAAACGTAGTCATTGATGATGGCAGGAGATGTCCCGTCTGTCTATCTTATCATCGTAAGCTACCCACTTGGCCGAGTTGGATAGGTATGTGGCGCCTTCACAGCGATGTGACTGGACGCAATGGCACCTGCCAGGGGGCGTGCGCTGCACCGTGCGCTTGAGGAAGGTGTGTGCCTTCAATGCGTGACTGGACAGGAAGCGTGTAGGATCGAAGAGCACGTGAAAAGCTACCAGAGGGGGGTGAATGGTAGATTTAAAAATCTTACGCAGCGGAAACAATTAAACCCCAAACCCTTTCAGCAGAAAAACAATCTGTAAAGAAATCGAGTGTGAGACTAATCTAAACGTGTTTCACCATGACAAAAGTGATAGATATCAGAGAGAATCAAGTCACGAAGACAACATAAAAAGAATCACTCAAATCCGTCGAGAAAAACTAAAGTTATGATCGAAAGATCAAACAATGGTCAATCTGCCCTACCCGAGAAAAAAACAGTTCTGGAATGCTGCAAAGAAACTCGTAGATCAGAAACCACAAATCCAATGACCGTGAAATTTTGACATATGATAGATAATCAAGTTGTGAAGACAACCCAAAAAGAATCACGTCAATTGGATCTATAAAACTCGAGTTATGATAAAACCACCGACGAAAGGTAGTGCTGTCCAGAAACTCGACGAGTAAAACTTGTCTGGAACAAGTCGGACGAACAAGGCACAAAAGTTCCTTCAAACTATGAATTTTATTCAATAGAACACAATAGGAACAGCCCCAAAGTCGTGCACCACGATCTCTGGACTCCCTTGCTTATATAACCAGCCCGTAGGCCAACCCAATATCAACTAGGACTCCAATCCTACTCAGATCACGAATCATAACTTTCCATAACTGCTCAAGATTCTTCTATACGCAGATAGAAGCAATCTTAAGACTTCTAAACACCTTAGGAATGTATCCCACATTACTAAACAACTCAAATTCGTGACCCACACGAAATCCTATCATAACCAACTCAAATCTTTCCATATTTGAGTCAAACCCAACTCAGCCGCAGCCTGAGTCCATAACCTAGTCGGTTGGACCTTTCCGACCAACTCTTTACGTCCACATCTCTTCATCACGCCTCGGAACCATGTAGCCACGTCCATGAACTCCTTGCACACGTGCAAACATCTTCCAATGACATCCACGATACCTTCATATGCATTGTTCTTGATTCAATCATGCTGCGCAACCTCCTGGTCAACTCAACCACAATTCCTCCCAAACTTGGTTGTTGAACCTCATCTTCTCCCTAAGACTAGTTCAATGGATCCCTTCACCAGCCATGTCTTGAACTCAAGCAACACCTGCACATGAATAAACAACCAATCCATACGAGCCCAAGTCCTCGACTTGACTCAAGTTAGTTCCGAACACAACACCTTACGTGAGAACCTCACATAAGCATGTTGCAAAACCACAGTAACACAATATTATCCATATCAACCAAAATGCACCAAAAACTAAGCAAATGAATACTAAGCAATCTTTCCAACAATGTAAAACAAGTACGAAACATTGCAAATGAAAAGCAGAAGCACTGCAGTCAAGTTCCGGACCTTGCCAGAGCAACCCAGACCTTGAGCCGGAGCTAACAAAGCTAGTACAATGAAGTACCTGCCGGAGCTTACCAAAACTAGTAGGGTAAAGCACCCGCCGGAGCTTACCAAAAACTAGTAGAGTAAAGCACCTGCCGGAGCTTACCAAAAACTAGCAGGACCTAGCACCGGAATTTAACAGAACTAGTCGGAACTAGTAAACCCAAAAGTCGGAGCTAGAAAAATCAACTCGGAGCTTAGCAAAAACACGCCGGAGCTAAAGACCAAACTCACCGGAGCTGACCAAAGCTAGTCAGACCTAGCATCGAATGTAACCGGAGCTACCCAAACCAAGCCGGACCTACCGTCGGACCTTGCTGTAGCTTAGAGCTAGAGTCGGACCTTGATAAAAAGGGTTTTTGGTGATATTCAAAACTTTTATCGTCAAAGCAAGTGTATTCACTACAAGCCAATGTATTCAGCACACATAGGTCTTACAATCTCCCCCTTGATGAATGCATTGGCAACACCATTTAAAATCCGAACATTATCTTATTCACATAAAAGTTTTGAAGGCAATTTCTCCCCCTTTGTAAATCAAAAGTAAAATGAGAAGAAAAATTATCCCATATTATCTTTCCCCCCTTTATTATCTCGCCTTATGCACATATTCTCTTTCTCTTCATGCTTATCTCTCCCCCTTTGACAATGTATTCAGCAAGTCATGAGCATATAAACAATTTATCTCTCCCTCTTTAGTTGTTATGAGCATATTATAACATATACATATAAAAAAAGCTCATCCAAGTCATACTATCAGGTACCTTACATTATCACATCAATGAAATACATAAAGTAGTGTAAGCCATGCTAGAGATCAAATGTAATTTTCAATTTAAGCAAGTCATGATCTCACAAACTTAACTATTTCAAAACCTGAATGCGTGACACTAGTTGCTGCATTTTATTATTTTTCAAAGCATAAATTTAGATCATATGATATTTGCAAGAGATTATATGCGAATCTGCCTTATTCTAACCAACCAAGCCAAGCCTATGTCATTTGACAATCAGAAGCTTAAGGACATGGTTTTAGTCATACACAACTTCTTCCAAGTTCATATCTAAGTGCAATGACAAGCCATCTCAAAAGAAGAAGTGCAATGCATGCATATTCTCTTGATCTTTTCTCAATTTATATTTGTTCATAAAAACTCAAAATGTGAGTTGATTACTTAATGAATTCTTAATGATTAAAAGCACTTGTGAACATGTAACAAGTTCAAATCAGCAAGAAAGTTCGACCATGACCAGTTTTAGTGTAAGTAATTATTCCAATTACTAGACATGGCAAAAACTACATAATGTATAACACGAGTAATGTAGTAAGAACTTTCAGCATGTAAAAGGAATCACAAAGTCATATATGTATGTAATACTATGCTCATATTATTTTAATTTCAGATTAACACATAGACTTCCCAAGTTTCAAAAAATCCCCCTCAATTTAAGCCATGAGGATGCATAACCCCTATTTCACTACGAATGTAACAAAAACGAGTGAAATCCAAAGGTTTTGTAAAAATGTCAGCCAATTGTTGTTCGGTATCTACATGGTGAAGCACAATGTTTCCTTTTTCAACATTATCTCGGAGAAAGTGATACCTAATGTCAATGTGCTTAGTTCTAGAATGTTGCACGGGGTTTTTAGCAATGCAAATGGCACTAGTGTTATCACAAAACAATGGAACACTATCTAGATCAACCTCATAGTCCTTAAGTGTTTGAACAATCCAAAGAATTTGTGAGCAAGCACTAGCAGCAGCTACATATTCATATTCGGCTGTGGATTGTGCAACTGAATTTCGTTTTCTAGAGGACCAAGCAACAAGAGAATTACCAAGAAAATGACAAGCACCGGAAGTACTTTTCCTATCAATCCTACAACCCCAAAATCAGCATCCGAAAAAGCTTTCAAAGTAACGGTTGAGGAAGAAGGAAGAAAAATGCCAAATTCTTGAGTTCCATGTAAGTACCTGAGAATCCTTTTGACGGCTTGACGATGTGAAACACGTGGGGAGGCTTGAAACCGTGCACAAAGACATACGCTAAATTGTATGTCCGGTCTTGATGCCGTGAGGTACAAAAGTGATCCAATCATGCTTCTATATTCTTTTTGATCCACGGGTTCACCATCTTCATCAAGTTCAAGTGTTGTTGCTGTTCCCATTGGTGTCCGAAGAGGCTTGCTTTTGTCCATGTTGAAGCGCCTTAGGAGGTCTTTGGTATACTTCGTTTGATGCACAAAGGTACCCTCCTTGGTTTGCTTGATTTGCAGCCCCAAAAAGTAAGTGAGTTCACCCATCATACTCATTTCAAATTCGGAACTCATCATTGCTGAAAACTTGGACACAAGATCATGAGAAGCACAACCAAAGATAATATCAACCACATACACTTGAAAGAATAATGAGTCATTGCCATGTTTAAGCACAAAAAGAGTTTTATCAACCTTGCCCATGGTAAACCCCTTTTCAAGTAAGAATGTTTTTAACCTATCATACCATGCTCTAGGGGCTTGTTTGAGACCGTATAAGGCTTTGGACAGTTTGTGAACATGATTAGGAAAATCTGGATTTTCAAACCCCAGTGGTTGTTTGACATAAACCTCCTCATCTATGTAGCCATTAAGAAAAACACTTTTAACATCCATTTGAAATAGCTTAAAACCTTTAGATGCTGCAAAAGCTAACAAAATTCTTATGGCTTCTAATCTAGCGACAGGAGCAAAAGTTTCATTAAAATCTAGACCTTCAACTTGAGTGAAACCTTGATCAACCAACCTAGCCTTATTCCTAACCACAACCCCATCCTCATTTTTTTTATTTTTATATACCCATTTAGTTCCAATTAAAGTGTGACCTTGAGGTGGAGGTACAAGTTTCCAAACATTATTTCTTTCAAAATTTTCTAACTCTTCTTGCATGGCAATAATCCAAGATTCATTAGTGAGTGCGTGTGATATATCTTTGGGTTCAAAAGAAGCAACAAAAGCAGAATGAGCATAAGAGTTTGGATCGCAAAACCTGGACTGTGTGACTCGTTCGTGCAAGCTTCCAATCATCTGTTGTGGGGGATGATCTTTGTAAAATTGTAGGGGAACAGATGTCTCACAATCTTCTTCTTCTTCATGTTCATCACAAATCGATGAGCTTGTGGCTTGAGGATGATTTGAATCAGCATTGATGGTTGTCGGTGCTGGTTGAGAATTAACATCCGGAGCTAAACCAAAGTCTTTAGCTGCTGAGTTTTTTGGGAGCAACTCTAATTCTTCCTCATCTTCAATGAAAATGCTCTCCCCCTGCGGATATGGATCTGGACCTGCAATGTTTGAGCTAGTACCTGGGCTAGATTCATCAAAAGACACTTCACAAGTCTCCACAATTTTGTTAGTGTCAAGTAAAAGCACACAGTAGTCTCTAGTATGAGATGGATAACCAAGAAACATGCAATCAATGGATCGAGGTTCAAACTTATCAAGATTACCATGTTTCTGTAGAAAGCATTTGCAACCAAAGACCCGAAAGTGTGTAACACTAGGCCTATGTCCAAACCTAAGCTCATATAGTTTTTTACCTAGCTTAGCATGCAAGAAAACACGATTTGAGACATAACAAGCGGTTGCTAACGCATCAGCCCAAAATTTCCTAGGAGTTTGATATTCATAGCATAGTCCTAGCCATCTCAACTAAGGTTCTATTCTTTCTTTCTACAACACCATTTTGTTGAGGTACATAAGGGGAAGAAAGTTGATGATCTATTCCATTTTCAGCACAAAAGTGATCAAAAGATTGATTTTTAAATTCAGTTCCGTTATCACTTCTAATTGCCTTTAAAGATCCTGGGTGATCAATTGATAATCTAAGAAATAAAGTCCTAAAGTGACTAAAAGCTTCATTCTTAGACGCCATAAAGTAAACCCAAGAGTATCTAGAATAATCATCAACAATAACAAGAACATACCATTTACCTCCGAAGGATTGAACACGTGAAGGTCCTACGGTGTCAAGATGCAAAAGTTGACATGGTTCAGTTGTCATGATCATTGTGAGAGGAGTATGTGAACCTGCAACCATCTTAGCATGTCTACAAGAAGAGCACACAATTTCTTTGTCCCCTTTAAGCTTAGGCAGCCCACGTATGCGATCAAGAGCACTAACACGCGTTAGGTGATCAAAGCCTACGTGACCAAGTCTACGATGCCAAAAATATAGATCCTTTGAATCATTAGCAACTAGACACCTATGCTTAGAGGATGACATATCAAAATCAGCTTTAAAAACTCTTTCAAACCGAGACATGTTAAAGATAAGCTCACTATTTGAACCTACAACTTTGCAGCAGTTTTTATTGAAAATAATTTCCAGATTTTCATCTAGAAATTGTGAAACAGAAAGCAAATTGTATTCCAAATTTTTGACAAGTGCCACATCCTTCAAAGTGTAGTGATCATTTACTCTAACCGAACCCTTAGCAATTATAGGAGTTGAAGAATTATCGGCAAAAGTAACATTCTCTACACGTGACACAAAAGAGAGGGAGGAGAACCAATCTTTGTTACCGGTAATGTGGCGTGAGCAACCTGAATCCACAATCTAAATGTTCTCCTTCCTCAAACGTGTAACCTACATAGAAGCACAATACGTCGATGACTCAATACTGGGGTTAGTCAAAAGGCATTTAGGAATCCAGTACTGAATCACACGACGTGCAGCAGGAAAAACACGCGAAAGCTGAGACAAAACAGCAGGCTTATGAGTCGAAGTTTGAGATTTTTATTCTTAACTACTGACCTATAAGGTGTTACTTGTGTAGCAGAAAAATCAGTAGCTCCGGAGGCAAAAACAGAAGGTCTGGAGGTAAACTTTGAATGTTTTTGACTCAAAACAGCAGGTTGTACATTCGGTTCAATGTGTGCAGCAAACTTTGCATGAAAGTTATGAGATCTAGCAACCATTCTTTCCCTTTTCTGTTGTTTAGCTAGTCTATAACAAAAATCTATGACATGACCATCTCTACCACAGAAGGTACAATGAAATTTAACTTTGTGTTCATGTCTAGATGAGCAAGCAATATTTTTATTTGAAACCGAATGAGACAACACTCCTGCAGATTTGAAAACCACTCCTTTTTGTTTAGGAACTGTTTGAATCAAACCACTTCTTAATGACTTTACAATTTTAGGTGGATGTGCCTTAGCATGAGCATGAGAATCAAAATCTAAACCAGTTTTATCATTGCAAAACTTGGAAGAATTTAGCAGTAAGTTTAGGTTCTTATTCCCATTACAAAACCGATCTAATGTCCTATGCATGTCATCAAGTTTATTGGACAGATCAAGGCAATTTTCACATGAAGTTTTTCCTTTTAGTTTGCAATTGGAACAAAATTTTACTTCATGAGAACGTAAAGCATTTTGCAATATATAAATTTCATTCATAGCATCCTGTAGTTTCTTATCAAGATCATCACAAGTAGAACAATGCAAATCAATTGTAGAACAGCTAGCATCTTTCAAGTTTTTATCATTAAGTGCAGCAAGCTCTTTGTTCTTTTCAATTTCTAACTTAAGTTTATCAAGTTTGGAGGTGTGCGCACTTCTTAATGAGGACAATTGTTCATATATTAAATCACATGAGGAACATGCATCATCACTAGGAATCAAAGTTTTTAAACGGTTGATTTCAGATTCTAGTGATTCAATTTCAGCAACACTGTCCCTAAGCTTTTTGTCCTTTTTCTTAACAATAACAGTGGCACGAGAAATAGCATCACACATTTCTTCGCAAGTAGGACATACCTCTTCATTGTCGCTGTTGTGTTCTGCCTCCTCCATACTTGATCTTGACTTGCCCGCCATAAAGAACAAGTTTGCCAAATCATCTTCATCTTCATCACTTCCAATGTCCATGTCACTTGAACTGAACTCTTGAAGCGCGGTGATGAAACTGTTGATCATCTTGCGTCCTATGGTACCTTTCTTATTCTTGTTGGAATTTCCAGAGGAGGTCCGGACCTTGCTTTGTTTTTCTTCCCGGGTGGTCGGACCTGAAAGGTTAGGGCATTCTGTACGAAAGTGTCTTGTTTTACCACATTCAAAACAGTGTTGAGGTCCGGAGCTTCCTCTCCTTCTAGTTCTTACATTTTGCAATGCTTTTGAGAATCTAGTAGAGATGAGTGCCAACTCCTCTTCTGGAAATTCTTCGATCTGCTCCAGGGTTAGTGAGGACAACAAAGCAAGAGTATTGCATGATGATGATTGGCCGGAGCTAGACATATCACGTTGTGAAACAAATGCAATAGACTTATTGGGGTTCTTACGTGAGATTATGTCAATTTCATGAGTTTTTAACTTGGAATATATCACATCTAAAGTAAGTGAACACATGACAGTAGATTCACGAATAGATGTGACTTTCATCTCCCAAATTGACATATCTAATGCACTTAGCAATTGCCTAGTATTTTCAGCATCTGAAAAATTAACATTGACACTACGCAGGTTGCTGAGAATTTTATTAAAGTGAGCAAAAAGGTCATCAATAGACTCACCGGGTTGCATCTCGAAGCGCATGTATTCCTTTATGAACATGTCTTGCCTTACCTCTTTGATCGTGTTGGATCCTTTGTGGTAGTCACAAAGTGCTTTCCACACATCGTATGTAGATCGGAGGTGTGCAACACGGTCGAAGTCGCTTTGAGTTAATCCTTGTATGATCAAGTTCCGAGCCTTGTTGTTGTTGTCGACATCTCTTAGATTTGTAGTTGTAACTTGATCGTTTGATGGAACTTCGTAAGGCTTGTATACCTTCTCCCATATTGCAAAGCCTTGTGCCTGGATGAAAGCCTCCATGCGTGCCTTCCAAACCTGGAAATCAATACCAGCAAACACACAAGGTTTGGCGGAGTACTTCTTCATGATGATTAGTCAAAAACATGTGCAAATCTCAAAGATTAGAGCATCATGGATCTGATACCAATTGTAGGATCGAAGAGCACGTGAAAAGCTACCAGAGGGGGGGTGAATGGTAGATTTAAAAATCTTACACAGCGGAAACAATTAAACCCCAAACCCTTTCGGCAGAAAAACGATCTGTTAAAGAAATCGAGTGTGAGACTAATCTAAACGTGTTTCACCGTGACAAAAGTGATATATATCAGAGAGAATCAAGTCACGAAGACAACATAAAAAGAATCACTCAAATCCGTCGAGAAAAACTAAAGTTATGATCGAAAGATCAAACAATGGTCAATCTGCCCTACCCGAGAAAAAAACAGTTCTGGAATGCTGCAAAGAAACTCGTGTAGATCAGAAACCACAAATTCAATGACCGTGAAATTTTGAAAAATGATAGACAATCAAGTTGTGAAGACAACCCAAAAAGAATCACGTCAATTGGATCTATAAAACTCGAGTTATGATAAAACCACCAACGAAAGGTAATGCTGTCCAGAAACTCGACGAGTAAAACTTGTCTGGAACAAGTCGGACGAACAAGGCACAAAAGTTCCTTCAAACTACGAATTTTATTCAATAGAACACAAGAGGAACAGCCCCAAAGTCGTGCACCACGAGCTCTAGGCTCCCTTGCTTATATAACCAGCCTTTAGTCCAACCCAATATCAACTAGGACTCCAATCCTACTCAGATCACGAATTGTAACTTTCCATAACTGCTCAAGATTCTTCTATACGCAGATAGAAACAATCTTAAGACTTCTAAACACCTTAGGAACGTATCCCACATTCCTAAACAACTCAAATTCGTGACCCACACGAAATCCTATCATAACCAACTCAAATCTTTCCATATTTGAGTCAAACCCGACTCAGCCGCAGCCTGAGTCCATAACCTAGTTGGTTGGACCTTTCCGACCAACTATTTACGTCCACATCTCTTAATCACGCCTTGGAACCATGTAGCCACGTCCATGCACTCCTTGCAGACGTGCAAACATCTTCCAATGATGTCCACGATACTTTCATATGCATTGTTCTTGATTCAATCATGTTGCGCAACCTCCTGATCAACTCAACCACAATTCCTCCCGAACTTGGTTGTTGAACCTCATCTTCTCACTAAGACTAGTTCAATGGATCCCGTCACCAGCCATGTCTTGAACTCAAGTAACACCTGCACATGAATAAACAACCAATCCATACGAGCCCAAGTCCTCGACTTGACTCAAGTTAGTTCTGAACACAACACCTTACGTGAGAACCTCACATAAGCATGTTTCAAAACCACAGTAACACAATATTATCCATATCAACCAAAATGCACCAAAAACTTAGCAAATGAATACTAAGCAATCTTTTCAACAATGTAAAACAAGTACAAAACATTGCAAATGAAAAGAAGAAGCACTGCGGTCAAGTTCTGGACCTTGCCAAAGCAACCCGGACCTTGAGCTAGAGCTAACAAAGCTAGTACAATGAAGTACCTGCCGGAGCTTACCAAAACTAGTAGAGTAAAGCACCCGCCAGAGCTTACCAAAAACTAGTAGAGTAAAGCACCCGTCGGAGCTTACCAAAAACTAGCAGGACCTAGCGCTGGAATTTACGAGAACTAGTCGGAACTAGTAAACCCAAAAGCCGGAGCTAGAAAAATCAACTCGGAGCTTAGCAAAAACACGCCGGAGGTAAAGACAAAACTCACCGGAGCTGACCAAAGCTAGTCGGACCTAGCATCGAATGTAACCAGAGCTACCCAAACCAAGCCGGACCTACTGTCGGACCTTGCAGTAGCTCAGAGCTAGAGTCGGACCTTGATAAAAAGGTGTTTTGGTGATATTCAAAACTTTTATCGTCAAAGCAAGTGTATTCACTACAAGCCAATGTATTCAGCAAACATAGGTCTTACAAAGCGCCGCCCTCTACTCTTCGGGACCCACGGCCCATTGCAGGTCGTGGGGCACACTCCAGCTCTGGAGCCCTCCTCTGTGGGAGCGAGGGCCCGATGCCAGAGGTCGCGTGGCAGCTCTGGAGCCCTCCTCGGTGGGAGCAAGGGTCCGAAGCCGGAGGACGCGTGGCAGCTCCAGAACCCTCCTTGGTGGAGCAAGGGCCTGGAGCCAGAGGACACGTGGTAGCTCCGGAGCCCTCCTCGGTGGAGCAAGGGCCCGGAGCCGGAGGACGCGAGGCAGCTCCGGAGCCCTCCTCGGTGGAGCAAGGGCCTAGAGCCGGAGGAAGCGAGGCAGCTCCGGAGCCCTCCTCGGTGGAGCAAGGGCCCAAAGCTGGAGGACGCGAGACAGTCCTGAAGTCCGCCTCAGCGGGGAGGCCGGGTCCGGAGCTTCTTCTTGTATGCGAGGGTACCCGGTCTTGCGGTTACCGACAGTGGACATAGTTGGAAGATATTCACACATGTGCAAGGTGTGAATGGACGTGGCTGCATGGTACCGAGGCGTGATGAAGAGATGTGGACATAAAGAATTGGTCAGAAAGGTCCAACCGACTATGTTATGGATTCAGGCTGCGGCTGAGTCGGGTTTGACTGAAATATGGAAAGATTTGAGTTGGTTACGATAGGATTTAATGTGGGTCACGAAGTTGAGTTGTTTTAGGAATGTGGGATACGTTCCTAAGGTGTTTGAAAGTCTTAAAATTGCTTCTTTCTGCATGTAGAAGAGTCTTGAGCAGTTATGGAAATTTTTGATTCGTGAATTGAGTAGGATTAGAGTCCTAGTTTGAGTTGAGTTGGCTTTCGGGCTGGTTATATAAGCAAGGGAGGCCAGAGCTCGTGGTGCACGACTTTGGAGCTGTTCCAATTGTGTTTTGATCAATAAAATTCATAGTTTGAAGGAACTTTTGTGCCTTGTTCATCCGACTTGTTTCAGACAAGTTTTTCTTGTCGAGTTTCTACATAGCACTACTTTGCTTTGGTGGTTTTATCATAACTCGAGTTTTATATATCCAATTGATGGGATTCTATTTGTCTTGTCTTCACAACTTGATTATCTATCATCTGTGAAAATTTCACGGTCATTGGATTTGTGGTTTCTGATCTACACGAGTTTCTTTGCAGTGTTGCGGAACTGTTTTTCTCGGGTAGACCAGATTGACATTTGTTCGATCTTTCAATCGTAACTTGAGTTTCCCTTGACGAATTTTCGTGATTCTTGTTGTGACATCTTCGTGACTTGATTATCCACAATCTATACTAGTTCTGTCACAATTGATCATGTTTAGATTAGTCGCACACACGATTTATTTAACAAATTACTTTTTTTGTCGAGGGGTTTTTGCTTCTGCTGAAAAAGTTTTAATCTACCATTCACCCCCCCTCTGGTAGATTTACACGTGTTCTTCAATCCTACAATTGGTATCAAAGCCTGGTTGCTCTAATCTTTTGATTTGCACGTGTTTTTGACTAATCCTCATGGAGAAATACTCGGCAAAACCTTGTGTGTTTTTTGGCATTGATTTTCAGGTTTGGAAGGCACGCATGGAAGTTTTTATCCAGGAGCAAGGCTTCACAATATGGAAAAAGGTGTACAAGCCTTACGACGTACATCTGAACGATCAAGTCGCGACTAAACTAAAGAGATGTCGGCAACAACAACAAAGCCTAGAACTTGATAATCCAAGGACTAACTCAGAGCAACTTTGATCGTGTTGCACACCTCCGATCGGCGTACGATGTGTGGAGAGCACTTTGTGACTACCATGAAGGATCCAACACGATCAAGGAGGTAAGGCAGGATATGTTCAAGAAAGAATATATGTGCTTTGAGATTCAACCAGGTGAGTCAATTGACGAAATATTTGCTCCCTTTAACAAAATTCTCAGCAACTTGCGTAGTGTTAATGTCAACTTTCAAATGCTGAGATTGCTAGGCAATTATTAAGTACATTAGACATGCAAATATGGGAGATAAAAGTAACATCTATTCATAAATCCACTATCATGGGTACACTTACATTAGATGTGCTTTATTCCAAGTTAAAAACTCATGAAATTGACATTATATCACGTAAGAAACCCAAAAAGTCCCTTGCATTTGTTTCTCAACGTGATAAGCCGAGCTCTAGCCAATCTTCATCTAGCAATACACTTGCTTTGCTGTCTTCACTAACTCTAAAACAGATTGAAGAATTTCTAGAAGAGGAGTTGGCACTCATCTCTAGTCGGTTCTCAAAAGCATTGCAAAATGTGAGAACTAGAAGGAGAGGAAGCTTCGGACCTCAACGATGCTTTGAATGTGGTAAGACATGACACTTTCGTACATATTGCCCTAACCTTTCAGGTCCTTCTACCTGTGATGAAAAGCAGAATAAATTCAAGTCTTCTTCTGGCAACACAACCTAGAAAAAGAAGCATTTTACAGGACGCAAACTGATAAACAGTTTCATCACCGCACTTCAAGAACTTGGCTCGAGTGCTGTATACATTGGAAGTGACGAAGATGAAGATGATCTAGCAAACCTGTGCTTCATGGCGGGCAAATCAAGATCAAGTATGGAGGATGCAGAACACAATAGTGACAACGAAGAGGTATGTCCTACTTGTGATAAAATGTGTGATGCTACTTTCTGTGCAACTGTTATTGTTAAGAAAAAGGACAAAAAGCTTAGTGACAATGCTGTTAAAATTGAGTCACTAGAATTTGAAATTAATCGTTTGAAAACCTTGATTCCTAGTGATGATTCTTGTTCCTCATGCGATTTAATATATGAACAATTGTCCTTCTTAAGAAGTGCACACTCCTCCACTCTTGATAAACTTGAGTTAGAGATTGAAAAGAACAAAAAGCTTGCTGCACTTAATGACAAAAAAACTTAAAAGATGCTTCTTTTTCTACAATTGATTTGCATTGTTCTACCTGTAATGATCTTGAAAAGAAACTAAAAGATGCTATGGATGAAATTTCAATACTGAACAATGATTTACGTGCTCATGAAGTTAAATATTATTCTAATTGCAAACTAAAAGGAAAAACTTCATGTGAAAACTGCCTAGAATTGTTAAGAAACTTGATGGCATGAATAGGACACTAGAGCAGTTTTGTATTGGAAACAAAAATCTAAACTTGCTGCTGAATTCATTCAAGTCTTGCAATGATAAACTAGTTTAGGTTCTGATTCCCATGATCATGCTAAAGCACATCCACCTAAAATTGTAAAGTCATTAGGAAGTGGTTTGATTAAACCAGTTCCTAAACCTAAAGAGGTGGTTTTTAAATCTGTACGAGTATTGTCATATTATGATTCAAATAAACATACTGCATGCTCATCTAGACATGAACACAAAGTTAAAATTCATTGTACCTATTGTGGTAGAGATGGTCATTTCATAGACTTTTGTTATAGAATAGCTAAACAACATAAAAGGAAAGAATGTAAGCTAGATCTTATAACTCTCGTGCAAATTTTGTTGCACATGCTAAACCGAATGTCAGGAACATGCAACATGCTGTTATGAGTCAAAAATATTCAAAGTTTACCTCCGGAGCTTCAGTTTTTACCTACGGAGCTTCAGTTTTTACCTCTGGACCTTCTGTTGTTACCTCCGGACCTTCTATTTTTGCCTTCGGAGCTACTGATTTTTGTGCTACACAAGTAACACCTCATAAGTCAGTAGTTGGGCACAAAAATCCTCAAACTTTGGCTCATAAACCTGTTGTTTTGTCGCAGCTTTCACGTGTTGTTCCTGCTGCACGTCCTGTGACTCAGTACTGGATTCCTAAATTCCTTTTGACTAACCCAGTATTGAGTCATCGACGTATTGTGCTTCTATGTAGGATACACGCTTGAGGAAGGAGAACATTTGGATTGTGGATTTAGGTTGCTCACGCCACATGACAGGTAACAAAGAATGGTTCTCCTCCCTCTCTTTTGTGTCACGTGTAGAGAATGTTACTTTTGCTGATAATTCTTAAACTACTAATTGCTAAAGGTTCGGTTAAAGTAAATGATCACTACACTTTGAAGGATGTGGCACTTGACAAAAATTTGAAATACAACTCACTACAGGAAACGGGCAATAAGACGTCGGTTCCAAAAAAGACCGTCGGGGCCGTCGGATTTAAATGCATATAAGCGTCGGTTTTAAGACCCGACATATATAATTTTATGAGTGTCTACCAGACGACGTATTCACTTAAATATGTCGGCTGCAGCACACTGAACAACGGTCTTTATGTTAAAGTTGTCGGTTATTTGTCAGATACTGACGACTTTATTAAGGCCGTCGGTTGGTGGGGTCTGGCCGACGGTTTTATTGTGGGCCCGACTAGTAGTGGAGATGGGACCCATTGTTGGAGGGTTATGGCTGTCGGTTCCTTAGGGAGGACCGATGGTGATAAGTTATTGGCGTCGGTTTTTGGATAACGACGGCCATAAGTGGGCCCGACTGACGCGGCGTTGTTGATGGCTCCTTAGATATACTAACAAATCATCCTCGGGAATGGCGCCAGAAATGCTTGTTGGTATTTCTTAACACCACGGATCATCTTCGGTAAAGAGATGAGATATGCAAGCGCACGGAAGATACCGTTGTAGCATTTCACCCATGAGTATTCCCAAGAGTATCGTATTTATCCCAAAGGAAGGCAATGGAGTAAAGTATATACTACTCTTATGGTCAAGCTATGGGATACTAATCCATTATCCAGACAGGGGGTAAGTTGATAATAGGGGTAGTGTGACATACACCTAGGCAATCTATTCTAAAGGGTAAATGGGTCCTAGAGGGAGATTGGATTGAGAGTTAGAGAGTTGCTCCTACAATGCTCCTAATACATATACATAGCCTAAGGTAGATACTAATGGTCATGTCAATGATGAATTCCTATGCAATGCTATTCAACACATCGGGCACGGTCTTACCCCTAGCAATACTAGGGAGACTCCCGCCAAGAGCCTGTGGCATAGCCGAACGTGAAGGATACAAAGAACAGATAGGGATGTCACCACCTACTGCCTACCTCTTCAATCCATGGGTCTACGAGACATCCAACGCTACTTAAATACCCTATACCATGCTAGCATACTAAGCAAATACCTTAGGAGCCATGGCACAAGCCATCCTAAGGCAATGACTAACCTAAACATCGTTGAACCAATGTTGAAGCATAGCATCAGTCATTCATATTAACATAATCATATCATAACTACATAGACTATAGTGGGGGTCTATAGTGTTTATGACCATAAGATGTGATCAAGAGAGTGAAATCATAAAGACTATACTTTCCACATACATGGACTCCACAATCAAACAAGAAATGCTTTGTCCAGGTATACGTATAAAAGAAGACTAAAGATAATACCTTTATTGAGCACAAAGTCACAAATACAAGAAGGAATACATAAGCCATACCTCTCCCAATGTGGAATTGGGAAGAGAGACTCCTTCTACTCCTTTCCCAATTTGGACTTGGGACTAGAGGCTCTCCTCTCTTCATCCTAACTCCTCTAAGGACTATGGAAGATAGTGTATACAATAGAATGATGCTCAAGTGGTGTGTGTTGAAGTGAGGGGCAGGGGGTCCTATTTATACCAGTGTTGAGGTCGGTTCCCGCCACCAAAAGCGCGCAAATCAGTCACCATTGACTCCAGGGAGCCGGGAGGAGCCAACACGTGGAGGCTGACCAAGTTTGGTGCAAAGACCAGGTAAGCCGACCCCCTGGTTCGGCCGACCTGGTCATTGCACCATTTCTCGTGTGCTTTCTCCAGGTGGCTGTCAGGTGGGTCCCATTGATGTATATGGGTTATACACCGTTGTATCTCCTCGGATACTTCTGTTTGTGCCATTTGATCCATGGGATGCCACGTGGCTTCGCCTGATTGGCTGGGATGATATTTTATAGGATTTGTCCCTCTACATTTCCTCATTTCCTGCATAAAATGCTGCATACACATATTTCTCCAAGTCCAAGTGGAATTGGGTTAGATAGAAAGGTAATGTGTGCAATAAATTACAAATCCTTCACATAATTTAGTTAAATTGACGGATGAATTTTGGTATATAACAACCGTCAACAAACTCCCCCAAGCTTATCCTTTGCTCGTCCTGAGCAAAGTTAAGACTTTAGGTTGATGATGAGGAGTTGCTACAATATCTTATTTTCAAAAGTATCTAATGCACAACAAGATACTCTACCTAGTATTGCAGAAATTTGTTATGATACCCTACCTTTCTTAAGTTATCATGGGGCTTATGCTTTTTCATATTCATGAGTAGTTGAAAGGTAGAATAGCAAATGGAGCAAACATAGCCTGTGACGCCCGGTTTCGAAAAATGAGCCAAGCTAACGCATATGTGTGCCCAGGATGTTCAACACACATACACGAGTGCAATCACAAAAGAGTATACAGAAAATTACCACAGAACAAGATTAATTAACCAAATTTTATTACACAAGCCATATTATCCTCGATTACAACCTCTAATGAATATTTATGACAAGTTCAACTAATGCAGCGGAAATAAACTAAATAAGCAACTAAGCAAACTAAGCATAAGGGATAGCGCAGCTCCAATAAACGCCACAGGCAAAGCTGACGGTAGACACGGCCTAGAACTCCGCATTATCACCATTAAACTCCCAATCCTGACTTGCAACTATTGGGTGGGGGATTGCAAGAGTGAGTACATGTCGTACTCAGCAAGTGTGGAAAGTATGACATGTGGCTGATTCAAATGACGACAATAATAATGACAAAGTGCTGAAAAGTACATTAAAACATTGGAAAAGCAATGCATTATATTTATATGAATCGAACCCATCATAATCATAAGTAATATCATAATATCAATCCACAATGCACCATCCTCATCAATAATTCCAGATTTCACCATTTGCCAATAACCATATTCAATACTAGAAATTAATCCATAATCATAATAACAACCATAACCATCCCAAATACCATTACAATACCAAGTTCCCTCTAATCATGGAAGTTGTCCAGGTGCTCATAACCGGGAGCACAGCTATCATGATAATTTTATTAGACTCTGCAGAGTTTGTACCTCTTTACCCACGTGTTCGTGATTTTATCACCTTTCGGTGACTAAGAATCTCCCTTATGCCCATGACCTGCCGATCATATTACACACTTCCGTTGGTGTGTGGCCAAGAGATCACAAAATAGCCTTTACAAAGGGATTACTAGCCTATTTAGACCCCACTGAGGTTTCACCGGTGGCGATGTTCCCCGCAGAGCACATCTTCAACCAAGGGCCCCCTCTTGAGCCATTCGGATCCCAGGGTAGTCCCGCCAATCATCAACAAACCCAATCCGACTACCCCTTCCCCGAGCATCCACAATGGTCCAAACAACACTAGCAAAGCCCTAATTAATCAGCTACGCCGCACCCATACTTGGGCTCATGGTGGCACTGTAGTCCTGGCTTATTCTCGCATGAACCGGTCCTTAGATATAAGGCAAGCAAACCACCACAACATCCAACCCATCCACATACCAGGCTTGCTTAGATCACCCATTACCATATCATATTTAACCAGTTCATATCAACCATAATCTCATCCAGGCATAATTAAATTGAGTGGTATAGTTGGTTTCCCATCCCAGTTGATTAAGCAAAGCAAAAGGTAAAAAGCCCTCCCCGACTCTCTACCATATATTCCAGGTGACAAGGGTGGTTTAACAATTCTAGTAAACTTCCTACCATAGGGTTCCCATGAAATTGACACAATCATGCAGTTTTACAGACAAAACATTTATTTTAAAACAGGATCAATATGCTTCAAGGACACTTGCCTTGCTCTTGCTGTTGATTAGGGTCAAAGCCTTCAAACTCTTGGTGCTGGAGATACTTCGCGGCACTCTCTAGCGCAAATCCGTCTAATCCACACAATAAACATACAAGACAAGAAACACAATCAAAGAGTGCACAAATATTACTCAATATGACATGGCATGCATGATTGATGCAAATGCAAGGTAGAACTTGTTACTAGATTGCTTTTAATGATCAATAACTAGTTATAATAGATTTTATCAAATTTATACAGGTTTGGGGTTGATTCAAATCAAATTTTAGAATTAATTTGATGCAATTTAACCAGGAAGATCGGACTAGTCCGCTAGGGACCGGACAAGTCTGCACTCTGCGAGATCAGTAGATTAGGGTTTTCTAGATCGACGTAAATTTGGAGATTAGGGGTTGAATTCATGTAAGGAAAAGATAATAGAAGGTATACCAGGTGTTTAGAACTCCAATGAATCAAGAAACTTGGAGGTAACACTTGGATCTTGGTGATCTAGGGTTGGTGATGAACTTGGGGATGAATTGGTGGTGAAGAACGGAAACTTGGTGGAGATCTCGATCCTCTTTCATTTCCTCCTCTTCTTCTTCTTGCATGGGATCTTCTCCTCCCTCCTTGATGGTGGATCCCCACAAACTAGGGTTTGGGTGGGTGGAAAAGTGGTGAATAGATGTCAATCCAAGGGGTGGGGCTGTTTATATAGAGGTGAAGGCTAGGGTTAGATGGATTTCGAGTTTTGGGATGAGTAGATGCCGGTTTAGAGTCCCACATGGGCTCTAAAAGAGTTAGGCACGACGTCCCTAGGACCACTTAACATGAAACCGAAGAAACAAGTCGTAAAATAAAATATCAATTCGGAGTTGCGAAATATCGAACAAGTCCGTAAAGGACCGGACTAGTCCGAAGTCGTCCAGAGAGAAAATCGGACAAGTTTGGCCAAACATCGGACAAGTCCGACTTCAAACAGAGAGGAAATCGGACAAGTCCGCTGGAACACCGGACTAGGCCGGGAAAGTCCAAGGACTTAGCAAATTTTCAAGGATTCTTGGAATATCGGACTAGTCCGCACAAAATCGGACAAGTCCGAAAGTTTCAGTGCCAAAAATCGGACTAGTCCGCAGCAAAAACGGACAAGTCCGTTTTTAGTCAGAGAGAAATCGGACTAGTCCTCAGTAAAATCAGACTAGTCTGCACTTTGTTGCTTTTTTTAAGTGCGGTTTGTTCCAAATCAATTTTAAATGCTCCGAATCAATTTTAAACTCGTTCCTCTTTATGTGGATCAATGTTAAACATGTATATAAGTGTATGTAGGGCACGATGCATGAAAATGAGGGTGTTACAAACCTACCCCTCTTAAAATGAATCTCGCCCTCGAGATTCGATGCGGATGAGAAGAGATAGGGAAATTCCTTCTTGAGATCATCCTCCAATTCCCACGTCGCTTCTTTTTTGGTGTGGTGCTTCCATTGAACTTTACACCATCTAATAACCTTGTTCCTTGTGACTCTCTCCTTGGTTTCCAAGATTTTGATCGGTTGCTCGGCATAAGTCAAATCTTCCTCTAGCTCCAATCCTTCCATTGGCACTTGTTCTTCCGGTACTCTCAAACACTTCTTGAGCTGGGAAATATGAAAGACATCATGGACGTCTGAGAGATGAGCTAGCATCTCCGACTTATATGCTACTTCTCCTCTTTTGTCCAAAATCTTGAATGGTCCAATATAACGAGGTGCGAGCTTGCCTCTCATGTTAAACCTCTTATGACCTCTTATCGGCGACACCTTGAGGTAAACAAAATCCCCTTTTTTGAAGGCTAATTTTCTTCTCCTATTGTCCGCATAGCCTTTTTGCCTGGATTGGGCAGCCCTCAAGTTTTCACGAATTATTCGGACTTGCTTTTCGGCTTCTTGCAACACATCTGGACCAAATACTTGAGTTTCTCCTGCCTCATTCCAGAATAAAGGTGTCCTACACTTTCTCCCATAAAGCGCTTCATACGGTGACATTTTCAAGCTTGCTTGGTAACTATTGTTGCATGAAAATTCTGCGTATGGCAAGATTTTGTCCCAACTTTTCCCATGCTTCAAAGCACAAGCTCTTAACATGTCCTCCAAAATCTGATTGGTCCTCTCGGTTTGTCCATCCGTTTGAGGATGATATGCCGAACTAAAATTCAACCTCGTTCCCAAAGCTTCATGCAACTTTTGCCAAAATCTGGAAGTGAATTGAGAACATCTATCCGAGACTATCTTCTTAGGGACTCCATGTCGACACACAATATGCTCCATGTATATTTCGGCCAATCGTGTAGCTGTATACTTGGTCTTTACAGGGACAAAATGAGTTGACTTGGTTAAGCGATCCACAATTACCCAAATTGAGTCATACCCGGACTGAGTACGTGGTAACACAACTATGAAATCCATTCCAATTCATTCCCACTTCCATTCTGGGATCTTCAATGGTTGCAATAGTCCGGCTGGCCTTTGATGTTCCGCCTTGACTCGTTGGCACAAATCACACAATGCTACGTGTTCAGCTATGTCCCTCTGAATGCTGTCCCACCCATAGCAAGCCTTCAAGTCTTTGTACATCTTCGTACAACCAGGGTGAATCGAGTACGGTGAGTCATGTGCCTCCTTTAGTATTGTCTCCCGAATATGCTTCACATTAGGCACAACGATTCTCATTCCAAGCCATAGGGTACCATGTTCATCCTTGTCAAATCTGAATTCTCTCCCTTCTTCGGTCCTTTCCTTGATTCCCTTGATCTCCTCATCCGTGGTTTGTGCATCTCGAATTTCTTGCTCCAAGGTTGGATTTAACTCCATCATCTCCATCTCATTTACAAACCCGAGGTTCAACCGTTCAAACTCCCTGCATAACTCGGATGGTAACTCTCGAACTGTGAGTTGATGACTTACTCATTTTCTGCTCAAAGCATCGGCCACTACATTGGCTTTTCCCGGATGATAGTCGATCCCCAAATCATCATCTTTGATGAGCTCCAACCATCTTTGTTGCCTCAAGTTCAGATCCGTTTGTGTGAAAATATACTTAAGACTCTTGTGATCGGTATAAATTTCACACCTATGTCCATGAATGTAGTGTCTCCAAATCTTGAATGCATGTACCACGGATGCTAGTTCAAGATCATGTGTTGGGTAATTCTTCTCATGTTTCTTCAATTGTCTTGATGTGTAGGCGACCACTTGACCTTCTTGCATCAATACACATCCAAGTCCTTGTCTCGATGAATCACAATAAATATCAAAACTCTTGCTCACATCCGACAGTACCAAAACTGGGGCTGTTGTTAACCTCTTCTTCAACTCCTCAAAACTTTTTTGACAAGCTTGAGTCCATCTAAAAGCCTTTCCCTTCATTAGAAATTCCGTCATTGGCTTGGATATCTTGGAGAAGTCCTTGATGAATCTACGGTAATATCCAGCCATCCCAAGAAAACTCCTTATTTCCTTAACATATTGCGGTGGTTCCCACTTCAACACATCTCTCACTTTTCTGGGGTCAACCTATACTCCTCCTCTTGAGATTATATGACCCAAAAACGACACCTCTTTAAACCAAAACTGACACTTGTTGAACTTGGCATACAATTGATGCTACCTCAATTTCTGCAACGTAAGCCTCAAGTGTTCCTCATGTTCTTTCTCATCCTTCGAGTAGATCATAATATCATCAATAAACACCACAATGAACTTATCCAAGTACTCCATGAATACCTTATTCATGAGGTACATAAAGTAGGCAGGTGCATTTGTCAATCCAAAAGACATCATGGTGTACTCATAAGATCCATACTGTGTCCTAAAAGTTGTCTTGGGTATGTCCGACTATCTAATCTTCATTTGAAAGTAACCTGACCTCACATCAATCTTGGAAAACACACAGGCACCTTTCATCTGATCAAACAAATCCTCTATACGGGGCAAGGTGTACTTGTTCTTGATTGTTACCTCGTTGAGAGCTCGATAATCTACACACATCCTTTGGGATCCATCCTTCTTGTCCACAAACAGCACAGGCGCTCCCCAAGGTGAAGAACTAGGGCGAATAAAACCCTTCTCTAATTGCTATTGAATTTGCTTCTTGAGCTCCGCTAATTCCAAAGGAGGCATCCTATACGGCCTCTTAGCTATAGGTGCAGTTCCAGGTATTAAATCAATAACAAACTCAATGTCTCGATCAGGTGGCATACCTGGCAACTCATCCGGAAAAACATCCAAAAATTTACACACCACTGGAATCTCCTCAATTGCGGCACCGTCCATATGATTCAGCATCAATTGCTTTGGTGCGGTTTGAGATGCTTCAAATTCTACGGTGATCCCTTCTTCGTTGGTCAACTTCACCGTCTTTGTGGCACACTCAATAACTCCATTGTGCTTCCTCAACCACTCCATACCAAGTATAATGTCCAATCCTTGAAAATCCAAAACAATGAGGTTGGCGGAGAAGTCTACCCCCCTTATTCTAAGGCTTACTTTTGGACATACTATATTTGTCCTCATCTCTCCTCCAGGAGACTTAACCAATAGAGTAAACTTCATATGAGAGATAGGCAAACTATACTTAGCAACATACTTCGATGCAATGAATGAATGCGATGCTCCAGAATCAAATAACATAGTCGTGGGGTTGGAGTTTGCGAGAAACATACCAATGACCGCGTCATCCGCTTGTTGAGCATCCTCTGTAGACACATGGTTCATGTTGCCATGAGCAAAATTCTGCTGTCCATGGCTTCCTTGTGGCGCTCCATCATTGGGTCTTGGGTTTTGCCTCGGTGCATTGCTTCCTTGACCAAGGCCTGACTTAGGACATTGATGCACAAAGTGTCCAGCTTCTCCACAAGTATAGCACTTCTTAACTCCACCAGCATTATTGGGACGAGCTTGGTTTTGAACATTTGCAGCAGGAAAATTAGCACGAGGTGCATAAGTCATTGGAGGCCTAGGTGCTTGCATAACAGGGCGCTGCTGCACAAACTGAGTTGGGCGTGGTGCATAACCAGGGCGCTGAGCAGGAATAGAGGAGCTGTAATAGGGCGCATTGGGTGGTACAAGGCGAGCGCACGTTACTTACATGTTTCTATCCTTGATATGGCGCCTTCCTCTTGATTTCTTGCTCCATCTCACAGATCTTGTTCTCAACCACAATTGCTTTATCCACAAGCTTCTGAAAATTGGCATAATCGCAGTTGAGTAGTTGCAGTTGGATTTCATTGTTCAAGCCCCTCATGAACAAGTATTGCTTCCGGCTATCCCGACTCACATCCTCAGGCGCATACCTTGAGAGTTGAGTGAACTTATTGAGATATTCACTCACGCTTGATCTTCCTTGCCTTAAATTTTCAAATTCTTGCCTCTTCAAGATCATAACACCCTCCAGCACATAATGGGAATGGAAACTCTCCTTGAATTCCGCCCAGGTAATCCTCTCTTGATTCTCGTGAGCATTGCAATAAGCATCCCACCAATCCGGAGCCGCTCCAACTAGTTGATGAGAAGCAAACAAGACCTTCTCCCGGTCACTGCATTGGACAATAGCTAGCTTCTTCTCCATGGACTTGAACCAATCATCCGCATCCATAGGGTCAGCAGCTTGAGCAATGGTTGGCTGCCTAGTCCTCATAAACTCTCCCAATCGGTTATGAGGAGGCGGGGGTGGCGGTGGAGGCATGTGGGGCTGATTGTTGATGTTGCCAACCTACAACTGTCCCATTGTTTGTATCATGGTCTGCATGAGCTGGTTTTGCATAGACAATAGCTGCTCAATGTTGATAGCTCCCTGAGTAGATCCTTGTCCAATGTTATTCTGAGGCACTCCATTGTTCTCCTCCTCATCATTGCCATCCCTCTGGTTGCGAGTCCTCACCATCTGAAGAAAAGCAATAGGTAAGAATTAGAGAACGTCTCCAACTATATGCATCAAGGGATATGAAACTAAACAGCTAGCTACACTAGCCTAGGTGGACATGGCAATGCTAAAGCATCCCAAAATCCTCTATTAAGCACGCAAGCAAGCAATATATACAGCAAACAACACTCCAAACAAAAACACATCGATTCCTGAGTGCTCCTATGTGCTCTAGAGTGTCCATTCTATCTAGGCTGCATCCTACGGTCAACCTGTGGCTCTGATACCAATCTGTGACGTACGGTTCCGAAAAATGAACCAAGCTAACGCATATGTGTGCCCAGGATGTTCAACACACATACACGAGTGCAATCACAAAAGAGTATACAGAAAATTACCACAAAACAAGATTAATTAACCAAATTTTATTACACAAGCCATATTATCCTCGATTACAACCTCTAATGAATATTTATGACAAGTTCAACTAATGCAGCGGAAATAAACTAAATAAGCAACTAAGCAAACTAAGCATAAGGGATAGCGCAGCTCCAATAAATGCCACAGACAAAGCTGACGGTAGACACAGCCTAGAACTCCGCATTATCACCATTAAACTCCCAATCTTGACCTGCAACTGTTGGGTGGGGGATTGCAAGAGTGAGTACATGTCGTACTCAGCAAGTGTGGAAAGTATGACATGTGGCTGATTCAAATGACAACAATAATAATGGCAAAGTGCTAAAAAGTACATTAAAACATTGGAAAAGCAATGTATTATATTTATATGAATCAAACCCATCATAATCATAAGTAATATCATAATACCAATCCACAATTCACCATTCTCATCAATAATTCCAGATTTCACCATTTGCCAATAAGCATATTCAATACTAGAAATTAATCCATAACCATAATACCAACCATAACCATCCCAAATACCATCCCAATACCAAATTCCCTCTAATCATGGAAGTTGTCCAGGTGCTCATAACCGGGAGCACAGCTATCATGATAGTTTTATTAGACTCTGCAGAGTTTGTACCTCTTTAGAAATGTGTTTGTGATTTCATCACCTTTCGGTGACTAAGAATTTCCCTTATGCCCATGACCCGTCGGTCATATTAGACACTTCTGATGGTGTGTGGCCAAGAGATCACAAAATAGCCTTTACAAAGGGATTACTAGCCTATTTAGACCCCACTGAGGTTTCACCGGTGGCGATGTCTCCCGCAGAGCACATCTTCAACCAAGGGCCCCCTCTTGAGCCATTCGGATCCCAGGGTAGTCCCGCCAATCATCAACAAACCCAATCCGACTACCCCTTCCCCGAGCATCCACAATGGTCCAAACAGCACTAGCAAAGCCCTAATTAATCAGCTACGCCGCACCCATACTTGGCCTCATGGTGGCACTGTAGTCCTGGCTTATTCTCGCATGAACCGGTCCTTAGATCTAAAGCAAGCAAACCACCATAACATCCAACCCATCCACATACCAGGCTTGCTTAGATCACCCATTACCATATCATATTTAACCAGTTCATGTCAACCATAATCTCATCCAGGCATAATTAAATTGAGTGGTATAGTTGGTTTCCCATCGCAGTTGATTAAGCGAAGCAAAAGGTAAAAAGCCCTCCCCGACTCTCTACCATATATTCCAGGTGACAAGGGTGGTTTAACAATTCTAGTAAACTTCCTACCATAGGGTTCCCATCAAATTTACACAAGCATGCAGTTTTACAGACAAAACATTTATTTTAAAATAGGATCAATATGCTTCAAGGACACTTGCCTTGCTCTTGTTGTTGATTAGGGTCAAAGCATTCAAACTCTTGGTGCTGGAGATCCTCCCCGGCACTCTCTAGTGCAAATCTGTCTAATCCACACAATAAACATACAAGACAAGAAACACAATCAAAGAGTGCACAAATGTTACTCAATATGCCATGACATGCATGATTGATGCAAATGCAAGGTAGAACTTGTTACTAGATTGCTTTTAATGATCAGTAACTAGTTCTAATAGATTTTAACAAGTTTATACAGGTTTGGGGTTGATTCAAATCAAATTTTAGAATTAATTTGATGCAATTTAACCAGGAAGATCAGACTAGTCTGCTAGGGACCAGACAAGTCCGCACTCTACGAGATCAGCAGATTAGGGTTTTCCAGATCGACGTAAATTCAGAGCTTAGGGGTTGAATTCACATAAGGAATAGATAATAGAAGGTATACCAGGTGTTTAGAACTCCAATGAATCAAGAAACTTGGAGGTAACACTTGTATCTTGGTGATCTAGGGTTGGTGATGAACTTGGGGATGAATTGGTGGTGAAGAACAAAAACTTGGTGGAGATCTCGATCCTCTTTCGTTTCCTCCTCTTCTTCTTCTTGCTTGGGATCTTCTCCTCCCTCCTTGATGGTGGCTCCCCACGAACTAGGGTTTGGGTGGGTGGAAAAGTGGTGAATAGATGTCAATCCAAGGGGTGGGGCTGTTTATATGGAGGTGGAGGCTAGGGTTAGATGGATTTCGAGTTTTGGGATGAGTAGAGGCCAGTTTAGAGTCCCACATGGGCTCTAAAAGAGTTAGGCACGACGTCCCTAGGCCCACTTAATGTGAAAACCAAGAAACAAGTCGTAAAACAAAAGATCAATTTAGAGTCGCGAAATATCGGACAAGTCCGAAAAGGACCGGACTAGTCCGAAGTCGTCCAGAGAGAAAATCGGACAAGTCTGGCCAAACATCGGACAAGTCCGACTTTAAACAGAGAGGAAATCGGACAAGTCCGCTAGAACACCAGACTAATCCGGGAAAGTCCAAGGACTTAGCAAATTTTCAAGGATTCTTGGAATATCGGACTAGTCCGCACAAAATCGGACAAGTCCGAAAGTTTCAAGTGCCAAAAATCGGACTAGTCTGCAGCAAAAACGGACAAGTCCATTTTTAGTCAAAGAGAAATCGGACTAGTCCTCAGTAAAATCAGACTAGTCCGCACTTTCCTGCTTTTTTAAGTGTGGTTTGTTCCAAATCAATTTTAAATGCTCTGAATCAATTTTGAACTCGTTCCTCTTTATGTGGATCAATGTTAAACATGTATATGAGTGTATGTAGGGCATGATGCATGAAAATGAGGGTGTTACACATAGCCTAGAAATCATGTTCCACTTAAATCCCGGAGAATTCAATTTAGATATTAAGTACCTCAATTTGATTCTCTCAGTCACTCCTTTGTGGATAGTGGAAATATTTCCTCACCAAAGCATTGCGCCTCTACTATTCCTACTCATTAAATATGGCTTGTATGTGGAGCTTGGTAAGGAAAGTAAGTAGGCATATTTGCATCACATATATTGCTAAGTCAAAAGAGTAAGCCTTAGGAGAATTCAAATTGAAACTTTTTGATTCAAGACTAGTGCATGTGTGATGGAGTGGAAGTGGATGTGGATACTTTAGATAACTCCTTTTGGTGTAATCTCTTTTTCTTTTGCAGAGATGAAACATGGCTACTTTTCTTTTCTCTTTTTTTTCTCATGCTTATGATGTAAGCATGCTTTTTGCTTTTTTTTTTTGTAGCCATGTCTTCTACTCCCTTTCTTTGCAATGAATTTTGAAGAGAGTGCTAAACATGAATAACATGGAGCTTCTCTTTTTGTTGCGGTATGCTGGATATGATGGACGTTTTGTTTACTTCTAGTGTAGATGTATAGCATGTTCAAGTGAAGTCTTGAATTCAAAAAGAGTTGAATGATTTCTCACATAGGTCTATACTAGTTTGACTAGGCTCAATGTGAAAGCAAATAACATATGCATAAGGTTTTGTCTATGTATGGAGATCATATGGCTTTGGTAGGTATTTCCAATCAATTGAAGGAAACTTAAATCTTTTTAGAATTTCTCCGGAAATCTAAGTTTTACTTTCAAACTAGGACTAGCAGCCCTATTACCAATTCTAGTCTTGCAACAACCTAGAATTAGATTAAGCTTTTGCTACCCACAACTTCCAAATTAAGGTAAAAGTATTTCAAACCAATGAAAGAAATATTCGGAGAGTAGCAAGTTGTAAACTAGAGACTTGGGAAAATAAAACAGAGCAACTATTCATCATTTCATCTATGTGAATTTTAAATCATTCTTACCGCACATCTTTATTTGATGGAAGCAAATCTAACCTATTTTTATATTTTTTTAGATGCATGGTGGATGGTGGATGAATGGAAAGTAAATATGCAATAGATGATTTGAAATAAAAATGCAGTGGGTGTGATACAAGTTACCTCAAGTGGGGGTCCTCCCCCAAGCTTATTCTTGATAAAGGTCCGTGATAGGGGTTGAAACCCTAACGACGGAGGTAGGCCATGAGTTGGCCTATCCTTGTTGCAGCGTGGCTTTGACAATGGAGGGTTGAGTGTTGATTGTTATGTTGCCTCCCATGGACACCATGAGTGTGGTTGAATAGAGTGTTTTCGATGTTGACCGTCCGCACATCAGGGTCTCCATGTGTTGGGTGTGATTTGTCATTCTTTGGCTAAGATAATGATAACCTTTTAGATCCAAAGGAATGACATGCACTTAACATACATTGAGTATGTTCGTCATTCTTTGGCTAAGGTGTATCATATCTTTTTGCCATAAGGAAGTGACATGTGCCCAACATGCATTGGGTATAATCAATTGTTCTTTGGGTAAGGTACAACATACCTTCTAGCCACAAAGGAATGACATGCACTCAAAATGGGTTGAGTGTGATCTGTTGTTCCTTGGCTAAGGCATGACATACCCACTAGCCACATAGGAACAACTTGCACCCAATATAAATTGGGTGTGATCTTGTCATTCCTTGGTCATGGTACATCATAACTCTTAGCCACATAGGAATAACTTGTACCCAATGATAGTGGCAAATCCCTTGAGCTTGAATGAGTGCTTAAAATAGTTGAGAGCATAATGCTCTCACCCATTCATGGCAGCTCATTGGATGCTCATGGAGGATTCCCATTTCAAATCTCTAGCCTCGTATAGTTATGATTGACCTTCGGGCATAATTTCTAATAGGTAGCAACCATCCTCTTTTACTCCTTGGCCAAGAGATGTTGAAATGGGATCCTCTAGGGATCCCAACAATTAGCTTCTTGAATGTCTGCATAGTAATATTACTCCCACAAACTTCCTCTCTTGGGATGGTTAGCTCCCGATACTTGTACAAATGAACGTTCGAGTTAGGTAACCGAACTTTCATTTGTACATACGGGGAAGAACAAAATCAAATATGCATTGGATCCAATTTCAAGTGTATATATGATCAATGTGTTATTCATTGATAAGAGTGGAGCTTTATGGATAATTCATGTTGCATATTTTCTAAAGCTCCTACTCATAGCAATGCATGTGATAGAAATACACTATATGGATCCCACACCTTTGAAAGTTTCTAACCATCTTAGCTTTCAAGAGCAAATTTTTTATCATTTAGACCATGACATACAACATTATCAATTTTATCCTCCTGAACCTCACTAGGAATTTGAAATTTAGTGACTCCTCCTAAAAATGCAATTCAATTTCGGAGCAAGGATATCACTTATTCCTAGGAATTTGAAATCTAGTGACACCATCTATGCATGAAGCTCAATTCAAAATTTTGGTTGTCACTATGCCCAAGTTTTTATATGCCAATTCACCAATTAAGTCATGCCCAAAAGTTTTGTTTTCTAAACCTCGACAAAAATGACTAAGTTTACAAAACAATTCTTAAAGGATTCTAGGTACTTATTTGAGATTTTTCCAAGTAAGGTGGGATTTCCTTTTGGAGATCCAAAATTCAATACCCACGCTTACTCTTGTGAGGATGCATGAGAATTGAATGATGAGAAAGTGTCAATCTTCCTCACAAATGCAAGCAAATACATTCAATTCTATGGCAAACCAAACAATGGAAAATTCTAAACTCATACCTCATTTGGAGATCAGTTGGTGACGAAGGTCTTTGTGTGAGAAACTCACAACCTTGATTTTTGGCGTAGGCTTGATGGTTGATGTCAAATGCCAAGTTGAGGTTGGATTTGGCGATGGATTTGGTTCTGGCTCCTCCATTGGGTCATCCTCTTGAACATTTCTCTTCCTCAAACTCAAAATGAGTTTGAAGGAGAGAAGTGTTCTCAAATCCTCCCAATGGTGACTTGAGCTTGATGAAACCTTCCACTTTCTTGCCAAACCACCTCTTCACAATTTTGACCTAGCTGCACTTTAATCAAGAACACACAAAAAAACTCGAAAACGGGTTACGTTAGCCAAAATCAAATTGAACCCAATTTTCAAATTGTCTTGCCCAGCTTGAAATAACTTGTAAATGCAATGAGGGTCAAAGCAAATCTTTTTGGTTCGAACTAGGAAGATAAATTCAAGTGGTCATGCATGTAGTTCATATCCAATCAAATTTCTCCCCTAATTCAAATTTTAGTTTTATGATGTTTGGAAATTTTACTTTCCAACACGCAAGTGTGGAATTTCAAACATGCAAATGCAAGGGTTAATGCAATTTGGAAAACAAATATGAGATAACTACCAATTAACCTATTGGCAAGGACTCACCAAATATTTGAAATCCGGTGAGTGATAACTAGCAATTAACCTATTGGTGAGGACTCACCGAATTTTTGAAGTCCGATGAGCAGGACTTACCTCTGTTCTGTCCAGCACGGTGATTTGTTGTCCAATCCCGAAGTTGAAGATGTGGATGATTTCTTCTGTTTTGACATGCCAAACTCATTTGGCTCTCATTTGGACATGTGGGCCACATGGTGGCCCTAGCCTCTCCCCGTTGTATTTATATAGACATGTTGTTGTAGTGACGGGTTCTCCCTCTTGAATGTATTCCTTCATGAGCATGGTGAGGCTTTGTCCTTCTTAGGGGTGCTACTCTGACCATATTGATATTCCATTGAATCGACCCATACCTTGATCATGGATCAAAGGCTTCCTTGGGCATGATGACCTGTGGACTCCACAATCAAACAAGAAACGCTTCATCCACAATGTCACTTGCCCTAAGTTGAATGGGTTTGGTCGAAGTGTGGGAATACCAACAAGTGATGTGGGATATCTTGGACTTTGAATGCTCCTTAAGTTCTTGTCCTTGGCCAAGATCTTCATGTGAATGTTGTCTTGATTTCTGCTTGGCCAAGATACTTCAAGGTAGGCTAGTTGAACTTAAATCCCTTGGAGAGTCATAGCCTCCTTGAATACAAGGGTGATGTTAATTCCACCCTTGACCTCCTTGTGAATGGTAGCCATTGGAGTTGTTGTTTGAAAAAGGTCCTCATGGGTCTTAGGGAAATAATTCCCATGCATCCTATGATGACATGGATTTTCACAAATCATGTGAATATCCATGACTTGGATTATACAAACAAATCTCCAATGACTTGGATATTTATGACACTTCAATGGGAGGTGTAGTTCCATAACTAGCATACCCACCTTGTGAAGTGGTGTGCATGACAAGCTATGGGAACTCGAGCATTCTTCAATCCACCCCTTGAGTGGAGACCTTCTTCTCATCCATGATGAATGAAAATAGGACTCCTTCAGCTCCAGCATGAATGTGGTCATGGATTGGTGGAGCCAACCCATGACACGAGTGTTGGATTAAGAGCCAGCTATCCACCCCATGGTGGAGGCAAACCAAGAAGAACTTCTTGGAGCCTTCCCCAATCTTGGGTATGGATGACTTTGGCTCCTACTGAAAGCTGAAATTTTCCCGCAAAAAGGCAATGGTGTTGCCTAGTGGACATTTATTAAGGTACGCCTTAAATCATCTTGCAGTTTAGCACTTGTGTCCTCGTTGGCCATCCCATACAATGGGATGGCCAACACTACCCTGTTTTCACACAAAGTAGAAAAAAAAACAATGGTAATCCTGTCTAATAACTATTAGTACATATAGCTTAATCACAAGTGATAGATATCCTTCACTTCCTTTGCCTTCCCCGGCAACGGCACCAGAAATGCTTGTTGACGGCTCCTAAGATATACTAACAAATCATCCCCGACAATGGCGCCAGAAATGCTTGTTGGTATTTCATAACACCACGGATCATCTCCGGTAAAGAGATGAGATCTGCAAGCACATGGAAGATACCGTTGTAGCATTTCACCCATGAGTATTCCCAAGGGTACCGTATTTATCCCAAAGGAAGGCAATGGAGTAAAGTATATACTACTCTTATGGTCAAGGTATGGGATACTAATCCATTATCCGGACAGGGGGTAAGTTGATAATAGGGGTAGTGTGACATACACCTAGGCATTCTATTCTAAAGGGTAAAATGGGTCCTAGAGGGAGATTGGATTGAGAGTAAGAGAGTTGCTCCTACAATGCTCCTGATACATATACATAACCTAAGGTAGATACTAATGGTCATGTCAATGATGAATTCCTATGCAATGCTATTCAACACATTGGGCACGGGCTTACCCCTAGCAATACTAGGGCGACTGCCGCCAAGAGCCTGTGGCATAGCCGAACGTGGAGGATTACAAAGAACAGATAGGGCTGTCACCACCTACTTCCTACCTCTTCAATCTGTGGGTCTACGAGACATCCAACGCTACTTAAATACCCTAGCACCATGCTAGCATACTAAGCAAATACCTTAGGAGCCATGGCACAAGCCATCCTAAGGCAATGACTAACCTAAACATCGTTGAACCAATGTTGAAGCATAGCATCAGTCATTAATATTAACATAATCATATCATAACTACATAGACTATAGTGGGGGTCTATAGTGTTTATTACCATAATATGTGATCATGAGAGTGAAATCATAAAGACTATACCTTCCACATACATGGACAATCAAACAAGAACACTTTGTCCAAGTATACGTATAAAAGAAGACTAAAGATAATATCTTTATTGAGCATAAAGTCACAAATACAAGAAGGAATACATAAGCTATACCTTTCCCAATGTGGAATTGGGAAGAGAGACTCCTTCTACTCCTTTCCCAATTTGGACTTGGGACTAGAGGCTCTCCTCTCTACATCCTAACTCCTCTAAGGACTATGGAAGATAGTGTATACAATAGAATGATGCTCAAGTGGTGTGTGTTGAAGTGAGGGGTAGGGGTCCTATTTATACTAGTGTTGAGGTCGGTTCCCGCCACCAAAAGCGTGCAAATCAGTTACCATTGACTCCTGGGAGCCGGGAGGAGCCAACACGTGGAGGCTGACCGAGTTTGGTGCAAAGACCGGGTTGGCCGACCCCCTAGTTCGACCGACCTGGTCATTGCACCGTTTCTCGTGTGCTTTCTCCAGGTGGCTGCTAGGTGGGTCCCATTGATGTATATGGGTGATACACCATTGGATCTCCTCGGATACTTCTATTTTTGGGCCATTTGATCCATGGGATGCCACATGCCGTCGCCTGATTGGCTGGGATGATATCTTATAGGATTGGTCCCTCTACATTTCCTCATTTCCTGCATAAAATGTTGCATACACATATTTCTCCAAGTCCAAGTGGAATTGGCTTAGATAGAAAGGTGATGTGTGCAAGAAATGACAAATCCTTCACATAATTGAGTTAAATTAACAGATGAAATTAGTATATAGCAGCCGTCAACAGGCGCGTTAACCCTAACTCCCTCCTGCAGCTTCTCACTCCCTGTGCGCCCTCCATCGCTAACCTGCTGCCGGTGCAGCCGCCCTCTGGCCCCGCACCCGCCTGTCCAGCGGCCGCACTCCGGCCCCCGCGCCCGCCCATCCGGCGGCCACCCGTTTGGCCCCCGCGCCTACCCGTCCGGCAACCGGCCTCCAGCCCCTGCTCCCGGCCGTCCGATAGCTGTCCCCCGCCCGATGCCGCCGCCCGCCATAGCTCCGCCCACGTCGTCATACGGCCCTCCGACCCCCAGCGCCCGCCCGCTATCCCATCCCCCGACGCCCACACCTCCGGCTTCAACAACATAGAATCAAGGTAAAATCCCCCGACTCTTGTGAATTGTAGAACCATTAGTTTTATTTTTAGCTATTAAGTTGAATTTCTAATGTCTAATTCTAGCTATTAGTTGTATTTGTAGCTCTTAAGTTGAATTTCTAATGTCTATTTTTAGCTATTATTTGCATTTCTAGATATTAATTAGTTGAATTTCTTATAAATGTTTGTAGTTATTAGTTGCATTTCTAGCTATTAATTGAGTTAAAATGTATGTTGGAAATGTATGTTAACAAAGTCTTTTAGCTATTAGTGATATCATAATTGATTGATTCTTTTCTTTCTAGATCCTTATTACAAAATTGCGGTTAGTTTTAGTGTATTATGTTCAATAGGTAATGTAGAGTGAGTCTCCGTGTCATCCATAAAATAATGATACATCTTATATATATTATATGATTTGTGTGTATTATCTATAAGAATTTTTACATTTCCTGCTTTGAAGGTATAAGCTAAAATGAGTGACGATCGTAAAGCGATGTATGATGGTTGGAGACCAAGTGGTGTGCACACTATGGAATGGGCTTGTATCGCGAATGTGTTCATCAACCAAGACTTTGCTAGTGGTGCTCGTCTTGCGAAGTGTCCATGTAGCAAGTGTCGTAATCGTCGACATCTATATAAGGATGAAATTGAGTTGCACCTTTGCAAGCACGGTTTTATGCCTGACTATCTAGTATGGCACGAGCATGGAGAGATGGTTCATGACAATCAGTCGGAAAGAAACGGGGATGATGATCGGATGGATGAGATGTTAGCGGACATTGGCAGAGAGTATGAAGATGCGTCAATGTCGAATGAGGTGAAGGAGTTTTACGACCATCTTGCTGCCTCAGGTGAAAAAGTGCATGAAAGCACCAATGTGAGCGTTCTGCAGGCGGTGACACAACTTATTGCTTCGAAGTCCAAGTTCAATTTCGCAAACAATTGCTATATTGGTATCTTGAAGTTGATTGGTGATCTCCTTCCATCTGGGCATAAGATGCTGGAAGACATATACCACTCTAAGAAGATTTTGAGTGATCTGGGCATGAACTATAAGAAGATTGATGCGTGCGATAATAATTGCATGATGTTTTGGAAGGAACACATGAACGATACCCATTGTATGCATTGCAATGCATCTAGACATGTCAAGGTTCTAAACGATGATGGAGAGGAAACAACTACGAAAGTACCGATTAAACAACTTTGGTACATGCATGTCACAACAAGGCTAAAACGGTTGTTCCTGTCCCAAGAAACAGTGAAACAGATGAGGTGACATTCTGAAGGGATATGTGAGAGCGATGAAAAATATATTATGATGCATCCTTCTGATGGTGCGGCATGGCAAGCTCTAGACCGTTTTGATCCAGAGTTTGCAAGAGATCCCAGAAATGTTCGTCTTGGATTGTCAACAGATGGTTTCACTCCTTTCAGCACCAGTAGTAGTCCATACTCTTGTTGGACTGTATTTATCATGCCATACAATATTCCTCCCAACATGTGCATGAAAGAAGGATACATATTTCTCATGGCTATAATTCTTGGCCCTAAACATCCTGAGAAGAAAATCAATGTGTTTATGCAGCTGTTGATTGAAGAGCTGAAAGAACTATGGCATGGTGTAAAGGCATATGACAATCATCTGAAATGTGAAGTTACTTTACGTGTCGTGTATTTATGGTCGATCCATGATTTTTTGGCATATGGCATTTGGGTTGGTTGGTGTGTTCACGGAAAATTGTGTTGTCCCATATATATGGCTGACACCGATGCTATAAGGTTAAAGTATGGAAAAAAAACTCAGCTTCTTTGATTGTCATCAACGATTCCTTCCTTCAAACCATCCTTTCAGGAGTATGGCTGACACTGATGCAATCAGTTTAAAGCTATCTTTTATCTTTGTTTATTATTAACTAATATTGTTTGAACAGGCTACGGAGGCACCTTTTATGTACTCCAAGAAAAAGCTTGGATGAGCGGATAGTTATAAAGTTGAAGGGTAGTAGGTGCCGGGTCAAGGTTAATTGGAGTGGCAGGGGGCATCGACGAGTAATTAACACAGACTTGGGAAACCCAATCCGGTTTTGCTTTCTCGGGATGGTTGTGTTGAACAGTCAAAGAATTGCTGCGCATAGTTGGGATCACTATGCACTGAAAGAGTATGCCCCTGCGGTTACTTGTCATAATAGAGTTTGGGATATGTTTTGGGTAAGTGTATTCATAGTCCTTCAATTATATTACATCTTGTTCTGGTTAACATTAATTGTTGTTTGTATTGCAAGGTGTGTTTCGTTTGCAGGAAGGCGAGAGAGAACCATATGCAAGAGTGGTTTTCCATGAGTTAGCAAAAAGGCGCACAAAGGACTCCTTCTCTGATGCCCGGATCAAAGCTGTGAGTGTGTACTACAAGACTACGTTGTTGACACGCATATCAAAAAATGAAGCGGCCAAGATACATCTAACTAGGGGGGAGTACTTGAATAGCAACGTGGATTGGATATGTGTGAATCCGGAAGCTTGGGAATGGTTACGTGAGTACTGGGCACCGGATGAGTTCAAGTTAGTTTCAGATAGAAACCAAAAAAACTGGAAGAGCAAGCCTGGAAAGCATTACTATGAGTCGGATGGACATGCGCGGATGGAACAAAGAATGGTATGAATTCTTAAAATCAAACATAGATTGCTTCAAATAATTGTATTGATTAAATTTTGATTTTTGTTATTGCAGCACGCTGAAACTGGTATCGCTCCTAGCTTTTTTGAGGTTTACCTTAAGGGGCATAGAGGTCCAGACCCAAATTGCACGGAGTAATTGTGTGACGAGGCAGCAACGCAAAAAATGGTAAGTATGATCTATCCAAGTTATTTTACCTTTTATTACATCTACGCATGAACTCATTGTATCCTCACAGGCAAAATATGTTGAGTGCTTCAGGAAAAATTATGGAGATGAGGCGGATTTTGTAAGAGCGCCTTTGGATGTGGGTGCGACGTACAAAGCCGGTGGAGGTGTACCGCATGGGAGGTGTGTGTAAATATAATGTTGTTTTTAAGTAAATGATTGTCGATTCATCGCACTTGTATATTTTGTAGACTTGGATTGGACGACGGGTATGTGGAGCGTGAGGCCTATGTTAGGCGACAACACTCCAGTGCTAGTTCTAGTAGGTCCCAGTCTACTGCGGAGATGGATGCACTAAGAGAAGAGTTGAGACGCACTCAGGAAGATATGCAGACCCAGTTACAACAGCAACAGCAGCAGCACCAGGCAGAGATGCAGATGCAGATGCAACAACAGATACAGCAACAGGTGCAGCAATAGTATATGGCACAGGTATCTTAACAATTGAGTTATTTATTCAATTTTAAAATGTTTCACTTAAGATCTCACAAATAATTTACTTGATGCAGTTTGTTGGTAACAGTAGCACCGGTACTCCGTTCGGCACACCACAACCACCTCAGTTTGACATGATGTCGTAGGTATACTTTGTTGTTTTATTCAAGTTACAATACTCTATGTGTTAAATTAACTGAATATCTTTATTTGATGTAGTTCATCACTCAAGGTAGTATGCCTCGTCCAATGCAGCCAGGACAACATATTGGCTCCTCGTCACAGGTATCACCGCGTGTCTTACTATATTGAGTTATAATACAAAATTTTAACCATATGTGTAACAGGGTTCTGAGAGTGGTCAACCATTTGCTCCTCAACCTCAGGGATTTATGTCGTTGTTGGCTCCTGGATTGCAGCCGTATCCAGCTGTTGTACCATCGATGCCCTTTAATCTGGGAAAGACTAACACATCAACTACTTCGGTCGCAGCGGTATGACTTCTAAATCATTATTTCCTATAAAACATAGGTTAATTTGAATAATACTTAGCGGCTTTGAGTCAAATTAGCATATTTGTGAGTTTCGTAACAAATAAGTCAATTAGCACATTTTAGAGAGAATGCCGAATTATAAGTATGCCTGTCCTTTATTACCATCAGTTTTTGTATGTGAAGGGGGGTCACTTTTTTCTTTTGCTGCTAACACTTGATTTTCTTTTGTATACTGAGAGAGTTATTTCCTCCTGTGTAATTTTAACTCAAAATAACTAGGCTATTGTGGTCATGTTGCAGTGCTCGTCCACTATATTGTACATTCAAGTATATTTTCATATATGACAGTGAGCCTAGAGAATATAGGATAATGTTGTCCTCTGGATAATCATGGGCTCAAGTTTTTTTCCAGTGTATTTGGGCTTTACTGTTAATTTCTGGTTCACATGAATGTTTAGATAAGTTTAAGGGATTTGTTTAGATGAGTCATAACTGGTGAAATGACATCTGAAATTAGCATAGTGTAACTTGTATTTGTTTCTTGCAGGGTTCCGATCATCTACAAGGTTGTGATGATTTTTTGAATTTGAACGAGGGAGGTGCGAGTGGCGGAGGTTCCAACACATGAATTCGTGAATGTCATTTTCATTGCCACTTTGTGAACTTTATGTGAACTTGTGATCTTTGTTTTCATTCTCATATGTAGTGCTCATTATATACATATGCGTGAACTTGTATTGTCCTTATGTGTACTTGTATTGTGCTTATGCCTTTGTGCTTGTGAATAGTTGCTTATTATTGCTGTTGTATAACTGGTGCTGCGAAGAATTGTTGTTGTATTGCTGTCGTGGTGTTGTAATTGGAGAGCTCCGGCCGGAGGCTGCCCATCCAGGCGGGGAGGAAAACGGACGGGCATTTAAAAAAAAGCGAACTATAGCCGTAGGTTATTGTCAGGCCGACGGCGTTAAACGATTTAAAGGTGTCGTCTTGTCTTACGGCTGACGGTCTTAAACACCTTAAATGTGTCGGCTCCCTGCTTGGCCGACGTTCTTAACCTTCCTAAAGGCGTCGGCTGTGGACCCAAGCCGACGCTATTATGCGCATTAAAGCCGTCGGGCCCGCAACCAATGCCTATAGCATTTAAATGCGTCAGCAGCCGAATCTGACGGTTTTAACCATTAAAGGCATCGGCCCCAATGTCCATAGCAGTTAAAACATCGAATCTGAGTTGTTGGCTATGAATGTCGGTATACCGACGTCTATAATCTAAAGGTGTCGGTTTCTTTAGGTTACCGACGCCTATATGGCCGACGACCTTTTGCCCGATTCCTGTAGTTACTTGCTTTCTGTTTCATAATTGCTAGATGGAAATCTGGAAATTATTTTCAATAGAAATTGCTGCAAATTTGTAGGTTCAAATAGTGAGCTTATTTTAACATGTCTTGGTTTGGAAGAGTATTTAAAGCGTATTTTGATATGTCTTCTTCTAAGCATAGGTGTCTAGTTGCTAATGATTCCAAAGACTTATATTTTTGGCATCGTAGACTTGGTCACGTAGGCTTTGATCATCTCACGCGTGTTAGTGCTCTTGATCACATACGTGGGCTGCCTAAGCTGAAAGGGGACAAAGAAATTGTGTGCTCTCCTTGTAGACATGTTAAGATAGTTGCAAGTTCACATGCTCCTCTCACAATGACCATGACAACTGAACCGGGTCAACTTTTGCATCTTGACACAATAGGACCTTTACGTGTTCAATCCTTCGGAGGTAAATGGTACGTTCTTGTGATTCTTGATGATTATTATAGATACTCTTGGGTTTACTTTATGGCATATAAGAATGAAGCTTTTAGTCACTTTAAAACATTATTTCTTAGATTATCAATTGATCGCTCAGGATCTTAAAAAGCAACTAGAAGTGATAACGGAACCGAATTTAAAAATCAACCTTTTGATTTGTGCTGAAAGTGGAATAGATCATCAATTTTCTTCACCATATGTTCCTCAACAAAACGGTGTTGTAGAAAGAAAGAACAGAACCTTAGTTGAGATGGCTAGGACTATGCTTGATGAATATCAAACTCCTAGGAAATTTTGGGCAGATACAATTGCAACCTCTTGTTATGTTTCAAATCGTGTTTTCTTGCGTGCTAAGCTAGGAAAAACACCATATGAGCTTCGGTTTGGACATAGGCCTAGTGTCACACACTTTAGGGTCTTTGGTTGCAAATTCTTTGTTAAGAAACATGGTAATCTTGATAAATTTGAACCTAGATCCATTGATGGCATGTTTCTTGGTTATTCATCTCAAACGAGAGGCTACCGTGTGCTTTTACTTGACACTAACAAAATTGTGGAGACTTGTGAGGTTTATTTTGATGAATCTAGCCCATGTACTAGCTCAAAAGTTATAGGTTCGGATCAATATCCGTAGGTGGGAGTATTTTCGTTGAAGACAAGGAAGAAGAGGTGCTGCTGCCCGAAAATTCAGCAGCTAATGACATTTTTTCAGCTCCTGATTTTGATTCACAACCAGCACAGGCGACCACCATTGCTGGTCTAGATCATCCTCAAGTCACAAGCTCATCGATTTGTGATGAACATGAAGAAGAAGAAGAAGCTTGTGAAGTGTCCACTCCCCTCCAGGTTCTCAGATGTCATCCTCCACAACAAATTATTGGAAGATTGCAAGAACGAGTCACACTGTCCAGGTTTTGCGATCCAAACTCTCACGCTCATTCTGCGTTTGTTGCTTCATTTGAACCCAAAGATATATCACATGCACTCACTAATGAATCTTGGATTATTGCCATGCAAGAAGAGTTAGAAAATTTTGAAAGAAATATTGTTTGGAAACTTGTACCTCCACCTCAAGGTTACACTTTAACTCGAACTAAATGGGTGTTTAAAAATAAACAAAGTAAGGATGGGGTTGCAGTTAGGAATAAGGCTAAGTTGGTTGCTCAAGGTTTCAAACAAATTGAAGGGATAGATTTTGATGAAATTTCTGCTCCTGTTGCTGGATTAGAAGCCATAAGAATTTTGTTAGCTTTTTCTGCATCTAAAGGTTTCAAGTTATATCAAATGGATGTTAGAAATGCTTTTCTTAATGGCTACATAGATGAGGAGGTTTATGTCAAGAAACCACCAGGTTTTGAAAATCCAGATTTTCCTAATCATGTTTACAAACTGTCCAAAGCCTTGTATGGTCTCAAACAAGCCCTTAGATCATGGTATGATAGGTTAAAAATATTCTTACTTGAAAAGGGGTTTACCATGGGCAAGGTTGATAAAACTTTTTTGTGCTTAAGCATGGCAATGACTCATTATTCGTTCAAGTGTATGTGGATGATATTATCTTTTGTTGTTCTTTTGACGATCTTGTGTCCAAGTTTTCCGATATGATGAGTTCAGAATTTGAAATGAGTATGATGGGAGAACTCACATACTTTTTGGGGCTGCAAATCAAGCAAACCAAGGAATGTACCTTTGTGCCTCAAAAGAAGTATACAAGAGACCTTCTCAAGCGCTTCCACATGGACAAAAGCAAGACTCTTCGGACACCAATGGGTACAACAACAACACTTGAAATTGATGAAGATGGTGACCCAGTCGATCAAAAAGAATATTGAAGCATGATTGGATCACTTTTATACCTCACAGCATCAAGACCGGACATACAATTCAGCGTATGTCTTTGTGCACAATTTCAAGCTTCCCCACGTGATTCACATAGTCAAGCCATCAAAAGAATTCTCAGGTACATACATGGAACTCAAGAATTTGGCATTTTCTTCCTTCTTCCTCAACTGTTACTTTGAAAGCTTTTTCGGATGCTGATTTTGGGGGTTGTAGGATTGATAGGAAAAATACTTCGTGTGCTTGTCATTTTCTTGGTAATTCTCTTGTTGCTTGGTCCTCTAGAAAACAAACTCGGTTCCCCAATCCATAGTCGAATCTGAATATGTAGCTATTGCTAGCGATTGCTCGCAAATTCTTTGGATTTTTCAAACACTTAAGGTATATGGGGTTGATCTAGATAGTGTTCCACTGTTTTTTGATAACACTAGTGCCATTTGCATTGATAAAAATCCGGTGCAACATTCGAGAACAAAGCACATTGACATTAGGTATCACTTTCTCTGTGATAATGTTGAAAAAGGAAATATTGTGCTTCACCATGTAGATATCGACTAACAATTGGCTGATATTTTCACAAAACCTTTGGATTTCACTCGTTTTTGTTTCGTTCATAGTGAAATAGGGGTTATGCATCCTCATGGCTTAAATTGAGGGGAAGTTTTTGAAACTTGGGAAATCTATGTGTGAATCTGAATTTAAAATAATATGAGCATAGTATTTCGTACATATATAACTTTGTGATTCCTTTTACATGCTGAAAATTCTTACTACATTACTCTGGTTATACATTTTGTAGTTTTGCCATGACTAGTAATTGGAATAATTACATACACTAAATCTGGTCATGATCGAACATTCTTGCTGTTTTGAACTTGTTGCATGCTCACAAGCGCTTTTAATAATGAAAAATTTATCAATGAACTATCCACATGATGAGCTTTTTTGATCAAATAAAAATGAGAAAAGATAAAGAGAATATGCATGCATCACACTTCTTCTTTTGAGATGGCTTATCATTGCACTTAGATATGAACTTGGAAGAAGTTGTGTATGACTAAAACCATGTCCTTAAGATTCTGATTGTCAAAAGACATAGGCTTGGCTTGGTTGGTTAGAATAAGGCAAATGCGGCCTTTAATATTAAAAGAAAATAAAATTGCAGCAACAAGTGTCATGCTTTCATGTCTAGAAATAGTTCAATTTGTGAGATCATGACTTGCTTAAATTGAAAATTACAATTGATCTGTAACACCCTCATTTTCATGCATCATGCCCTACATACATCCATATACATGTTTAACATTAATACACATAAAGAGGAATGAATTTAAAATTGATTTGGAAGAAAACCGCACTTAAAATTCTGAAAAGTGTGAACTAGTCCGATTTTGGTAAGGACTAGTCTGATTTATCTCTGACCTCGATCGGACTTGTTCGATTTTGCTGTAGACTAGTCTGTTTTTGCCTCTGAACACTTTCGGACTTGTCTGGTCCTATGCGAACTAGTCCGGTGTTCCAAGAATCCTTGAAAATTTGCTAAGTCCCTGGACTTGTCCGGACTAGTCCGGTATTCCAGCGGACTTGTCCATTTTCCTCTCTGACTAAAATCGCACTTGTCCGATTTTGGGCCAGAGTTGTCCGATTTCTCTCTGGACAACTTCAGACTAGTCTGGTCCTTTTCGGACTTGTCTGATATTTCGCGACTCCGAATTGATCTTTTGTTTTGATGACTTGTTTCTTGGGTTTCACGTTAAGTGGGCCTAGGGACATCGTGCCGAACTCTTTTAGAGCCCATGTGGGACTCTAAACCAGCCTCTACTCATCTCAAACTCGAAATCTATCTAACTCTAGCCTCCACCTCTATATAAACAACCCCCCCCCCCCTTGGCTTGACATCTATTTGCCACTTTTCCACCCCACCCAAACCCTAGTTCGTGGAGAGCCACCATCAAGGAGGGAGTAGGAGATGCCAAAAAATAAGAAGAAGAGGTGGAAATGAAAGAGGATCAAGATCTCCACCAAGTTTGAGTTCTTCATTAACAATCCATCTCCAAGTTCTTCATTAACCCAAGATCATCAAGATCCAAGTGCTACCTCCAAGTTTCTTGATTCATTGGAGTCCTAAACACCGAGTATATGATGAGATCATGCACAATATGATTGCACCTACAAACATGACACAATGTTTATTTGTTTGGGATCCTGGCTCAAGTGAATGGGCACTCTTATTTGATGAACAAGATCAAGATGACGCACTATGTCATCCACCACCTTGGCCTCCTCCATTCATGCATACAAGAAGAGTTGATGGCGTTGCACATTTGGACCAACATATGAGAGGAGATGAACTTGAGTCGAGGACGACTCCAATTCAAGAAGGGGAATATGATGAGGACATCACTTCTATGGATACAAACAACACTCCATTCAATATACAAGATGCAATCAATAGAGTTCATACACAACAATTAATTTCATAGGTGAGCTCGTTCTTATATGTTTCCTTATATGTTTTTGAGCATAGATTGCTACCTAATGATTTAATTGTGATTAGGATCCATGGAGAGGTTCAAGGAGTACTTGGAGGAAGTATTAGGGACGTGGAAGACCAGAGAATTTGTTCAAAGAATATGGAAACCGAACCAAACTCAAAATCGTATCCAACTCGGAGTCCAGGAGCAGTACACACTAAAACAGAAGCCCAGGATGCATACGAAGTCCGCTTTATACGTTCTACATATGCACGGAAAGGGGAGAGGATAACCTTTCCAATGGCGCTGGTCTCATGTCAAAATATTTTTGGAGTCAACGGAAATCGTCAAAACAAAATCAACTTCAGAATCTGTCAGGGTGTTGCGCCACCATATTGGGCCATTGGGCCTTGTATCAAGTCTACATCTATTATTTTCGTGTCTTAGGGATTGGTCACGATCCCAACACCCTCTTGGACGTCCTCCCACCTATATATACTCCATAGTAGCTGTTGGGAAATCGGCGGTACGCTACTCTAGCAACTCTACCGCATCACCCACGAAATATGCGTGTACAGAGGTCATGGATCGTTACCACTAGACGCGCAGCGCAGTGGAACGTAGATGCGCGTCGGTGTAGGGGAAGTAGACGATCTCGTTCATCTTCTCATTGTCCTCGTCACAGCAGCAGGTAGACGATCACGATTGTCGTAGCCGATCAGCGCAGCAGTAGCAGCAGCGCCTCCATAGAGTCCACACGTACGGAGAGGAACGCCGTGCGCCGGTGTGCTAGCACCGCGCGCGCGGCAAGGGTCTCGGCGTGAGGCCTTTGAGGGGTGGCGGCTAGGGCTGTCTCGTGGTGGGATAATTAGCCCCTAACCCTACCCATCATATTTATAGGCGTACTAATAGGCTTTTAGGTCGCAGGCCCATTAGTACCCTAATTGCTTATGGATCAAATATCCAATAGGCCTCAACCCGAATTGTTATGATTGCCTCTAGGGCACATCACCAACAATCTCCCACTTGCACTAGAGACAATCATCTAGCCAATATTTTCGATATTCCAACTACTTAAGTGTGTGACCCTATAGGTTCATGTGCAGTCGGTTGTGAATGCAAACCATTTCCAACCACAAGTCAGTAGAGGTACCTAGCAGGACATACTGACTCCCAAATGTACATAAAGATCATATCGGCCGAACCTAGATACATTCAACATGCTAATCCCTTTGCCACACGATACCAGTCAAGCTTAAGGCGAGATGCGTGCCATCCTTGTGACAGCTCGACCATTCACTTGATCAAATAGTGGATTCATTCCGTGACTAACTTTTAGTCACTGTGATTAACTTTTAATAACCTTGGCATGGCCATGCACTTTCAAATCCAACTATCTCGAGGGGCCCAGAGGTATCTCTCCTGTTATTAAGGAGGAGCAAATCCCATCTTGATCCGCGCACATCCCATTCTATGTTTCATTATATACTCGAAGACTACTTTTATGACTACCCAGTTACGGAGTAGCATTTGATAGTCTCAAAGTACAAAACTACGCATAGTGAGAAACAATGGCGATCTCAGGTCTGAGGATCTAGCAGGTGTATCACTCAAGACCAACTGATGGCACATATGGAAATAACAATCCCAGCAGTGTCTCGGAGTGGGTCAATCCAACACCATGTTCACTAACATGTGTTCACATTATTAATTCAATATCTCCATATCTATGATCCGTGAAACGTGATCATCAATTAATACATGTGCTAGTCTGTATGCAATCATTATCTCATATAATGATATAGACTAGGGATCATCTAGAGTAACATTACTTTTAACAAAGAGTTTCACGAACAAGTCACATACTTGATGATCAATGTAAATAATGACTACTCACATAACAATTTATTTAATAGTACATAAACATAGCTGTGACACAAGTCTCCCACTACACACTATGATCACTGATGTAAGTATCTAATACCCATAGATCTCCTGTGTGCCTCATGCTTTGATTGTGGAAGAGACTTTTTCAACGGATCTGCAACATTCAAATTCGTGTGCACCTTGCATATCTTCACATCACCTCGGTCGATGATCTCTCGAATGAGGTGATAGCGTTGTAGTATGTGTTTGGATCGTTTGTGTGATCTAGGCTCCTTTGCCTGTGCGATGGCTCCACTGTTGTCACAGTAGAGATCCATAGGACTGGACGCGCTAGGAACAACACCCAACTCAGAAACAAATTTTCTGATCCAAACAACCTCCTTTGCAGCTTCAGAAGCTGCAATATACTCCGACTCTGTGGTTGAATCTGCTACTGTATCTTGCTTGGAACTTTTCCAGCTCATTGCCCCTCCATTGAGGCAGAATACAAAACCGGATTGCGATCTAGAATCATCCTTATCAGTTTGGAAGCTGGCATTAGTGTAACCTTTTACAACGAGCTCTTCTTCACCTCCAAACACTAAGAATGCATCCTTAGTTCTTCTTAAGTACTTAAGGATGTTTTTGACAACGGTCCAATGAGCCTCACCAAAATCTGATTGATATCTGCTTCTGATACTTAGAGCATAAGATACATCTGGGCGTGTACATAGCATGGCATACATGATGCATCCAATAGCTTAAGCATAAGGAATCGCTCTCATCCTCTTTTGCTCATCAGACGTTGAAGGACACTGACTCTTGCTTAGAGTAATGCAATGTGACATTGGCAAGAAACCTTTCTTGGAATCTTGCATATTGAACTGATTCAATATCTTGTCAATATATGTATCTTGGATTAATCCAATTAGCCTTTTAGATCTATCTCTATAGATCTTTATGCCCAAAATATACGCTGCCTCTCCTAAATCCTTCACTGAGACTATTTCTTAATGAGGATTTAACATCATCAAGCATTGGAATGTCATTTCCGATCAATAATATGTCATCTACATATAGGACCAGAAATACATGTGCGCTCCCACTAAACTTCTTGTAAATACAAGGTTCTTCTACGTTCTTGATGAAACCAAACCTTTTGATTACTTCATCAAAACACAGATTCCAACTCCGAGATGCTTGCTTCAGTCCATAGATGGACTTTTGAAGCTTGCATATTTTACTAGCATTTTTAGGATCGACAAAACCCTCAGGTTGTGTCATGTACACATCCTCAGTCAGACTTCCATTAAGAAAGGTTGTTTTGACATCCATCTGCCATATTTCATAATGAAAATATGCAGCAATTGCTACAAGAATCCGAAAAGACTTAAGCATTGCAACAGATGATAAAGTTTCATTATAATCAACACCTTGAATTTGTTTGAAACCTTTTGCCACCAATCGCGCTTTATAGATGTGAACATTTCCATCCATATCAGTTATTTTCTTGAAAATCCATCTACAATCGATAGGTCTCACACCTTCGATTGGATCAACCAAGTTCCAAACTTGATCTTCATGCATAGATTCAATTTCGGATTCCATGGCTCCAAGCCACTTCTCAGAGTCGGGTCCCATCATTACTTTAGTATAAGTCGTGGGCTCATTATTGTCCAACAATACCATGTCATGCTGCTTCGTGGTTAGAAGCGTTAACTTTTCAGTCGCACGACGTACCCTCGTAGACCTTCGTGGGGTTGGTGTTTCATCAACTGGTTGTACAACATCTTGTACATCATGTATAGGATCAGTGGATGCCGAAACATTTTCAGGTATTTCTTGAATTTCTTCAAGATGCACCTTGCTCCCACTAACTCCTTTTGAGAGAAACTCTTTCTCCAAGAAGACACCATTGCGAGCGGTAAACACTTTACCCTCTGTTTTATTATAAAAATAATATCCTTTGGTTTCCCTAGGATATCCCACAAAGAAACATTTGTCTGATTTTGGAGTGAGTTTGTCTGACGTCAAACGTTTGACATAAACATCACATCCCCAAACTTTGAGGAAAGACAATCCGGGACGTTTCCCAGTCCACATCTCATATGGTGTCTTCTCAACAGACTTAGTTGGGACTCTGTTTAGTGTAAATGCAGCAGTTTCAAGAGCATAACCCCAAAAGGATAGTGGAAGATCTGCTTGGCTCATCATCGACCTAACCATGTCCAACAAGGTTTGGTTCCTCCGCTCGGACACCCCATTCCATTGAGGTGTTCCAGGTGGAGTCAACTATGGAACAATTCCACATTGTTTCAAATGATCATAAAATTCATGGCTCAAATATTCACTCCCACGATCAGATCGTAGAAGTTTAATTGTCTTGCCCAATTGATTTTGTACTTCATTCTGAAATTCTTTGAACTTTTCAAAGGATTCAGACTTGTGCCTCGTTAGGTAGACATAACCATATCTACTAAAGTCATCGGTAAATGTGATGAAGTACTGAAAACCACCTCTGGCAATTAAACTCATTGGTCCACATACATCTGTATGTATAAGTCCCAACAAGTCGGTCGCCCTCTCACTTTGACCAGTGAAGGGTGCTTTGGTCATCTTCCCAAGCAAACACGATTCGCATGTGTCAAGTGATTCAAAATCGAATGAGCTTAGTAATCCATCTTTATGGAGTTTTTCAATGCGTTTCTCATTTATATGACATAAGCGACAATGCCAAATAAAAGTGGGATTTAGATCATTATGACGAGCCCTTTTGGTATTAATGTTACAGACAGTTTTATCCGCAAGATCAAGAACATATAATCCATCCACCAATGGACATTGAGCATAGAAAATATTATTGTAATAAGTAGAACAACATTTGTTCCTTATTACAATCTCATAACCATCAACTTCTTCTAAACTCGAAGAAGAGATAATGTTCTTGCTCAAACTAGGAATGCAATAACAATTATTCAATTCCAAAACTAATCCTGAGGGTAATGACAAGTGGTAAGTTCCGACAGCTATGACCGCAACCTTTGCTCCATTGCCGACACAAACATCCAACTCGCCTTTTGAAAATCTTCTAGTCTCACTTAGACCCTGCAACAATTTGCAAGTGTGAATCATCTATCCGGTATCAAATACCCATGATTCACTAGAAGATAATGCAATGTTAATTTCTATAACATTTATACCTGAAGCGGAAGTCTCACTTCCCTTCTTCTTCTTTATATCCTCCAAGTACTTCTTGCAGTTCCTAGACCAGTGTCCCTTACCATGACAGTGAAAGCATTCATCATCAGGAGAAGGGCCAGATTTGCCCTTTGGCTTAGACTTTGAGCTCGAGGGCTCATCGGGAACCTTTCCCTTGCCTTTTGCCTTTAGGATGCGTCACACGCTTCCTCTTTTTATTCTCCTTTTGTACCATCATCACATGAGTGGCGTTTTTCTTAATGCTTTCTTCGGCTGTTTTAAGCATCCCATGCAATTCAGCCAAAGGTTTCTCCATGCCATTCATTTGAAAATTCAATATGAATGGCTCGTAGCTCGGTGGGAGCGACTGGAGATCAACGTCAATAGCCAGATCATCCTTGAGTTGAGAACCAAGTTTGCCCAAAGTTTCAATGTAACCAATCATCTTGATTACATGAGGGCTGACCGGGCTACCCTCCGCCAGCTTGCATGAGAACAAGGAGTTTGAGATGTTGTATCTCTCAGCCCATGCTTGATTCTCAAACATTACGCGCAGTCCCTCAATCATAGAATAAGCATCTATATGCTCATACTGTTTTTGCAGATCAGGGGACATAGTGGCGAGCATGAGGCAGCTTACATTAAGCGCATCATCGCAGTGCTTCGTATAAGCTCTACGTGCTACATTAGTTGCATCAGCTGGGAGGTCATCAGGGTAAGGCTGCAGAAGAACGTACTCGGTTTTCCACTACTACAAAAAGCATTTTTACAGGCGCCTCAATTTTTCAAACACAGGCGGTCCTTAAAAATATGCGACTGTGATGACGAATGATATAATAACCGCCTGTGATGAAAGAACAACACAGGCGGATTTTAAAGAACAACCGTCTGGGTAAATACATGATCTTCACAATCGGTTCTTAATTAAGAACCGCCTGTAATGCAATGAACTTCACAGACGGATTTTAAGAAACAACCGCCTGGGTAAATACATGATCTTCATAGATGGTTCTTAATTAATAACCGTTTGTAATGCAATGAACTTCACAGACGGATTTTAAGAAACAACCGCCTGGGTAAATACATGATCTTCGTTGGCGGTTCTTAATTAATAACCGTCTGTAATGCAATGAACTTCACAGATGGATTTTAAGGAACAACCGTCTGGGTAAATACATGATCTTCGTTGGCGGTTCTTAATTAATAACCGTCTGTAATGCAATGAACTTCATAGACGGTTCTTGATTAACAGCGGCCTGAGAAGATCATGTATTTTCAGTGGCGGTCATTGTTTAATTATCATAAGCGGTTTTCATTGAAATTATAGGGATGTAGTTGCAATTATCACAACCGTATGTAGTCGTGCAGGCAAAATTGTATCAGGAAAAAAACACAGATGAGCTAGCGGATACTAGTACAGTAATGCATTATAGGAAATGCTCGATCACCAGTGAGGCTGGCTTAATTGTGATAATACACCATTAGAGGATTTACAATTGTTCAAAGATAATTTCTTTACACACTGAACAAAAATCATGCTACATTCATTGTAGATTGACGATGAAGCTCCCATCGATCAATCTAAATTGTACCGTCCTGCTTGCTCCCGAACACGTCTCTTATATTCCGCTGGATCCTGAAAATATTGACATTATTTAAATTAACAAATGTCAAAGGAGGAATGAATAACCTACATTGGTCACTAAGTCAAAGTGTCATCTAACCTTGATAAGTAGATTATAGCAATCATTTTCAACATCAGGCACATTTGGCTTATGCAGCAAACGCTGAACTTCAAGTAGTATAGTTTTGATTGTAAAAGCACTGCACCACCCTTACGAAATATAATTTAAGCAATATAAGAAACCAGTTCAAATAAGTTCGACAACAATTATAAGTAATAATTACATGAGCAAAATAGGTCTATCTTACAGTCTCTTGATCAAGAATCCCGATGCAGAGTGCTCTCGAATGATGGACATTTGGGTGCAAGAACCCAATTGGAAAGGCGCATCTTGGAGGCACCAAGGGATAGTCCTCAGAGAAGGAGATTGTCAGGGGTAGTAACCATCTTCCCATTCAGTCTACAAAAGAAATTTATTAATAGGAGGACGATGGTTAAACTCATATTGTGCTTGTTCTTCATGACTTACCCCTTCTTTACCGGGGACGATGCACTACCACTTCAATAAATCTCCCGATTCAGGCTTCGCAGAGAAACCCTACGTGGAGAAATTGAAAATACCAAAAACAAACAAGACAGAAAAACAAACTACAGTTAAGTTCATTAGTCCATTACAGATACATATGTATATACAACCATGTGACCGGTGTGCCATATGTACATACATGGGGATGGTTCTTGCGCCATGCCAAGCGTTCCTCCTTCAATCGGCTACACGCCCGAGACATCATTATCTGAAAGACCAAACTTCCAAACTTCCAAATCATTGAGTCCAAACGCATATGTACACGAATGCAAAAGGACACAATCCATATACCAACATTGTTCTAAGTTGATTTCAGAAGATACAAATATATACAATATATATCATCTCGCATTGCTATATACATTTTTTTCCAGCATTGACATTGTAACACCCTAAATTTTCGCATCATGCATCGCATTGCATATATATTCATTCATTAAACATTAATACAGGAAAAGAAATAAAAATAGCCTAAAACTGGTAATAAGGAATAAGTATAAAAATAATAAAAATATATATAAATAATATATATAACAATATATAAAAATAGATAAAATATTAATATTAATAATATATGTTATAAAAATAATAAATAATAAATAATACATAATATATATATAATATAAATAATAATATATATATATATAATATATATATATATAATAAATTATATAATAAAAGAAAGTATAAAAAAAGTAAAGTAAAATAAATAAATATAAATAATAAAATAATAATAATAGAAAAAAAGAGAAAAAAAGGGGGGGCTGCTGGCCAGCGGCCGAGCCGCCAGCCCGCCCCACCGAGCGCGCGTGCCGCTAACCCAGCGCGCCAGCGCGCGACCCCACCCAGCCGCCACGCCCCCCCCCCCCCCCCGATCCCGATGCCCCATGCGAGCGCTCGGCCGGCCCCGCACCGAGGCCGCTCCAGCCCGATGCCGCAGCGACCGCGCCCGGCCTCCGGCGCCTCGGCCGCCTGCCCGCGTAAGCGCCCCGCCCGCCGAACTCCCCGCTCGCCCCGCCCCCGATTCTCCCGATCGAATCCCGCTCCCGCGTACGCGCGCAGCCACGTCCCGATTCCCGCCTCCCGCCGAAAATCCCGCGCCCGACGCCTGATTCCCGGAAATCGACTCGGTACCGATCCCCTGTCCCGCCCCTATATATACAACCGTAGACCTCACGATCCCAGCCGCCAGACGCCGCCGCCTTCGAGGAAAAACCGCCGGGAAAAGCACCAGGGACCAGAGGGCTACGACCAGGGAAGAAGAGGAAGAAAAAGAGGAGAGCCCCACCGTCCGCCGGAGATCGTCGTCGACATCGCGCCGCCGTCGTCGTGCCGCCGCAGGACGCATCTACTTCGTCTACGCATTGTCTCCATCCCGCGATCATCGAAGCCATCGCATCTACGGTAGGCCATGTTCCCGATGCGAATTTTAGCAACCATATTGAATCTAATATACGTAAATTGATTTTAGTGGCACCATAATTTTATTTTCAGCAGCATTAATCCGCCCTAAAACCCCCTGTAAACTCTTATGAACACGTATGAACTAGTCGCATCTAATTAATAAACAACCGTAGTTAATTAATTATTGTATTGTGCATGCATACATGTCATTGCATGTTGATTAATGTGTGTGCATCATGTTGATTGTATATGTTTTCTTGTATGTATGATCACGCGTAGAGGAACGTGCTCAAGAGGCCGCATACGAGGATTTGCAAAATCAAGACTTTGAAGCGCCTAAGCAACCCCATCCGCCGGAGCAAGGCAAGTGTCCTTGAAGCATATTGATCCTGTTTTAAAATAAATGTTTTGTTTGCGAACTTGCATGCTTGTGTCAAATTGATGGGAACCCTATGGTAGGAAGTTTACTAGTTTTGTTTGACCACCCTTGTCACCTGGAATTTATGGTAGAGAGTCGGGAAGGGTTTTTACCTTTTTGCTTTGCTTAATTAATTGGGATGGCAAACAACACTACACATTTAATCATGCATCAATGATATTCTTGTTAATGTGAACTGGTCAATATGATGGGTGATCTAAGCAAGCATGGTTATGTGGATGGGTTGGTTGTTATGGTGGTTTGCTTGCCTTAGATCTAAGGACCGGTTCATGCGAGAATATGCCAGGTCAACAGTGCCACCACAAGGCCAAGTATGGGTGCGGCGTAGCTGATTAATTAGGAGTGCTGCTAGTATTGTATGGACCATTGGATGGCGCGGGGAATGGGAGTCGAGGAGGACTGCCCTGGGATCCGCATGGCACACGAGGGGGCCCGTGGGTGGGAGAATAGAGATTCAAGCCTGCCGGTGAAACCTTAGTGGGCCCGTACATACTAGTAGTCCTTTTTGAAAGGCTATTTTGTGATCTCTTGGCCACACACCTACGGAAGTGTGAGATGGCATAATGGAGGTTTCTTAGTCATCGAAAGGTGATGAAATCACAAACATGTGGGTAAAGTGGTACAACCTCCGCAGAGTGTTAAAACTATCATGATAGCCGTGCTCCCGGTTATGAGCGCCTGGATGACCTACATGATTAGAGTTGGAAATTGGGATTTGGGATGGTTATGGTCTGGTAATGGTTATGGTTGTTTTATGGTTTGGTAATGTTTATGGTTTATGGATTATGGTCATGGATATGAATTTGAGTTATGGTAATTGGACATGGATAATGGTGATGTTGGCAATAATTGGATATGGTTTATATTTGGTTAATATGTTGGTTATGATGGGATTGTTTCACATAGACGTAGTATAATGCTTTTCAAATGTTTTACTGTACTTTTCAGCACTTAGCCATTATTACATTCGTCGTTTGAATAAGCCACATGTCATAGTTTCCACACTTGCTGAGTACGACATGTACTCACTCTTGCAATCCCCCACCCCAACAGTTGCAGGTTAGAATTGTGAGTTTAATGGCGATAATGCGGAGTTCTAGGCCGTGTCTACCGTCAGCTTTGCCTGTGGTGTTGCATGGAGCTGCGCTATCCCTTTTGCTTAGTTTGCTTAGTTGCTTAATTAGTTTGTTTCCGCTGCATTAGTTGAACTTGTCATTAATATTCATTAGAGTTTGTATTCGAGGATTTAATGAATTATGTAATAAGAGTACTTATTTAATAATTTGAGCTATGGTAATTATCTGGTTATCATTTGTGAATCACTCGTGTATGTGTGTTGAACATCCTGGGTACACATATGCGTTAGCTTGGTTCAGTTTTTGGAACCGGGCGTCACAAATTGGTATCAGAGCCGCATTGACCGTAGGACGTAGCCTAGATAGAACGGACACTTAGAGCACATAGGAGCACTCAGGAATCGATGTGTTTTTGCTTAGTGTGCTGTTTGCTATATATATTGTTTGCTTGTGTGCTTAATAGAGGATTTTGGGATGCTTTAGCATTGCCATGTCCACCTAGGCTAGTATAGCTAGTTGGTTAGCTTCATATCCCTTGATGCATATAGTTGGGGACGTTTATAAATTCTTACCTATTGCTTCTCTTCAGATGGTGAGGACTCGCAACCAGAGGGATGCTAATGATGAGGAGGAGAACAATGGAGTGCCTCAGAACAACAACGGACAAGGACATGCCCATGGAGCTATCAATATTGAGCAGCTACTAGCTATGCAGAACCAGCTCATGCAGACCATGATACAGACCATGGGACAGCTGCAAGCTGGCAACAACAATCAGCCTCATATACCGCCACCGCCACCACCCCTGCCCCCTCATAACCGATTGGGAGAGTTTATGAGGACTAGGCCACCGACCTTTGCTCAAGCTGCTGACCCTATGGATGCGGATGATTGGCTCAAGTCCGTGGAGAAGAAACTTGCTATTGTCCAATGCAGTGACCGAGAGAAGGTCCTATTTGCTTCTCATCAACTCGTTGGAGCAGCTGCAGATTGGTGGGATTCTTATTGCAATGCTCATGAGAACCAAGAGAGGATCACCTGGGCGGAATTCAAGGAGAGTTTCCGTTCTCATTATGTGCCGGAAGGTGTTATGATCTTGAAGAGGCAAGAATTTGAGAATTTAAGGCAAGGAAGATCAAGTGTGAGTGAATATCTCAATAAATTCACTCAACTCTCAAGGTATGCGTCTGAGGATGTTAGTCGGGACGGCCGGAAACAGTATTTGTTCATGAGGGGCTTGAACAATGAGATCCAAGTACAATTGCTCAATTGTGACTATGCAAATTTCCAGAAGCTTGTGGACAAAGCAATGGTGGTTGAGAATAAGATCCGTGAGATGGAGCAAGAAATCAAGAGGAAGGTGCCGTATCAAGGACAGCAACAAGGAAGTAATGTGCGCCCTCGCCTTGCACCACCAAATGTACCTTACTATAGCTCTTCTATCCCTGCTCAACGCCCTGTTATCCAAGCAATGCCTTATGCACCTCGTGCTGATTTTCCTGGAACCAATGCTCAAAACCAAGCTCGTCCCAATAATTCTGGTGGAGTCAAGAGGTGCTATACTTGTGGAGAAGTTGGACACTTTGCGAATCAATGTCCTAAGTCAGGCCTTGGTCAAAGAAGCAACGCACCGAGGCAAAACCCAAGACCTAATGGAGGACAGCCACAAGGAAGCCGTGGACAGCAGAATTTTGCTCGTGGCAACGTGAACCATGTCTCTACGGAGGATGCTCAACAAGCGGATGACGTGATCATTGGTATGTTTCTTGCTAACTCCAACCCCGCGACTATGTTATTTGATTCTGGAGCATCGCATTCATTCATTGCATCGAAGTATGTTGCCAAGTATAGTTTGCCTATCTCTCATATGAAGTTTACCCTATTGGTTAAGTCTCCTGGAGGAGAGATGAGGACAAATATAGTATGTCCAAAAGTAAGCCTTAGAATAAGGGGGTAGACTTCTCCGCCAACCTCATTGTTTTGGATTCACAAGGAATAATAGGATCCGTTGGTGCAAAGTGCAATGGAAACACCATACGGAAACTGAAGCTACATGGGAACGTGAAGAAGACCTGAAGGCAGAATTCCCTCACCTTTTCTCCACGCTATCGAATCTCGAGGGCGAGATTCACTTTAAGGGGGGTAGGTTTGTAACACCCTAAACTTTCGCATCATGCATCGCATTGCATATATATTCATTCATTAAACATTAATAGAGGAAAAGAAATAAAAATAGCCTAAAACTGGTAATAAGGAATAAGTATAAAAATAATAAAAATATATATAAATAATATATATAACAATATATAAAATAGATAAAATATTAATATTAATAATATATGTTATAAAAATAATAAATAATAAATAATATATATATAATATATATAATAATATATATATATAATATATATAATAAATAATATAATAAAAGAAAGTATAAAAAAGTAAAGTAAAATAAATAAATATAAATAATAAAATAATAATAATACAAAAAAACAGAGAAAAAAAAGGGGGGCTGCTGGCCAGCGGCCGAGCCGCCAGCCCGCCCCACCGAGCGCGCGTGCAGCTAAAGCCGCGCGCCAGCGCGCGACCCCACCCCGCCGCCACGCCCCCCCCCTCCCGATCCCGATGCCCCGCGCGAGCGCTCGGCCGGCCCCGCACCGAGGCCGCTCCAGCCCGATGCCGCAGCGACCGCGCCCGGCCTCCGGCGCCTCGGCCGCCCGCCCGCGTAAGAGCCCCGCCCGCCGAACTCCCCGCTCGCCCTGCCCCCGATTCTCCCGATCGAATCCCGCTCCCGCGTACGCGCGCAGCCACGTCCCGATTCCCGCCTCCCGCCGAAAATCCCGCGCCCGACGCCTGATTCCCGGAAACCAACTCGGTAACGATCCCCTGTCCCGCCCCTATATATACGACCGTAGACCTCACGATCCCAGCCGCCAGACGCCGCCGCCTTCGAGGAAAAACCGCCGGGAAAAGCACCAGGGACCAGAGGGCTGCGACCAGGGAAGAAAAAGGAGAAAAAGAAGGGGAAGAAGAGGAAGAAAAAGAGGAGAGCCCCACCGTCCGCCGGAGATCGTCGTCGACATTGCGCCGCCGTCGTCGTGCCGCCGGAGGACGCATCGACTTCGTCTACTCATTGTCTCCATCCCGCGATCATCGAAGCCATCGCATCTACGGTAGGCCATGTTCCCGATGCGAATTTTAGCGACCATATTGAATCTAATAGACGTAAATTGATTTTAGTGGCACCATAATTTTATTTTCAGCAGCATTAATCCGCCCTAAAACCCCCGTAAACTCTTATGAACACGTATGAACTAGTCGCATCTAATTAATAAACAACCGTAGTTAATTAATTATTGTATTGTGCATGCATACATGTCATTGCATGTTGATTAATGTGTGTGCATCATGTTGATTGTATATGTTTTCTTGTATGTATGATCATGCGTAGAGGAAAGTGCTCAAGAGGCCGCATACGAGGATTTCCAAAATCAAGACTTTGAAGCGCCTGAGCAACCCCATCCGCCGGAGCAAGGCAAGTGTCCTTGAAGCATATTGATCTTGTTTTAAAATAAATGTTTTGTTTGCGAACTTGCATGCTTGTGTCAAATCGATGGGAACCCTATGGTAGGAAGTTTACTAGTTTTGTTTGACCACCCTTGTCACCTGGAATTTATGGTAGAGAGTCGGGAAGGGTTTTTACCTTTTTGCTTCGCTTAATTAATTGGGATGGCAAACAACACTACACATTTAATCATGCATCAATGATATTCTGGTTAATGTGAACTGGTCAATATGATGGGTGATCTAAGCAAGCATGGTTATGTGGATGGGTTGGTTGTTATGGTGGTTTGCTTGCCTTAGATCTAAGGACCGGTTCATGCGAGAATATGCCAGGTCAACAGTGCCACCACAAGGCCAAGTATGGGTGCGGCGTAGCTGATTAATTAGGAGCGCTGCTAGTATTGTATGGACCATTGGATGGCACGGAGAATGGGAGTCGAGGAGGACTGCCCTGGGATCCGCATGGCACACGAGGGGGCCCGTGGGTGGGAGAATAGAGATTCAAGCCTGCCGGTGAAACCTTAGTGGGCCCGTACATACTAGTAGTCCCTTTTGAAAGGCTATTTTGTGATCTCTTGGCCACACACCTACGGAAGTGTGAGATGGCATAATGGAGGTTTCTTAGTCATCGAAAGGTGATGAAATCACAAACATGTGGGTAAAGTGGTACAACCTCCGCAGAGTGTTAAAACTATCATGATAGCCGTGCTCCCGGTTATGAGCGACTGGATGACCTACATGATTAGAGTTGGAAATTGGGATTTGGGATGGTTATGGTCTGGTAATGGTTATGGTTGGTTTATGGTTTGGTAATGGTTATGGTTTATGGATTATGGTCATGGATATGAATTTGAGTTATGGTAATTGGACATGGATAATGGTGATGTTGGCAATAATTGGATATGGTTTATATTTGGTTAATATGTTGGTTATGATGGGATTGTTTCACATAGACGTAGTATAATGCTTTTCAAATGTTTTACTGTACTTTTTAGCACTTAGCCATTATTACATTCGTCGTTTGAATAAGCCACATGTCATAGTTTCCACACTTGCTGAGTACGACATGTACTCACTCTTGCAATCCCCCACCCCAACAGTTGCAGGTCAGAATTGTGAGTTTAATGGCGATAATGCGGAGTTCTAGGCCGTGTATACCGTCAGCTTTGCCTGTGGTGTTGCATGGAGCTGCGCTATCCCTTTTGCTTAGTTTGCTTAGTTGCTTAATTAGTTTGTTTCCGCTGCATTAGTTGAACTTGTCATTAATATTCATTAGAGTTTGTATTCGAGGATTTAATGAATTATGTAATAAGAGTACTTATTTAATAATTTGAGTTGTGGTAATTATCTGGTTATCATTTGTGAATCACTCGTGTATGTGTGTTGAACATCCTGGGCACACATATGCGTTAGCTTGGTTCAGTTTTTGGAACCGGGCGTCATAGACATCTTCTCGCATATAGGGTTTCAAATTCTTTTTAATGCTTCTCTCTACGCGCTTGATGTTTTCTGGTTCGGTGAAAAGGTACATCTCTTCATACTGATTATATTCCTCTTCATTATCTCCCACATTGTCAACCCCAACAATATTTTGCTTTCCAAAAACAACTAAGTGCAACTTCTCAGTTTCTAGATCTTGAACATAAAAAACTTGTGCAACATTATCGGCGAGAACCCACAGGTCATCTTTGTAACCCACTTTATTCAAGTCTACCAGTGTCAGCCCCTAATTGTCCACTTTCAAACCATCAGGATGTTTGACCCATTGGCACTTAAATATGGGCATTACCATTCTTTCGCCATAATCAAGTTCCCATATTTCCTCAATGAACCCGAAGTATGTGGTCTTCTGCCGTTGTGAATCATAAGCCTCAATACGAACACCACTATTTTGTGCAACACTCTTACCGTCTTTTTCTTTAGTGTAAAATGTGTAACCATTGATGTCATATGCTTGCCATGATGTTACCAAAGCAGATGGGCCACAAGCTAACTTCTTCATTGTTGCCTCTTCTATAGTGTTTCCGTATGATATATTTTAGTCCATTAACCATTCAGTGAAACATCTTATGTGCTCTTTCATGATCCAGTCCTCTTTGCGGTCTTGGTTTTTATCACGAAGCTCAATTTGGTGTTCCTCGATGTACGGCTCAGCTATTGCGAGCTGTTGTAGTACACCAAAATGTGCATAGTGTACATTCTTGTAATCTTGAACAATAAAAGTTTTCTTACCCACTTTGCCTCTCCCACGTAGTCTACCCTCATGTACCGGTATAGGCACACCTATCGATTTTCAATCTTTGATGTAATCAGTGCAACCCTCAATCACATCTTCAGTGGTCTATCCTTCCATAATTGAACCCTCTGGGTGAGCACGGTTCCGCACATAACCTTTTAATACTCCTAAATATCTCTCCAACGAAAACATATGATGTAAATATAGTGGCCCCAATGCTTTTATCTAATCAACAAGATGTATGATTAGGTGTACTTGCATATCAAAAAAGGATGGTGGGAAACACATCTCAAGCTTGCACATTGTCTCGACGATGTATGTTTTCAGATAGTCTAAATCTTCACGTGTTATCACCTTTTGCGATACTGCATTGAAGAAGTAACACAAACGTGTGATGACAACTTTTATATGCTCAGGTTTGATTACTCTTATTGCAATGGCAAAGAAAACTGTCATCATCATGTGACAATCGTGAGAATTATAACCGAATAAAGACAAGTCTTTCATCGAGACTAGTTTGCGGATATTGGATGAGAAACTTGTGGGCACTTTGATCCCACGCAAGCATTCGCAAATTGCTTTTTTCTCTTCTAGCATCAAGTTGTAGCTGGCTGGGGGAAGGTAATGCTTCCCGTTCGCCTTTTCTACTGGATGAAGCTCGGGTCTCAAATCAAGATTTACTAGGTCCATACGTGAATTTAATCCGTCCTTTGTTTTCCTCGCCATGTCCAGCAAGGTCCCAATGATGCTGTCAAATACATTCTTTGTAACGTGCATCAAATCAATACTATGGCAAAATTCCATATTCTTCCAATACGGAAGATACTTGAAAAAAATTGATTGTTTCTTGAAAGCCATGTCAGTTGTATCATCCGAAGATGTACTTTTATTTCTCTTAATTCCTTTACTCTTTTTTCCCTTACCGAAAGCAATATGAATGTTCTTGACCATTTCAAACACAAGTTTTCCACTGTAAGGTTTCAGTGCAGTATCTTTTTCGATTTTGTTATCAAATTGTTCTTTCATCTTCCTATACTTGTGTGTATCTGTCAAGAACCGCCGATGTCTCATGTACACCGTCTTTCTGGATGAAGTGAGGTATAGAAATCCAGTTCTATCCACACACCTAACGCAACCTTTCTTCCCTTTCATTTGTCCCGATAATGTAAACAGTCCGGGATAATCATGCACGGTAACGAATATCATTGCTCTTAGCATGAAATACTCCCACTTGTACTCATCCCATGTACGTACCCCTTCATTCCACAATTTCGCCATATCTTCCATTAAAGGTTCCAAGAACACATCAATTTCGATGCCAGGTTGTTTCGGACCTTGGATAAGAATAGATAATAAGAATATTTCCTTTTGTGACACAACCACGTCGGTAGGTTGTACATAGTTAAGACCACGGGCCATGTGCTGTGTATGCTCCTTTTTTCACCAAACGGATTCATTCCATCTGTACCCAAGGCAAACCTCATATTTCTGATTTCCTTCGCAAATTCTGGATACTGAATATCAAAATTTTTCCACTGCGTTGCATCACCAGGGTGTCGTATATGTTTTTCATTCTTCTTGCGTTGCTCGGAATGCCAACGCATAAGTTCAGCCTCCCTAGGGTTTGAGAACAAACGCTTCAAGCGATCAATTACCGGAAGGTACCACATCACTAATGCAGGAATTTTTCTCTTATTCTTCCCGTCTGCATCGCCAGAAGTATCGTCATCGTCACCTTCAGGACCAATAATAAACTTCTTATTCTTCCGAGTCTTTTTCATGTTGGTAACATACTGGTGATTGTAGTCCTTCTTGTATCTACTGACACCACAAATGGGGCATCTAGTTGCGAGCTCATGCTCTTTGCGATACAAAATACAATGGTTCACACAAGCGTGTATTTTTGTCACACCTAGTGCCATCGGGCAAAGAAGTTTCTTCGCTTTATAAGTGCTTCTAGGCAGTTTATTTGGATTTGGAAAAAATTCTGCCAGAAGATTCAAAAGATCAGAGAAACTACAATCGGACCATCCGTGCGTAGCTTTCAACTTTAGTAGTTCTAAGACTGCACGCAATGTAGTAAACTCTTTATCACAACCGTTTGATTCATCATATAAAAGCTTTGTCGCCGCATTCTGCAATGTCTCCATTTTACTTAAACCTTTGCTTGCTCCCATAGAAGTCAGTACATATGGTTCAATGTGATGCAACATCTCCTCACAATCGAACTCATCATCATCATTACCAGCTTGATTGTCCCTACCATCATCGATATGAACATTATCATCATCTGAGCCTCTCTCATCATCTTTATCCACATCATGTGTATCTAACTCACCATGCTCTGTCCATATTGTGTAGTTATTTTTGAAACCTCTTTTCACCAAATGAGATTGGATTACTATAGTATCCGTCCAAGCAATCTTATTTTCGCAGTTGATACATGGACATAATATGTCATCTATCGTTTGCAACTTCGCATGTCTCTTGGATGCTTCAATAAAATTTGCAACATTACGAATGTACATAGGATCGGGTCTTGGCATGTTATACATCCACGCTCGACCGTCCATGCTTCAATAATAGAATTTTTGTCAGATTTACAAAATTTGGCCACAAATATTCTCTAAAGGTCTTCTATAAAATGAATTTACAGAGACATAACAAGTATGATTAGGGCGACTAATGTAGGAGACGGGCGACGTCTTGAGGCGGACAGAGTCAAAGGGGGAAACAGGCCCAGCAGCATGGGCTAGGTCTGGGTGAGATCCGGTCCGTTATATCGGGAAACAGGCCCAGATGCATCTTATATATATTACAATAGCATCTGTTAATTAAACATCATATTCATGTCACATAATAGGTACAAAAAGGAAACAATCCATATAGTCCATACATCAATATACCAGAACACAATCCATACAGTCCTTACACACGCAAAAGGACGGAATCCATATACCAGAACACACAAAACTAACAGCTTATCAGCTAATGAAAATATACAAAGAAAAAGTAAGAAAACTACATTTACCTTGCAGAGGCGTCAGCACGGTGGGGAGGCGTCAGCACGGTGGGCCGGCTGGGTGGAGAAGTGGCGGTGCGGGGTTGAGCGGCGGCGCGGCAGTATGGGCTGGGCGGCGGAGCAGCGGCGCGGCGCAGGGGAAGTTCAACAGCCTTGCGGCGTCGATATAAATTCTCCAGGGTTGCGTTTTGACTGCGGTGAGGGGTCCTTATATAGACGTCGGTTTTTCACAGGCGGTTTTTAACTTTATCGCAGGCGGGTTTTACTTACCAAACGCCTGAGAAGATGTTTATTAATTAAGAAGTAAATATCTTCACAGGCTGTTGGTACTTAATAACCGCCTAAGAAGATTTTTATCTCAGGCGGGTATTACTTAACAACCATCTGAGATAATGCCAACTGAACAAAATTTTTTTAAAACTTGTATAGCTGACATTGTAATGTTTTGGTAAATATCAAATTAATTTCTACTCACATATTATTCACATTTGTGTATCTCATAAAAAAAATTTCCTTCACTCAAAATTGTTGGTATGAACATATTTGTATAATTTATACATGTATGAATTTTTTAAAATTTTTTAAAAGCACTCCAACATGTCAAACTTCAAATTATCCACCAATATTCATTGACACTTGATTGATATATGTACAAAACACAAGAAATATGTACAAGAACACTTGAGTGAAATCCTAAAACTACACTACGGCCCCGCCTCCTCCATCCTCTCCGCCAACTTCTCAAACCACGCCAAGCAGTCCTCCTCCGACTCGTCGTCGTCGTCGTCATAGTCGCCACCATGGTGGTGGTCGCCGTCGTCGTCGCCGTCGTCGGAGGACGACTCGTCGTCATCATCGTCGTCGTCATCGTCGTCGTCGTCGTCCTCCTCCTCCTCCTCCTCCTCCTCCTCCTCCTCCAGCGACGATGCAGCAGGAGAGTGGGTCGGGTGCTCCGGCTGAGCCGATTGCTCCGGCTGTACTGGTGGCTCCGGCTGCACCGGCGGTGGAATGCGCTGGTCGCCATTCACCCTCTCGGGGGAGCTGCAGCGTATCCGCTTGCAGGGTGGCTGCCTCGGCGGGCTAGGTGGCGGAAGGTTGGCCATGGCTGTGTTGGTTCGTCGGCGCCGGGCTAGGAGAGGTGGAACGATAGAAGAAGAAGAAAGGAGTGCAAAAGTTCTGTGCTTGTACATAACCGACGACGCGCCTTATATATAGTCTATGCGGAGTAGACGAGGGAGCGGTTCGTTTCCCGCGCATTGAACTCTTTGCAGACCTCGTGCGGCGCACAATTAAACCACTGTGGAAGATGATCTTCAGAGATCCTTCCATCGCACGCGTCCCTGCACCACGACTTCTCAACTTCTCCGCAGACCTCATGCGGCGCGTCAGTTAATTAACACTTCTCAGGCCGTTAATTAACATATTGTAGTTTCAAAAATGTTTATCTCAGGCGGGTATTACTTACAAACCGCCTGAGAAAAAAAGAAGTAAAAATCTTCATAGACGGTTGGTACTCACCAACCATCAAAGAATATATTTATCTCTGACGAGTATTACTTAACAACCGCCTGAGATAATTCCCGATACAGTTCTTCAGTTTCCTTATCCCTTGCTTCTTTTTTATTTAGATTCCAATATAAATACTCAAACATGTTTACATTCTGCAAATTGTGTTCAAATTCGATGATTCTTTCTTCTACATTTGTATAAAATTAACATCTACCAACTGAACAAAATATTTTGTTCATTGCGCATTGAACTCTTTGCAGACCTCGTGCGGCGCACAATTAAACCACTGTGGAAGACGATCTTCAGAGATCCTTCCGTCGCACGCGTCCCTGCACCACGGCTTCTTAACTTCTTGCAGACCTCGTGCGGCGCGTCAGTTAATTAACATCTTCTCAGGCCATTAATTAACATCTTGTAGTTTCAAAAATGTTTATCTCAGGCGGTTATTACTTAACAACCGTCTGAGATAATGCCCGATACTGTTCTTCAGTTTCCTTATCCCTTGCTTCTTTTTTTATTTACATTCCAATATAAATTCTCAAACATGTTTACATTCTGCAAATTGTGTTCAAATTCGATGATTCTTTCTTCTACATTTTTATAAAATTAACATCTACCAACTGAAAAAAATATTTTGTTCATTGCGCATTGAACTCTTTGCAGACCTCGTGCGGCGCACAATGAAACCACTGTGGAAGACGATCTTCAGAGATCCTTCTGTCGCACGCGTCCCTGCACCACGGCTTCTTAACTTCTCCGCAGACCTCGTGCGGCGTGTCAGTTAATTAACATCTTCTCAGGCGGTTAGTACTTACCAACCGCCTGAGAATATATTTATCTCGGGGACGGGTGTTACTTACCAACCGCCTGAGATAAGCCCATGGAGTTCCCCTTGCCGCATGATATTGCGTTCCTGATCGCAGGGTGGGTCGCCGCAACCTCCACCCAGCCCATGGACGACCTCTCCAGTCTGCGCGCCACCTGCAAGGCCATGCACGCGGCGTGTCGTGATCCCACCGTGGGCAGGCGTGTGGCGCTGGAGCAGGAGAGCAGCTGGGAGTGGTTCCAATGGCACGGGAATGGGAGCTACGACGCCCTCGTGGAGCGCCTGGCCAACGTGGGCAACCCTCAGGCGTGCTACGTCACCGGGTTCGACCTCGTCTTCAACTACGGCCGCGCGCAGGCGCAGCGGGGCACCCAGTTCCTTGCCCGGGCGGCCGCGAACGGCCACAAGGTGGCGGCCTACATCCTCGCCATGCTCCGCTATGACACCGACCGCGGGGACCGCGACACCCTCGAGTATATCCGGCAGGTCGAAGGCGAGGCGCACGTCGGCGACAACACGGTCGGGTCCGTCGCGATGAAGAGGACCAAAAAGGAGTGTTGCCGGTGTCGGAATCAAGCCATGCAGAGGCTCGACATTTTCGTGAGCTGGTGGTTACTGCGTAGGCCTCCTCCCGGACCACCGCCGGTGGCGCTGCCCGACATTGACGATGGTGTTTGCCGCTACCCAACAGGGGGGAACTAGGGGCCTGCTCGCTGCAGCAGGCAAAGATGGTCTGAGACCGTCTTCTGTACTGAGAACTAAAGGATTGAGCGCGAGTATGACCTGTTCTCCCATAACGTGTTGTACTCTATGGGTTATATTAAAAATGTCCACTGAAAAAATAAATGAAAAAAGAATTATATTCATCAAGATAGAAAAATGAAAAATAGCATCTGTTGTATGTTTTTTATGTTCTGACCAATTTCAAAGGATTTATGAAGTGAAATTTAATGGTAACCTTTACTTATCAATAATATTACAAGAAAGTGGATTTTTGCCTTTTAAAGGACCACTTTTAATCAGGAATATTAATTAAGAAGAAGTAAATATCTTCAGAGACGGTTGGTACTTAACAACCGCGTGAAAATATATTTATCTCAGGCGGGTATTACTTAACAACCGTCTGAGATAATGCCCGATACTGTTCTTCAGTTTCCTTATCCCTTGCTTCTTTTTTATTTAGATTCCAATATAAATACTCAAACATGTTTAGATTCTGATAATTGTGTCCAAATTCGATGATTCTTTCTTCTACATTTGTATAAAATTAACATCTACCACCTGAACAAAATATTTTTAAAACTTGTATAGCTGACATTGTAATGTTTTGGTAAATATCAAATTAATTTGTACTCACATATTATTCACATTTTTGTATCTCATAAAAAACATTTCCTTCACTCAAAATTGTTGGTATGAACATATTTGTATAACTTATATATGTATGAATTTTTTTAATTTTTTTAAAAGCATTCCAACATGTCAAACTTCAAATTATCCACCATTCTAACTAAATGCTCATATTCATATGAGGCATTCATCAAATTATGAACACACATTGATTCAAAAAAATTTAAAAAAATATGAAAAAATTCGTAGAGGTTGGTATGATGAGTAAAAATGTCCACTGAAAAAATAAATGAAAAAGCATTATATTCATCAAGATAGAAAAATGAAAAATAGCATTTGTTGTATGTTTTTTATGTTCTGACCAATTTCAAAGGATTTATGAAGTGAAATTTAATGGTAACCTTTACTTATCAATAATATTACAAGAAAGTGGATTTTTGCCTTTTAAAGGACCACATTTAATAAAAAAAAAATTAATTAAGAAGAAGTAAATATCTTCACAGGCGGTTGGTACTTAACAACCGTCTGAAAATATGTTTATCTCAGGCGGGTATTACTTAACAACCGCCTGAGATAATACCCGATACTGTTCTTCAGTTTCCTTATCCCTTGCTTCTTTTTTATTTAGATTCCAATATAAATACTCAAACATGTTTAGATTCTGCAAATTGTGTCCAAATTCGATGATTCTTTCTTCTACATTTGTATAAAATTAACATCTACCACCTGAACAAAATATTTTTAAAACTTGTATAGCTGACATTGTAATGTTTTGGTAAATATCAAATTATTTTCTACTCACATATTATTCACATTTGTGTATCTCATAAAAAAAAGTTCCTTCACTCAAAATTGTTGGTATGAACATATTTGTATAATTTATACATGTATGAATTTTTTTAATTTTTTTAAAAGCATTCCAACATGTCAAACTTCAAATTATCCACCATTCTAACTAAATGCTCATATTCATATGAGGCATTCATCAAATTATGAACACACATTGATTCAAAAAAATTTAAAAAAATATGAAAAAATTCGTAGAGGTTGGTATGATGAGTAAAAATGTCCACTGAAAAAATAAATGAAAAAAGCATTATATTCATCAAGATAGAAAAATGAAAAATAGCATTTATTGTATGTTTTTTATGTTCGAACCAATTTCAAAGGATTTATGAAGTGAAATTTAATGGTAACCTTTACTTATCAATAATATTACAAGAAAGTGGATTTTTGCCTTTTAAAGGAACACATTTAATCAAGAATATTAATTAATAAGAAGTAAATATTTTCACAGGCGGTTGGTACATAACAACCGCCTGAAAATATATTTATCTCAGGCGGGTATTACTTAACAACCGCCTGAGATAATGCCCGATACTGTTCTTCAGTTTCCTTATCCCTTGCTTTTTTTTATTTAGATTCCAATATAAATACTCAAACATGTTTAGATTCTGCAAATTGTGTCCAAATTCGATGATTCTTTCTTCTACATTTGTATAAAATTAACATCTACCACCTGAACAAAATATTTTTAAAACTTGTATAGCTGACATTGTAATGTTTTGGTAAATATCAAATTAATTTCTACTCACATATTATTCACATTTGTGTATCTCATAGAAAAAAGTTCCTTCACTCAAAATTGTTGGTATGCACATATTTGTATAATTTATACATGTATGAATTTTTTTAATTTTTTTTAAAAGCATTCCAACATGTCAAACTTCAAATTATCCACCATTCTAACTAAATGCTCATATTCATATGAGGCATTCATCAAATTATGAACACACATTGATTCAAAAAAATTTAAAAAAATATGAAAAAATTCGTAGAGGTTGGTATGATGAGTAAAAATGTCCACTAAAAAAATAAATGAAAAAAGCATTATATTCATCAAGATAGAAAAATGAAAAATAGCATTTGTTGTATGTTTTTTATGTTCTGACCAATTTCAAAGGATTTATGAAGTGAAATTTAATGGTAACCTTTACTTATCAATAATATTACAAGAAAGTGGATTTTTGCCTTTTAAAGGACCACATTTAATCAAGAATATTAATTAAGAAGAAGTAAATATTCTCACAGGCGCTTGGTACTTAACAACCGCCTGAAAATATATTTATCTCAGGCGGGTATTACTGAACAACCGCCTGAGATAATGCCTGATACTGTTCTTCAGTTTCCTTATCCCTTGCTTGTTTTTTATTTAGATTCCAATATAAATACTCAAACATGTTTAGATTCTGCAAATTGTGTCCAAATTCGATGATTCTTTCTTCTACATTTGTATAAAATTAACATAGATGAACAAAGATAGATTTCATTCATTAATAATATTTACAAAACAGAAGCAACTAAAAACAACAAAAAGAAAAACTAATTAAATCCTACTCCTACTCCTCTTCCTCCTCCTCCTCCTCCTCCTCCTCGTCCTCCGGCGGGACTCCGGCACCGGTGCAACAGGAGACAGGGCCGGCTGCATCGGCTGCACCGGCTGCACCGGCGGTGCAACCCCGAGGTTGCTAGACGTCGCCTACACCAGCGTTCTACGGCCCTCGGGGCCAAGAACCTGGGCCATCATCGCGACAGAATGTCGAGATGATCAGCCACCCCCGTGAGGGCGTAGAGGTAGTGGGCCATGGTACCCATTCCAGTATACTCTGGAAGGGTACCCAGCCCCAAGGCACTCATGGCGCGAGACGTATTGTTGTACGCCTCTCGCGCCATGAGGAGGCGCTGCTCGGTGTTGATCTTCTCGGGGGAGCTGCAACATAGTTTCTTGCAAGGTGGCTCCCTCGGAGGGCTTGGCGGCGGAAGGTCAGCCATAGTGGTGTTGGGTCGTCGGAGCGGAGGAAGACGAAGAAAACAAGAGGATTCAAAGTGAGCGATGCGCTTGTGAGCGATAGCGCGTCTTTAAGGCCGCGCGGAGTGGAAAAGAAAGGTCGCGCCTCGGGGAAAAGAAAGGTCGCACACGTTTGGTGAGGGGTCTTTATGTAGGCGTTCATCAAATTAAGAAGAAGTAAATATCTTCACAGGCCCATGTTTAACTCAGGCGGGTGTTACTAACCAACCGTCTGAGATAATTGTATCTTCTCAGGCGGTTGGTAAGTAAAATTCGACTGAGGTAACAATCTTCTTAGACGGTCGGTACTTAAAATCCGCCTGAGAAAATGTGAGTCTATATATACCCCTTGGCAGCATTGGAAAAACCTAACCCGTGCGAAACACTTAGACGCCGTTAGGCTGCCAAAATTTCGTTTGCCGCCAAGTGTTCGCCCTTGTCACTTCCAGGTACGCCGCCGAGCTTCGCCGTCGCAGAGCTTCGCCGTCGCCGCCGAGCTTCGCCCTCCTCACTTCCAGGTATGCCGAGCGAAGCCATTTCCGTCGCCGCCGAGCTTCAAGGTAAACCCTAAACCCTTCGACCTTCCATCCTCCTTCGCCGTGCCGCCTCCCTCCCCGCCCTCGTTGCCGCCTTGCATATCCTTGGTTAGGGTTCGGGAATTAGAAAATGGTAGGCATCCTTGGTTAGGGTTCGGTGGAATTCGAAAAACTGTCAAGTTCGGTGGCATCTTTGGTTAGGGTTCGGTGGGGCAAGATTTATGTGGATGGTTATATCACGATAAATTGGTAGTTGGTTTTGTGTGTCTGAAACTGTGAAATCAGTAGCATTTCATCTTCTGGTAGTTTGCAGAGATAAAACTATCAAGTTCGAATGAATAGGAGTTACTCCCTTCGTCGTGGATGGTTATATCACGATAAATTGGTAGTTGGTTCTGTGTGTCTGAAACTGTTCTGACACATTAGTGGTAAACATGATTCTAGACTCTAGTAACAGCAGTATATTCCTTATTTCTGTCATCGGCCTTGCATATGCCACATAATTCTCTATTAGGGGCACGATTTAGCTATATTTGGTTAAGTTGACCAAATTTGGCTAATTTTGGCTAAGTTACATTAGATATAGCTATACTTGACTAATTTTGACTAAGTTATGCTATATTTAGCTATATTTGGCTACTTTTGCTTAGAGTTAGCTATGCTAGACTAAGTTTGGCTAAGTTTGCTTTTATTTCTCTAAGTTTCATTTGAGCAATTGTAGCTAATATGTGCTACCAAAGATGTCTGCACTTGTGGCTCCATCAGCTTCATTTGAGCAATTGTACCTAATCTGAGCTACCAAAGTTATGCTATATTTAGCTCTGAAGCCAAACAAGTTGCTGGCCAACTCATTTGTGATGCCAGGAGCATCCTCACGCCCATATCTAGGTACCACTAGGTGTGGCGATGGAGTATGAACATATGATGCCGATCTCTATGATACAAGAATTTAGTTAGACCTATATAACTTCAAAAATATGTTTTGTCTAAATTTACTTAATTGAGCCAAAATTGAGAAAATTTGTTTTAAATATGACCAAATTTAGTTATGCCATTTATTAGATTTTTTATCTTATTAGATCTAGCATGGAAAGCCCTAAGAAGACTGGTCCTGATAGTAACAACAAAGAAGACAATATGGAGTTTACTGACTCCAGCAGTTCAGGCAACTATCACAGTCCTTCGGATCCTTTTCCGAATATAAAAATTAAAAAGACTTCAGTGGATCTAGACCCGGAATATGATCCTGCCGACGAGGTATGGATCACGAATCTTAACTTCAGCAGTTCAAGTTAATGTTGGTTGTCAAGTATACGAAGTCTTATAATTTTTTTCTACCTAGATTAATCTCGAAGACAATGAGGTGACATCGGCTCCTAAAACCGCAGAAGGTTCTCCAATGGATGAATCCTTAGCTTCACTCAAGCGGAAACGAGGGCAACGAGGTCCCAATAAGGGTCCATTGGACCGCATCATGTACATAACAAGGGTCGGTCCAGGTGGGCTTCCCCAAGAACCACTGGATTCAGTTACCAAGTACCGTAATGCATGCAGTTTTCTTGTTAGGGAGGTTGCGCCGATCACAACCAAGAATTGGAGGAAATTACCCGAGCAGACCAAGAATGAGTTGTGGGAAAAGATAAAGAAACAATTCAAGTTCCCGAAAGGCACAAAAGAAGCTGTAAAGAAAGCAACATTGGTCTCTTGCGGCAAGAAGTTTCGATGCTGGAAGAGTGAAATGAATGCTTATGTTAAGGCCGATAAGGTCCCTAGCCCGAGGAAGATGGGAAAAATCACACAAGCTCAGTGGCAAGAGTTTGTTCGTCAAAAGAGCACACCTAATGCTAAAGCTCTAAGTGCAACTAGGTCAGAGCTTGCAAAAAAGAACAAATACCATCATCGCTTGGGGTCTGCCGGATATGCCCCCAAAGTCCAGAAATGGAATAAGATAATAGACGAAATTCTTAGTAAGGGCAATCCTCACCCATTAGAAGGGTGCGATGAGCGAACTCAACGCTGGGTCTTTGCTCGGTCAGGTTTGACCAGCGAGGGCAAACTTGAAAAGCTCGACTCTCTGAATGAAGTAGAGGATAAAATGAAACAAGTAATTGAAAAGCAACAGAAGGGTCTCTTCAAGCCGAAGAGGGAGAATGACCAACTTACCGCTATCTTAGGAAACCCTGAACACAGCGGACGGGTTCGAGCGGTCTCTTCTCAAATGTCTTGGCTAGATGGTTTCCCTAAAGATAAAGACACATATAGAAGACGTGAGAAGTTTAAGAAAACACTTGATGAAACGATTGCTCAAAAGGTCAAAGAAAATATGCAAGAAATAATGGAACAACTTAGACAATCAGGACAATTAGTGGCACCGAGTACAATGATGGTTCCGGTGCAAAAGGAGCAATTAGTATCTCCAACTGCCTACCCTAGCAGCGTTGGTTCCGTTCCAGGCTCAGCGTCAGCCCATAAGTTCCCTGTCGATGATATTGCTAACGACAAATCTTGTCATCTTCTTGTCCCGATAGGCAGAGCAGGGAACAAAACCAAATAGGTTGCCACTGCTATGGCAAATCCTGATCGTGACTTCAACAGGAATCCACTTCTGTTGTATTATTCTATGGTGCAAGTTCTTCAGATCATTGATGATGATTATGAAGATTATGAAATAGACCACGTCACACCTGAGGGGATCGCGACTCTGGGGCAGGCTGTCAACCAATTAATCCTTTGGCACCGACGCGATATCGTGTTGGAATAGCCAATTTCTAGCCCCATCGCATATCCAAATACTGCAACCCCATCTTCTAAGGCGAAAGTGCATGAAGATCCACTCCCAGTCCGGGAAGATCCACTCCCCCTATGTCTGAGCAAGGATGATATCCAAGAGCAACAAGTTGGACAACAACTTCAAGCAGTACCAGAGCAAGCTGTTTCTAGTAAAGAGCAACTAGTTGAGCAACAGCTTGAAGTAGTACTAGAGCCAGCTGCTGGGAGTAGAGAGCAATCAGTTGAACAACAGGTTCAACAACAAGCCAGTGTCCAACTTCCGACGAATACTCCTCGATCATCAGTGCCTGTCAAAGTTAGCTCATACGAAAATAAGAAACCTTCATCAGAAGTGTCAAAGTATTTGGAAGCTCTGAAGGAAAATATTAGAAAATCGAGTGCATCTCGTTCTTCTCATGAGCCAGCATTAGAAGATATCGAGGAGTGGGAAGAAGACGGTGTCATGTATAATCGGCGGACGGCTTTAGTTAAACCAGGAGTTCCAATATACAAGCTTGAGGATGTTCCTCCTAAATTTGAGAATGGGAAGCCGTTCATGACATCCGTACAACTTAGCAAACAACCCGTCCAGCTCAGAAGAATGCATGAGTGGTACATCACTGCCAGCACAAAATTTGGTCTTAATTGCGTCACATTTCGTATTCCAAAAGAAGCATTCTTCACTGGAGTAGATAAACGAGTCATTTTATTTGAAGAGCTGTTTTCCCTTTTCCATCGGGGCATGCTAGATATCAACCTGCTGCTCGTCTGGTGCTTGTAAGTTCTCTAATATTTTGTATTTGCTTTTCTTACTACACGCATACGCATTTCATGAGATTATAACAATTCTGGACTTCTTCAATAGGATGCAATACATGGATAATGTAAAGTTGGCACGCAAGACAGGTATCCTTGACCCTACTAGGATTGCAAAGTCGCTATTCGACGTCCAGGCGAATCGAGAGTCAAGCCAGTACAAACACATGAAAAAAAAAGATTTTGAAAGAGCAATTGCAAAACTTAAGAAGGATAGAAAGGAAGAAGTTGCAGCTTACATAGGACATGCGATGTTTAACTTTGTCAGAGACGGCAAGGACCTTGTAAAGGCTCTGTACCACTTCGAGTAAGTTTGACACATGACATTGAAATAGCAATTATTGGTAATTGTTAACACGTGTGTTTGTATGTTTGCAGTAATCACTACATAATGATCTTCATCAAGCCAACGCAGGGAATGGCAACAGTCTTGGACTCGGCCGATTACCCACCAGATCGTTACAAAGATTTCCTTTCCATTTTGAAAAAGTACGTTTATTCAATAATTTTAATTTACGCACATTTAGAATGTGTTGACAAGTTTTATATGACATTTCTTGTATTACAGCGCTTGGCAGTTTTACGCGGAGCTTGGCGGTCAGAGACCTCCTAATACGAATGCGTTGGACATTAAAACGTATTATGCTTGTCCGAAGGAGCCTGCTGGGAGTGTCTTATGCGTGTATTATGTATGCGAGCATCTTCGGACCGCCGCCGTATATAGAGTCAATCGTGAGGATGTAAGTTATCCTTAATGTCGATACCTTATTTTCTTACTTTTGTGTTTCATTTTCATTGTAACTAGCATAGTTTAATGCTTATATTCTCTGCTGTTCAATATTACCAGAAACATTATTTTCATATTTTGATTCCAACTTCAAAATTCAATTGCTCATAGTACAACTGCTCCAAAAATACCTACTAAATTCTTGTATACTCTCACTTTGATCTATACTTTGAGATTGTTCAAAGCAAAACATTCTAAACCTTGTTATGTGTTATATTGCAGCACAAGAAGAATCTGAATGAAGAATGGTCGGTTTGTAGAAGTATTCCTGATGGAGGAGCCGACAGGATTGCTTCTGAACTCTGTCAGTTCATTCGTCGCAAAATTTTGCACAAAAAGGGGAAGTTCTTTGATAAGAATGGTTCAGCAGCTGATGTGCCAGAACTTTGCGACTATGCCAATATAAACAGTTTTTAGTGAAAACTTGTAAACTTTGAGATGAATTGTATCTGTAACTTGTACATATGTATATTGTTTTAGTGAAATTGACTTCTGTGATGATAATATTGTTGACTTTTGTTCTGTGATGATATTGTTGTTTTTTGTCCTGTGATTATATTGAATTGACCTGGAAATTAGAAATAACAGCAGTAGTACTGCATGACTGTGAAAAACAATTATCACAGGCGGCTAGATACAAGTAAAGAAACATCCGTGATAACCTAATTTTCACAGGCGGTGTCTGTTATGGTAGAAACCGGCTGCGTTAAAGGGTCTTCACAGACGGCTGATATAGGTAAACTCCGTCTGTGATAGCACCATTATCATAGACAGTTAGTTATGCTTCAATAACCGTCTGTAAAGACACATTATCATTGACGGTTAGTAATGCTTCAATACACGTCTGTGAAGACACATTATCATAGACGGTTAGTTATGCTTCAAAATCCGCCTGTGAAGACACATTATCATAGACGGTTAGTTATGCTTCAAAACCCGCCTGTGAAGACACATTATCATTGGCGGTTAGTTATGCTTCAATACCCGTCTGTGAAGACTCATTATCATAGGCGGTTAGTTATGCTTCAATAACCGTATGTGATAAGACATTTATCACAGGCGGTTATATATGCTGCACGACCCGCCTGTGATAAAGTATTTTCACAGGCGGCTATTCTAAGTAAAGAACTGCCTATGATAATCTGTCTTCACAGGCAGCTAGCCTAAGTGAAGAACCGCCTATGATAATGTGTCTTCACAGGCGGTTTCACTTCTCCGCCTGTGTAATTGCGGATTATCACACACTCTTCGTTTCAGGCGGTTTTAAAAGCCGTCTGTGATAATAGGTCTGGAGCCGCCTGTGATGAGTCTTATTGTAGCAGTGTTCACTTGCCTGAGAACGATTCTCAGGTTGCGGTACCAATCGATAAAGTTAGCTCCATTGAGTTTTTCCTTTTCAAGCACAGATCACAAATTGAAACCGGAATTGTTACTAGCAGACATGATCTACAATAGAAAATTAAATATGCAAGGTTTAGCACTATGTTATGTACCAATCTTCTATTAGTAGTTTAATAAAAGATATCACCACTATATGATCATCGTCTTCCCTCTAACGACATATAGTGGTTCAAGATCCATATTCACTAATTCCTAGTGAGCTTTGGCTTCACTGCTAGGAAATTAGTGACATAGGTAAACAACCATTGTTAATCATATCTCTATATGACTCTTGTTTGTTGGGTGACATCCAATGCTCCGGCTCCCAACTCTATGCCATAAAGCCCAAAACCATTTTGATAGCTTTGTTGAGTAAACCAACACTATGCATGTGAATGTCCAACATTCAACCTATGAATTATGATAGATGATGGTACTTTGCTTTGGCAAACCTACAACACAACGATCAAAATATCATAGGTGCATCTATTAGTAAATGGCATCATATGCTCAACTTTTGTGAGGGAAGCTATTCTATCATGACAAAACATCCACCATATGAAAAGCATGAAAAGAATAGTAATAAGCATCACAGGCATATGATCATATCACATTGTGAATAGTATGGCCTTTAGAATCATAATGGTCTCCATCGCCATGGTTCCATCAAAATCTGAGCTGCCATGCCTCCCTTCTTGTGGTGATCTCCATCTCCACCATGCTTGAAGACATCTCCATGATAATAAAAGAAGCTAATACAACTAATAGCTACCAAATAAATTACATGAGAGATCAAGCATCACAGGTCGACATGAAGGTCGTTATACAATTATGTGACAACCTCAACCCGGTTGTATTAAATTTGCAACACGCAGGCTGCATGAATTTACACAAAGATCATCACATCACATTAAGGCCACACCATTCACATCATTCCCTGCAAAAACAAGTTAAGCGTAGAACGGTTTCTAGCGCAAAACGATATTATGTAATCGCTATAGTAGACACCAAAAGGAATTACATAGATCGCATCTATGAAATCACTATGAAAATCTCATCGGATTGATCAAATCAACCCGAATCCGAGCCATTCAGAATGCCTCAATTTTCAAGGTGACCGGTTATACATGAGTAGATCGCGACTCATGACCGTGGTCTGTTGGATCAATCTGTTAGCTATGTACGCGATTAGTCCCGATGGTGATTCCAGCCGGTAGGGATAGGTTGCACACACAGCAGAGAAGGAGCACGAACTGACCCTTTAGTCATATACGATCGCAGTCTACTCTAACCAATACCAAACCCAAAAAACGTGCGATAAAATTCATCGTATGAATATGTCTGCAGTAGATCCCATCTACTAACAAGATCCAGACCAAAAACTACGCAAGTCGGCTCTGATACCACTGTTTGGAAATCGGCGGTACGCTACTCTAGAAACTCTACCGCATCACCCAAGAAACATGTGAGTACAGAGGTCATGGATTGTTACCACTAGACGCGCAGCGCAGCGGAACGTAGATGTGCGTCGGTGTAGGGGAATTAGACGATCTTGTTCATCTTCTCCTTGTCCTTGTCACAGCAGCAGGTAGACGATCACGATCGTCGTAGCCGGTCAGCGCAGCAGTAGCAGCAGCACCTCCACAGAGTCCACACGTACGGAGAGGAACGCCGTGCGCTGGTGTGCTAGCACCGCGCGCGCGGCAAGGGTCTCGGCATGAGGCCTTCGAGGGGTGGCGGCTAGGGATGTCACATGGTGGGATAATTAGCCCCTAACCCTACCCCTCATTTTTATAGGCGTACTAATGGGCTTTTAGGTCGCAGGCCCATTAGTACCCTAATTGCTTATGGATCAAATATCCAATAGGCCTCAACCCGAATTGTTATGATTGCCTCTAGGGCACATCACCAACAGTAGCCGCCATAAACAATTGGGTTTTGCTTAGGTCAATAATATTGCCGTTCTACGGTTTGTGAGACCCCGACTTAGCAATTTAGATTGCTTCTACCTTGTTCTTGCTTGTTTTCTCGGTTGCACTTGCAGGGATTAGCCTTATTGGCGAGGTCAATCGTGTGCAGCACGGTTGATAACCAACGGAGCGGTGGTGTAGTGATTGCAGGGGTTTTTCGTGTTCTACTCGAGAGCCTCAGATCATCAACGTTGAGATCTCCATCAATCGACTTATCCATTACGTTTCGGAAGATTGGGCCTAAACCTATTTATCAGTATACCTTCGATTCTCTTTTTCCTTACGTGAACTTGACCCCTAATCTCCAAATTCACGTCGATCTAGAAAACCCTAATCTTCTGATCTCGTGAAGTGTGTACTTGTCCGGTCCTTAGCAGACAAGTCCGATTTTCCTGGTTAATTTATGTTGAATTAATTCTGAAATTATATCTAGTCACATCCAAACTTGTATAAACTTGTTAAAATCTATTAGAACTTGTTAGTGATCATTTAAAAGCAATCTATTAACAAGTTCTACCTTGCATTTGCATTAATCATGCATGTCATGTCATATTGAGTAATATTTGTGCACTCTTTGATTGTGTTTCTTGTCTTGTATGTTTATTGTGCAGATTAGACGGATTTGTGCTAGAGAGTGTCGTAGAGGATCTCCAGCACCAAGAATTTGAAGGCTTTGACTCGAATCAATCCCAATAGCAAGGCAAGTGTCCTTGAAGCATATTGATCCTGTTTTAAAATAAATGTTTTGTTTGCAAAATTGCATGCTTGTGTCAATTTGATGGGAATCCTATGATAGGAAGTTTACTAGCTTTGTTTAACCACCCTTGTCACCTGGAATATATGGTAGAGAGTCGGGATGGGATTTTTACCTTTTTGCTTCGCTTAATTAATTGGGATGGAAGAACAACTACACTACTTAATTTAATTATGCATTAATGAGATTATGGTTGACATGAACTGGTGAAATCTGATATAGTAATGGGTGATCTAAGCAAGCCTGGTACGTGGATGGGTTGGATGTTATGGTGGTTTTTCTTGCTTTAGATCTAAGAACCGGTTCATGGAGCGACCATCCAGGATTTATAGTGCCACCACGAGGCCAAGCATGGGTGCGGCATAGCTGATTAATTAGGGATTTGCCAGTGCTATTTGGACCATTAAGGATGCTCGGGGAAGGGGTAGTCGGATTGGGTTTGTTGATGATTGGTGGGACTACCCTGGGATCCGAATGGCTCAAGAGGGGGCCCTTGGTTGAAGATGTGTTCAGTTGGAGACATCGCCACCGGTGAAACCTCGGTGGGGTCTAAATAGGCTAGTAATCCCTTTGTAAAGGCTATTTTGTGATCTCTTGGCCACACACCTACGGAAGTGTGAGACGGCATAATTGAGATTCTATAGTCATTGAAATGTGATAAAATCACAAACACGTGGGTAAAGCGGTAGAACCTCTGCAGAGTGTGTCTAAAACTATCATGATAGCTGTGCTCCCAGTTATGAGCAACCTGGACCGTCACATGATTAGAGGAAAATTGGGATTCGGGATGGTTATGGTTGGTATTATGGTTATTGATGGTTATGAATTGAATTCTGATATTGAATATGGATATTGGTATATGATGACGGATATGGAATATGGACTGGTATTATGATAACTACATGGCTTATGATGGGTTTATTTCATATACATGTATTATATTGCTTTTCAAATGTTTTAATGTACTTTTCAGTACTCAAGCATTATTATATTTGTCATTTTAATCAGCCACATGTCATACTTGCTGAGTACGACATGTACTCACCCTTGCAATTCCCCCCCCCCCCCAAGTGTGGGTGAATACTTCGATGCAATGAGTGAATGCGATGCTCCAGAATCAAATAATCAGCCACGTGAACCATGTCTCCACGGAGGATGCTCAACAAGCGGATGATGTGGTCATTGGTATGTTTCTCGCGAACTCCAACTCCGCGACTATGTTATTTGATTCTGGAGCATCGCATTCACTCATTGCATCGAAGTATATTGCCAAGTATAGTTTTCCTATCTCTCATATGAAGTTTACTCTATTGGTTAAGTCTCCTGGAGTAGAGATGAGGACAAATATAGTACGTCCAAAAGTAAGACTTAGAATAAGGGGGGGTAGACTTCTCCGCCAAACTCATTGTTTTGGACTCTCAAGGATTGGACATTATACTTGGTATGGACAGGTTGAGGAAGCACAATGGAGTTATTGAGTGTGCCACAAAAATGGTGAAGTTGACCAATGAGGAAGGGATCACCATAGAATTTGAAGCATCTCAAACCGCACCGAAGCAATTGGAGCTGAATCATATGGACGGTGCTGCAATTGAGGAGATTCCAGTGGTGTGCGGATTTTTGGTTGTTTTTTGGGATGAGTTTCCAGGTATGCCACCTGACCGAGACATTGAGTTTGTTATTGATTTAATACCTGGAATTGCACCTATAGCTAAGAGGCCGTATAAGATGCCTCCTGTGGAATTAGCGGAGCTCAAGAAGCAAATTCAAGAGCAGCTAGAGAAGGGTTTCATTCGGCCTAGCTCTTCACCTTGGGGAGCGCCCTTTCTATTTGTGGACAAGAAGGATGTATCCCAAAGGATGTGCGTAGATTACCGAGCTCTCAACGTGGTAACCATCAAGAACAAGTACACCTTGCCACGCATAGAAGACTTGTTTTATCATATGAAGGGTGCTTGTGTCTTCTCTAAGATTGATGTGAGGTCGGGATACTTTCGAATGAATATTAGATTATCGGACATACCCAAGACAGCTTTTAGGACGCGGTATGGATCTTATGAGTACACCATGATGTCCTTTGGATTGACCAATGCACCTGTGTACTTTATGTACCTCATGAATAAGGTCTTCATGGAGTACTTGGATAAGTCCATCGTGGTGTTCATTGATGATATTATGATCTATTCGAAGGATGAGAAGGAACATGAGGAACAATTGAGGCTTACATTGCAGAAATTGAGGGAGCATCAATTGTATGCCAAGTTCAACAAGTGTCAGTTTTGATTGAGAGAGGTGTCGTTTTTGGGTCATATCATCTTAGGAGGAGGAGTATCGATTGACCACGGAAAAGTGAGAGACGTGTTGAAGTGGGAACCGCAGCAAAATGCAAAGGAAATAAGGAGTTTTCTTGGAATGGCTAGATATTACCGTTGATTAATCAAGGACTTTTCCAAGATAGCCAAGCCAATGACGGAATTTCTAATGAAGGGAAAGGATTTCCAATGGACTCAAGCTTGTCAAAACAGTTTTGATGAGTTGAAGAAGAGGTTGACAACAGCCCCAGTTTTGATATTGTCGGATGTGAGCAAGAGTTTTGATATTTATTGCGACGTATCGAGACAAGGAATTGGATGTCTATTGATGCAAGAAGGTCATGTGGTCACCTGTGCATCAAAACAATTGAAGAAACATGAGCAGAATTACCCAACGCACGATTTGGAACTTGCAGCCGTAATACACGCATTGAAAATTTGGAGACACTACATCCTTAGACATAGGTGTGAAATTTATACGGATCACAAGAGTCTTAATTATATTTTCACACAAACAGATCTGAATTTGAGGCAATAGAGATGGTTGGAGCTCATCAAAGATTATGATTTGGGGATCAACTATCATCTGGGAAAAGCCAATGTAGTGGCCGATGCTTTGAGTAGAAAAGGAGTAAGTCATCAACTCACAGTTCGAGAGTTACCAACCGAGTTATGTAAGGAGTTTGAACGGTTGAACCTTGGATTTATTGGAGATGATGAAGTTAAACCCAACATTGGAGCAAGAAATTCGGGAAGGTCAAACTAAGGATGAGGAAATTCAAGACATCAAGGAAAGGACCCAAGAGGGGAGAGAATTCAGATTTGATGAGGATGAACATGTACCTTATGGCTGGGAAAAAGGATTGTCATGCCTAATGTGAAGCATATTCGGGAGACGATATTAAAAGAGGCACATGACTCACCTTACTCAATTCACCCGGTTGTACGAAGATGTACAAAGACTTGAAGACTTGCTATTGGTGGGATAGCATGAAAAAGGACATAGCTGAGTATGTAGCATTGTGTGATGTGTGTCAATGGGTCAAGGCGGAACTTCAAAGGCCAAGTGGATTATTGCAATCATTAAAGATTTTGGAGTGGAAGTGGGAAGAGATTGGTATGGACTTCATAGTTGGTTTACCACGTACTTAGTCCGGTTATGACTCAATTTGGGTAATTGTGGATCGGTTAACTAAGTCAGCCCACTTTATTCCCGTCAAGACCACCTATAATGGAGGGAAATTGGCGGAACTGTACATTGGAAGAATAGTATGTTTGCATGGAATTCTAAAAAAGATAGTCTCTGATAGAGGTTCACAATTCACCTCCAGATTTTGGCAGAAATTGCATGAAGCTTTGGGGACGAGGTTGAATTTTAGTTCATCATATCACCCTCAAACAGATGGACAAACTGAGAGAACCAATCAGATTTTAGAGGACATGTTGAGAGCTTGTGCTTTAAAGCATGGGAAAAGTTGGGACAAGATCTTGCCATATGCAGAATTTTGATACAACAATAGTTACCAAGCAAGCTTGAAAATGTCATCATATGAAGCGCTTTATGGAAGGAAGTGTAGGACACCTTTATTCTGGAATAAGGCAGGAGAAACTCAAGTATTTGGTCCGAATGTGTTGCAAGAAGCCGAAAAGCAAGTCCAAATAATTCGTGAAAACTTGAGGGCTGCCCAATCAAGACCAAGGGCTATGCAGACAATAGGAGAAGGAAATTAGCCTTTGAAATGGGAGACTACGTTTACCTTAAGGTGTCACCGATGAGGGGTCATAAGAGTTTTAACATAAGAGGCAAGCTAGCACCTCGCTACATTGGACCATTCAAGATTTTGGACAAAAGAGGAGAAGTAGCGTATAAGCTGGAGATGCCAGCTCATCTTTTGGATGTCCATGACGTCTTTCATGTTTCCCAACTCAAGAAGTGCCTGAGAGTACCGGAAGAACAAGTGCCAATGGAAGGATTGGAAATAGGGGAAGATTTGACTTATGCCGAACAACCGGTCAAAATTTTGGAAACCAAGGAGAGTCACAAGGAACAAGGTTATTAGATGGTGTAAAGTTCAATTGAAGCATCACACAGAAAAAGAAGCAACGGTGGAATTGGAGGATGATCTCAAGAAGGAATTTCCCTATCTCTTCTCTTCTGCGTCGAATCTCGAGGGCGAGATTAATTTTAAGGGGCGTAGGTTTGTAACACCCTCATTTTCATGCATCATGCCCTACATACATTCATATACATCTTTAACATTAATCCACATAAAGAGGAATGAGTTTAAAATTGATTTGGAAGAAAACCGCACTTAAAATTCTGGAAAGTGCGAACTAGTCCGATTTCTCTCTGACCTCGATCGGACTTGTCCGATTTTGCTGTAGACTAGTCCGTTTTTGCCTCTAGACACTTTCAAACTTGTCCGGTCCAATGCAGACTTGTCCGGTGTTCCAAGAATCCATGAAAATTTGCTAAGTCCCTAGACTTGTCCAGACTAGTCCGATGTTCCAGCGGACTTGTCCGTTTTCCTCTCTGACTAAAATCGAACTTGTCCGATTTTTTGCCAGAGTTGTCCGATTTCTCTCTGGACAACTTTGGACTAGTTCGGTCCTTTTCAGACTTGTCCGATATTTCGCGACTCCGAATTGATCTTTTGTTTTACGACTTGTTTCTTGGGTTTCACGTTAAGTGGGCCTAGGGACGTCGTGCCTAACTCTTTTAGAGCCCATGTGGGACTCTAAACCAGCCTCTACTCATCTCAAACTTAAAATCCATCTAACCCTAGCCTCCACCTCTATATAAACAACTCCACCCCTTGCCTTGACATCTATTTGACACTTCTCCACCCCACCCAAACCCTAGTTCGTGGAGAGCCACCATCAAGGAGGGAGGACGAGATCCCAAGCAAGAAGAAGAAGAGGAGGAAACGAAAGAGGATCAAGATCTTCAACAAGTTCGAGTTCTTCATCAACAATTCATCTCCAAGTTCTTCATCAACCCTAGATCATCAAGATCCAAGTGCTACCTCCAAGTTTCTTGATTCCTGGAGTCCTAAACACCAGGATACCTTCTATTATCTTTTTCCTGTCGTTAATTTGACCCCTAATCTCCAAATTCACGTCGATCTAGAAAACCCAAATCTGCTGATCTCGTGAAGTGCGGACTTGTCAGGTCCCTAGCGGACTAGTCTGATTTTCCTGGTTAAGTTCTGTTCAATTAATTCTAAAATTAGATATAATCACATCCAAACCTTTATAAACTTGTTAAAAGCTATTAGAACTAGTTAGTGATCATTTAAAAGCAATCTATTAACAAGTTCTACCTTGCATTTTCATTAATCATGCATGTCATGTCATATTGAGTAATATTTGTGCACTCTTTGATTGTGTTTCTTGTCTTGTATGTTTATTGTGCGGATTAGACGGATATGAGCTAGAGAGTGGCACGGGGAATCTCCAGCACCAAGAATTTGAAAGCTTTGACTCGAATCAATCCCAAGAGCAAGGCAAGTGTCCTTGAAGCATATTGATCCTGTTTTAAAATAAATGTTTTGTTTGCAAAATTGCATGCTTGTGTCAATTTGATGGGAATCCTATGATACAAAGTTTACTAGCTTTGTTTAAACACCCTTGTCACCTGAAATATATGGTAGAGAGTCGGGATGGGATTTTTACCTTTTTGCTTTGCTTAATTAATCGGGATGGAAGAACAACTACACTACTTAATTTAATTATGCATTAATGAGATTGTGGTTGACATGAACTGGTTAAATCTGATATAGTAATGGATGATCTAAGCAAGCCTGGTACATGGATGGGTTGGATGTTATGGTGGTTTTGCTTGCTTTAGATCTAAGGACCGGTTCGTGGAGCGACCATCCAGGATTTACAGTGCCATCACGAGGCCAAGTATGGGTGCGGCGTAGCTGATTAATTAGGGCTTTGCCAGTGCTACTTGGACCATTAAGGATGCTCGGGGAAGGGGTAGTCGGATTGGGTTTGTTGATGATTGGTGGGACTACCCTGGGATCCGAATGGCTCAAGAGGGGGCCCTTGGTTGAAGATGTGCTCGGTTGGAGACATCGCCACCGGTGAAACCTCAGTGGGTTCTAAATAGACTAGTAATCCCTTTGTAAAGGCTATTTTGTGATCTCTTGGCCACACACCTACAGAAGTGTGAGACGGCATAACTGAGATTCTATAGTCATCAAAAGGTGATAAAATCACAAACACGTGGGTAAAGCGGTACAACCTCTGCAGAGTGTGTCTAAAACTATCATGATAGTCGTGCTCCCGGTTATGAGCAACCTGGACCCTCACATGATTAGAGGAAAATTGGAATTCAGGATGGTTATGGTTGGTATTATGGTTATGGATGGTTATGAATTGAATTCTGGTATTGAATATGGATATTGGTATATGATGATGGATATGGAATATGGACTGGTATTATGATAACTACATGGCTTATGATGGGTTTATTTCATATACATGTATTATATTGCTTTTCAAATGTTTTAATATACTTTTTAGCACTCAACCATTATTATATTCGTCATTTAAATTAGCCACATGTCATACTTTCCACACTTGTTGAGACGACATGTACTCACCCTTGCAACCCCCCCCCCCCCCCCAACAGTTGCAGGTCAGGATTGGGAGTTTAACGATGATAATGCGGAGTTCTAGGTCGTGTCTACCGTCAGCTTGCCTGTGGTGTTGCATGGAGCTGTGCTATACCCCTTTTGCTTAGTTGCTTAATTAGTTTATTTCTGCTGCATTAGTTGAACTTGTCATTAATATTCATTAGAACTTGTATTTGAGGATAATATGGTTTGTGCAATAAAATTTGGTTAATTAATCCTGTTCTGTGGTAATTTTCTGTATACTCTTTTGTGAATGCACTCGTGTATGTGTGTTGAATGTCCTGGGCACACATATGCGTTCACTGGGTTCATTTTTGGAATCGGGTGTCACATGATCTCTAGCATGGCTTACACTACTTTATGTATCTCATTGTTGTGATAGTTTAAGTTACTTGATAGTATGACTTGGATGAACTTTGTTTTATATGTATATGTTATAATGTACTCAAAAAAATAAAATTTCTCTTTTGTACCTTGCTGAATACATTGTCAAAGGGGGACAAGTGTGCAAAGGGGAGAAATATGTATAGAGGGAGAAATTTATTTCTATCTCATTTGATTTTCAAAAAGGGAGAGAAATTGTTTTCAAAACTTTTCATGTGAATAAGCCAATGTTCGAATTTTAAGTGGGTTTGCCAATGCATTCATCAACGGGGAGATTGTGAGACCTATGTGTGCTGAATATATTGGCTATGATAATAAAAGTTTTGAATACTGCCAAAACACCTTTTTCAACAAGGTCCGACTCTAGGTCCAAGCTCCAGCAAGATCCGACAATAGGTCCGACTTGTTTTGGGTAGCTCCGGCAAGGTTCGATGTAAGGTCCGACTTGTTTTGTCTAGGTCCGACTTCTTTGGCTAGGTCCGACTTGTTTTCGCTAAGTCCGGCGCTATGTCCTGCTAGCTTTGGTAAGCTCCAGCGCTAGGTCCTACTAGCTTTGGTAAGCTCCAGCGCTAGGTCCTGCTAGCTTTGGTAAGCTCCAGCGCTAGGTCCGACTAGCTTTGGTAAGCTCCAGTTCAAGGTCCGGCTACTTTTTGCAAAGTCCGGTGCTAGATTGCAATGGTTATGCTTTTAACTTGTAATGTTTCGAACTTACTTTTTGGCTTATGGAAAGCGTGCTAGTATTCTTTTACTATGTTTTTGGTGTGTTTTGGTGGTTATGGTTGATATCGTTTTGCTATGGTTTGCAACATGCTTATGTGAGGTGCTCACGTAAGGTGTTGTGGTTTCGGAACTAACGTGAGTCAAGTCGAGGACTTGTGCTCGAAAGTATCACTTGTTTATTAATGCTCAAGTGTTGCTTGAGTTCAAGACATGGCTGGTGACGGGATCCATTGAACTAGTCTCAGGGAGAAGATGAGGTTCAACAACCAAGTTCGGGAGGAATTGTGGTTGAGTTGATCGAGAGGTCGCACAGCATGTTTGGATCAAGAACAATGCATATGAAGGTATCATGAACGTCGTTGGAAGATGTTCGCACATGTTCAAGGAGTGTATGGACGTGGCTGCATCTTTCTGAGACGTGATGAAGAGATGTGGACGTAAAGAATTGGTCAGAAAGGTCCAACCGACTAGGTTATGGATTCACGCTGCGACTGAGTCGGGTTTGACTCAAATATGGAAATATTTGAGTTGGTTACGATAGGATTTCGTGTGGGTCACGAAGTTGAGTGGTTTGTGGTTTTAGGAATGTGAGATACGTTCCTAAGGTGTTTGGAAGTCTTAAGATTGCTTCTATCTGCGTATAGAAGAGTCTTGAGCAGTTATGGAAAGTTTCGATTTGTGAATTGAGTAGGATTAGAGTCCTTGTTTGAGTTGAGTTGGCTTTCGGGCTGGTTATATAAGCAAGAGAGGCCAGATCTCGTGGTGCACGACTTTGGGGCTGTTCCTCTTGTGTTTTTATCAATAAAATTTGTGGTTTGAAGGAACTTTTGTGCTTTGTTCGTCCGACTTGTTTCAGACAAGTTTTTCTCGTCGAGTTTCTGCACAGCAATACTTTGCTTCGGTGGTTTTATCGTAACTGGAGTTTTATGGATCCAATTGACGTGATTCTTTTCAGATTGTCTTCACAACTTGACTATCTATCATCTGTGAAAATTCCACGGTCTTTGGATTTGTGGTTTCAGATCTACATGAGTTTCTTTGCAGTGTTGTAGAACAGTTTTTCTCGGGAAGGCCAGATTGACATTTGTTCGATCTTTCAATCGTAACTTGAGTTTCCCTTGACGTATTTTCGTGATTCTTGTTGTGACGTCTTCGTTACTTGATTCTCCAGAATCTATACTAGTTTTGTCACAATTGATCACGATTAGATTAGTCGCACACTCGATTTCTTTATTAGATTATTTTTTTGCCAAGAGGTTTTCGCTTCCGCTGAAAAAGTTTTAATCTACCATTCACCCCCCCTCTGGTAGATTTACATGTGCTCTTCGATCCTACTAATTTCTTATTTGCACACAGTCTGAAATCAATTCTTATCAAATCCTTGAACTTCCTTGTCAGGCACGATGTCTTCAGGCTCAGACGATAGTTCTTTTAACTACGATGAAGAGCGAGAACGTGCTCGAGTGCAAAGAGCCAAAGTGAGGGTGATGAAGAAAAGGCATGATATCAATGTTCACTCCCCTCCTTCTGATGACACCCTTCCTAAGAGAAGGAGAGTTGTTGTGAAGAAAGCACAAGGCAAGGATGTTGTTGGTGCTAGTTCATCAGGGCCCAAGAGAACTCTCAACAAGGGCAAAGGACTTGCTAGTGGTCCTATTGGCCCTTTGAAGATGAAAACTCCTACTCACCGCAGCAGACAGCCATCTAGTGCTGATTTCACTGGCAAAGGAGGAGAGCTAGCTGACAAGTTCAAGAAGCTAGAAGTCTATGATCAGCCCAAACAATCAGCTGATCCAAGATTTTGGAGCAACTTCCATGTTGAATACTACGAGCATGTCTATCTGAATATGAGAAACCAAGTCATTAAAAGTCAATGGGTTGACATCACCTATCTTCAGTCCAAGAGATGTCAAGCCTATCAGGAGGTCCTGGAAGCATTGGAGCGACATGGACTAAAGGATCTTGTCTCTTTCCTGTGGGACTGGAACATTGAGGTCATCACTCAATTATATTCCACTCTTTACTTTTCTCATGATGACGGAGACAAAATGACATGGATGACACATGGAGCGAACTACAGTGTCACATATGAAGAGTTTGCTAGAATTCTTCACCTAGAAGATTTTTTGGAGAATGATATCATAATCCACAATCTGAAGCCTCTAGAGAAAGATTAGTTTGACTTTCTCTATGATACAAGGATCCCATTCAAGTCTCCAACCACAAAGTACTTGAAGCCCTTCTTTGTTGTGCTAAACAGGATCCTGAGGAAGACCATAGCTCCCAAGGAGGGAGATGCAGGGACTATTCAGGGGACCCTCAGGACATTGATGAAGGTCATAAGCAAGAAAAGGACTTTCAATGTCTTTGAGTACATGTGCAATGACATTGTGAACATCTCCATCACTCCTAACAGGTCATGTGGCTATGCACTCTACATCATGTATATGATTGAGAAGGTGACAAGACTTGAATTTGTCAAGGATGTTCCTCATACTGGACTCAGGCCCCAAAAGCCTACTATGTACACTGTCCCCTCTATTCCTACCTCACCTGCAAAGGAACAAAGATCTAAGAGGGCTAAAGAAGGCACAAGATTTGAGGCTGCTGCTCCTGCTCCTCCACCTCCTAGAGAGTCCTCCAGTGGTCTACTGAAGATGCTCTCATCCATCTTTGCTTCATGTTGCAAAGTGGAAATCAAACAACACAAGGAGAGTCTGGCCAGAAAGAAGCATCAAAGATATGTGAAGGCCAACATCAAAGCCATCTGTGATAAGCTGGAAATAGAGCCAGTGGGGTCACCTAAGATCTCAGAAGACTCTGAAGAATACATCACAGAGATGGCAGCTCTAGTTGAGCAAGAGATGGCTTCATTCGGACTCGCTGGCACATCTGCTCCTCCTCCTCCTCCTCAAGCACCTGAAGATGAAGAGAGGACTGAGAGTGAGGGAGGCAATGACGATGAGTGATTCCACTTAATTTTTCCTTTTTTGGTGCCTTGATGCCAAAGGGGGAGAGATTGAGACTACTTGTCTATTTTGTAGTCATTAAGCCATTAAAGACTTGTGATCAAGGACATGTGCTCGTTTTCAAACTATTGTAATTTATTTTGGATGTGCTTAATTTACTTAATGTGTGATGCTTAGTTAATGTTAATGTGATGATTGTTGCTATAACTGTTAAATTCCTATGTATTGCTCATCACATCTTTTTGATCACACACATGTTAGGCAACCCACCATAAAGAGTTCATATATGTGAGAAGTTTTTGTTACTCATTTATTGTTCTCATATGTGCACGCTTTATGAAAATCAATTTTTACTCATAATTGTGAAATCTCAATTGGTTGTCATCAATCACCAAAAAGGGGAGATTAGAAGTACATCTAGGCAGTCCCTTGTGGGTTTTGGACAATTGATGACAAACAAATGAGATCCTAACGAACTTATTGAGATGACTGCAGGTCAATTTAAATGAGATGGTTTGGTGCACTCAAAAAGGTGAAAAATGAGGTGGTGTAGAAAAAGAGAAAAGCCCAACTGACGACTGAAGTGCAAAGTAGATTTAAATGTATAGTATGTGTGTGAGAGACACATCCCAAGAGCTCAAGTCTTTGCGTAGGGTAAGGGCTTAAAATCACCTAAAAATTCACTCAGCACCGGACTAGTTTGTTCATGGACTGTACTAGTCCGTTCAACTCTCTGTTGTCCAAATACACTGTGCATCAGACTAGTCCGACCATGGACTAGCCTAGTATGATAAACTTTCTGGAACCACATTTCATAGTGCATCGGACTAGTCCGATCTTGGACCGGACTAGTCCGTTCAAGTCTCACTAAACTCATTACACTACACTCCGAACATGTCCGTCCATAGGACCGGACTAGTCCGTTAAGCTCTCTGATGTTCAATAACACATAGAACCGGACAAGTCCGTTCTTGGACCAGACTAGTCCGTTCAACTCTCTGGAGTTCAATTACACAGGGCACCGGACAAGTTCGGGCACATACCGGACTAGTCTGGTATATTTCACACAATTAGGGTTTCTAGTGTGCTGCACATTTCACGTCGACTTTTACACAGCACACCGGACAAGTCCAGTCCCCTGTACGGACTAGTCTGGTCATCGGGATCCCTAACGATAACGATTTTGGAAACCCTATAAATAGGAGATCCAAGAACCCACAATCAAAACTTTCGATTCCTACTGTCCAACTCAGAAACCCTAGCGCCGCCACCTATCCCAAGAGCACAAAAAATACATCTCCCCACGCATCTAAAGTCCTCAAAGGTGAAAATCAATTGAGTATTCAGATTTGGGGTTGGGAGATCATTGTCTACATGTCATTGAGCTCTTGGGGTTTGAACTCTTCACACTCGTGCTTTTCTTTGTAATCTTTTCGAGTGTATTTGATCATCTTTTCATTGTAATTCTTGTGGGAGCGCTCAACATGTGAGGTTGCCCCTATAAACTCGGTGATTACCCGTGATAGTGGAATCAAGTCGCTCTTGTGTGGGGACTTGATGAGGGAAAGGGTTTGAAGAGACCCGGCTCTGTGTGGGCTTCCTTAACGAGGAGTAGATCTCTTTGGTGAGATCGAACCTCGGAAAAAATCGGTGTCCCGTGTGCTTCTTTGTTTTTGCATCTTCATTAAATTAGGGCACATAATTGATCAATCTTGTAACTTGAACTGTAATTGCTCTTCACGTGTAACTTCACAATATTGATTGATAATTCAAGTGATATCATCAGTTGTTCAATTTTCCGCTGCTAAAAAGTTCAATTCCTGAATCAACACTTAATCAACTTGACACACATTTAGCACACCGGACTAGTCCGCACCTCCAACCGGACAAGTCTGGTCTATCAAGCATTTCACCATTTGATTAAGTGTGCAGGAAATTTTCAAAAGCCTATTCATCCCCCCCTCTAGGCCACATTTCAGTATGCAATGCATGGTGGATAAAAAGGAGGGTGTTACAGGCAACACTTTCAAGCTGGCTTGGTAACTTTTATTGTAGGAAAACTCAGCATACGACAAGCCCTTGTCCCAGCTGCGTCCATGCTTCAAGGCACAAGCTCTCAGCATATCTTCCAATATTTGATATGTCCTCTCAGTTTGTCCATCCGTTTGAGGATGATATGCAGACTTGAAATTTAACCTTGTACCCATAGCTTCATGCAGTTTCTGCCAGAACCCAGAGGTGAATTGAGAACCTCGGTCAGACACTATTCTCTTGGGTACTCCATGTCGGCATACAATTTTCTCCATTTACAAATCATCTAACTGTGCAGCTGAAAGTGCACCTAGGCATCCCTTGTGGGTTTTGGTGGATTTATGTCAAGCAAATGAGATCCTAACTCAATTGTTGAGATAAGCGTAGGTTTTAGTGAAATTATGAAGAAAGCGCAAAAAGAAGGGAGAGTGAGGAATCAAGTTGAAAGGAGCTCAAGAAATGATTATAATACTATTTGTGTATGGAGTGTGTTGGAGAAACACACCCCAAGAGCTCAAGCAAAATTTAATCACTCTCACTGCACAAAGTTATACAGTTCCGGACTAGTCCGATGTACCCCGGACTAGTCCGATTTCTCTCTGTCCAGAATCGGACAAGTTCTCCCAGAGCGGACTTGTCTGCAAAGTGCAGTTTCCACACACTGGACTAGTACGATATCACCACAGACTAGTCCGATATCTCTCTGACTAAGATCGGACTAGTCCTCCTCGGTGCGGACTAGTCCTCAGAACTTCACAGTTTGCACGAAGTCAGACAAGTCCAATATCACAATGGACTAGTCCGATATCTTTCTGACCTAAATCGGACAAGTCTGGTATCTGCACGGATTAGTCTGAAAAACCTTCTGACTTAAATCGGACAAGTCCACCAAGTGCGGACTTGTACCCAATTCACTAAGGGTTTCACAACGGCCGGACTAGTCCGATATGTGCCGGACTAGTCCAATCATCTTCAGAGACAAAATCGGACTAGTCCGCCCTTGGCCGGACAATTCTGATAATTCGGGACACTTAGGGTTTCCCACATACCGCACACCGGACTAGTCCGGACTTTGAAAACCCTATCGGTAAGCTTTGGAAACCCTAGTATAAATAGAGGTGCACAACCCCTAATCAACAAGTCTCGACCCGATGCGCTGTCACACCATCCAAGAGCCTAGAAAACATGTCTCTCCGCACAATCCAATGAAAGAAAGATCAAATCCTTGAGGATTAACATTAGATAAAAGGAGAGACATGATTCTTCACATTTTGAGCTCTTGGGTTTGATACTCTCGCACACTCTCGTTGTTTTATTGCAGATCTTTAAGTGTGTTTGGTGGTGTTTTGAATTGTAAATCTTGGGGAGCCCTCAACTTGTGAGAAGGCCCCTTGAACTTGGTTATTCACCCTTTGTGATTAGTGGAAGAGAATCGGCCTCCGTGGCGATTCGACGAGGGTAGGGTTGGTGAAGATTCGATCCTCCGTGGACTCCTCAACGTGGATGTAGGTTGCCTTTCAATGCGGCCTAGAGGGGGGGGGGGTAAATAGGCCTTTTTGAACTTTTTTTGGAACCTGCAACTCAGCAACTTGATCAAATACCGATAAATCAGACTAGTCCGGTAGTGTGCGGACTAGATCAATCAAGTTTGATCGATGATCTCGATCCAAGTACTCTACGCAGCGGAAACTAAGATGTAACTAGAGTATGTTGCTTCAATTAAACTGAAGATAGCACAAGGTAACCTTAGTTTCAAGTTTTTACGTAATTTGACTAAGATCAATTAAACCCTAGATGCAATGAACAATAAGCACAAAGTGAAGACACAAGATTTTTATCCTGTGGTTCGGTTCCCACGAAGTCAACCTACATCCACGTTGAGGAGCCCACAAAAGGATCGGGTCTTCACCGACCCTACCCTCGTCGAATCGCCACAAAGGCCAATTCTCCACTATCCCAAAGGGGTAAGATAACCGTGTTCAAGGGGCCTTCTCACAAGTTGAGGGCTCCCCAAGATTTACAAATCAAAACTCCACCAAACACGCTCAAAGATCTACAATAATCAACGAGAGTGTGTGAGAGAATCAGACCCAAGCGCTCAAAACATGAAGAATTGTGTCTCTCCTTTGATCTAAATTTAATCCTCATGGATTTGATCTTTCTTGCGTTGGATTGTGTGGAGAGACGTGTTTTCTAGGCTCTTGGAGGGTGTGACAGCACAGGGGGTCGAGAGATATCATAATTGGGTCGTGCACCTCTATTTATACTAGGGTTTCCAAAGGTTACCGTTAGGGTTCGCGATGTCCGGACTAGTCCGTGGTGGACTCCGGACTAGTCCGGTGTGCGGCTTGTGGGAAACCCTAAGTGTCCTGAATTATTGGACTTGTCCGGCCAGGGGCGTACTACTCCGTTTTTGTCTCTGGAAATGTTCGGACTAGTCCGGTACATATCGGACTAGTCCGGTGTGGTGAAACTCTTAGTGAATTGGGGACAAATCTGCACTTGGAGGACTTGTCCGATTTTAGTCAGAAGGTTTTTTGAACTAATCCGGGCAGATATCAGACTTGTCCAATTTGATATCAGACTAGTCCGTGGTGATATCAAACTTGTCCGATTTCGTGCAAAACTGTGAATTGTTGAGGACTAGTTTGCACTGGGGAGGACTAGTCTTATCTTAGTCAGAAAGATATCGGACTAGTCCGTGGTGATATCGGACTAGTCCGGTCTGTGTAAACTGGACTGTGTGTGCCGACAAGTCCGCACTAGGAGGACTTGTCCGATTTTGAACAGAGAGATATCGGACTAGTCCGGGGTATATCGGACTAGTCAAGACCTGTATGAATTTGTGCAGTGAGAGTGATTAAAATTAGCTTGAGCTCTTGGAGTGTGTTTCTCTAACACACTCTATACACAAAGATTAATCTACTCATCTCTTGAGATCTTTTCAACTAGATTCATCACTCTTCTTTCTTTTTGCGCTTACTTCATGATTTCATCAAAGACCTGCGCTCATCTCAAGAATTTGGTTAGGATCTCATTCGCTTGTCATAAATCCACCAAAACCCACAAGGGATGCTTAGATGCACTATAAATCTCCCTCTTTTTGGTGATTGATGACAACCAATTGAGATTTCACAAATATGATTAAAAATGCAGAATTTTCATAAAGTGTGCACATATGAGTTTGGAACAAATTAAGCAATGAAAACATGAGGCATATGTGCACTCTTTATGGTGGGGTGCAAAACTAAGTGTGTGTGAGCAATAATTGTGATGAGAATGAAACAATTGACATAATTATCTCAACATCAAGCGTATATGTCAATTTCAGAGCATAAGCACATATTATAGCAAATCATCATCACATATTTCATAAATATAACTTAGAGGCATAAGCATAGTCATAGAACCACATAACATGTCCAATAGCATAAGAGAGCACAGATAAAGTTTTACAACCCAAAAGAAACACAAATTGAGCTCTCCTCGCAACCTACAGCTACACTTAGTGACTCCCCCTCAATCTCTCCCCCTTTGGCATCAAGCCACCAAAAAGAAGGAGAGGAGGGATCTAGTTCCTTCATTCCTCATTATCGGTCCTCTCCTCGTCTTCATCTTCATCTTCGGGCTGTGGAGGAGGAGGAACGGATCCACTCGAAGTGTCCCCAATGCCAAAATAGGCAAGCTTGGAGGGAGAGAGAGGTGGCAACTCCGATAAATCTGAAGCTGAATCCTCAGAGATAACGGGAGATCCAATAGGCTCGATCTCTAGCTTCTGGCAAATATGCTTGACATTTTCTTTGACATACTTCATGTCGGCCTTCCTCGCCTTGTTCAGCTTGTGAAGTTTCACTTCAGCTTTCTTGCATGAGCCAAAAATGGGGGGCCAAGTACTTCAAGATGCCACTTGAGGACCCCTTCTTGGAAGTAGCAGCTTCTGAGTTTGATGGTGGTATTGCTTCAGCTTGGGCCCTCCTGGGAGCCTCCTCACTAGACACTGGAGATGGAGCAGCTGGGACAGTAGCTTGGGTAGGCTTCTGAGGCCTTAGGGGAGGGTGCTCCACATCCTTCACAAACTCGATTCTTGTGACTTTCTCAATCATAAACATCAAGTAAGGTGCATAGCCACAGGATCTGTTCGGTGTGCAGGAGATATTCACCTTGTCATTCCAAATGTAGTCAAATACATCAAACTTCCTGTCTTTGCTAATCACTTTCATCAATGTTCTCAAGTATCCTTGTACACTTCCTGCATCTCCGTCTTTCGAAGCTATTGTCTTTTGGAGGACTCTGTTGAGAACCAAGAAGAATGGCTTCATGTTCTTGGTGGAAGGAGGATTGAATGTCAAGCGAGTGTCATAGAGAAACTTCATTTTATCCTTCTCCAAGACACCAATGTTGTGAATTACCACTGCATTGTTGTCGGTGCTCTCTAGATGCAGCAATCTTGCACACTCATCATAGGTCACGGTGTACTTGGATCTATGAGTCATCCAAGTCACCCTCTCCTCGTCATCACTGGCAAACTAGCAGGTCGCAAAGAATTGTGCAATGACCTCATCATTCCAGTTATACCTGAAGGCAAATAGGTCCTTGAGGCCATGTCTCTCCACAACCTCTATCACCTCAACAAAAGTTGGACAACACTTCCTCTCAAAGTGACTCCAGTCAATCCATTGACTATTAAACACTGGACTCTTCATCTGCATGTACACGGAGTTGTAGTAATCCGCGTGGAAGTTGCTCCAAAACCTTGCATCCACAGCCTTGCTAGAACGGCTGTAACAGTCAATGCCCCTGAGCTTTGAAGCTATGTCGCTTCCATTGCCATTAAATCTCTCTTCAGCAGGGTCTCTGTTCCCCTGTCTCGGTGCACTCATCCGGAGGGGGGAAATTGGACCGGTGGCGACCCCTTTCCCTTTGCCCTTGGCTTGGTGAGGAGCTGCCAAGCTAGGGCCAGCTGCATCCTTTCCTGTGGATGCAGGCTTCTTGGCTACGACCTTTCGTCGCACCTGAGGTGGAGTGGGTGTCGCGTCAGTTGCACAATGTTGTCTCTTCTTGCTTTGGACTGTCGAGGACCAAAGCAAAGACTTTGGTCCAACTCGGCCTCAAAATCGTAAATCTCATCGTTGGAGCTCGACATTGTCCTGGGAAGGGAATTATACAATGCATGGATGAGAATCGATGGAAAGGAGATGCATTGAGTAGTTAGAATTTAGGGTTGAGTTCAGTTTAAAATCGGACTTGTCCGGTGTTCAGGTACAGACTAGTCCGGGGGACCGGACTTGTCTGTACAGGGACCGGACTAGTCCAGTGTTCATCACCTCAAACCCTAACTAGACGATCAATGGTGATTCCCAATGCAAAAATAGCTTAAGATAGATGTAATACAGCAAGGAGGCATGTATTAGCTGGAAGAAACTAAGCTATTTGATCCAAAACGAAAGAAATCAAAGTTTCTATGGTTTGGGAGTAAATTTACCGAAAATCTTTGATTCTTGACGATGGAGGGGTTGTAGGAGCGAACAAGTCTGTGGTCTTCAATCCCCTCGCGATGGATATCGTTTTCCACGGAAGGTTGAAGGGATTTGGTGGAGAACTTGCCAAATCGCTTCGAGGGGCGCTCGAGTGAAGAGAGAGAATGTGAGATGAGCTGTGAGGATGAAGGAGATTAGTTTTTGTCGGCGCCTAGGGTTATGGTGATGAAAAATCGGACTAGTTCGTGGTTGGCTGGACTAGTCCGGACTACCGGACACTTCGCGGACTAGTATTCAGTGTGCGGACTAGTTCGGATAACCATGGACTAGTCCGTGGTCACCAGAACAGATATAATTAGTCCATTCGTATATATTCGAAGGTTCTTACTCAGAAAAATAGGGGGCAAAACACACAATAATCTTGATGAATATGATCAGTAAACATACAACATTCAAGCTATGACCATAATTCACCAAGATCAAGTAATTGAAATAGTTTTTTGTAGAAAATAGAGAGAGATGATTTTTATAACACAATCAATGGATTTTGAATAAGCCATACAGGTATGCAAGTTTTCAAGCCACGTTCGAGTATCAAGGATATTCAGTTCATTTCAAAGCTCGCAAAAACGCTTTTCATCAAGTGGTTTGGTAAAGATATCGGCTAGTTTTTTTTCAGTGTTGACATGGGAAATGGCTATGTCTCCTTTCATTGAGTGGTCTCTCAAAAAACGATGCCGTATGTTTATGTGTTTGGTCCTAGAGTGCTCAACGGGATTATGGGCAATTTTAATGGCACTCTCATTATCACAAAGGAGTGGAATACGGCTCATATTGTAACCGTAATCCCTTAGAGTTTGTCGCATCCAAAGGAGTTGTGCACAACAACTCCCGACTGCAACATACTCCGCTTCAGCCGTGGATAAGGCAATGGAGTTTTCTTTCTTGGAGGACAAAGAAACTAGGGATCTACCTAGAATTGGCATGTACCGGAGGTAATTTTTCTATCTACTTTGCATCCGGCATAATCTGCATCGAAGTATCCAATGAGATTGAATTTGGAACCTTTAGGATACCAAAGTCCTAGGTTGGGTGTATGAACTAAACATCACAAGATTCTCTTGACGTATGTCAAATGACACTCCTTAGGATTGGCTTGAAATCTTGCACACAAGCATACACTCAACATAATATCAGGCCTAGATGCACATAAGTAAAGTAGGGATCCAATCATGGAGGGATATACCTTTTGATCCACGTTTGGTCTATCTTCATTTACATCCAAGTCTCCATTATTTTCCATAGGAGTCTTTATGGGCTTCGCCTTGTCCATTCCAAACTTCTTGAGTATGTCTTGAGTATACTTGGTTTGGTTTATGAACGTCCCTTCCTTTTGTTGCCTCACTTGGAATCCCAAGAAGTATTTTAGTTCTCCCATCATGGACATCTTGAACCGATTTGTCATAATCTTACTAAATTCTTCACAAAAGGATTTGTCAGTTGAACCAAAGATAATGTCATCAACATAAATTTGACAAATAAAAGATCATTGTCAAAGTGCTTTGTAAACGACGTATAATCTGCTTTACCAATTTTTAAACCATTTTCAATTAAGAAATCTCTAAGATACTCATACCAAGATCTAAGAGCTTGTTTGAGACCGTAGAGAACCTTACGTAGTTTGAACACGTGGTTGGGAAGCTCTTGATCTTCGAATCCGGGGGGTTGCTCCACGTACACCTCCTTGATTGGTCCGTTGAGGAAGGCGCTTTTCACATCTATTTGATAGAGCTTGAAATCATGGTGAGTAGCATATGCAAGTAATACTCTAATTGATTCAAGCCTATCTACGTGAGCAAAAGATTCATCGAAATCCAAACCTTTGACTTGTGAATACCCTTTGGCCACAACTCGCGCATTCTTTCTTGTGACCACCCCATGTTCGTCTTGTTTGTTGTGGAAGACCCATTTGGTGCCGACAACATTGAACTTGGGTCTTTCGACGAGTTCCCACACCTCATTCCATTTGAAGTTGTTAATTTCTTCTTGCATTGCCACCACCCAATCCGAATCTTTCAATGCATCCTCAATTATGTGCGGTTCCAAAAAGGATACAAAAGAGTAATGTTCACAAAAATTAGCAATTCGAGATCTAGAAGTTACTCCCTTTTGGATGTCACCGATTATGTTGTCAACGGTGTGATCTCTTTGGATGCATTGGTGTACTCCTGGGTGTGGCACTTGTGGTCTTGAATCTTCATGGTCATCTTCTACTCCCCCTAGATGGCTGCCCTCATTGGTGTGTTGATCATCTTTGTCTTCTTGAGTTTGATCTTGTGTAGAAGCTCCCACTTGATCATTTATCTCCACTTGTGGTTCATCTTCATCATTTGCATTTGGAGGTGGCACTTGTGGTCGAACATCGCCCAATGCCATCCTTCTCAATGCTTGACATGGAGCTTCTTCTCTATCTAGCACACATGGATCAACTTGCTCTTCTTGAGAGCCGTTAGTTTCATCGAACACTATGTCACGTTCTACTTCAAAAAGTTTGGAGACCTTGTTAAAGACACGATAGGCGTAAGAGTTCGAATCATAGCCAAGCAAGAAACCTTCATCGAACTTTGAAGCGAACTTTGAAGTCTCAGGCTTCTTGTTCAAAATATAACACTTAGAACCGAAAACTCGAAAATAGGAAATATTTGGCTTGTTACCGGTGAGTAGCTCATATGACATTTTCTTGATAATCGATGAAGATAGTTAGTTTATAGCGTGACAAGCGGTGTTAATCGCTTCCGCCCAAAACTGATCCGAAGTCTTGTACTCATCAAGCATTGTCCTCGCCATCTCTATGAGGGTTAGATTCTTCCTTTCGGCTACTCCGTTTTGTTGAGGGGGGTATGGTGCTGAAAACTCATGTTTTATGCCTTCTTCGTCTAGGTACTCCTCAACTTGGGTGTTCTTGAACTCCTTTCCATTGTCACTTCATATGTTCTTTATCTTCCATGAAAACTCATTTTGTGCACGCTTGAGAAACTTCTTGAGGGTTCCTTGACTTTCTGTCTTATCATGCAAAAATAAAACCCACGTGAAGCGTGAAAAATCATCAACAATTACTAAGCCGTATTTGTTACCACCGATGCTTATGTAAGCAATTGGATCAAATAGATCCATGTGAAGTAGCTCGAGCGGTCTTGTCGTTGTCATGACGTTCTTCGCGGGATGGGGTGCTCCTACTTGCTTCCTGGCTTGGCACGCGCGGTACCGAACACCCTTCCTTGACTATTGTCTCCAAAATGGATGCCCTCGTTTGGATCTTCATTTACTTCATACTCAACGAACATCCTTCTTTCTCCAGTCATGTGGTTGGTGCATCCACTGTCTAGCACCCATTTCGCTCCACCGGAGGAGTAGGCCTACAAAAACAAATTACGCCTTGATTTTTGGTATCCAAGCTTGCTTGGGTCCTTTGAGGTTAGTTACAAGTGATTTGGGCACCCACACATGGGACTTGGTGTTCTCATGGCGTGGCCCAACATATTTGGCATACACTTTACCAAAGTTGCTTTTCATAAGAACATAAGATGCATCAATGGTTCTAAACAATAGTTGTTGCTCATATGAATTAGCATGTTTGGAATTGTCAACATTATTAGCCTTTCTAGCTTGAGGGGAGTTTCCCTTGATAAAGGCAATGCGCTCCTTGATATTCTTATGGCTTCTAGCATTTTGCTTTTCACCATAAGAATAGCCAATGTCATATTTGACATTAGAAGGTCTTGTGGTCAAGTATGCACTGCGTGCATACTTGATCTTCTCCTTGTCAAATATGCCACTACGGTAAGGATGCTTGTCCTTCTCCAAGTTCAACTTATCCTTCAAGTTAGTTTCAATTTTAGCACATGTACAAGTAGTAGCAGTTTCAGATTTTAGGTGTTGAGAAGGTGAGCTTGAAGAGGATGAAGGGTCACTTCGATTGAGTGACTCAACTTGTACTTCAATGATCTTGTTAACTTTGGTCAAGTTAGCAAGCTCATCCTTGATGATTACATTTGAGTCGCTTAACTTCAAGCAAGCTTCCTTGCTTGAAGCTAACTCAAGTTCTAGTGTCTTGCTTCGCTCCTTTTCAAGTTCAAGGAGCTTTTTGATCTTAAGGTACCCCTCCTTTTGAAGGATGATCATATCTTCTTGGCGATAAACAAGCTCCTCCTTATCAATAAGTTAATCCATTAAGAATTTCATTTTTGCAACAGTTTTCTTATCTAGGCCAATAAGCATATCTTCGTTATCACTATAAGCATCACTATCGCTAGAGTAAGAATGCGAGGAGGAAGATTTAGTTGTTACCTTCCTTTGCCATGAGACATGTGTCATTGTCCTTCCATGCGATGATAGTTGGGAAGAGGGTCGATTTCTTGGTCGTCTTCTTGATGGCTATGCTAGCCATCGCCTCTTCCTCTTCGGACGAGGACTCATCATTTGAGTCCCACTCCTTTCCAAGGTGCGCCTGTCCAGCTTGCTTTATCTTCTTGAAGAACTTCTTAGGTTGAGGCTTTGTTTCCTTGGTCTTCTTCTTGTTTTCTCCATATGGGCAATCAACTATAAAGTGGTCATATTCACCACAGTTATAGCATGCCCGCCTCAACTTCGATCTTGACTTGTCTTTGTGTTTTCCCTCATTTGATCTACCCCCTTGTCTTCTTTTCATCATCCTTTTAAATTTCATCATTAAGAGTATCATGTCTTCTTCATCTATGTCGCTGCTCTAATCATAATTGTCATCTTCTTCTTGGGCTTCTCGAGCTTCTTTAGGCATGGGCTTGCAAGTGGATTTCAAGGTGACCCCCTTCTTCTTTGCCGAGGTGAGGTCGGCAATCTCTCTGACATGTTTTTCTTGCTTCTCCATCATCTCGAAATTGATGATCTTTCCAAGAAATTCGTTCGCGGTCATTTTCTTATACCCGGGGCTTTCTCTAATCATTGAGCACAAGGTGACATTGCGAGGCATGAAGGCTCTAAGAATGAGCTTCACCACCTCGTGATCGTTCCACTTTTTGCTTCCATATGCTCTAATCTTGTTGAGGAGAGTCTTCAATCGATTATACATGTCTTGCAGTGACTCATCTTCTTCTATGGTGAATCTTCCCAATTCGCCTTCGATCATCTCAATCTTAGCTTCTCGCACGTGATGATCGCATTCATGTGCTGTTTGTAGCGTATCCCATATTTCCTTAGCAATTTCGAGTCCATCCACCTTGGTGAACTCATCTCGACTCAAAGATGATGCGATCACCGTTGCAGCTTGAGCATTCTGATGAATCGCCTGCTCTTGGCTTGGTGTTAGCTCTTCATCGTCGTCTGGGATATCTATACATGTACACACTATGTGCCACAAGTTGGGGTTAAGTGAGATTAAGTGCATTTTCATGTTTTGCCTCCACATAGAGTAATCGCTGCCGTCAAATAATGGGGCTTTTTCTAAAGGAACTGATAAATAATGGTTATTATTAGAATTCAAACGATCATAATTGAAAGGATATCGGGAGTAGTCGGTGTGACTACTCCCCTTCTTCTTCTTTTCATCTTCGGTCTTCAGTTTGCCTTTAGAGAGAGCTTTCTTCCTTAGGAGCACCTTGAGTTCAAGCATCTCCGCATCATCATCCTCGAAGTCTTGGATGGCGTCAAGGAGCTTCTCCAACTTCTGAGCCTTTTCATCTTCAACCTTTTGATATTGGTTGAAGTTCTTGTGCACATCATTCATGTCCGACATTTTCTCTTCGAGCGACTAGTCTCTTTTGAAGATTCCTGTGACGCCCGGTTCCGAAAATGAACCAAGCTAACGCATATGTGTGCCCAGGATGTTCATCACACATATACGAGTGCAATCACGAAAGGATATACAGAAAATTACCACAGCTCAAATTATTAAATAAGTACTCTTATTACACAATTCATTAAATCCTTGAACACAAGCTCTAATGAATATTAATGACAAGTTCAACTAATGCAGCGGAAATAAACTAATTAAACAACTAAGCTAACTAAGCAACTATGCAGCATAAGCGACAGGGTATGTATATGCGCAGCTCCAATCAACACCACAGGCAAAGCTGACGGTAGACACGGCCTAGAACTCCGCATTATCGCCATTAAAATCCCAGTCTTGACCTGCAACTGTTGGGGTGGGGGATTGCAAGAGTGAGTACATGTCGTACTCAGCAAGTGTGGAAAGTATGACATGTGGCTGATTCAAATGACGACAATAATAATGGTAAAGTGCTGAAAAGTACGGTAAAACATTTGAAAAGCAATATATCTTATGTATGTGAAGTAAACCCATCATAATCATAAGTGATATCATAATACCAAATCTGAATTCATTACCATCATCAAAAAAAAATTCCAGATTTCACCATTGCCAATAACCATATTCATTACCAGAGATTAATCCATAACCATCCATAACCATTATCAAACCATGACCATCCCAAATTCCAATTTCCCTCTAATCATGGAAGTTGTCCAGGCGCTCATAACCGGGAGCACGGCTATCATGATAGTTTTAGTTAACACTCTGCAGAGTTTGTACCTCTTTACCCACGTGTTTGTGATTTCATCACCCTTCGGCGACTAAGAACCTCCCTTATGCCCATGACCCGTCAGTCATATTACACACTTCCGTTGGTGTGTGGCCAAGAGATCACAAAATAGCCTTTACAAAGGGATTACTAGCCTATTTAGACCCCACTGAGGTTTCACCGGTGGCGATGTCTCCCGCAGAGCACATCTTCAACCAAGGGCCCCCTCTTGAGCCATTCGGATCCCAGGGTAGTCCCACCAATCACCAACAAACCCAATCCGACTACCCCTTCCCCGAGCATCCACAATGGTCCAAACAGCACTAGCAAAGCCCTAATTAATCAGCTACGCCGCACCCATAACTTGGCCTCGTGGTGGCACTGTAGTCCTGGCTTATTCTCGCATGAACCGGTCCTTAGATCTAAAGCAAGCAAACCGCCATAACATCCAACCCATCCACATACCAGGCTTGCTTAGATCACCCATCGTATTGACCAATTTACATTAACAGAATATCATTGATGCACAATTAAATGTGTAGTGTTGTTTTCCATCCCAATTAATTAAGCGAAGCAAAAAGGTAAAAACCCTTCCCGACTCTCTACCATAAATTCCAGGTGACAAGGTTGGTTTAACAAATCTAGTAAACTTCCTACCATAGGATTCCCATCAAATTGACATAGCATGCAGTTTTACAAACAAAACATTTATTTAAAACAGGATCAATATGCTTCAAGGACACTTGCCTTGCTCTTGCTGTTGATTAGGGTCAAAGCCTTCGAACTCTTGAGGTTGTAGATCCTCCGTGGCACTCTCTAGCGCAAATCCGTCTAATCCACACAATAAACATACAAAACAAGAAACACAATCAAAGAGTGCACAAATATTACTCAACATGACATGACATGCATGATTGATGCAATGCAAGGTAGAACTTGTTACTAGATTGCTTTTAATGATCACTAACTAGTTCTAATAGATTTTAACCAGTTTATACAGGTTTGGAGTTGATTAGATCAAATTTTAGAATTAATTCAACACAATTTAACCAGAAAGATCGGACTAGTCCGCTTGGGATCGGACAAGTCCGCACTCTGCGAGATCAGCGGATTAGGGTTTTCTAGATCGACGTGGGTTTGGAGATTAGGGGTTGAATTCTCGTAAGGAAAAGAGAATAGAAGGTATACCAGGTGTTTAGAACTCCAATGAACCAAGAAACTTGGAGGTAACACTTGGATCTTGATGATCTAGGGTTGGTGATGAACTTGGGGATGAATTGGTGGTGAAGGACGAAACTTGGTGGAGATCTTGATCCTCCTTCGTTTCCTCCTCTTCTTCTTCTCGTTTGGGATCTTCTCCTCCCTCCTTGATGGTGGCTCCCCACGAACTAGGGTTTGGGTGGGTGGAAAAAGTGGCAAATAGATGTCAAACCAAGGGGTGGGGTTGTTTATATAGGGGTGGAGGCTAGGGTTAGATGGATTTCGAGTTTTGGGATGAGTAGAGGCCGGTTTAGAGTCCCACATGGGCTCTAAAAGAGTTGGGCACGACGTCCCTAGGCCCACTTGACGTGAAATCCAAGAAACAAGTCGTAAAACAAAAGGTCAATCTCGGAGTCACGAAATATCGGACAAGTCCGAACAGGACCGGACTAGTCCGAAGTCGTCCAGAGAGAAAATCGGACAAGTCTGGCCAAAAATCGGACAAGTCCGATCTTAGTCAGAAAGGAAAAACGGACAAGTCCGCTGGAACACCGGACTAGTCCGGAAAAGTCCAGGGACTTAGCAAATTTTCAAGGATTCATGGAATATCGGACTAGTCCGCACAAAATCGGACAAGTCCGAAAGTTTCCAGAGCCAAAATCGGACTAGTCCGCAGCAAAAACGGACAAGTCCGTTTTTAGTCAGAGAGAAAATCGGACTAGTCCTCAGTAAAATCGGACTAGTCCGCACTTTCCTGCGTTTTAAGTGCGGTTTTGCTCCAAATCAATTTTAAATGCTCCGAATCAATTTTAAACTCGTTCCTCTTGTTGTGGGCTAATGTTAAACATGTATATGAGTGCATGTAGGGCATGATGCATGAAAATGAGGGTGTTACAAACCTACCCCCCTTAAAATGAATCTCGCCCTCGAGATTCGACGCGGAAGGGAAGAGATGGGGAAATTCCTTCTTGAGATCATCTTCTAGCTCCCAAGTTGCTTCTTTTTCGGTATGGTGCTTCCATTGGACTTTACACCATCTAATGACCTTGTTCCTTGTGACTCTCTCCTTGGTTTCCAAGATTTTGACCGGTTGCTCGGCATAAGTCAAATCTTCCTCTAGCTCCAATTCTTCCATTGGCACTTGATCTTCCGGTACCCTGAGACACTTCTTGAGTTGGGAAACATGAAACACATCATGTACGTCTGAAAGATGAGCTGGCATCTCCAACTTATATGCTACTTTTCCTCTTTTGTCCAAAATCTTGAATGGTCCAATATAACGAGGTGCGAGCTTACCCCTTATGTTAAACCTCTTATGACCTCTCATTGGTGACACCTTGAGGTAAACAAAATCTCCTATTTCAAAGGCTAATTTCCTTCTCCTATTATCCGCATAGCCTTTTTGCCTTGATTGGGCAGCCCTCAAGTTTCCACGAATTATTTGGACTTGCTTTTCGGCTTCTTGCAACACGTCCGGACCAAATACTTGAGTTTCTCCTGCCTCATTCCAGAATAAAGGTGTCCTACACTTCCTCCCATAAAGCGCTTCATATGGCGACATTTTCAAGCTTGCTTGGTAACTATTGTTGTATGAAAATTCCGCGTATGGCAAGCTTTTGTCCCAACTTTTCCCATGCTTTAAAGCACAAGCTCTTAACATGTCCTCCAAAATCTGATTGGTCCTCTCGGTTTGTCCATCCGTTTGAGGATGATATGCTGAACTAAAATTCAACCTCGTTCCCAAAGCTTCATGCAATTTTTGCCAAAATCTGGAGGTAAATTGAGAACCTCTATCCGAGACTATTTTCTTAGGGACTACATGTCGACACACAATATGCTCCATGTATATTTCGGCCAATCGTGCAGCTGTATACTTGGTCTTCACAGGGACAAAATGAGCTGACTTGGTTAAGCGATCCACAATTACCCAAATTGAGTCATACCCGGACTGAGTACGGGGTAACCCAACTATGAAGTCCATACCAATTTCTTCCCACTTCCATTCCGGAATCTTCAACGGTTGCAGTAATCCGGCTGGCCTTTGATGTTCCGCCTTGACTCGTTGGCACACATCACACAATGCAACATATTCGGCTATGTCCTTCTTCATGCTATCCCACCAATAGCAAGTCTTCAAGTCTTTGTACATCTTCGTACAACCGGGGTGAATTGAGTATGGTGAGTCATGTGCCTCCTTTAATATTGTTTCTCGAATATGCTTTACATTAGGCACAACAATTCTCTTTCCAAGCCATAAGGTACCATGTTCGTCTTCATCAAATCTGAATTCTCTCCCTTCTTCGATTCTTCCCTTGATTTCCTTGATTTCCTCATCTGTGGTTTGTGCCTTTCTAATTTCTTGCTCCAGGGTTGGGTTTAATTCCATCATCTCCATCTCATTTACAAACCCGAGGTTCAACCGTTCAAACTCCTTACATAACTCGGATGGTAACTCTCGAACTGTAAGTTGGTGGCTTACTCCCTTTCTACTCAAAGCATCGGCCACTACATTGGCTTTTCCCGGATGATAGTTGATCCCCAAATCATAATCTTTGATGAGCTCCAACCATCTTCGTTGCCTCAAGTTCAGATCCGTTTGTGTGAAAATATACTTCAAACTCTTATGATCCGTGTAAATCTCACACCTATGTCCAAGAATATAGTGTCTCCAAACCTTCAATGCATGTACCACGGCTGCTAGTTCAAGATCATGCGTGGGGTAATTCTGCTCATGTTTCTTCAATTGTCTCGACGCATAGGCGACCACTTGACCTTCTTGCATCAATACACATCCAAGCCCTTGTCTTGATGCATCGCAATAAATGTCAAAACTCTTGCTTACATCCGGCAATACCAAAACTGGGGCTGTTGTCAACCGCTTCTTCAACTCCTCAAAACTCTCTTGACAAGCATGAGTCCATTGGAATACCTTTCCCTTCGTTAGCAACTCCGTCATAGGCTTGGCTATCTTAGAAAAATCCTTGATAAACCGACGGTAATATCCAGCCATCCCAAGAAAACTCCTTATTTCCTTGACGTTTTGCGGTGGTTCCCACTTCAACACGTCTCTCACTTTTCCGGGGTCAACCGATACTCCTCCTCCGGAAATAATATGGCCTAAAAATGGCACCTCTTTCAACCAAAACTGGCACTTGTTGAACTTGGCATACAATTGATGCTCCCTCAATTTCTGCAGCGTAAGCCTCAAGTGTTCCTCATGTTCCTTCTCGTCCTTCGAGTAGATCATAATATCATCAATAAACACCACAACAAACTTATCTAAGTACTCCATGAAGACTTTATTCATGAGGTACATAAAGTAGGCAGGTGCATTTGTCAATCCAAAAGACATCACGGTGTACTCATAAGATCCATACCGTGTCCTAAAAGCTGTCTTGGGTATGTCCGATGGTCTAATCTTCATTTGAAAGTATCCCGACCTCAAGTCAATCTTAGAGAAGACACACGCACCCTTCATCTGATCAAACAAGTCTTCTATGCGTGGCAAGGTGTACTTGTTCTTGATTGTTACCTCGTTGAGAGCTCGGTAATCCACGCACATCCTTTGGGATCCATCCTTCTTGTCCACAAATAGAACGGGCGCTCCCCAAGGTGAAGAGCTAGGGCGAATGAAACCCTTTTCTAATTGCTCTTGAATCTGCTTCTTGAGCTCCGCTAATTCCATAGGAGGCATCCTATATGGCCTCTTAGCTATAGGTGCAGTTCCAGGTATTAAATCAATAACAAACTCAATGTCTCGATCAGGTGGCATACCTGGCAACTCATCCGGAAACACATCCAAAAATTCACATACAACCGGAATCTCCTCAATTGCGGCACCGTCTATATGATTCAATTCCAATTGCTTCGGTGCGGTTTGAGATGCCTCAAATTCTACAGTTATCCCTTCCTCATTGGTCAACTTCACTGTCTTTGTGGCACATTCAATAACCCCATTGTGCTTCCTCAACCAGTCCATACCAAGTATAATATCCAACCCTTGAGAATCTAAAACAATGAGGTTGGCGGAGAAGTCTACCCCCCTTATTCTAAGGCTTACTTTTGGACATACTATATTTGTCCTCATCTCTCCTCCAGGAGACTTAACCAACAGAGTAAACTTCATATGAGAGATAGGCAAACTATACTTGGCAACATACTTCGATGCAATGAATGAATGCGATGCTCCAGAATCAAATAACATAGTCGCGGGGTTGGAGTTGGCGAGAAACATACCAATGACCACATCATCCGCTTGTTGAGCATCCTCCGTAGAGACATGGTTCACGTTGCCACGAGCAAAATTCTGCTGTCCACGGCTTCCTTGTGGCTGTCCTCCATTAGGTCTTGGGTTTTGCCTCGATGCATTGCTTCCTTGACCAAGGCCCGACTTAGGACATTGATGTGCAAAGTGTCCAGCTTCTCCACAAGTATAGCACTTCTTAACTCCACCAGAATTATTGGGACGAGCTTGGTTTTGAGCATTGGCTCCAGGAAAATCAGCACGAGGTGCATAAGGCGTCGGAGGCCTAGGTGCTTGCATGACAGGGCGCTGCTGCACAAACTGAGTTGGGCGCGGTGCATATCCAGGGCGCTGAGCAGGAATAGAGGAGCTGTAATTAGGCGCATTGGGTGGCGCAAAGCGAGGGCGCACATTACTTCCTTGTTGTTGTCCTTGATATGGCGCCTTCCTCTTGATTTCTTGCTCCATCTCACGGATCTTGTTCTCAACCACAATTGCCTTGTCCACAAGCTTCTGAAAATTGACATAATCACAGTTGAGCAATTGCACTTGGATCGTATTGTTCAATCCCCTCATGAACAGGTATTGCTTCCGGCTGTCCCGGCTAACATCCTCAGGCGCATATCTTGAGAGTTGAGTGAACTTATTGAGATATTCACTCACGCTTGATTTTCCTTGTCTCAAGTTCTCAAATTCTTGCCTCTTCAAGAGCATAACACCTTCCGGCACATAATGAGAACGGAAACTCTCCTTGAATTCCGCCCAGGTAATTCTCTCTTGGTTCTCATGAGCACTGCAATAAGAATCCCACCAATCTGCAGCTGCTCCAACGAGTTGATGAGAAGCAAATAGCACCTTCTCCCGGTCACTGCATTGGACAATGGCTAGCTTCTTCTCTACGGACTTGAGCCAATCATCAGCGTCCATAGGGTCAGCAGCTTGAGCAAAGGTTGGCGGCCTAGTCCTCATAAACTCTCCCAATCGGTTATGAGGAGGTGGGGGTGGCGGTGGAGGCATGTGGGGCTGATTGTTGATATTGCCAGCCTGCAGCTGTCCCATAGTCTGTATCATGGTCTGCATGAGCTGGTTTTGCATGGCCAATAGCTGCTCGATGTTGATAGCTCCCTGAGCCGGTCCTTGCCCATTGTTGTTCTGAGGCACTCCATTGTTCTCCTCTTCATCATTGCCATCCCTCTGGTTGCGAGTCCTCACCATCTGAAGAAAAGCAGTAGGTAAGAATTAGAAAACGTCCCCAACTATATGCATCAAGGGATATGAAACTAAACAACTGGCTACACTAGCCTAGGTGGACATGGCAATGCTAAAGCATCCCAAAATCCTCTATTACGCACACCAGCAAGCAATATATATAGCAAACAGCACTCCAAGCAAAAATACATCGATTCCTGAGTGCTCCTATGTGCTCTAAAGTGTCCATTCTATCTAGGCTGCATCCTACGGTCAACCTGTGGCTCTGATACCAATCTGTGACGCCCGGTTCCGAAAATGAACCAAGCTAACGCATATGTGTGCCCAGGATGTTCATCACACATATACGAGTGCAATCACGAAAGGATATACAGAAAATTACCACAGCTCAAATTATTAAATAAGTACTCTTATTACACAATTCATTAAATCCTTGAACACAAGCTCTAATGAATATTAATGACAAGTTCAACTAATGCAGCGGAAATAAACTAATTAAACAACTAAGCTAACTAAGCAACTATGCAGCATAAGCGACAGGGTATGTATATGCGCAGCTCCAATCAACACCACAGGCAAAGCTGACGGTAGACACGGCCTAGAACTCCGCATTATCGCCATTAAAATCCCAGTCTTGACCTGCAACTGTTGGGGTGGGGGATTGCAAGAGTGAGTACATGTCGTACTCAGCAAGTGTGGAAAGTATGACATGTGGCTGATTCAAATGACGACAATAATAATGGTAAAGTGCTGAAAAGTACGGTAAAACATTTGAAAAGCAATATATCTTATGTATGTGAAGTAAACCCATCATAATCATAAGTGATATCATAATACCAAATCTGAATTCATTACCATCATCAAAAAAAAATTCCAGATTTCACCATTGCCAATAACCATATTCATTACCAGAGATTAATCCATAACCATCCATAACCATTATCAAACCATGACCATCCCAAATTCCAATTTCCCTCTAATCATGGAAGTTGTCCAGGCGCTCATAACCGGGAGCACGGCTATCATGATAGTTTTAGTTAACACTCTGCAGAGTTTGTACCTCTTTACCCACGTGTTTGTGATTTCATCACCCTTCGGCGACTAAGAACCTCCCTTATGCCCATGACCCGTCAGTCATATTACACACTTCCGTTGGTGTGTGGCCAAGAGATCACAAAATAGCCTTTACAAAGGGATTACTAGCCTATTTAGACCCCACTGAGGTTTCACCGGTGGCGATGTCTCCCGCAGAGCACATCTTCAACCAAGGGCCCCCTCTTGAGCCATTCGGATCCCAGGGTAGTCCCACCAATCACCAACAAACCCAATCCGACTACCCCTTCCCCGAGCATCCACAATGGTCCAAACAGCACTAGCAAAGCCCTAATTAATCAGCTACGCCGCACCCATAACTTGGCCTCGTGGTGGCACTGTAGTCCTGGCTTATTCTCGCATGAACCGGTCCTTAGATCTAAAGCAAGCAAACCGCCATAACATCCAACCCATCCACATACCAGGCTTGCTTAGATCACCCATCGTATTGACCAATTTACATTAACAGAATATCATTGATGCACAATTAAATGTGTAGTGTTGTTTTCCATCCCAATTAATTAAGCGAAGCAAAAAGGTAAAAACCCTTCCCGACTCTCTACCATAAATTCCAGGTGACAAGGTTGGTTTAACAAATCTAGTAAACTTCCTACCATAGGATTCCCATCAAATTGACATAGCATGCAGTTTTACAAACAAAACATTTATTTAAAACAGGATCAATATGCTTCAAGGACACTTGCCTTGCTCTTGCTGTTGATTAGGGTCAAAGCCTTCGAACTCTTGAGGTTGTAGATCCTCCGTGGCACTCTCTAGCGCAAATCCGTCTAATCCACACAATAAACATACAAAACAAGAAACACAATCAAAGAGTGCACAAATATTACTCAACATGACATGACATGCATGATTGATGCAATGCAAGGTAGAACTTGTTACTAGATTGCTTTTAATGATCACTAACTAGTTCTAATAGATTTTAACCAGTTTATACAGGTTTGGAGTTGATTAGATCAAATTTTAGAATTAATTCAACACAATTTAACCAGAAAGATCGGACTAGTCCGCTTGGGATCGGACAAGTCCGCACTCTGCGAGATCAGCGGATTAGGGTTTTCTAGATCGACGTGGGTTTGGAGATTAGGGGTTGAATTCTCGTAAGGAAAAGAGAATAGAAGGTATACCAGGTGTTTAGAACTCCAATGAACCAAGAAACTTGGAGGTAACACTTGGATCTTGATGATCTAGGGTTGGTGATGAACTTGGGGATGAATTGGTGGTGAAGGACGAAACTTGGTGGAGATCTTGATCCTCCTTCGTTTCCTCCTCTTCTTCTTCTCGTTTGGGATCTTCTCCTCCCTCCTTGATGGTGGCTCCCCACGAACTAGGGTTTGGGTGGGTGGAAAAAGTGGCAAATAGATGTCAAACCAAGGGGTGGGGTTGTTTATATAGGGGTGGAGGCTAGGGTTAGATGGATTTCGAGTTTTGGGATGAGTAGAGGCCGGTTTAGAGTCCCACATGGGCTCTAAAAGAGTTGGGCACGACGTCCCTAGGCCCACTTGACGTGAAATCCAAGAAACAAGTCGTAAAACAAAAGGTCAATCTCGGAGTCACGAAATATCGGACAAGTCCGAACAGGACCGGACTAGTCCGAAGTCGTCCAGAGAGAAAATCGGACAAGTCTGGCCAAAAATCGGACAAGTCCGATCTTAGTCAGAAAGGAAAAACGGACAAGTCCGCTGGAACACCGGACTAGTCCGGAAAAGTCCAGGGACTTAGCAAATTTTCAAGGATTCATGGAATATCGGACTAGTCCGCACAAAATCGGACAAGTCCGAAAGTTTCCAGAGCCAAAATCGGACTAGTCCGCAGCAAAAACGGACAAGTCCGTTTTTAGTCAGAGAGAAAATCGGACTAGTCCTCAGTAAAATCGGACTAGTCCGCACTTTCCTGCGTTTTAAGTGCGGTTTTGCTCCAAATCAATTTTAAATGCTCCGAATCAATTTTAAACTCGTTCCTCTTGTTGTGGGCTAATGTTAAACATGTATATGAGTGCATGTAGGGCATGATGCATGAAAATGAGGGTGTTACAATTCCCGCTCTGATACCAATTGAATGCAGCCTAGAGGGGGGTGAATAGGCCTTTTTGAACTTTTGTCAGAGCCTGCAACACTCAGTAACTTGATCAAATATCGATAAATCGGACTAGTCTGGTAGTGTGCGGACTAGATCGATCAAGTTTGATCGATGATCTCGATTCAAGTACTCTACGCATGGAAATTAAGATGTAACTAGAGTATGTTGCTTCAATTAAACTGAAGATAGCACAAGGTAACCTTAGTTTCAAGTTTTTACGTAATTTGACTGGGATCAATTAAACCCTAGATGCAATGAACAATAAGCACAAAGTGAAGACACAAGATTTTTATCCCGTGTTTCAGTTCCCAGGAAGGCAACCTACATCCACATTGAGGAGACCACAAAAGGATCGGGTCTTCACCAACCCTACCCTCGTCAAATCGCCTCAAAGGCCAATTCTCTTCCACTATCACAAAGGGGTAAGATAACTGTGCTCAAGGGGCCTTCTCACAAGTTGAGGGCTCCCCAAGATTTACAAATCAAAACTCCACAAAACACAAACAAATATCTGCAATAAACAACGAGAGTGTGTGAGAGAATCAAATCCAAGAGCTCAAAACGTGAAGAATCGTGTATCTCCTTTGATATAAAGTTAATCCTCAAGGATTTGATATTTTTTGCGTTGTATTGTGTGGAGAGACGTGTTTTCTAGGCTCTTGGAGGGTGTGACGGCGCAGGGGGTCGAGAGATATCATAATTGGGTCGTGCACCTCTATTTATACTAGGGTTTCCAAAGGTTACCGTTAGGGTTCGCGATGTCTGGACTAGTCCATGGTGGACACCAGACTAGTCTGGTGTGCGGCGTGTGGGAAACCCTAAGTGTCCCGAATTATTGGACTTGTCCGGCCAAGGGCGGACTAGTCCGTTTTTGTCTCTGGAAATGTTCGGACTAGTCCGGCACATATCGGACTAGTCCGGTGTGGTGAAACACTTAGTGAATTGGGGACAAGTCCGCACTTGGAGGACTTGTCCGATTTTAATCAGAAGATTTTTCAGACTAATCCGGGCAGATATCGGACTTGTCTGATTTGGGTCAGAAGGATATCGGACTAGTCCGTGGTGATATCAGACTTGTCCGATTTCGTGCAAAGATGTGAAGTGCTGAGGACTAGTCTGCACTGGGGAGGACTAGTACGATCCTAGTCAGAAATATATCGGAATAGTCTGTGGTGATATCAGACTAGTCCGGTCTGTTTAAACTGGACTGTGTGTGCAGACAAATCCGCACTAGGAGGACTTGTCCGATTTCGAACAGAGAGATATCGGACTAGTCCGGGGTATATCGGACTAGTCCGGACCTATATGAATTTGTGCAGTGAGAGTGATTAAAATTACCTTGAGCTCTTGGGGTGTGTTTCTCTAACACACTCCATACACAAAGATTTATCTATTCATCTCTTGAGCTCTTTTCAACTAGATTCATCACTCTCCTTTCTTTTTGCGCTTACTTCATAATTCCATCAAAGACCTGCGCTCATCTCAAGAATTTGGTTAGGATCTCATTCGCTTGTCATAAATCCACCAAAACCAACAAGGGATGCTTAGATGCACTTTCAGCCTTCGTCGGAACCGAACCGCGGGATAAAAATCTTGTGTCTTCACTTTGTGCTTATTGTTCATTGCATCTAGGGTTTAATTGATCTTAGTCAAATTACATCAAAACTTGAAACTAAGGTTACCTTGTGCTATCTTCAGTTTAATTGAAGCAACATACTCTAGTTACATCTTAATTTATGTTGCGTAGAGTACTTGGATCGAGATCATCGATCAAACTTGATTGATCTAGTCCGCGCGCACCGGACTAGTCTGCACACTACCGGACTAGTCCGATTTATCGGTATTTGATCAAGTTGCTGAGTGTTGCAGGTTCTGACAAAAGATCTAAAATGTCTATTCACACCCCCCCCCTCTAGTCCACATTCAATTTGTATCAGAGTTGGACTCTTCAAAAAGGTATTAATCGCTCAAAGAGAAAATGTCGTACATGAAGGATGTGCACAAGAGCCTCAACCAAGAGAAGGTTGAAGATGAAAAGGCCCATAAATTTGAGAAGCTCCTCGACACCATTCAGGACTTCGAGGATGATGATGAGGAGACGCTTGAACTCAAGGCGCTCCTAAGGAAGAAAGCACTCTCCACAGGAAAGATGAAGATCGAAGATGAAAAGAAGAAGAAGAAGAAGAAGGGGAGTAGTCACACTGACTACTCCCGATATCCTTTTAATTATGATCGCTTGAATTCTAACAACAACCATTACTTATCAATCCCTCTAGGAAAAGCCCTATACTTTGATGGCAATGATTACTCAATGTGGAGGCAAAATATGAAAATGCATTTAATCTCACTTAATCCCAGCTTGTGGCATATAGTGTGTACAGGAATACATATCCCGGACGACGATGAAGAGCTCACACCAAGTCAAGAGAAAGCAATTCATCGAAATGCTCAAGCTGCAGCGGTCATCACATCTTCATTGAGTACAGATGAGTTCACCAAAGTGGATGGACTCGAGATTGCAAAAGAGATATGGGACACACTACAAAATGCACATGAAGGCGATCGTCATGTGCGAGAAGCTAAAATCAAAATGATCGAAGGCGAATTGGGAAGATTTTCCATAGAAGAGGATGAGTCCTCATCTGAAGAGGAAGAGGAGATGGCTATCATAGCCATCAAGAAGACAATGAAGAAATCTACCCTCTTCCCAACTATTGGCGCAAGGAAGGACAATAACACATGTCTCATGGCGAAGGAAGGTAAACGAAAGGTAATAACTAAATCTTCCTCCTTGCATTCTTACTCTAGCAATGGTGATGCTTATAGTGATAATGAAGATATGCTTATCGGCCTAGATGAGAAAACTGTTGCAAATATGAAATTCTTAATGGATAAACTTATTGATAAGGAGGAGCTTGTTGATCGCCAAGAAGATATGATCATCCTTCAAAAGGAGGAGTATCTTAATATCAAAAAGCTCCTTGAACTTGGAAAGGAGTGAAGCAAGTCACTAGAGCTTGAGTTAGCTTCAAGCAAGGAAGCTTGCTTGAAGTTAAGCGACTCAAATGTAATCATCAAGGATGAACTTGCTAACTTGACCAAAGTTAACAAGATCCTTGAGGTACCAGTTGAGTCACTCAAGCAAAGTGACCCTTCATCCTCTTCAAGTTCACCTTCTCAACACTTAAAATCTGAAACTACTATTACTTGTGGATGTGCTAAAATTGACACTAACTTGAAGGATAAGTCAAACTTGAGAAAGGACAAGCATCCTTCCCGTAATGGCATATTTGACACGGAGAAGATCAAGTATGCACGCAGTGCATACTTGGCTACAAGACCTCCTAATGTCAAATATGGCATTGGGTATTGTTATGGTGAAAGGCAAAATGCTAGAAGCCACAAGAATAACAAGGAGCGCATTGCTTTTGTCAAGGGAAACTCCCCTCAAGCTAGAAAGGCTAATAATGGTTACAAGTCCAATCATGCTAATACATATGAGCAACAACTTTTGTTTAGAACCTTTGATGCATCATATGTACTCATGAAAAGTAACTTTGGTAGAGTTTATGCTAAATATGTTGGGCCACGCCATGGGAACACCAAGTCTCATGTGTGAGGGCCCAAATCACTTGTAACTAACCTCAAAGGACCCAAGCAAGCTTGGGTACCTAAAACCAAGGCATAATTTGTTTTTGCGGGCCTACTCCTCTGGTGGAGCAAATTGGGTGCTAGACAGTGGATGCACCAACCTCATTACCGGAGAAAGAAGGATGTTCATTGAGTATGAAGTAAATGAAGATTCAAGTGAAGGCATCTATTTTGGAAACAATAGTCAAGGAAGGGTACTCGGTACCGGTAAAATTGCAATATCATCTCAACACACGCTTTCTCATGTTTTGCATGTTGACTCCTTAGATTATAACCTTCTGTTCATATCTCAATTATGTGACAAGGGTAATAATTGCTTGTTTACTAATGAGGATTTGACCGTCTCCAGAAGGAGTGATGACTCGGTTGCATTCAAGGGTGTGTTGAAGGGAAAGCTTGTTGATTTCAACGAAGATAAAGCCGAACTTGAAACATGCTTGATTGCAAAGACCAACATGGATTGGTTGTGGCATAGACGGCTAGCACATGTTGGTATGAGGAATCTTCAGAAACTCCTTAAGGGCGATCTCATACGAGGTTTAAAGGATGTTATTTTTGAGAAAGACATGCCTTGTAGTGCGTGCCAAGCCGGGAAGCAAGTAGGAGCACCTCATCCCGCGAAGAACATCATGACAACGACAAGACCGCTCAAGCTACTTCACATGGATCTGCTTGGTCCAATTGCTTACATAAGCATCGGCTGTAACAAATACGGCTTAGTAATTGTTGATGATTTTTCGCGCTTCACGTGGGTTTTCTTTTTGCATGATAAGACAGAAACTCAAGGAACCCTCAAGAAGTTTTTCAAGCATGCCCAAAATGAGTTTTCGTTGAAGATCAAGAACATACGAAGTGATAATGGCACGGAGTTCAAGAACACCCAAGTTGAGGAGTACCTAGATGAAGAAGGCATAAAACATGAATTTTCAGCACCATACTCCCCTCAACAAAATGGAGTAGCCGAAAGGAAGAATTGAACTCTCATAGAGATGGCGAGGACAATGCTTGATGATTACAAGACTTCGGATCGATTTTGGGATGAAGCGGTCAACACCGCTTGTCACGCCATAAATCGACTTTATCTTCATCGCCTACTCAAGAAAACATAATATGAACTACTCACCGGTAAGAAGCCTAATATTTCCTATTTTTGAGTTTTCGATTCTAAATGTTATATCTTGAATAAGAAGCCTAGGACTTCAAAGTTCGCTTCGAAGTCCGATGAAGGTTTCTTGCTTGGCTATGATTCGAACTCTTACGCCTATCGTGTCTTCAACAAGGTCTCTAGACTTGTTGAAGTAGCACGTGACGTAGTGTTCGATGAAACTAACGGCTCTCAAGAAGAGAAAGTTGATCAATGTGTGCTAGATAGAGAAGAAGCTCTATGTCAAGTGTTGAGAAGAATGGTGTTGGGCGATGTTCGACCACAAGCACCACCTCCAAATGAAAATGATGGAGATGAACCACAAGTGGAGATAAATGATCAAGGGGGAGCTTCTACACAAGATCAACCTCAAGAAGAAGAAGATGATCAACACACCAATGAAGGCAACCATCCAAGGGGAGAAGAAGACGATCATGAAGATACAAGACCGCAGGTGCCACACCCAAGAGTACACCAATGTGTCCAAAGAGATCACCCAATAGACAACATAATCGGTGATATCCAAAAGGGGGTAACTACTAGATCTCGAATTGCTAATTTTTGTGAACATTACTCTTTTGTATCCTTTTTGGAACCACGCGGGATTGAGGATGCATTGAAAGATCTGGATTGGGTGGTGGCAATGCAAGAAAAACTTAACAACTTCAAACAGAACGAGGTGCGGGAACTCGTCGAAAGACCCAGGTTCAACGTCGTCGGCACCAAATGGGTCTTTCGCAACAAACAAGATGAACACGGGGTGGTGACAAGGGACAATGCGTGACTTGTGGCCAAAGGGTATTCACAAGTAGAAGGATTGGATTTCGACGAAACCTTTGCTCCCGTAGCTAGACTTGAATCAATTAGAATATTACTTGCATATGCTACTCACCATGATTTCAAGCTCTATCAAATGGATGTGAAAAGCGCCTTCCTCAACAAACCAATCAAGGAGGAGGTGTACGTGGAGCAACCCCGAGATTCGAAGACCAAGAGTTCCCCGACCATGTCTTCAAACTGCGTAAGGCTCTCTACGGCCTCAAACAAGCTCCTAGAGCTTGGTATGAGTGTCTTAGAGATTTCTTAATTGAAAATGGTTTTAAAATTGGTAAAGCAGATTATACGTTGTTTACAAAGCACTTTGACAATGATATTTTTATTTGTAAAATTTATGTTGATTACATTATCTTTGGTTCAACTAACAAATCCTTTTGTGAAGAATTTAGTAAGATTATGACAGATAGGTTTGAGATGTCTATGATGGGAGAGCTGAAATACTTCTTGGGATTCCAAGTGAGGCAACAAAAGGAAGGGACGTTTATAAGCCAAACCAAGTATACTCAAGACATACTCAAGAAGTTTGGAATGGACAAGGCGAAGCCAATAAAGACTCCCATGGAAACAAATGAACACTTGGATCTAAATGAAGACAGACCAAACGTGGATCAAAAGGTATATCGCTCCATGATTGGATCCCTACTTTACTTATGTGCATCTAGACCTGATATTATGTTGAGTGTGTGCTTATGTGCAAGATTTCAAGCCAATCCTAAGGAGTGTCATTTGATAGCCGTAAAAAGAATCATACAATATTTAGTTCATATACCCAATCTAGGCCTTTGGTATCCTAAAGGTTCCAAATTCAATCTCATTGGATACTCCGATGCAGATTATGCCGGATGCAAAGTAGATAGAAAAAGTCTCTTCGATACATGCCAATTCCTAGGTAGATCCCTAGTTTCTTTGTCCTCTAAGAAACAAAACTCCATTGCCTTATCCACGACCGAAGCGAAGTATGTTGCAGCCGGGAGTTATTGTGCACAACTTCTTTGGATGCGACAAACTCTAAGGGATTACGGTTACAATATGAGTTGTATTCCACTTCTTTGTGATAATGAGAGTGCCATCAAAATTGCCCATAATCCCGTTGAGCACTCTAGGACCAAACACATAGACATCCGACATCGCTTTTTGAGAGACCACTCAATGAAAGAAGACATAGCCATTTCCCATGTCAACACCGAAAAACAACTAGCTGACATATGTACCAAGCCACTTGATGAAAAACGTTTTTGTGAGCTCCGAAATGAACTAAATATCCTTGATGCTCAGAACGTGGCTTGAAAACTTGCATACCTGTATGGCTTATTCAAAATCCATTGATTGTGTTATGAAAATCATCTCTCTCTATTTTATCCAAAAAACTCTTTCAATTACTTGATCTTGGTGAATCATGGTCATAGCTTGAATGTTGTATGTCTACTGATCATATTCATCAAGACTATTGTGTGTTTTTCCCCCTATTTTTCTTTGTAAGAACCTTCCAATATATACGAATGGGCTAATTATATATGTTCTGGAGACCACGAACTAGTCCGTAGTTACCCGGACTAGTCCGCGGAGGTCCGGTAGTCCGGACTAGTCCGATTTTTTTACTTCATAACCCTAGACGCCGCCAAAAACCTAATCTTCTTCATCCTCACAACTCACCTCATGTTCTCTCTCCTCACTCAAGTGCTCCCAAGGTGATTTTGTGGTTCCTCCATCAAATCCCCTCAAATTTCGGTGGGAATTGATCTCCATTGCAAGGGGATTGTAGACCACGGACCTGTCCGCACCTACAACTCCTCCATCCTCAAGAATCGAAGAATTTTTGTAAGTTTCCTCCCAAACCCTAGAAACTTTGATTTCTTTCATTTTGAATCAAATAGCTCAGTTCCTTCCGGTTAATACAAGACTGCTTGTTGTATTACATCCTCCTGGAGCTACTTTTGCATTGAGAAACACCATTGACCCTCTAGTTAGGCTTCGAGAAGTTGAACATCGGACTAGTCCGAAATCTATTCGGACAAGTCTGGTTCATTGGACTAGTCCACACTAGAAGACCAGACAAGTCCGATTCTTAACTGAACTCAACCCTAAATACCATCTACTCACTGCATTTCCTTGCCATCGATTCTCATCCATATATTGTATAATCCCTTCCCAGGACTATGTCAAGCTCCAATGATGAGATTTCCGACTATGAGGCGGAGATGAACCAAGATTCTTTACTTCGGTCCTCAACGGGCCAAGGCAAGAAGCGACAAGAGCGTCCCTCCGAGTCGGCACCTACTCCACCTCAGGTGCGGCGCAAGGTTCTGGCCAAGAAGCCTGCATCCAAATCAAAGGATGCAGCTGGCCCTAGCTCTTAGGCTTCTCGCCAATCTAAGGGCAAAGGGAAAGGGATCGTCAGCGACCCGATTGGCCCTCTCAAGATGTCAGCTCCGAAGCAGGGGAACAGGAATCCCTCAGAAAAGAAGTTCAATGGCATGGGAAGTGATACGGCTTCCAAGCTCAGGATGATGGATTGTTACAGCAGTCCAAGAAGGTAGGCGATGCTAGATTCTGGAGCAAATTTCACACTGACTAATTGTTGACGGTCCTTAAGTACCATATTTTGACCGTCAATTCACCTCATAACGTGCATAAAAGAAACACAAAATATAGTGGTAGGGTTATACACTAACCCAATTCCACAAGTGTTGGTGTCTATTTGTACGCAGGTGAATTAATACCCAAAATACCAAAACATGCAAGGATGAATCCATGAAAATGGATTTCAATGAATCAGGCGATGACACGTGGCAACACATGGATCAAACGGCCCACAAGCAGAAGAATACGGGGAGATCCAACGGTGTTGCACCCATATATATCAAGGGGGCCCACCTGGAAGCCACCTGGAGGAAGCACTCCCCGAGGGGAGCCTTGACCAGGTCGGTCGAACCAGGGGTTCGTCCGACCTCTTCCTGGCGCCAAACTCGGTCAAATGGCACGTGTTGGCTCCTCCCAGCTCCCTGGAGTCAATGGTGACTAATTCGCGCGTAAATTGTGGCGGTAACCGACCCTTCTCCACCTATAAATAGACCCCCTCACCTCACTTCTCACACACACCAAAAGTTGAGAATAGTGACTGATTTCAACGAATCAGGCGATGACACGTGGCAACACATGGATCAAACGGCCCACAAGCAGAAGAATACGGGGAGATCCAATGGTGTTGCACCCATATATATCAAGGGGGGCCACCTGGAAGCCACCTGGAGGAAGCACTCCCTGAGGGGATCCTTGACCAGGTCGGCCGAACCAGGGGTTCGTCCGACCTCTTCCTGGCGCCAAACTCGGTCAAATGGCACGTGTTGGCTCCTCCCAGCTCCCTGGAGTCAATGGTGACTGATTCGCGCATAAATTGTGGCGGTAACCGACCCTTCTCCACCTATAAATAGACCCCCTCACCTCACTTCTCACACACACCAAAAGTTGATAATAGTGCTACACTCCAAAGGTTTAGAGTAGTCCTAGAGGCTACCAAAGTAGAAGGAGAGTGTGGTGAAGAGTCTAGGAGAAGGAGCTTGGGCTTGTCAAGTCCCTCTTCTACACTTGTACCCCTACAAAAGTTTTACTCAATCAAGTAAGCCTTTTTGAATTCAATACAAGTTTCATCTTTCATTCTTAGTAGTTTGCATAAGTAGTTACTTGTGGGTTCACTGCTTTAATTCATTAGAGGCTCTAGTTGTAGCTTTGTGTTCGAAAAAACTAGAGTAGTGATTTAGAACGTAAGCATGGTGCTTAGGTTATAAATCATCAGTAGATATCTCGTAGACCCACGGATTAAAGAGGTAGGCAGTAGGTGGTGACAGCCCTATCTGTCCTTTGTAATCCTCCACGTTCGGCTATGCCTTAGGCTCTTGGCGGGAGTCGTCCTAGTATTGCTAGGAGTAAGCCCGTGCCCAAAACAAGCATCTACTGCAAACTACCTGAATTAGGATCAATACTTTGAATTCCTCTCTGTTCCTTGCCTACCAAACAACTTTGTGCCCTTGGGTGAGCAAGTTCAAAAGATTAGCACACTTGTTCTTTGGATTTGATACCCTTGGGAATACTCCATAAGGGGAAGTGCTACAACGGTATTTCCGTGCACTTGCGGATAACTCTGTGGTGTTAAGAAATACCAACAAGCATTTCTTGCGCCGTTGCCGAGGAACGGTTGCTGTTAATCTTCGAACCAAGATCACCCTCGTATCATATCCCCCTTATCTATCATCTTACCTTTCTTATTCTTACCTTACCACCACCATATAAATGGAGCAACCCACCATTCTTTCTTATTTTGCTCCAAAGGGCAAGTTTTGTGAGCCACCGCCTTCGGCGGAACCTATTTGTTCAATCAGCTATGAACTTCGCCCTAGCTTTATAGCCATGGTTAGGGAACAATCCTTCTCAGGAACAGATTGTGAAACCCTTACCACCATCTATGAGAGTTCGAACAACTGTGTTCATGCCTTCTAATCAAAGGTATGACATAGGAAACTCTCAAATGGAAGTTTTTTCCTTTTTCCCTCGAGGAAAAAGCCAAACAATGGAACAACCACTACGTTGGGAATACAAACGGTGATTGGAGTGAATTACGAGACAAACTTTGTCTTGTTTCTTTCCCATTGCCCGAATTGTTTCCTTACGAAAGGAAGTACTATGCTTCCAGCAGATGGAGATGGAATCCATAGGTGCAGCTTGGGACAGATTTTCTGTTTTGAAAAATTCTGGCCCAGATTTGTTAATCCCTGATCCAATGCTTTTGCAACATTTCTTCATGGGATTGAACAAAGAGTTTGCCCTATATCTTGACATTACGGTTGGAGAATCTTTCCTCCATAAGACTCCAGAAGAAGGCAAGGATCTTCTGGACAAAATTCTAGAAAATTCTTCCTTCATTATGGGTCTTAATGAGCCTCTCCAAGAGGAAGTAGTGTGAAGAACGGAGGATACACTCCTGGACAAGGATGAACCCATTTCTTGTTTACCCCAAGCCTTGCCAGAGGAATCCTCTCCCGAACCTGAGACAGCGAAGGTAGAAGAAATTCAACCCTCGCAGTTTCCATTTTACTTCGAGGAAGAGCTTTTTGAAGATTATGGAAATACCTCAAAGTATTGTTGCTATAGGAAACCTTCATTGCCACCAACGCCACCTGAACCACCTGACGGGGTGTTCGTCCGTCAGACGGTCAAGGAGTTGACCTCTATCCTGAGCAGAGAATGGACAGCTGAAGTCGAGAATTCACCCGAAATTCTTCGGATGACCTCACCTTTGGCTACCATTTTATGTTCTATTAGAGGGACACCAATTAGAATCCTATACAACCCTACTGTTGGAGCAAATATCATTTCCGATTCTTGTGCTCTTGCCATTCTTGGCGATGTGCCATTGGCACCAACACGCAAATCCTTCCTAGATTCCTTTGGAACCATTCTTGAAGGATGTGGGGTTCTGCAACAAGTGTCTATTAGACACAAAGATGTTGAGGCTCTCCTAGATTTTCACGTGTTAAAAATCCAAAATTTCAACATCATGATAGGGATTCCCATAGAGAAATTTCTCATGGAAGTTCCAATGGAAGGAAGCCTCAATATCAATCTTGGAGGGAGAAAATTCTCCATACCTATTCTGCGCTCAAACAACACATCTGCAGAATCTCCCATCCAAGATGAGCCGATGGAGGAGGTTAAGACTCTTCAATTTTTATAACCCCCTGAAATTGAAGGAGAAGAAGACTTCGTCCAAGAGGAGGATGAATTTCAGGAGGAAATTGAATTGCCAAAAGAAGAGCCCTCCCCAAAACCTCCTGTTGAGCTCAAGATTCTACCTCCAGGCCTACGTTATGCCTTTCTAAATGGCGATTTGGAAGCCCATGTCATCATAAGTGACAAGCTTTCAAATGATGAAACGCTCAAACTCATAGCCATGTTAGAAAGGCATAGAGCTGTTTTTGGATCTTCACTTCAGGATCTCAAGGGAATTAGTCTAGCGTCATGCACCCATCGTATTCCTATTGACCCTGAGAGTGTCCCCTCAAGGGAACTGTGACACCCGGTTCCGAAAACTGAACCAAGCTAACGTATATGTGTGCCCAGGATGTTCAACACACATACACGAGTGCAATCACAAAAGAGTATATAGAAAATTACCACAGAACAAGATTAATTATCAAACTTTATTACGCAAACCATATTATCCTCGAATACAAGCTCTAATTAATATTTATGACAAGTTCAACTAATGCAGCGGAAATAAACTAATTAAGCAACTAAGCAAACTAAGCAAAAGGGATAGCGCAGCTCCATGCAACACCACAGGCAAAGTTGACGGTAGACACGGCCTAGAACTCCGCATTATTGCCATTAAACTCACAATTCTGACCTGCAACTGTTGGGGGGGATAGCAAGAGTGAGTACATGTCGTACTCAGCAAGTGTGGAAAGTATGACATGTGGCTGATTCAAATGACGACATTAATAATGGCAAAGTTCTGAAAAGTACAGTAAAACATTTGGAAAAGCAATGTATCATATTTATGTGAAGTAAATCCATCATAAACCATGTAACCACCATAATACAAGTCCATAATTTACCATTGCCAATAACCATAATCAATGTCATAAACCATGATTCCATCCCATAACCATAACCATAATATCAACTATAACCATTACCAAACCATAACCATCCCAAATCCCAACTTCCCTCTAATCATGTAGGTCATCCAGGCGCTCATAACCGGGAGCACGGCTATCATGATAGTTTTAATACTCTGCAGAGTTTGTACCACTTTACCCACGTGTTTGTGATTTCATCACCCGTCGGCGACTAAAGAACCTCCCTTATGCCAATTACACTTCCTTTGGTGTATGGCCAAGAGATCACAAAATAGCCTTTACAAAGGGATTACTAGCCTATTTAGACCCCACTGAGGTTTCACCGGTGGCGATGCCTCCAACTGAGCACATCTTCAACCAAGGGCCCCCTCTTGAGCCATTCGGATCCCAGGGTAGTCCCGCCAATCATCAACAAACCCAATCCGACTACCCCTTCCCCGAGCATCCACAATGGTCCAAACAGCAATAGCAAAGCCCTAATTAACCAGCTACGCCGCACCCATACTTGGCCTCGTGGTGGCACTGTAGTCCTGGCCTATTCTCGCATGAACCGGTCCTTAGATCTAAAGCAAGCAAACCACCATAACATCCAACCCATCCACATACCAAGCTTGCTTAGATCACCCATCGTATTGACCAGTTCACATTAACCAGAATATCATTGATGCATAATTAAATGTGTAGTGTTGTTTGCCATCCCAATTAATCAAGCGAAGCAAAAAGGTAAAAGCCCTTCCCGACTCTCTACCATATATTCTAGGTGACAAGGGTGGTTAAACAAATCTAGTAAACTTCCTACCATAGGATTCCCATCAAATTGACACAAGCATGCAGTTTGCAAACAAAACATTTATTTTAAAAATAGGATCAATATGCTTCAAGGATACTTGCCTTGCTCCGGCGGATAGGGTTGCTCAAGCGCTTCGAAGTCTTGATTCTGAAAATCCTCGTACACGATCTCTTGAGCACTTCCCTCTACTCGTGATCACACATACAAGAATATGCATACAAATCAATATGATGCACACACATTAATCAACATGCGATGATATGCATGCATGCAAAGATCAATTATTAATTAACTATGGTTGTTTATTAATTAGATGCAACTAGTTCATACGTGTTCATCCGAGTTTACGGGGGTTTTAGCGAGAATTAATGCGGCTGAAAATAAAAGGATGATGCAACCAAAATCAATTCATGTCTATTAGATCTAATACGTCGCTAATATTCGCATCGGGGAAAACGAATCCTACCGTAGATGTGATGACTTCGAAGATCGCAGGATGAATGTGACGCGTAGACGAAGTAGAAGGCGTAAGGTCCTCCGGCGGCACGACGACGACGATCTCCGGCACACGGTGGCACCCTCCTCTTTTTCTTCCTCTTTTTCTCTCCCTTTTTTCCTCTCTTTTCTTCCCTGGCGGCGCCTCTGGTGCTCTTTTTTTTCTATCCGGCGGCTAGGGCTTTTCTGGCGGCTCTGCGTCGGGAAAACACGAAGGCACGATCACCTTTTATAGGCGCAGGCGCAATGAAAAGCTAGGGTCGGCGCTGGGACTAGCGCGCGGTGCATCGCGCGTGCGGGCGGCTCGGTGCGTAACCGACTCGATCGGCGGGACGCGCGGGGCGCGTGGGGCCGGGCGCGCGGGATTGGGAGGCGTGGTCGGGCGTTGGGGCCGGGGCGACTCGTGCGTGCGCGGGAGCTGTGCGGTGCGGGCGCGCTAAGCGCGGGCCAGGCGCGGGCGATTGGCGCGAGCGGAGGGGCGCGCGGGAGGCGCGTGGCGGCGGGGTCGTGCGGGAGGCGCGGTGCGCCAGGCGGTGGGGTGGGGTCCAGCGGGGCAGGCGGCTCGCGGGACACGTCGGGCACAGCCCGCGGGGTGGGGCCAGGCGCGCCTGTCGACGCCGGCTGGGCCAGCTCGGCCTGGCCGGCGGGTTTTTCTTTCTTTCTTTTTTTTTCTTCTTTTCTTTTTTTTCTTTTCTTTTCTATCATAAATAAATATTAATATATATTATTTTTTTATATTTTTTATTTTATTTTTTTTATACATACTTTCTTTTTTTCTATTATCATACATTTTTTTACATGTATATATCATTATATAGTATTTATGTATATATATTTCTTTTATTATTTTTTTTTATTGATTATTATTTATCTATACTTATTCCCTAATACATGTTTTATATTGTTATTTCTTTTTCTCTATTAATGTTTAATGCATGAATATATATGCAATGCGATGCATGATGCAAAGATTTAGGGTGTTACAAACCTTCCCCCTTAAAGTGAATCTCGCCCTCGAGATTCGACAGCGTGGAGAAAAGATGAGGGAATTCTGCCTTCAGGTCTTCTTCACGTTCCCATGTAGCTTCGGCTTTCGTATGGTGTTTCCATTGCACTTTTCACCAACGGATCCTCTTATTTCTTGTGACTCTTTCCTTTACGTCCAAGATCTTGATAGGTTGCTCGACACAAGACAAATCCTCTTGAAGTTCTAACTCGTCCATCGGCACTTGTTCTTCCGGTACCCTTAGACACTTCTTGAGTTGAGAGACGTGAAATACGTCGTGTACATCGGAGAGATACGTTGGCAGCTCAAGTCGATATGCTACTTCACCTCGTTTGTCCAAAATCTTGAACGGTCCGATGTAACGTGGTGCCAGTTTTCCTTTGACGTTAAACCGTCACTGACCTCGGATAGGTGACACTTTGAGGTATACAAAATCTCCAATTTCAAAGGCTAACTTCCTTCTCCTATTGTCCGCATAGCCTTTTGTCGGGACTGGGCAGCCCTTAGGTTTTCCCGTATTATTTGAACTTGTTTTTTCGGCTTCTTGCAACACATCCGGACCAAATACTTGAGTTTCTCCTGCCTCATTCCAGAATAAAGGTGTCCTACACTTCCTCCCATAAAGCGCTTCATATGGTGACATTTTCAAGCTGGCTTGGTAACTATTGTTGTATGAAAATTCTGCATATGGCAAGCTCTTATCCCAACTTTTCCCATGCTTTAAAGCACAAGCTCTTAACATGTCCTCCAAAATCTGATTGGTCCTCTCGGTTTGTCCATCCGTTTGAGGATGATATGCTGAACTAAAATTCAACCTCGTTCCCAAAGCTTCATGCAATTTTTGCCAAAATATGGAGGTAAATTGAGAACCTCTATCCGAGACTATCTTCTTCAACTCCTCAAAACTGTTTTGACAAGCTTCAGTCCATTGGAACGCGTTTCCCTTCATTAGCAACTCCGTCATAGGCTTGGCTATCTTGGAAAAATCCTTGATAAACCGACGGTAATATCCAGCCATCCCAAGAAAACTCCTTATTTCCTTGACATTTTGCGGCGGCTCCCACTTCAACACATCCCTCACTTTACCGGGGTCAACCGATACTCCTCCTCCTGAGATGATATGACCCAAAAATGGCACCTCTTTCAACCAAAACTGACACTTGTTGAACTTGGCATACAATTGATGCTCCCTCAATTTCTGCAACGTGAGCCTCAAGTGTTCTTCATGTTCCTTCTCATCCTTCGAGTAGATCATAATATCATCAATAAACACCACAACAAATCTATCCAAGTACTCCATGAAGACCCTATTCATGAGGTACATAAAGTAGGCAGGCGCATTTGTCAATCCAAATGACATCACGGTGTACTCATAAGATCCATACCGTGTTCTAAAAGCTGTCTTGGGTATGTCCGATGGTCTAGTCTTCATTTGAAAGTATCCCGACCTCAAATCAATCTTAGAGAAGACACAAGCACCCTTCATCTGATCAAACAAATCCTCTATACGGGGCAAGGTGTACTTGTTCTTGATGGTCACCTCGTTGAGAGCTCGGTAATCCACACACATCCTTTGCGTTCCATCCTTCTTGTCCACAAATAGAACGGGCGCTCCCCAAGGTGAAGAGCTTGGGCGAATAAAACCCTTCTCTAGTTGCTCTTGAATTTGCTTCTTGAGCTCCGCTAATTCCAAAAGAGGCATCCTATACGGCCTCTTAGCTATAGGTGCAATTCCAGGTATTAAATCAATAACAAACTCAATGTCTCAATCAGGTGGCATACCTGACAACTCATCCGGAAAAACATCCGAAAATTCACACACCACCGGAATCTCCTCAATTGCAGCACCGTCCATATGATTCAGCTGCAATTGCTTCGGTGCGGTTTGAGATGCTTCAAACTCTATGGCGATCCCTTCCTCATTGGTCAACTTCACCGTCTTTGTGGCACACTCAATAACTCCATTGTGCTTCCTCAACCAGTCCATATCAAGTATAATGTCCAACCCTTGAGAATCCAAAACAATGAGGTTGGCGGAGAAGTCTACCCCCCTTATTCTAAGGCTTACTTTTGGACATACTATACTCGTCCTCATTTCTCCTCCAGGAGACTTAACCAATAGAGTAAACTTCATATGAGAGATAGGCAAACTATACTTGGCAACATACTTTGATGCAATGAATGAATGCGATGCTCTAGAATCAAATAACATAGTCGTGGGTTTGGAGTTGGCGAGAAACATACCAATGACCACGTCATCCGCTTGTTGAGCATCCTCCGTAGAGACATGGTTCACGTTGCCACGAGCAAAATTCTGCTGTCCACGGCTTCCTTGTGGCTGCCCTCCATTGGGTCTTGGGTTTTGCCTCCACGCATTGCTTCCTTGACCAAGGCCTGACTTAGTACATTGATGCGCAAAGTGTCCAGCTTCTCCACAAGTATAACACTTATTAACCCCACCGGAATTATTGGGACGAGCTTGGTTTTGAACATTGGCTCCAGGAAAATCAGCACGAGGTGCATAAGGCATTGGAGGCCTAGGTGCTTGCATAACAGGGCGCTGCTGCACAAACTGAGTTGGGCGCGGTGCATAACCAGGGCGCTGAGCAGGAATAGAGGAGTTGTAATAGGGTGCATTGGGTGGTGCAAGGCGAGGGCGCACATTACTTCCTTGTTGTTGTCCTTGATATGGTGCCTTCCTCTTGATTTCTTGCTCCATCTCACGGATCTTGTTCTCAACCACAATTGATTTGTCCACAAGCTTCTGAAAATTGGCATAATCGCAGTTGAGTAGTTGCACTTGGATCTCATTGTTCAAGCCCCTCATGAACAAGTACTGTTTCCGGCCGTCCCGACTAACATCCTCAGGCGCATACCTTGAGAGTTGAGTGAACTTGTTGAGATATTCACTCACGCTTGATCTTCTTTTCCTTAAGTTCTCGAATTCTTGTCTCTTCAAGATCATAACACCTTCCGGCACATAATGAGAACGAAAATTCTTCTTGAATTCGGCCCAAGTAATTCTCTCTTGGTTCTCATGAGCATTGCAATAAGAATCCCACCAATCCGCAGCTGCTCCAACGAGTTGATGAGAAGCAAATATGACCTTCTCTCGGTCACTGCATTGGACAATAGCAAGTTTCTTCTCCACGGACTTGAGCCAATCATCAACATCCATAGGGTCAGCAGCTTGAGCAAAGGTTGACGGCCTAGTCCTCATGAACTCTCCCAATCGGTTATGAGGAGGCGGGGGTGGCGGTGAAAGCATGTGGGGCTGATTGTTGTTATTGCCAGCCTGCAGCTGTCCCATAGTTTGTATCATGGTCTGCATGAGCTGGTTCTGCATAGCCAATAGCTGCTCAATGTTGATAGCTCCCTGAGTAGATCCTTGTCCAATGTTGTTCTGAGACACTCCATTGTTCTCCTCCTCATTATTGCCATCCCTCTGGTTGCGAGTCCTTACCATTTGATGTAGAGCAATAGGTAAGAATTAAGAAACGTCCCCAACTATATGCATCAAGGGATATGAAGCTAACCAACTAGCTATACTAGCCTAGGTGGACATGGCAATGCTAAAGCATCCCAAAATCCTCTATTAAGCACACAAGCAAACAATATATATAGCAAACAGCACTCCAAGAAAAAAAACACATTGATTCCTGAGTGCTCTTATGTGCTCTATGGTGTCCATTCTATCTAGGCTGCGTCCTACGGTCAACCTGTGGCTCTGATACCAATCTGTGACGCCCGGTTCCGAAAACTGAACCAAGCTAACGTATATGTGTGCCCAGGATGTTCAACACACATACACGAGTGCAATCACAAAAGAGTATACAGAAAATTACCACAGAACAAGATTAATTATCAAATTTTATCACGCAAACCAAATTATCCTCAAATACAAGCTCTAATGAATATTTATGACAAGTTCAACTAATGCAGCAGAAATAAACTAATTAAGCAACTAAGCAAACTAAGCAAAAGGGATAGCGCAGCTTCATGCAACACCACAGGCAAAGTTGACGGTAGACACGGCCTAGAACTCCACATTGTCGCCATTAAACTCACAATTCTGACCTGCAACTGTTGGGGGGGGGGGGGGGGGGATTGCAAGAGTGAGTACATGTCGTACTCAGCAAGTGTGGAAAGTATGACATGTGGCTGATTCAAATGACGACATTAATAATGGCAAAGTGCTGAAAAGTACAGTAAAACATTTGGAAAAGCAATGTATCATATTTATGTGAAGTAAATCCATCATAAACCATGTAACCACCATAATACCAGTCCATAATTTACCATTGCCAATAACCATAATCAATGTCATAAACCATGATTCCATCCCATAACCATAACCATAACCATAACCATAACCATAATATCAACCATAACCATTACCAAACCATAACCATCCCAAATCCCAATTTCCCTCTAATCATGTAGGTCATCCAGGAGCTCATAACCGGGAGCACGGCTATCATGATAGTTTTAATACTCTGCAGAGTTTGTACCACTTTACCCACGTGTTTGTGATTTCATAACCCGTCGGCGACTAAAGAACCTCCCTTATGCCAATTACACTTCCTTTGGTGTATGGCCAAGAGATCAAAAAATAGCCTTTACAAAGGGATTACTAGCCTATTTAGACCCCACTGAGGTTTCACCGGTGGCGATGCCTCCAACTGAGCACATCTTCAACCAAGGGCCCCCTCTTGAGCCATTCGGATCCCAGGGTAGTCCCGCCAATCATCAACAAACCCAATCCGACTACCCCTTCCCCGAGCATCCACAATGGTCCAAACAGCACTAGCAAAGCCCTAATTAACCAGCTACGCCGCACCTATACTTGGCCTCATGGTGGCACTGTAGTCCTGGCCTATTCTCGCATGAACCGGTCCTTAGATCTAAAGCAAGCAAACCACCAAAACATCCAACCCATCCACATACCAAGCTTTCTTAGATCATCCATCGTATTGACCAGTTCACATTAACCAGAATATCATTGATGCATAATTAAATGTGTAGTGTTGTTTGCCATCCCAATTAATCAAGCGAAGCAAAAAGGTAAAAGCCCTTCCCGACTCTCTACCATATATTCCAGGTGACAAGGGTGGTTAAACAAATCTAGTAAACTTCCAACCATAGGATTCCCATCAAATTGACACAAGCATGCAATTTGCAAACAAAACATTTATTTTAAAAATAGGATCAATATGCTTCAAGGACACTTGCCTTGCTCCGGCGGATAGGGTTGCTCAAGAGCTTCGAAGTCTTGATTCTGAAAATCCTCGTACACGATCTCTTGAGCACTTCCCTCTACTCGTGATCACACATACAAGAATATACATACAAATCAATATGATGCACACACATTAATCAACATGCGATGATATGCATGCATGCAAAGATCAATTATTAATTAACTATGGTTGTTTATTAATTAGATGAAACTAGTTCATACGTGTTCATCCGAGTTTACGGGGGTTTTAGCGATAATTAATGCGGCTGAAAATAAAAGGACGATGCAACCAAAATCAATTCATGTCTATTAGATCTAATACGTCGCTAAAATTCGCATCGGGGAAAACGAATCCTACCGTAGATGTGATGGCTTCAAAGATCGCGGGATGAATGCGACGCGTAGACGAAGTAGACGGCGTAAGGTCCTCCGGTGGCACGATGACGACGATCTCCGGCACACGGTGGCACCCTCCTCTTTTTCTTCCTCTTTTTCCCTCCCTTTTTTCCTCTCTTTTCTTCCCTGGCGGCGCCTCTGGTGCTCTTTTTTTTTCTATCCGGCGGCTAGGGCTTTTCTGGAGGCTCTGCGTCGGGAAAACATGAAGGCACGATCGCCTTTTATAGGCGTGGGTGCAATGAAAAGCTAGGGCCGACGCTGGGACTAGCGCGCGGTGCATCGCGCGTGCGGGCGGCTTGGTGCGTAACCGACTCGGTCGGCGGGACGCGCAGGGTGCGTGGGGCCGGGCGCGCGGGATTGGGAGGTGCAGTCGGGCATTGGGGCCGGGACGACTCGTGCGTGCGTGGGAGCCGTGCGGTGCAGGCGCGCTAAGCGCGGGCCAGGCGCGGGCGATTGGCGCGAGCGGAGGGGCGCGTGGCGGCGGGGTCGCGCGGGAGGCGCAGTGCGCCAGGCGGCGGGGTGGGGTCCAGCGGGGCAGGCGGCTCGCGGGACACGTCGGGCGCAGCCCGTGGGGTGGGGCCAGGCGCGCCTATCGACGCCGACTGGGCCAGCTCGGCCTGGCCGGCGGGGTTTTCTTTCTTTTTTTTATATTCTTTTCTTTTTTTTCTTTTCTTTTCTATCATAAATAAATATTAATATATATTATATTTTTTATATATTTTTTATTTTTTTATACATACTTTCTTTTTTTCTATTATCATACATTTTTTTACATGTATATATCATTATATATTATTTATTTATATATATTTCTTTTATTATTATTTTTTTATTATTGATTATTATTTATCTATACTTATTCCCTAATACATGTTTTATATTGTTATTTCTTTTCCTCTATTAATGTTTAATGCATGAATATATGAAAGTGCATCTAGGACTCCCTTGTGGGTTTTGGATGATTTATGACAAGCAATTGGGATCCTAATACTTTTGTTGAGATGAATGCAGGCAAATAATGAAAAATGAGCAAAATGCCTAAAAGAAGGAAAATGAGAAGCAAAGTGAATTTGAGCTCAAGGAGAAGAGAATAGTAGATTTTTATGTATGGGAGTGTGTTAAGGAAACACACCCAAGAGCTCAATCACTTTCAAGCACACACACACAATGCACAAAATTATACAGGACCGGACTAGTCCGATAACAGCCGGACTAGTCCGATATCACATTCTGCACTAGATCGGACAAGTCCGGTCTCCACCGGACTAGTCTGATATCTTTCTGATCCACTTCAGACTAGTCCTCCCCAATGCGGCCTAGTCCTCAACACAATGCACAAGTCACACAAAATCGGACAAGTCCGTTGTGATCCGGACTAGTCCGATATTCATTCTGATCCACTTCGGACAAGTCCGGTGTCTACACGGACTAGTCCGATATACACACTGATCTAAATCGGACAAGTCCTCCAAGTGCGGACTTGTCATCCTAAACACTTAGTGTTTCATATGCCGGACAAGTCTGATGGCAATCGGACTAGTCCGAAGATTTCCAGTAGTGAAATCGGACAAGTCCGTTTTCAACCGGACTAGTCCGATATTCCTGAACACTTAGGGTTTGCTACACACAGCACACTGGACTAGTCTGGTGACCACCACTGACTAGTCCGATCTTTCTGAACCCTAACGGTCACTTTTAGAAACCCCATATAAATAGAGGTGCACGGCCCACTTTTACTCTCTCTCGAACCCTAGCGCCGTCACACCTCCCAAGAGACTCAAAAACCACCTCTCTCCACGAAATTAAGTGAAAAATCGATCAATCTATTGAAGATCACTTCTAGATCATTGGAGAGACACTTGGCACACATCATTGAGCTCTTGGTTTGATTCTCTAACACGCTCTTGCGTTTCAATTTGTAATTTTCGAGTGTGTTATTGGTGGCTTTGTAAGTTGTAATCAAGGGAGCTCTCAACGTGTGAGAACGCCCCTTCAACTTGGTTATTTACCCTTTGTGATTAGTGGAAGAGGATTGGCCTTCGTGGCGATCCGACGAGGGAAGGGTTGGAGAAGACCTGGTCCTTTTGTGGGCTCCTCAACGTGGACGTAGGTTGCCTTCGTGGTAGCTGAACCACGGGATAAATCTTGTGTCTTGTCCTTTTGTGTTCTTCATCTTAATTGATCAACTTAATCTAGGGTTTGATTCACTTTGTTCAATTGGAGTTAAATTGTTGAACAAGAGGCTTAATTGTTATAGAATTTGACATACAACTATTAAACTGTCATTTAAGTTTATATTTCCGCTGCAAACATTAACGAATCAATCAAATTGACTGAGCTTGATCAATTTTGCCCGTGAAAACCGGACTAGTCCGCACTTTACCGGACTAGTCCGCTATCTCTGGTATTGACCTTGTTGTTGAGTGTTACAGGAATCGAGAAAAATCAAAAAAGGCCTATTCACCCCCCCTCTAGGCCTACATTCAATTGGTATCAGAGCAGGTTCTTCAAGAAAGAGTGCAACCACTCGAAGAGATCATGTCGAACATGAAGGAAGTTCAGAAAATCAACAACCAGGAAGAAGTGAACAACGACAAGAACCAAAAGCTGGAAAAGTATCTCGAAGCAATTCAAGACTTCGATGATGATGACGAGGAGATGCTGGAGCTGAAAGCACTCCTCAGAAAGAAGGCACTTTCCAAAGGGAAAGCTAAAGTTGAAGAAAAGAAGAAGGGGAGTAGTCACACCGACTACTCACGATATCCTTTTAACTATGATCGTTTAAATTCAAACAACAGTCATTACCTATCTATTCCTCTTGGAAAAGCCCCACACTTCGATGGGAGTGACTACTCCATGTGGAGGCAAAATATGAAGATGCACTTGATTTCCCTTAACCCAAGTTTATGGCATATTGTGTGCACAGGAATAGACATTCCAGATGATGACGAAGAGCTCACCCCAAGTCAAGAGCAAGCCATCCACAGAAACGCTCAAGCTGCAGCCGTAATCACCTCCTCTCTAAGTCGAGATGAATTCACAAAGGTGGACGGACTGGAGATTGCCAAGGAAATATGGGACACACTACAAACAGCCCATGAAGGTGACAGGCATGTGCGGGAGGCAAAAATTGAAATGATCGAAGGCGAACTAGGAAGGTTCGCAATTGAGGAAGACGAGTCTCCCCAGGACATGTACAACCGATTGAAGACACTTGTAAACAAGGTTCGATCATATGGGAGCAAGAAGTGGAATGACCACGAGGTTGTAAAGCTCATCCTTAGAGCCTTTATGCCTCGCAATGTCACACTATGCTCTATGATCAGAGAAAGTCCCGGGTATAAGAGGATGACTCCAGATGAATTGCTTGGCAAAATCATCAACTTTGAAATGATGGAGAAACAAGCCAAGCACGTCAAAGAAATAGCCGACCTCACATCGGCCAAGAAGAAGGGAGTTGCCTTAAAGTCCACACTCAAGCCTCTATCCAAAGAAGCAAGAGAAGCACAGCTTGAGGAGGACAGCGATGATGAAAGCAGTGAGCTGGATGAAGAGGATATGATTTTGTTCATGAAAAAGTTCAAAAGAATATTGAAGAAAAGACAAGAAACAAAATCAAGTGAAGGCAAGTACAAGGAGAGGACAAAGCCGAAGATGAGGCGGGCGTGTTATAATTGTGGTGAGTATAACCACTTTATAGTCGATTGCCCGTATGAGGACAACAAGAAGAAGAATAAAGAAGCCAAGCCTCAACCAAAGAAATTCTTCAAGAAGAAGAAACAAGCTGAACAAGCACACATTGGAAAGGAGTGGGACTCAAACGATGAGTCCTCATCATCCGATGAAGAAGAGATGGCTAGCATAGCCATTGAAAGCACGTCCAAGAAACCCACACTCTTCCCCACGCTTGGTACAAAGAAGGGACATGGCACTTGCCTCATGGCAAAGGAAGGTAAACGCAAGGTAAACATCAAAACTCCTTCCATGCATTCCTACTCAAGCAATGATGAACTAGATAGTGATGATGAAGATATGTTAATTGGATTAGATAGAAAAACTGCTGCTAAAATGAAATTTTTACTTGACCAACTTGTTGAGAAGGAACGGCTAATTGATCGTCAAGAGGACATGATTATCTCCCAAAAGGAGAAGCATGTCGAACTTAACAATCTTCTAGTTCTTGAAAAGGAGAAAAACAGCTCACTAGAGCTTGAGCTAGCTTCAAGCAAGAAAACTTGCTTGGAGTTAACCAACTCAAACATTGCAATCAAGGATCAACTTGATAACCTGATCAAGGTTAACAAGATCCTTGAAGTGCAAGTTGAGTCACTCAAGCCAAATGAATCTTCCTCCTCTTCAAGTCTACCTTCTCAACCCACTTCAACTAATCTTGTTCATATGTGCAAATGTGGTAAAATCAACACCAGTTTGAAGGAAAAGTCTACCTCCACAAAGGATAAAAATCCTACCCAATGTGGAATATTTGACAAGGAGAGGATCAACTATGCACGTAGTGCATACTTGGTCCAAAGACCTCCAAATGTCAAGTATGGCATTGGTTACTCTTATGATGGAAAGCAAAATGCTGGAAGTCATAAGAATAACAAGGGAAGGATTACCTTTGTGAAGGGGGGACCGTCACAACCTGGTAACTCGAAAATTAAGAACCTAAACTCTCATGAACACCGGACCAGTCCGGTCGTGATCCGGACAAGTCCGGTCATCCGGACAAGTCCGGTCACCCAGACTAGTCCGATCCATAAACAACAACAACTTTTGTTCAAAACCTTTGATGCCTCTTATGTATTAATGAGAAACAATCTTGGTAAAGTTTATGCTTATTATGCTGGGCCACGCCATGGGAACACAAAATCCCATGTGTGGGTGCCCAAATGTATTGTAACTAACCTCCAAGGACCCAAGCAAACTTGGATACCTAAAACCAAGGCATAATTTGTTTCTGCGGGCCTATTCCTCTGGTGGATCCAAATGGGTGCTAGACAATGGATGCACCAACCACATGACCGAAGAAAGGAGGATGTTTGTGGAATATGAAGAAAACGAGGATCCAAACGAAGGCATCTACTTCGGAGATAATAGTCAAGGAAGGGTGCTCGGTACCGGTAAAATAGCAATATCCTCTGAACACACTCTTTCTCATGTTTTACATGTTGAATCTTTAGATTATAACCTGCTGTCCATATCTCAATTATGTGACAAAGGTTATAATTGCTTGTTCACTAACGAGGGTGTGACCGTCTCAAGGAGGAGTGATGGTTCCGTTGCATTCAAGGGTATGTTGAAGGGAAAGCTTTACCTTGTTGACTTCAACAAGGATAAAGCCAAACTCGACACATGCTTGATTGCAAAAACCAACATGGGTTGGCTGTGGTATAGACGGCTAGCACATGTTGGTATGAGGAATCTTCAAAAACTCCTCAAGGGCGATCACATCCGAGGTTTAAAAGATGTTGTTTTTGAGAAAGACAGGCCTTGTAGAGCGTGCCAAGCCGGGAAGCAATTTGGAGCACATCATCCCGCAAAGAACATCATGACTACGACAAGACCGCTCGAACTACTTCATATGGACTTGTTTGGTCCAATTGCTTACATAAGCATCGGCGGTAATAAATACGGTTTAGTCATTATTGATGATTTTTCCCGCTTCACTTGGGTGTTCTTTTTGCATGACAAGTCAGAAACACAAGGGACACTCAAGAAATTCTTCAAGCGATCGCAAAACGAGTTCTCACTATCGATCAAGAGTATTCGGAGCGACAACGGCACGGAGTTCAAGAACATACAAGTGGAGGAGTACCTTGATGAGGAGGGAATCAAGCACGAATTTTCAGCACCATACTCTCCACAACAAAACGGAGTTGCCGAAAGGAAGAACCGAACGCTCATAGAGATGGCAAGAACAATGCTCGATGAATACAAGACTTCGGATCGATTTTGGGCGGAAGCAATTAATACTGCTTGCCACGCCGCAAATCGACTCTACCTTCATCGACTACTCAAGAAGACTCCTTATGAGCTACTCACCGGTAACAAACCAAAACATTTCATATTTTCGAGTTTTCGGCTCTCCATGTTATATCTTAAACAAGAAGCCCAGGACTTCAAAGTTCGCTTCGAAGTCCGATGAAGGTTTCTTGCTTGGTTATGATTCGAACACTTACGCCTATCGTGTTTTCAACAAGGCCTCCGGACTTGTTGAAGTGGCACGTGTCGTAGTGTTCAATGAAACTAATGGCTCCCAAAAGGAGCAAGTTGATCAATGTGAATTAGGTAAAGAAGAAGCTCCTTATCAAGCATTGAAGAGAATGGCTCTAGGCGAAGTTCGACCACAAGAGTCATCGTCACAAATACAAGAGGAAAGTGAACCACAAGAGGAGATCAACAATCAAGGGGGAGCTTCGATACAAGATCAATCACATGAATATGAAGATGATCAACAAATCAACGAGGGCAACCACTCAGGGGGAGAAGAAAATGATCACCAACACACAACTCTCCAAGTGCCACACCCAAGAGTACACCAATGCATTCAAAGGGATCATCCAATCGACAACATCATCGGTGACATCCAAAAGGGAGTAACCACTAGATCTCGTATAGCTAATTTTTGTGAGCATTACTCGTTTGTCTCCTTTTTGGAACCACGCAGGACTGAGGATGCATTGAAGGATCCGGACTGGGTGGTGGCAATGCAAGAAGAGTTGAACAACTTCAAGAGAAACGAGGTTTGGGAACTTGTGGCAAGACCCAATGCAAATATAGTGGGCACCAAGTGGGTCTTCCGCAACAAGCAAGACGAACACGGAGTGGTGACAAGAAACAAGGCACGACTTGTGGCCAAAGGTTACTCACAAGTCGAAGGTTTGGATTTTGATGAGACTTTTGCTCCAGTAGCTAGGCTTGAATCAATTAGAATATTACTTGCATATGCTACTCACCATGATTTCAAGCTGTATCAAATGGACGTGAAAAGCGCCTTCCTCAATGGACCGATCAAGGAAGAAGTGTACGTGGAGCAACCACCCGGGTTTGAAGACGAAGAGTTCCCTGACCACATATATAAACTGTGTAAGGCTCTCTATGGCCTCAAACAAGCTCCTAGAGCTTGGTATGAGTGTCTTAGAGATTTCTTAATTGATAATGGTTTTCAAATTGGCAAAGTAGATTATACATTATTCACTAAGAATCTAGATAATGATCTTTTTATTTGCCAAATCTATGTTGATGATATAATTTTTGGGTCAACTAACCAATCTTTCTGTGAAGAATTTAGTAGAATTATGACAGACAGGTTTGAAATGTCAATGATGGGAGAATTGAAGTACTTCTTGGGATTCCAAGTGCGGCAACAAAGGGAAGGAACATTCATAAGCCAAACCAAGTACACGCAGGACATACTCAAGAAGTTTGGCATGGACAAGGCAAAGCCCATAAAGACTCCCATGGCTATGAATGGCCACTTGGATCTCAATGAAGATGGACCAAGCGTTGACCAAAAGGTATATCGCTCCATGATTGGATCTTTACTCTACTTATGTGAATCTAGGCCAGATATTATGTTGAGTGTATGTTTGTGTGCAAGATTTCAAGCCAACCCTAAGGAATGTCACTTGACAGCCGTAAAAAGAATCTTGAGATATTTAGTTCATACACCCAACCTTGGTCTTTGGTACCCAAAAGGCTCCAAATTCAATCTCATTGGTTACTCCGATGCAGATTATGCCGGGTGCAAAGTTGATAGAAAAAGCACCTCTGGCACATGCCAATTCCTAGGAAGATCTTTGGTTTCTTGGTCATCTAAGAAACAAAGTTCCATTGCATTATCCACAGCCGAAGCGGAGTATGTTGCAGCCGGGAGTTGTTGTGCACAACTCCTTTGGATGCGACAAACTCTAAGGGATTACGGTTACAATATGAACCGTATTCCTCTCCTTTGTGATAATGAGAGTGCCATTAAAATAGCCCACAATCCAGTTGAGCACTCTAGGACTAAACACATAGACATAAGACATCATTTCTTGAGAGACCATTCCATGAAAGGAGACATAACCATCTCACATGTCAACACCCCAAAACAATTGGCCGACATATTCACCAAGCCACTTGATGAAAAGCGTTTTTGCGAACTCCGAAATGAGCTAAATATTCTTGATTCTCGGAGTGTGGCTTGAAAAGTTGCATACCTGTATGATTGCTTCAAAATGTTGATTGAATTGTGAAAATCATCCCTCTCCATTTTTCTCTCGAAAAACTATGTCAATTATTAGATCTTGATGAATTTTGATCATTGTATGATTGTTGTATGCTTACTGGTCAAATTCATCAAGATTACATGAATTGTTTTGCCTCTCTATTCTCTATTATTGAACCTTCAAATATATATGAATGGGCTATGCAATTCTTTCCTGGTGACCACGGACTAGTCCGTGGTTACCCGGACTAGTCCGCCCATGCAGACTAGTCCGCAGAGTGCCGGTTAGGCCGGACTAGTCCGATAGACCACGGACTAGTCCTATATAGGTCTCTGGATGACTTCGGACTAGTCCGGTCATGTCCGGACTTGTCCGATTTTTCGTGTCCATAACCCTAGCCGCCACCAAACCCTAATCTCCTCACCCCCACTTTTGCTCACGCTTCCTCTCTCTTGCGCTCGAGCTCCCAAGGCGATTTTCTCCTCCCTCCGTCAAAAAAGTCCACATTTGGGCGGAGATCAAGCTTGACCTCTTGTGGATTGAAGCTATCGGACTAGTCCGACCTCCAACCCCCAAAACTTCGAGCCTCCATCGATTTCATCGGTAAATTTCTTCAAAACCCTAGAAATCTTGGTTTTTCTCCATTGTTGATCGTATAGCCTAGCATCCTTCACTAGATACATGCTTATTTGATGTACTACGTGTATGCTAGACTAGATTTGCATTAGGAATCATCCCTTGACCAATCTGTTAGGTTTTTGAGGATGAACACCGGACTAGTCCGGTCCATGCACGGACAAGTCTGGTACCCCCGGACTAGTCCGTGCCTGAGCACCGGACAAGTCCGATGTTTCTGAACCTGAAACCTAATTCCTTAATTCCTTAATGCCATCCATTGCTATCTTGCCTTACCTATGCCTTGTATAACTTATCATTATTCTTGCTCAATCATTCTCAGGTCATGTCGAACTCCGACAACGAGATCTCCGACTTTGAGGCCGAGTTGGACCACGAGGTGGCACCTCGGTCCTCGGCGAGTCTTGGCAAGAAACGCCAAGAAAGACCTTCCGAGCCTGCTACTTCCCCTCCCCAAGTTCGGAGGAAGGTCTGTGTCAAGAAGCCCGCCTCGAAGGCTGCTGCGTCTACAAGCGGCCTTCGTCAAGCAAAAGGAAAGGGCAAGGGAGTCACAACGGGGCCAGTTGGGCCCTTGAAGCTCCATGCTCCCAGGGAAGGGGTCCGGGACCCTACTGAGGAGAAGTTCAACGGCAAGGGCGGTGATTCAGCAGCCAAGTTCAGGAGCATTGACTGGTATGGCAGGCCAAAGCAAGCTGTCGATGGCAGGTTTTGGTGCAAATTCCATGCAGACTTCTACAAATCGGTGTATCTCCCAATGAAGACACCGGTGGTGCGCAGTTAGTGGATTGACTGGGCACACCTTGAGAAGAAGAAGTGCTCAGGTTTTGATGAAGTCATTGCAGCAGCTGAGAGGCATGGCCTGAAGGATCTCTTTGCCTTCAGACATAACTGGAATGATGAGGTGATTGCACAATTCTTTGCAACTTGCCACTTCTCGAGTGAGGATGAAGAGAGTGTTACTTGGATGACACACGGATCTAAGTATAGTATCACTCAAGAGGACTTCAATAATCTGCTCCATCTGGACACCTCTGAACATGACAGGCTGATCATCCACAACATAGGTGTCATGGAGAAGGATAGGATGAAATTCCTATATGAGCCGAACTCAAAGTATGTCCCTCCCTCTACAAATAACATGAAACCATTCTTTGTGGTCCTCAACAGAGTGCTGAGGAAGACTATTCCTCCTAAAGATGGAGATGCTGGGAGCGTGCAGGGTTACCTCCGAACCCTAATGAGAGTGATAAGCAAGGACCGCCCATTTGATGTGGCGGAATACATTTGGAATGATATGGTCAACATATCCTGCACGCCCAACGGGTCATGTGGCTATGCTCCCTACCTCATGTATATGATTGAGAAAGTCACAGGTATTGAGTTTGTGAAGGATGTGGAGCACACTCATTTGAGGCCTCAGAAGCCTCTACCAGCGAGTGTCCAGGCTGCACCTTCGCCGGCCTCCAGTCCCGAGGCACCGACAAGATCAAGAAGCGGTGCTAGGGCTGTCCCTACCTCTAGGGAAGCCCCTCAGAGAGGATCAGCTAGTGGGATCCTCAAGTACCTGACCGCCATATTCTCCTCCTGCAAGAAGACTGAAGTAAAGCTTCATAAACTCAATCAGAAGAGGAAGGAGGATATGAGATACATCAAAGCCAATGTGAAGCAACTGAGTGAAAAGCTGGAGATCAACCCCATTGGATCTCCAGTAATTTCTGAAGATTCTGATCTTGACATCACCGAGCTCGGGCCTCTGAACCCCTCCGAGCTTGCCTACTTTGGCATTGGGGGCTTGAGCAGCTCCGCTCCTCCCCCCTCTCCTCCTCGTCAAGCGGAAAGCGAAGAAGATGAAGACGATGATGAGAGGACCGACAGTGAAGAGTGAAGACCCTAGGACCCTCCTCTCCTTCTTTTTGGTGTCTTGATGCCAAAGGGGGAGAGATTGAGGGGGGGTCTTAGCTTTAGCTGTGGTAGGGTGCGAGGAGAGAGTTATCTTTATCTTTTATTTGTGATTGTAATAGTTTAACCCTGTTTTAATATTAAGTTTGGTCTTGTGATGAATTGCTCAATTTATTCTCAATGTGATGAAAACTGCATCTTTGCTCCTGGAATGTCATATGCACTTGGTATCGGTTGATTAATGTAAGTTCTGTTATTCTCAATGTATTCATGCACTTAGTATGCATCCCACCATAAAGAATGCACATATGGATAATTCTCTTGTTGCTTGATGTATTTTTGAGTCATATGTGCATACTTTATGAAAATCTCATTTTTTTTGCCTTATTTTGTGAAATCTCAATTGGTTGTCATCAATCACCAAAAAGGGGGAGATTGAAAGTGCATCTAGGACTCCCTTGTGGGTTTTGGATGATTTATGACAAGCAATTGGGATCCTAATCCTTTTGTTGAGATGAATGCAGGTAAATAATGAAAAATGAGCAAAATGCCAAAAAGAAGGAAAATGAGAAGCAAAGTGAATTTGAGCTCAAGGAGAAGAGAATAGTAGATTTTTATGTATGGAGTGTGTTAAGGAAACACACCCAAGAGCTCAATCACTTTCAAGCACACACACACAATGCACAAAATTATACAGGACCGGACTAGTCCGATAACAGTCGGACTAGTCCGATATCACATTCTGCACTAGATCGGACAAGTCCGATCTCCACCGGACTAGTACGATATCTTTATGATCCACTTCGGACTAGTCCTCCCCAATGCGGACTAGTCCTCAACACAATGCACAAGTCACACAAAATCGGACAAGTTCGTTGTGATCCGGACTAGTCCGATATTCATTTTGATCCACTTCGGACAAGTCCAGTGTCTACACGGACTTGTACGATATACACACTGATCTAAATCAGACAAGTCCTCCAAGTGCGGACTTGTCATCCTAAACACTTAGGGTTTCATATGCCGGACAAGTCCGATGGCAATCGGACTAGTCCAAAGATTTCCAGTAGTGAAATCGGACAAGTCCGTTTTCAACTGGACTAGTCCGATATTCCTGAACACTTAGGGTTTGCTACACACAGCACACCGGACTAGTCCGGTGACCACCACGGACTAGTCCGATCTTTCTGAACCCTAACAGTCACTTTTAGAAACCCCATATAAATAGAGGTGCACGGCCCACTTTTACTCTCTCCCGAACCCTAGCGCCGTCACACCTCCCAAGAGACTCAAAAACCACCTCTCTCCACAAAATTAAGTGCAAAATCGATCAATCTATTGAAGATCACTTCTAGATCATTGGAGAGACACTTGGCACACATCATTGAGCTCTTGGTTTGATTCTCTAACACACTCTTGCGTTTCAATTTGTAATTTTCGAGTGTGTTATTGGTGGCTTTGTAAGTTGTAATCAAGGGAGCTCTCAACGTGTGAGAACGCCCCTTCAACTTGGTTATTTACCCTTTGTGATTAGTGGAAGAGGATTGGCCTTCGTGGCGATCCGACGAGGGAAGGGTTGGAGAAGACCCGGTCCTTTTGTGGGCTCCTCAACGTGGACGTAGGTTGCCTTCGTGGTAGCTGAACCACGGGATAAACCTTGTGTCTTGTCCTTTTGTGTTCTTCATCTTAATTGATCAACTTAATCTAGGGTTTGATTCACTTTGTTCAATTTGAGTTAAATTGTTGAACAAGAGGCTTAATTGTTATAGAATTTGACATACAACTATTAAACTGTCATTTAAGTTTATATTTCCGCTGCAAACATTAACGAATCAATCAAATTGACTGAACTTGGTCAATTTAGCCCGTGAAAACCGGACTAGTCCGCACTTTACCGGACTAGTCCGCTATCTCTGGTATTGACCTTATTGTTGAGTGTTACAAGAACCGAGAAAAATCAAAAAAGGCCTATTCACCCCCCCCTCTAGGCCTACATTCAATATATATGCAATGCGATGCATGATGCAAAGATTTAGGGTGTTACAGGAACCTCAAAGGCGATTGAATAATGCGATGCGAGAAGTTGTCAAGAAATAAGTCTTGAAACTTCTGCATGCCGGGATCATTTACCCTGTTCCTCATAGTGAATGGGTAAGTCCAGTTCAAGTAGTGCCTAAGAAGGGAGGTATGACGGTCATTCAAAACGAGGGGAATGAATTAATTCCTCAACGGACCGTCACGGGATGGAGGACTTGCATTGACTACCAAAAACTTAACAAGGCAACAAGGAAAGACCATTTTCCATTACCCTTCATCGATGAGATGTTAGAGCGATTGGCAAAACACTCCTACTTCTGTTTCCTTGATGGGTATTCGGGATATCATCAAATTCTTATCCATCCCGATGATCAAAGTAAGACCACGTTCACATGTCCTTACGGGACCTATGCCTACCGGCGTATGTCATTTGGACTATGTAACACTCCTGCCTCTTTCCAGAGATCCATGATGTCTATATTTTCAGACATGATCAAGGATATCATGGAAGTTTTCATGGACGATTTCTCCATCTATGGAAAAACTTTCGATCATTGTCTGGAAAATTTAGACAGGGTCTTACAAAGATGTCAGGAGAAGGACCTTGTGGTTAATTGGGAAAAGTGCCATTTCATGGTCCGGGAAGGCATCGTTCTTGGACACTTGGTGTCCGAGAGAGGGATATAGGTTTACAAAGCTAAAATTGAAGTTATTGAAAAACTTCCACCTCCTATCAATGTTAAGGGAATCCGCAGCTTTTTAGGTCATGCGGGGTTCTACTGATGATTTATTTCTCCAAAATCGCTAAACCCCTCACCAACATATTAGCTAAAGAAGCTCCCTTTGATTTCGATGATGAATGCCTTAAATCATTTGATATACTCAAAAAGGCACTCATCTCAGCTCCAATTATCCAACCTCCTGATTGGACGCTGCCATTCGAAATCATGTGTGATGCCGGTGACTTTGCTGTTGGTGCGGTCTTAGGCCAAATCAAAGATAAAAAGCATCACGCAATAGCCTATGCTAGAAAAACTCTAACAGGGGCCCAACTCAATTATGCCACAACTGAGAAAGAGCTCCTAGCAGTAGTTTTGCTATTGACAAGTTTAGATCCTATTTGGTTGGAGCAAAGGTCATAGTCTACACAGACCATGCTGCTTTGAAATATCTGCTTACCAAAAAGGATGCTAAACCCAGGCTAATTCAATGGATTCTTCTACTCCAAGAATTTGATTTGGAAATAAGAGATAAGAAAGGAGTAGAGAATTCAGTAGGAGATCATCTTTCACGTATGGAAGTCACACAAACCATGGACATACCTATCAATGACCTTCTGCGAGATGATATGCTCCTCAAGATGACAGACTCTCACCCTTGGTATGCGGATATCGTGAACTTTATGGTCACTGGATACGTACCACCAGGGGAGAACAAAAAGAAACTCATTTATGAGAGTTGTAGACACCGTTGGGATGACCCTTACCTCCATCGAGTATGTGCTGATGGCCTTCTTAGAAGGTGTGTCCCATCAATCGAAGGCACCAAAATTATAGAGAAATGCCATGCTGGCCCTTATGGTGGTCATTACGGTGTTTACCGTACTCAGGCAAAGATCTGGCAGAGTGGATTCTATTGGCCTTCAATGTATGAAGATACCAAGGAATTCATTCCCAGATGTTGGAAATGCCAAAAGCATGGTGGAATCTCTACTCGCAATGCGATGCCTCTAACATACAATCTCCAAGTGGAATTATTTGATGTATGGGGTATTGATTTCATGGGACCTTTTCCTAGGTCTTATTATTGCGAGTATATTCTGGGTACCATCGATTATGTGTCAAAATGGGTAGAGGCATTGCAATGCAAAAATGTTGATTCCAAACAAGCAATGAAAATGTTCCATGAGATCATTTTTCCACGCTTTGGAACTCCCCGTATGGTCATAAGTAATGGAGGGTCTCATTTCATAGATAAGACCTTCCAAAACTTTTTGAGGGAACTTGGAGTTCAGCATAACATTGCTACCCCATACCACCCACAGACAAGTGGTCAAACAGAAACATCTAATAAGCAAATTAAGAATATTCTGCAAAAGACTGTCTTGGAAATGGGAACGGGATGGAAGCAAAAGCTACCCGATGCATTGTGGGCATATCGTACTGCCTACAAGACACCTATCGGCATGTCTCCTTTCCAACTTGTCTATGGGAAGACTTGCCATCTTCCAGTAGAATTGGAACATAGAGCATATTGGGCCATCAAGCGGTGGAACATGAACCTTAACAAAGCAGGAAATCACCGATTGAAGCAAATCTCTGAGTTGGAGGAATGGAGAGATAAGGCGTACCACAGTGTCAGGATTTATAAAGATAGAATCAAAAGATGGCACGATAAGAGGATTACGCCGAAAGAGTTCAAACCTGGAGATAAAGTTTTACTCTTTAACTCTAGGGTTAAACTCTTTGGACATGGGAAGCTTAGAAGTAAATGGGAAGGACCCTTCACTGTAGTAGAGACTTCATCCCATGGAGCAATCACACTCCAAGGTGATGACGGTCAACTATTCAAAGTGAATGGGCACCGACTCAAATTATTTCTTGATTCCCAAAGGATACAGAAAAAGAATTTGACTTGGTAAATCTAATCGATTTCCATGCCATTTCTTTCAATTCTGTTTAAGTTTTCCGCCTCCAACTAATGGGCCCATCCAATTCTTCTTCTAGAAGGCCCATTCAATCGACCTGAGAAAATGTGGCCCGAACAGAGCCAGAAGGGGTTCGGCCGAACCCTGGGGTTAGTCGACTCTCCCTTCGCATCGTTCGCGTTCTGTTTTCTTGTGTTGATCCTCCTCGATATCCTCCACAAAATCTTCGGTGAAATGTGTCGTTCCCTGCCTACTTAAAGGACGGAAACAGGGAGGAAAGTTGCACCTCATTGAATCATTATATTCCTCCCATCCTCGTCATGGCCGACAAGAAGATTGTGCCTCATGTCTCCTCCAGCTCAACCTTCAACCTGAGCGGAGACATTAAGCCGGCCAACGACAAAACTTCCCTCGCCCGACAACATAGGATGCTTACTACTTAGGATTTTTATTCTTTTCCAATCATTTGTTTTCCAAAGCTAGGTTGAATAATGTAAGCATCCCCATATTTTGATTTCAATAAAGTGAACTTACTGGTTCATCTAAAACCGGTAAAGTTCCCCCTTTAGTTTATGTTGTTGAATAAAGTATTCGGGAAACAAGTGTGGGGGAAACATGTCCCCAAGTCACGAAATCCCAACGTGAAAAATTAATGTTGCATATCAAAACACATAGACATCCGACATCACTTTTTGAGAGACCACTCAATGAAAGGAGACATAGCCATTTCCCATGTCAACACCGAAAAATAACTAGCTGACATATTTACCAAGCCACTTGATGACAAACATTTATGTGAGCTCCGAAATGAACTAAATATCCTTGATGCTCAGAACGTGGCTTGAAAACTTGCATACCTGTATGGCTTATTCAAAATCCATTGATTGTGTTATGAAAATCATCTCTCTCTATTTTATCCGGAAAACTCTTTCAATTACTTGATCTTGGTGAATTATGGTCATAGCTTGAATGTTGTATGTCTACTGATCATATTCATCAAGATTATTTTGTGTTTTGCCCCCTATTTTTCTTTGTAAGAACCTTCCAATATATACGAATGGGCTAATTATATATGTTCTGGAGACCACGAACTAGTCCGTAGTTACCCGGACTAGTTCGCGGAGGTACGGTAGTCCGGACTAGTCCGATTTTTTTACTTCATAACCCTAGACGCCGCCAAAAACCTAATCTTCTTCATCCTCACAACTCACATCATGTTCTCTCTCCTCACTCAAGTGCTCCCAAGGTGATTCTGTGGTTCCTCCATCAAATCCCCTCAAATTTCGGTGGGAATTGATCTCCATTGCAAGGGGATTGTAGACCACGGACCTGTCCGCACCTACAACTCCTCCATCCTCAAGAATCGAAGAATTTTTGTAAATTTCCTCCCAAACCCTAGAAACTTCGATTTCTTTCATTTTGAATCAAATAGCTCAGTTCCTTCCGGTTAATACAAGACTCCTTGTTGTATTACATCCTCCTGGAGCTACTTTTGCATTGAGAAACACCATTGACCCTCTAGTTAGGGTTCGAGAAGTTGAACACCGGACTAGTCCGAAATCTGTTCGGAAAAGTCTGGTTCATCGGACTAGTCCAAACTAGAAGACCAGACAAGTGCGATTCTTAACTGAACTCAACCCTAAATACCAACTACTCACTGCATTTCCTTGCCATCGATTCTCATCCATATATTGTATAATCCCTTCCCAGGACTATGTCAAGCTCCAATGATGAGATTTCCGACTATGAGGCGGAGATGGACCAAGATTCTTTACTTCGGTCCTCAACGGGCCAAGGCAAGAAGCGACAGGAGCGTCCCTCCGAGTCGGCACCTACTCCACCTCAGGTGCGGCGCAAGGTTCTGGCCAAGAAGCCTGCATCCAAATCAAAGGATGCAGCTGGCCCTAGCTCTTCGGCTTCTCGCCAAGCTAAGGGCAAAGGGAAAGGGATCATCGGCGGCCCGATTGGCCCTCTCAAGATGTCAGCTCCGAAGCAGGGGAACAGGGATCCCTCAAAAAAGAAGTTCAATTGCAATGGAAGTGATACGGCTTCCAAGCTCAGGATGATGGATTGTTACAGCAGTCCAAGAAGGCAGGCAATGCTAGATTCTGGAGCAACTTTCACACTGACTAATTGTTGACGGTCCTTAAGTACCATATTTTGACCGTCAATTCACCTCATAATGTGCATAAAAGAAACACAAAACATAGTGGTAGGGTTATACACTAACCCAATTCCACAAGTGTTTGTGTCTATTTGTACGCAGGTGAATTAATACCCAAAATACCAAAACATGCAGGGATGAATCCATGAAAATGGATTTCAATGAATCAGGCAATGACACGTGGCAACACATGGATCAAATGGCCCACAAGCAGAAGAATACGGGGATATACAATGGTGTTGCACCCATATATATCAAGGGGGCCCACCTGGAAGCCACCTGGAGGAAGCACTCCCCGAGGGGAGCCTTGACCAGGTCGACCGAACCAGGGGTTCGTCCGACCTCTTCCTGGCGCCAAACTCGGTCAAATGGCACGTGTTGGCTCCTCCCGGCTCCCTGGAGTCAATGGTGACTGATTCGCGCATAAATTGTGGCGGTAACCGACCCTTCTCCACCTATAAATAGACCCCCTCACCTCACTTCTCACACACACCAAAAGTTGAGAATAGTGCTACACTCCCAAGTTTTAGAGTAGTCCTAGAGGCTACCAAAGTAGAAGGAGAGTGTGGTGAAGAGTCTAGGAGAAGGAGCTTGGGCTTGTCAAGTCCCTCTTCTACACTTGTACCCCTACTAAAGTTTTACTCAATCAAGTAAGCCTTTTTGAATTCAATACAAGTTTGATCTTTCATTCTTAGTAGTTTGCATAAGTAGTTACTTGTGGGTTCACTGCTTTAATTCATTAGAGGCTCTAGTTGTAGCTTTGTGTTCAAAATAACTAGAGTAGTGATTTAGAACGTAAGCATGGTGCTTAGGTTATGAATCATCAGTAGATATCTCGTAGACCCACGGATTAAAGAGGTAGACAGTAGGTGGTGACAGCCCTATCTGTCCTTTGTAATCCTCCACGTTCGGCTATGCCTTAGGCTCTTGGCGGGAGTCGTCCTAGTATTGCTAGGAGTAAGCCCGTGCCCGAAGCAAGCATCTACTGCAAACTACCTTGAATTAGGATCAATACTTTGAATTCCTCTCTGTTCCTTGCCTACCAAACAACTTTGTGTCCTTGGGTGAGCAAGTTCAAAAGATTAGCACACACATTCTTTGGATTTGATACCCTTGGGAATACTCCTTAAGGGGAAGTGCTACAACGGTATTTCCGTGCACTTGCGGATAACTCTGTGGTGTTAAGAAATACCAACAAGCATTTCTGGCGCCGTTGCCGGGGAAAAGTTGCTGTTAATCTTCGAACCAAGATCACCCTCATATCATATCCCCCTTATCTATCATCTTACCTTTCTTATTCTTACCTTACCACCACCATATAAATGGAGCAACCCACCATTCTTTCTTATTCTGCTCCGAGGGGCAAGTTTTGTGAGCCATCGCCTTCGGCGGAACCTATTTTTTCAACCAGCTATGAACTTCGCCCTAGCTTTATAGCCATGGTTAGGGAATAATCCTTCTCAGGAACAGATTGTGAAAACCCTTACCACCATCTACGAGAGTTCGAACAACTGTGTTCATGCCTTCTAATCAAAGGTATGACATAGGAAACTCTCAAATGGAAGTTGTTTCCTTTTTCCCTCGAGGAAGAAGCCAAACAGTGGAACAACCACTACGTTGGGAATACAAACGGTGATTGGAGTGAATTACGAGACAAATTTTGTCTTGTTTTCTTTCCCATTGCCCGAATTGTTTCCTTACGAAAGGAAGTACTATGCTTCCAGTAGATGGAGAAGGAATCCATAGGTGCAGCTTGGGACAGATTTTCTCTTTTGAAAATTCTGGCCCAGATTTGTTAATCCATGATCCAATGCTTTTGCAACATTTCTTCATGGGATTGAACAAAGAGTTTGCCCTATATCTTGACATTACGGTTGGAGAATCTTTCCTCCATAAGACTCTAGAAGAAGGCAAGGATCTTCTGGACAAAATTTTAGAAAATTCTTCCTTCATTATGGGTCTTAATGAGCCTCTCCAAGAGGAAGTAGTGTGAAGAACGGAGGATACACTCCTGGACAAGGATGAACCCATTTCTTGTTTACCCCAAGCCTTGCCAGAGGAATCCTCTCCCAAACCTGAGACAGCGAAGGTAGAAGAAATTCAACCCTCGCAGTTTCCATTTTACTTCGAGGAAGAGCTTTTTGAAGATTATGGAAATACCTCGAAGTATTTTTGCTATAGGAAACCTTCATTGCCACCAACTCCACCTGAACCACCTGACGGGGTGTTCGTCCGTCGGACAGTCAAGGAGTTGACCTCTATCCTGAGCAGAGAATGGACAGCTGAAGTCGAGAATTCACCCGAAATTCTTTGGATGACCTCACCTTTGGCTACCATTTTATGTTCTATTAGAGGTACACCAATTAGAATCCTATACAACCCTACTGTTGGAGCAAATATCATTTCTGATTCTTGTGCTCTTGCCATTCTTGGCGATGTGCCATTGGCACCAACATGCAAATCCTTCCTAGATTCATTTGGAACCATTCTTGAAGGATGTGGGGTTCTGCAACAAGTGTCTGTTAGACACAAAGATGTTGAGGCTCTCCTAGATTTTCACGTGTTCGAAATCCAAAATTTCGACATCATGATAGGGATTCCCATAGAGAAATTTCTCATGGAAGTTCCAATGGAAGGAAGCCTCAATATCAATCTTGGGGGGAGAAAATTCTCCATACCAATTCTGCGCTCAAACAACACATCTGCAGAATCTCCCATCCAAGATGAGCCAATGGTGGAGGTTAGGACTCTTCAATTTTTAGAACCCCCTGAAATTGAAGGAGAAGAAGACTTCGTCCAAGAGGAGGATGAATTTCAGGAGGAAATTGAATTGCCAAAAGAAGAGCCCTCCCCAAAACCTCCTGTTGAGCTCAAGATTCTACCTCCAGACCTACGTTATGCCTTTCTAAATGGCGATTTGTAAGCCCATGTCATCACAAGTGACAAGCTTTCAAATGATGAAACGCTCAAACTCATAGCCATGTTAGAAAGGCATAGAACTGTTTTTGGATCTTCACTTCAGGATCTCAAGGGAACTAGTCCAGCGTCATGCACCCATCGTATTCCTATTGACCCTGAGAGTGTCCCCTCAAGGGAACCTCAAAGGCAATTGAATAATGCGATGCGAGAAGTTGTCAAGAAATAAGTCTTGAAACTTCTGCATGTCGAGATCATTTACCCTGTTCCTCATAGTGAATGGGTAAGTCCAGTTCAAGTAGTGCCTAAGAAGGGAGGTATGACGGTCGTTCAAAACGAGGGGAATGAATTAATTCCTCAACGGACCGTCATGGGATGGAGGACTTGCATTGACTACCAAAAACTTAAAAAGGCAACAAGGAAAGACCATTTTCCATTGCCCTTCATCGATGAGATGTTAGAGCGATTGGCAAAACACTCCTACTTCTGTTTCCTTGATGGGTATTCGGGATATCATCAAATTCCTATCCATCCCGATGATCAAAGTAAGACCACGTTCACATGTCCTTACGGGACCTATGCCTACCGGCGTATGTCCTTTGGACTATGTAACACTCCTGCCTCTTTCCAGAGATGCATGATGTCTATATTTTCAGACATGATCGAGGATATCATGGAAGTTTTCATGGATGATTTCTCCATCTATGGAAAAACTTTCGATCATTGTCTGGAAAATTTAGACAGGGTCTTACAAAGATGCCAGGAGAAGGACCTTGTGGTTAATTGGGAAAAGTGCCATTTCATGGTCCGGGAAGGCATCGTTCTTGGACACTTGGTGTCCGAGAGAGGGATAGAGGTTTACAAAGCTAAAATTGAAGTTATTGAAAAACTTCCACCTCCTATCAATGTTAAGGGAATCCGCAGCTTTTTAGGTCATGCGGGGTTCTACTGATGATTTATTTCTCCAAAATCGCTAAACCCCTCACCAACCTATTAGCTGAAGAAGCTCCCTTTGATTTCGATGATGAATGCCTTAAATCATTTGATATACTCAAAAAGGCACTCATCTCAGCTCCAATTATCCAACCTCCTGATTGGACGCTGCCATTCGAAATCATGTGTGATGCCGGTGACTTTGCTGGTGGTGCGGTCTTAGGCCAAATCAAAGATAAAAAGCATCACGCAATAGCCTATGCTAGAAAAACTCTAACAGGGGCCCAACTCAATTATGCCACAACTGAGAAAGAGCTCCTAGCAGTAGTTTTTCTATCGACAAGTTTAGATCCTATTTGGTTGGAGCAAAGGTCATAGTCTACACAGACCATGCTGCTTTGAAATATCTGCTTACCAAAAAGGATGCTAAACCCAGGCTAATTCGATGGATTCTTCTACTCCAAGAATTTGATTTGGAAATAAGAGATAAGAAAGGAGTAGAGAATTTAGTAGGAGATCATCTTTCACGTATGGAAGTCACACAAACCATGGACATACCTATCAATGACCTTCTGCGAGATGATATGCTCCTCAAGGTGACAGACTCTCACCCTTGGTATGCGGATATCGTGAACTTTATGGTCACGGGATACGTACCACCAGGGGAGAACAAAAAGAAATTAATTATGAGAGTTGTAGACACCTTTGGGATGACCCTTACCTCCATCGAGTATGTGCTGATGGCCTTCTTAGAAGGTGTGTCCCATCAATCGAAGGCACCAAAATTATAGAGAAATGCCATGCTGGCCCTTATGGTGGTCATTACAGTGTTTACCGTACTCAGGTAAAGATCTGGCAGAGTGGATTCTATTGGCCTTCAATGTATGAAGATACCAAGGAATTCATTCCCAGATGTTGGAAATGCCAGAAGCATGGTGAAATCTCTGCTCGCAATGCGATGCCTCTAACATACAATCTCCAAGTGGAATTATTTGATGTATGGGGTATTGATTTCATGGGACCTTTTCCTAGGTCTTATGATTGCGAGTATATTCTGGTTGCCATCGATTATGTGTCAAAATGGGTAGAGGCATTGCCATGCAAAAATGCTGATTCCAAACAAGCAAGGAAAATGTTCCATGAGATCATTTTTCCACGCTTTGGAACTCCCCGTATGGTCATAAGTAATGGAGGGTCACATTTCATAGATAAGACCTTCCAAAACTTTTTAAGGGAACTTGGAGTCCAGCATAACATTGCTACCCCATACCACCCACAGACAAGTGGTCAAGCAGAAACATCTAATAAGCAAATTAAGAATATTCTGCAAAAGACTGTCTTGGAAATGGGAACGGGATGGAAGCAAAAGCTACCCGATGCATTGTGGGCATATCGTACTACCTACAAGACACCTATCGGCATGTCTCCTTTCCAACTTGTCTATGGGAAGACTTGCCATCTTCCAGTAGAATTGGAACATAGAGCATATTGGGCCATCAAGCGGTGGAACATGAACCTTAACAAAGTTGGAAATCACCGATTGAAGCAAATCTCTGAGTTGGAGGAATGGAGAGATAAGGTGTACCACAGTGCCAGGATTTATAAAGAGAGAATCAAAAGATGGCACGACAAGAGGATTACGCTGAAAGAGTTCAAACCTGGAGATAAAGTTTTACTCTTTAACTCTAGGGTTAAACTCTTTGGACATGGGAAGCTTAGAAGTAAATGGGAAGGACCCTTCACTGTAGTAGAGACTTCATCCCATGGAGCAATCACACTCCAAGGTGATGACGGTCAACTATTCAAAGTGAATGGGCACCGACTCAAATTATTTCTTGATTCCCAAAAGGATACAGAAAAAGAATTTGACGTGGTAAATCTAATCGATTTCCATGCCATTTCTTTCAATTCTGTTTAAGTTCTCCGCGTCCAACTAATGGGCCCATCCCATTCTTCTTCTAGAAGGCCCATTCAATCGACCTGAGAAAATGTGGCCCGAACAGAGCCAGAAGGGGTTCGGCCGAACCCTAGGGTTAGTCGACTCTCCCTTCGCACCGTTCGCGTTCTGTTTTCTCGTGTTGATCCTCCTCGATATCCTCCACAAAATCTTCGGTGAAATGTGATGTTCCCCGCCTACTTAAAGGACAGAAACAGAGAAGAAAGTTGCACCTCATTGAATCATTATATTCCTCCCATCCTCGTCATGGCCGACAAGAATATTGTGCCTCATGCCTCCTCCAGCTCAACCTTCAACCTGAGTGAAGACATTAAGCCGGCCAACGACAAAACTTCCCTCGCCCGACAGCATAGGATGCTTACTACTTAGGATTTTTATTCTTTTCCAATCATTTGTTTTCCAAAGCTAGGTTGAATAATGTAAGCATCCCCATATTTTGATTTCAATAAAGTGAACTTACCGGTTCATCTAAAACCGGTAAAGTTCCCCCTTTAGTTTATGTTGTTGAATAAAGAATTCAGGAAACAAGTGTGGGGGAAACATGTCCCCGAGTCACGAAATCCCAACGTGAAAAATTAACGTTGCATATCAAAACACGTCATGACCGAATAAGCAAAATGACCCAACGAAACAGAGCCATAGAAGAGCCACCAGGAGGTCGGCCGAACCCCCTGGTCAGCCGACCTGTTCTCTGCTTCGTACGACTCTGTTTCGCTCCAGAAAATCGGTTTGGATTTCTTATCCCCACTTTTATGCGCTAACCTGCTGTTTGAGTTGATTTCATATTTGTCATTGCATATCTAAAATGAATCAACTCAACAAATTGAAAAAATTTGGTAGTCAAGAATTTGCTTAAGCTGAAAATCTGAATTCTTTATATTTTCAATTCATTACCTTGTTTATGATTCCCATAATTCAATAGGAAAAAAAACACATCATCTAGGTATTTGACTAGTGTGATATGGTAAATGAGTTCTTTAGAAATCATCCTTTTGCTTGAAATTTATTTTGACATTTGTAACTATTTGAAGTCTTGAACTTTGCCTAAACCTCTCATCGGAAATTTATATACCGACCAAGGCCATATGATACATTCATTGAAAACCACAAGCATATGTCACTTTGCTTTTCATTGAACTTTGTCAAACTCGTGAACCAATTGAGTGACATGCATGAACTTTTTGAATTGAAAACTCTTGTTGTGACACTCGGTTCCGAAAAATGAACCAAGCTAACGCATATGTGTGCCCAGGATGTTCAAAACACATACACGAGTGCATTCACAAAAGAGTATACAGAAAATTACAACAGAACAAGATTAATTAACCAAATTTTATTAAACAAACCATATTATCCTCGAATACAAGCTCTAATGAATATTTATGACAAGTTCAACTAATGCAGCAGAAATAAAATAATTAAGAAACTAAGCAAACTAAGCATAAGGGATAGCGCGGCTCCAATAAACACCACAGGCAAAGCTGACGGTAGACATGGCCTAGAACTCCGCATTCTCACCATTAAACTCCCAATCCTGACCTGCAACTCTTGGGGGGAATTGCAAGAGAGAGTACATGTCGTACTCAGCAAGTGTGGAAAGTATGACATGTGGCTGATTCAAATGACGACAATAATAATGGCTAAGTGTTGAAAATTACATTAAAACATTTGGAAAGCAATATATTATATGTATGTGAAGTAAACCCATCATAATCATAAGTAATATCATAATACCAGTCCACAATTCACCATCCTCATCAATAATTCCAGATTTCACAATTTGCCAATGACCATATTCAATACCAGAAATTAATCCATAACCACAATACCAACCATAACCATCCCAAATACCATCCCAATATCGAGTACCCTCTAATCATGGAAGTTGTCCAGGTGTTCATAACCGGGAGCACGGCTATCATGATAGTTTTAGACACACTCTGCAGAGGTTGTACCGCTTTACCCACGTGTTTGTGATTTCATCACCTTTCGATGACTAAAGAATCTCAATTATGTCGTCTCACACTTCCGTCGGTGTGTGGCAAAGAGATCACAAAATAGCCTTTACAAAGGGATTACTAGCCTATTTAGACCCCACTGAGGTTTCACCGGTTGCGATGTCTCCAACTGAGCACATCTTCAACCAAGGGCCCCCTCTGGATCCCAGGGTAGTCCCACCAATCATCAACAAACCCAATCCGACTACCCCTCCCCCGAGCATCCACAATGGTCCAAACAGCACTAGCAAAACCCTAATTAATCAGCTACGATGCAACCATACTTGGCCTCGTGGTGGCACTGTAGTCCTGGCTTATTCTCGCATGAACCGGTCCTTAGATCTAAAGCAAGCAAACCACCATGACATCCAACCCATCCACATACCAGGCTTGCTTAGATCACCCATTACCATATCATATTGACCAGTTCACATTAACCAAAAAATCATTAATGCTTAATTAAATGTTTAGTGTTATTTTGCCAACCCAATTAATTAAGCGAAGCAAAAGTTAAAAATCCCTTCCCAACTCTCTACCATAAATTCCAGGTGACAAGGGTGGTTTAACAATTCTAGTAAACTTCGTACCATAGGGTTCCCATCAATTTGACACAAGCATGCAATTTTGCAAACAAAACATTTACTTTAAAACAGGATCAATATGCTTCAAGGACACTTGCCTTGCTCTTGCTGTTGATTAGGGTCAAAGCCTTCAAACTCTTGGTGCTGTAGATCCTCCATGGCACTCTCTAGCGCAAATCCGTCTAATCCGCACAATAAACATACAAGACAAGAAACACAATCAAAGAGTGCACAAATATTACTCAATATGACATGACATGCATGATTTATGCAAATGCAAGGTAGAACTTGTTACTAGATTGCTTTTAATGATCAATAACTAGTTCTAATAGCTTTTAACAAGTTTATACAGATTTGGAGTTGATTAGGTCAGTTTTTGGAATTGATTCGACACAATTTAACCAAAAAGATCGGACTAGTCCGCTAGGGACCGGACAAGTCTGCCCACTGCGCGATCAGCAGATTAGGGTTTTCTAGATCGACGTGAATTTGGAGATTAGGGGTTGAATTCTCGTAAAGAAGAGAGAATAGAAGGTATACCAGGCGTTTAGGACTCCAATGAATCAAGAAACTTGGAGGTAGCACTTGGATCTTGGTGATCTAGGGTTGGTGACGAACTTGGAGATGAATTGGTGATGAGGAACAAAACTTGGTGGATATCTTGATCCTCCTTCGTTTCCTCCTCTTCTTATTCTTGCTTGGGATCTTATCCCCCCTCCTTGGTGGTGGCTCTCCACGAACTAGGGTTTGGGTGCGGTGGAAAAGTGGCAAATAGATGTCAATCCAAGGGGTGGGGTTGTTTATATAGAGGTGGAGGCTAGGGTTAGATGGATTTCGAGTTTGGGATGAGTAGAGGCCGGTTTAGAGTCCCACATGGGCTCTAAAAAAGTTAGGCATGACGTCCCAAGGCCCACTTAACGTGAAACCCAAGAAAAAAGTCGTAAAACAAAAGATCAACTCGGAGTCGCGAAATATCGGACAAGTCCGGAAAGGACCGGACTAGTCCGAAGTCGTCCAGAGAGAAAATCGGACAAGTCTGGTCAAAAATCGGACAAGTCCAACTTTAGACAGAGAGGAAATCGGACAAGTCCGCTGGAACACCGTACTAGTCCGGAAAAGTCCAAGGACTTAGCAATTTTTCAAGGATTCTTGCAATATCAGACTAGTCCGCACAAAATCGGACAAGTACGAAGGTTTCCAGAGGCAAAATCGGACTAGTCCTCAGGAAAATCGGACTAGTCTGCACTTTCCTGCGTTTTATGTGCGGTTTTGCTCCAAATCAATTTTAAACTCGTTCCTCTTGTTGTGGGTTAATGTTAAACATGTATATGAGTGTATGCAAGGCATGATGCATGAAAATGAGGGTGTTACACTTGTGCACTCCATTCATGCAAAATTTCTCACATTGAGAGTTTGCATCCATTAATTACCCATCTGCCAAAAAGAAACTCCATACAATACAAATGAAGGCCTCTCTAAAAAATAAAAGGAGTAGAAGACATGGCTAAAAGAAAAAGAAAAAGCATACACTCTTTAAAAAGAGTAAGAGTGCTCAAGAAAAAAAAGTAGCCATGTTTCATCCTTAAGAGAGAGCAAATTCATGGGAGTTATCACCTCACCCCTCCATTTCATTCATGTGCACAAGAATTTTCTCTTCACTTTATTCATTGCATAAGTCTCTCATAGTATCAAGTTTTTGACTTAGTAACATATGAATTGCAAATTTGTGCCACATTCATCCCTACCAAGCTCCAGATATAGCCACTTTTAGTATAGGGACAAGAATTGGCGAAACATGCCATGGTGAGGACTCAAACACTTTGAGAGATTTGAGAAATTTCAATCGAGATGCAAGGGCAAAAGTTTCTATGACTTTCAAATATAGCAATTGCCAAATCATTTCAGCAGAGAATGATCCAAGGGAACTTCATTCTAACCGTTCCACTTTTCAAACAAACAAGATTGATGTGGTAGCCACATACACAAAGGGGATCCATGAATTCAGGTAAAAGTTGAAATATCTAGTATCCTTATTTTCTACATTATAGCAAATTCATGACAACACTCTAGTTCTGCTTGCCTTCACTCAAGGACGAGAAAAGGACTAAGTGAGGCGGAGTTTGTTGACGGTCCTTAAGTACCATATTTTGACCGTCAATTCACCTCATAATGTGAATAAAAGAAACACAAAACATAGTGGTAGGGTTATACACTAACCCAATTCCACAAGTGTTGGTGTCTATTTGTATGCAGGTGAATTATTACCCAAAATACCAAAACATGCAGGGATGAATCCATGAAAATGGATTTCAACGAATCAGGCATTGACACGTGTCAACACATGGATCAAATGGCCCACAAACAGAAGAATACGAGGAGATCCAATGGTGTTGCACCCATATATACTCACCTGGAAGCCACCTAGAGGAAGCACTCCCCGAGGGGAGCCTTGACCAGGTCGGCCGAACCAGGGGTTCGGACGACCTCTTCCTGGTGCCAAACTCGGTCAAATGACACGTGTTGGCTCCTCCCGGCTCCCTGGAGTCAATGGTGACTGATTCGCGCGTAAATTGTGGTGGGAACCGACCCTTCTCCACCTATAAATAGACCCCCTCACCTCACTTCTCACACACACCAAAAGTTGAGAATAGTGCTACACTCCAAAGGTTTAGAGTAGTCCTAGAGGCTACCAAAGTAGAAGGAGAGTGTGGTGAAGAGTCTAGGAGAAGGAGGCTTGGGCTTGTCAAGTCCCTCTTCTACACTTGTACCCCTACAAAATTTTTACTCAATCAAGTAAGCCTTTGTTAATTCAATACAAGTTTGATCTTTTATTCTTAGTAGTTTGCATAAGTGGTTACTTGTGGGTTCACTGCTTTAATTCATTAGAGGCTATAGTTGTAGCTTTGTGTTCGAAACAACTAGAGTAGTGATTTAGAACGTAAGCGTGGTGCTTAGGTTATAAATCATCAGTGGATATCTCGTACACCCACGGATTGAAGAGGTAGGCAGTAGGTGGTGACAGCTCTATTTGTCCTTCGTAATCCTCCACGTTCGGCTATGCCATAGGCTCTTGACGGGAGTCGTCCTAGTATTGCTAGAAGTAAGCCCGTGCCCGAAGCAAGCATCTACTACAAACTACCTTGAAATAGGATCAATACTTTGAATTCCTCTCTGTTCCTTGCCTACCAAACAACTTTGTGTCCTTGGGTGAGCTAGTTCGAAAGATTAGCACACACATTCTTTGGATTCGATACCCATGGGAATAATCCTTAAGGGGAAGTGCTACAACGGTATTTCCGTGCGCTTGCGGATAACTCTGTGGTGTTAAGAAATATTAACACTAGTATAGGTTTGTGTACCTCACAATGAAGACTCTGGTTGTCCGCAGCCAGTGGATTGACTGGAACCATTTTGAAAGGAAGAGTTGTGGTGCTTTTGATGAAGTGGTGAAGGCTGCAGCAAGGCATGGACTGAAGGATCTGTTTGCTTTTAGGTACAACTGGAATGATGAGATTATTGCTCAGTTTTATGCCACCTGTTACTTTGCTAGTGATGGAGAGGAGAGGGTGACTTGGATGACACATGGATCCAAGTACACCATTACTTATGATGAGTTTGCAAGACTGCTTCACCTAGAAGACACTGGCAACAATGAGCTAACCATCCACAACATTGGTGTCTTTGAGAAGGATAAAATGAAGTTTCTCTATGACACTCGCTTAACATTCAATCCTACTTCTACCAAGAACATGAAGCCATTCTTCATGGTTCTCAATAGAGTCCTCCGGAAGACAATAGCTCCAAAAGACGGAGATGCAGGAAGTGTCCAAGGATACTTGAGGACATTGATGAAGGTGATTAGCAAAGACAGGAAGTTTGATGTCTTTGCCTATATTTGGAATGATATGGTTAATATCTCCTGCACACCGAACAGATCTTGTGGCTATGCACCCTACCTCATGTTCATGATTGAGAAAGTCACGAGGATCGAGTTCGTGAAGGATGTGGAGCACACTCCCGTGAGGCCTCAGAAGCCATCCCAAGCCACTCTCCCAGCTGCTCCATCTCCGATGTCAAGTGAAGAGACTCCAAGGAGAGCTCAAGGAGATGTGAGGCCTACCTCCACCGCTAGGGTCCCTCCTCAAAAGGGGTCTCCTAGTGGAATCTTGAAGTACTTTGCAACCATTTTTGGCTCATGCAAGAAAGATGAAGCGAAACTTCACAAGCTGAACAAAGCGAGGAATGCCAACATGAAGTATGTCAAGGAAAATGTAAAGAATATTTGCCAGAAGCTGGAGATCGAGCCTATTGGATCTCTCGTTATCTCTGATGATTCAGCCTCTGACTTCTCCGAGCTGCCACCTCTCTCTCCCTCCGAGCTCGCCTATTTTAGTGATGGGGGCACTTCTAGTGGATCCGCTCCTCCTCCTCCTCAACCTGAAGATGAAGACGATGAGAGGACCGACGGCGAGGAATGAGCCTCTAGATCCCTCCTCTCCTTCTTTTTGGTGCCTTGATGCCAATGGGGAAGAGATTGAGGGGGAGTCACTAGGTCCTAGTTGTAGGTTGTGAGAGGAGAGCTCTATTTGTGTTTCTTTTGGGTTGTAAAACTTTGTCTGTTCACTCTTATGCTATTGGACATGTGGTGTCAAACTATGACTTTGTTATACTCTGAATTTGATATTCATGCTTGATAACCTTGATGGTGTCATGATTATGCCATTTATCTTATTCATATCAAGATTATTGTTCACACACATGTAGTTTTGCATCCCACCATAAAGAGTACACATATGTCTCATGTTTTCATTACTTAATTTGTTCCAAACTCATATGTGCAAACTTTATGAAAATTCTTCATTTTTAATCATATTTGTGAAATCTCAATTGGTTGTCATCAATCACCAAAAAGGGGGAGATTGAAAGTGCATCTAGGCATCCCTTGTGGGTTTTGGTGGATTTATGACAAGCAAATTAGATTCTAACTAAATTGTTGAGATAAGTGCGGGTTTTAATGAAATTATGAAGAAAGCGCAAAAAGAAGGGAGAGTGAGGAATCAAGTTGACAGGAGCTCAAGAAATGAATATAATACTATTTGTGTATGGAGTGTGTTTGACAAACACGCCCCAAGAGCTGAAGCAAATTTTAATCACTCTCACAGCACAAAGTTATACAGGTCCGGACTAGTCTGATGTACCCCGGACTAGTCCGATTTCTCTCTGTCCAGAATCAGACAAGTCCTCCCAGAGCATACTTGTCTGCACAGTCCAGTTTCCACAGATTGGATAGTCCGATATCACCACATACTAGTCTGATATCTCTCTGACTAAGATCGTACTAGTCCTCCCCAGTGAAGACTAGTCCTCAGAACTTCATAGTTTGCACGAAGTCGGACAAGTCCGATATCACAACAGACTAGTCTGATATCTTTCTGACCTAAATCGGACAAGTCCGATATCTGCACGGATTAGTCCGAAAAACCTTCCGACTTAAATTGTACAAGTCCACCAAGTGCGGACTTGTCCCCAATTCACTAGGGGTTTCACCACGGCCGGACTAGTCCGATATGTGTCGGACTAGTCCGATCATCTCTAGAGACAAAATCGGACTAGTCCACCCCTGGGCGGACAAGTCCGATAATTCGAGACACTTAGGGTTTCCCACACACCGGACTAGTCCGGAGTCCACCACGGACTAGTCTGGACTTTGAAAACCCTATCGGCAACCTTTGGAAACCCTAGTATAAATAGAGGTGCACGGTCCCTAATCAACAACTCTCGACCCCCTGCACCGTCACACCCTCCAAGAGCCTAGAAAACATGTATCTCCACACAATCCAATGCAAGAAAGATCAAATCCTTGAGGATTAACTTTAGATCAAAGGAGAGACATGATTCTTCACGTTTTGAGCTCTTGGGTTTGATTCTCTCGCACACTCTCGTTGTTTTATTGCAGATCTTTGAGTGTGTTTGGTGGTGTTTTGAATTGTAAATCTTGGGGAGCCCTCAACTTGTGAGAAGGCCCCTTGAACTTGATGATTTTCCCTTTGTGATTAGTGGAAGAGAATCAGCCTCCGTGGCGATTCGATGAGGGTACGGTTGGTGAAGACCCGGTCCTTCGTGGACTCCACAACGTGGATGTAGGTTTCCTTCATGGGAACCGAACCACAGGATAAAAATCTTGTGTCTTCACTTTGTGCCTATTGTTCATTGCATCTAGGGTTTAATTGATCTTAGTCAAATTACATCAAAACTTGAAACTAAGGTTATCTTGTGCTATCTTCAGTTTAATTGAAGCAACATACTCTAGTTATATCTTAATTTCCGCTGCGTAGAGTACTTGGATCGAGATCATCGATCAAACTTGATCGATCTAATCCGCACGCTCTGGACTATTCCGCACACTACCGGACTAGTCTGATTTATCGGTATTTGATCAAGTTGATGAGTGTTGCTGGTTCCAACAAAAGTTCGAAAAGGCCTATTCACCCCCCCCCCCCCCCTCTAGGCCACATTCAGCAGCAGTATATTTGGTATTGACAAGAATGAAATGAGCTGATTTGGTCGATCGATCCACAATAACACATATTGAGTCATAACCGGACTGGTTCGCGGTAATCTAATTATGAAGTCCATACCTATTTCTTCCCACTTCCATTCTGGAATCTTCAATGGCTGCAACAATCCAGTTGGCATTTGATGTTCAGGTTTGACTTGTTGGCACACATCACACAAGGCAAGGTTGTTGAACACATTTCTGAACACGTTGCTGAATATGTTTCCTTATGTCCTTCGATGTTTATTGTGACTCATTAATTTCGAGGTTGACTCCCTCATCATTTGTCAATTGTACCATTCTTTATGGCACACTGAATTACCCCGTCGTGCTTCTGTAGCCAGTCCATACCAAGTATTATGTCCAATCCTTGTGAATCCAAAACAATAAGGTTGGCGAGGAATTCTACCCCCTTATTTTAACACTTACTCACCTACATAACTTGTCTTCCTCTTTTCAAGGAAGTAAGTATCAGACCATATGAAAGTGCATCTAGGATCCCCGTGGGTTTTGGATGATTGATGACGACAATTAAGTGACTAATGAGCTCAGTGATCTTAAGCACGGATGTGGACTAAGTGGAAGCACAATCCCTCAAAAAGGAAAAAGACAAAAACGGCGATGTCAACTCGAAAGGAGAAACTAGGTGTCGAGTTTAGACTAGCCAAATATGTGTGAGGATGTGTGTGTAAAGTGTATTGAGATCAAGTTGGGAGCTCAAAGCGGTTTAGAGGTCAAACCCCTTGAGAGAAAAGAGTGGGAAGTAGTCTGACAGTAGGGCCGGACTAGTCCGTGCAGGTGGCCGGACTAGTCCGCCCCTGGCCGGCCAAGTCCGTTTTCGGCCGGACCAGAAGGTTCTGACTGAGATCGGACTAGTCCGTATTGGGACGGACTAGTCCGGGTAGCCGTGTAGTGGGTTTTAGTGACTAAGTCCCAAAACCACGGACTTGTCCGATTGAGACCGGACCAAGAGGTCCTGAGTGAGATCGGACTAGTCCGCCCTTGGGGACGGACTAGTCCGGGTTTGAGAGAAGTCGGTGCTTCTGTGACTAAGTCTGGGAAGGCCGGACTAGTCCGCCCTGGGGGCCGGACTAGTCCGTGGCCTTCAGACTAGTCCGTTTTCACACGGAACTAAAGGTTCTGTGTGAGATCGGACTAGTCCGGTGTCGGCCGGACTAGTCCGTTTTTGAAGTGACCATTTGAATTTGAAGTTTGGCGGGTAGTGTGACGATTGCCGCGAAGCGCGACAGTTGTCAGGGACGTCAGTGGTCCCCTAGGCCGGACTAGTCTGCCCATCTGCTGAAGTCAGCAGTATGGGCTGAGAACCTCTATAAAAAGAGGACCCCTGGGTTCATTTGAACCAACTTTTGAGCAAGTTGAAACTCTAGCGCCGCCACAGCAACCTTGAGCCCCCAAAAGCCTCCTTCTTGCCCACATTCCCTCTAAAACTAATTCTTGTGTGGATTAGGGTTTGGTGAGGAGAAGAAGAGGAAGAACACCGCTCTTAGGCTCTCGGTTTGATCTCTTGCACTTTGTGAATTTTTGTGATCTGTGGATTGAGTCAATCTTTGTGATTTGCGATTGTATTTGTGGTGGGAGCCTCAGATTGTGAGAAGCCCCAACGAATCTTGAACGAGGACGTAGATTCCTTGTGTGGGATCGAACCTCGGGATAAAATCCTCGTGACACTTGTGTTCTTAGCTTCCATTCATCGCATATTGCTTCTAGGGTTAGTTTTATCGAATTTGTTCATCACCTTTGCTTTATTGTAATCCTTAGCTTCATACTTGACATATAACTTGTTGAGGTTCACTAAGTTATTCTAACAAACTTTGCATCACAAGAAGTGGACTAAAACTTGTTAGAAACCCCTTTTTAGGCTCTTCCCTGTAGGTGGACCGGACTAGTCCACCCGTGTACCGGACTAGTTCGCCCCCTTTGTATTAATCTCGTTTTATTGAGTCATTTTAGGTCGATTAGCCTATTCACCCCCCTCTAGGCAACTTTCAATTGGTATCAGAGCAGGACTCTCCCAAAAGAGTCTAACAACTCGGAGAGAAGATGGCCGGAGTGGGGTACGAAGAAGTCTCTACCAGTGAGATCCAAGCAACTCCTGAAGAGATTCTCTTCTATCAAGACAAATCAACGGATGACGAAGAAGTTCGCCAGCTCAAGGCGAAACTTCGAGAGAAGTTGAAGATTCCCAAAGTTGACACCTCAACCTCCACATCGAGTGGTACAATCAACTACAACCAACAAGGCTACAACTATGAGCGCCTTGTTTCCAACGACCACTACATTTCCATCCCATTGGGGAAGCCTACCCAATTCGATGGAACTGACTACGGGGTGTGGAAGCACAACATGAAGATCCACCTTGTGTCACTCAATCCCTCACAATGGCAAATTGTGTTGACCGGGGTGCACATCCCTAAGAATGAAGAATATATCACTCCGGAGCAAGCCGTGCTCCTTCACCGCAATGCCCAAGCGGCCGGAGTGATCATCTCATCTCTCTCAAGAGATGAGTTCAACCGAGTGGATGGACTTGAGGTGGCCAAAGACATTTGGGACACTCTAAAGACGGCTCATGAAGGCAGCTGAGTCGTCAAGGAAGCAAAGATTGAGCTCATTGAAGGAGAGCTCGGGAGGTTTGCCATTATGGATGGTGAATCTCCCCAAGAGATGTACAACCGCCTAAAGATACTCATCAACAAGAGTAGATCTTACGGCTGTACCAAGTGGACGGACCACGAGGTGGTGAAGAGAATGATTTGGGCATTCATGCCTAGGAACGTCTCTCTTTGCTCCATGATCCGAGAAAGTCCGGGGTTTGCCAAAATGACCCCGGAGGAGGTCCTTGGAAGGATAATCAATCACGAAATCATGGAAAAGGAGGCGCTCTTCTACAATGACCTTCAAAGGTTCACCGCCTTGAAGATGAAGAATGTTGCACTCAAAGCAACATGCTCCTCAAAAGAGCAAACAAAAGATGATGAGGAGAGCCTTGACACCGATGAGGAAGAGGCCTCATTCATCAACAACTTCAAGAGGATGATGAGGAGAAGAAAAGGAGGATACAAGCATGAGGGCAAAGGCAAAGAAAAGGCAAGGCCCAAAACCAAGAGGGCTTGCTACAATTGTGGCGAGTACGGGCACTTCATGGTAGATTGTCCACGTGAAGATGACAAGAAGAAGAAGGAGGGCAAGCCACAAGAGAAGAATTTCTACAAGAAGAAGAGGCCCTCCGGTCATGCTCACTTTGGCAAGGAGTGAAACTCTAACGATGAGTCCTCCTCGTCCGAAGATGAGGAGAAGATGGCAACCATAGCCATCTAGAGGAGCTCCAAGGGAAGCAAGCTCTTCCCAAATCTCCATGACTATAAGCCAACTTGCCTCATGGCAAAATAGGGAAGAAGAAAGGTAAATTCTAACTCATCCTCTTCCATATCCTCCCATGATGATTTAGATAGTGCTAGCGAAAATGAACACATGTTTAAGGATATAAGCAAGAGCACATTGTGAAGAATGAAATTGCTTTTGGATGAGATTTTTGAGAAGGAGGAGCTCTTAGATAGGCAAGAGGACTTGCTTAAACAAGAAAAGGAAAGATGTAAAGAGCTCATTGAGCTCCTTGAGCTTGAGAGAGAGAAGAGCAAGGCATTAGAGCATGAACTTGCTCTAAGCAAGAAAACATGCTCAAGTCTTGAGGAGACAACCATTGAGCTCAAGGACGAACTTGGCAACTTGACAAAAGTTAACAAGACCCTTGAGACTCAAGTTGAGTCCCTTAAGACTAATGTAGCCTCTTCCTCCACAAGCTCATCCTCCTCAAAAGTTGTGTCCAAAGCAATATCAACTTGCAAATGTTCTAACTTGATTCTTAAATTAAGGGATGATCTTAAGTTGACTCAAGACAAGCAAGCACCTAAGGGTGGCATCTTTGACAAAGAGAAGGTGGCGTATGCACGAAGTGCATACACCAACACAAGACCTCCCAATGTCAAGGATGGTCTTGGTTATACTAAAGGTGGAAGGCAAAATGCCAAAACCTTCAAGTATGGCAAAGACTTGGTTGTCTTTTTCAAAGGAAGCTCATCTCCAACTAAAATTGTGAAGAACACCTCAACTAGCCCTTACACGCCTAATGCTGAACTGCATCCTCTATTTCATGATTTCGATGCATAATATGTTTTGATGAGGAAAAAATATGGCAAAGTATATGCTAGATATGTTGGGCCACTCCGCAAGAGCCCCAAGCCTTGCGTGTGGGTGCCCAAATGCCTTACCACTAACATCAAAGGACCCAAGTCCGCTTGGGTACCTAAAAGGAAGGCATAATCTTGTTTTGTAGGCATACTCCTCCGGTGGATCCAAATGGGTGCTCGATAGTGGGTGCACAAACTACATGACCGGAGAGAGGAAGATGTTCGAGGAGTATGAAGAACATGATGATCCAAATGAAGGAATCCTCTTTGGAGACAATAGCCGAGGAAAAATCCTTGGCTCCGGTAAAATTGTCATCTCCCCTCAACACACTCTTTCTAGCGTTATACACATTGATCCTTTAGACTATAACCTCTTGTCCATATCACAACTATGTGACAAGGGTTATAATTGTGTTTTCACTAATGAGGGTGTGAGCGTCCTTAGAAGAAGTGATAACTCAATCGCTTTTAAGGGTGTGCTCAAGGGAAAGCTTAATCTTGTGGATTTTGCCTCGGATAAAGCTCAACTTGACACATGCTTAATGGCGAAAACCAACATGGGATGGCTTTGGCTAGACGGCTGGCCCATGTTGGCATGAGGAACTTACAAAAGCTTCTTAAGGGCGAGCACATCCATGGCTTGAAGAATGTTGTCTTCGAAAAAGACAGGCCATGTAGTGCTTGCCAAGCGGGGAAGCAAGTGGGAGCTCAACACCCCTCCAAGAACATCATGACGACAACAAGACCGTTGGAGCTGCTACACATGGACCTTTTCGGGCCAATAACCTACATAAGCATTGGCGGTAACAAATATGGTCTTGTTATTGTTGATGACTTTTCTCGTTTCACTTGGGTGTTTTTCTTGCATGATAAGGGTGAAACCCATGGTGTCCTCAAGAGGTTCTTGAGGAGAGCTCAAAATGAGTTCGCCTCAAGAATCAAAGCTATAAGAAGTGACAACGGCACCGAGTTCAAGAACACTCAAGTGGAAGGATTCTTGGATGAGGAGGGCATCAAGCATGAATTTTCAGCTCCATACTCCCCTCAACAAAATGGGGTGGCGAAACGGAAGAATAGAACACTCATCGAGATGTCAAGGACAATGCTTGATGAGTACAAGACATCGGATCGGTTTTGGGCAGAGGCGGTTAACACCGCTTGCCACGCCGTCAACCGATTATACCTCCACCGCCTCCTCAAGAAGACTCCCTATGAGCTTCTAGTTGGTAAGAAACCCAATATCTCTTATTTCCGTGTTTTTGGGAGCAAGTGCTATATTCTCAACAAGAAGCCTAGGACTTCGAAGTTTGCTTCAAAGTCCGATGAGGGTTTCTTGCTTGGCTATGACTCAAGCACCCACGCCTACTGTGTCTTCAACAAAACCTCTGGAATTGTTGAAATAGCACGTGACGTGGTGTTTGATGAAACTAATGGCTCCCAAGTGGAGCAAGTTGATCAAAGTGTGCTAGATCAAGAAGACTCTCCACAAGAAGCACTTAGGAGAATGGCACTTGGAGATGTTCGACCACAAGAACAACCTCAATGCTCAAGTGACCAACAACAAGATGATGCAAGTAATCCCCCACGCGATTAAGTTGACGACGGACAAGTGGGACCTCAAAACGACCAAGAAGACGAAAGTCAAGGGGAAGGCATTCATCAAGGGGGAGATCAAGAAGAAGAAGAAGACAATGATGACTCAAGAGCTCAACCTCCACATCCTCGTGTACATCAAAGTGTTCAACGGGATCACCCCGTTGACAACATACTAGGAGACATTACTAAAGGGGTAATCACTCGTTCTCGTGTTGCAAATTTTTGTGAACATTACTCCTTTGTCTCTTCTTTGGAGCCCCATAGGGTTGAAGATGCCTTGAGAGACCCGGATTGGGTGGTGGCCATGCAAGAGGAGCTTAACAACTTCGAGAGGAACAAAGTTTGGGAGCTTGTCAAGCGTCCACAAGCAAATGTTGTGGGCACCAAGTGGGTGTTCCGCAACAAGCAAGATGAACATGGTGTTGTGACAAGGAACAAGGCACGACTTGTGGCCAAGGGGTACTCACAAGTCGAAGGTTTGGATTTTGATGAAACCTTTGCTCCCGTAGCTAGGTTAGAGTCAATTCGAATATTACTTTCCTTTGCCACTCACCATGATTTTAATCTCTATCAAATGGACGTCAAGTGTGCGTTCCTAAATGGCCCAATCAAGGAGGAAGTATATGTGGAGCAACCACCGGGCTTCGAAGACCAAGAATTCCCAACCCATGTCTTCAAATTGCGTAAGGCTCTCTATGGCCTCAAACAAGCTCCTAGAGCTTGGTATGAGTGTCTTGGAGACTTTCTAATTCAAAATGGTTTTAAGATAGGAAAATTTGATTACACTCTATTTACAAAGCACTTCAATAATGATATTTTTGTGTGCCAAATATATGTCGATGACATTATATTTGGTTCTACTAACAAAGTGTTTTGTGATGAGTTTTCTAAGATTATGACGGAAAGATTTGAGATGTCCATGATGGGGGAGTTGAAGTTCTTTTTAGGTTTCCAAGTCAAGCAACTCAAAGAAGGCACGTTCATAAGTCAAACAAAGTACACTCAAGACATATTGAAGAAGTTTGACATGGACAAGGCCAAACCCATCAAGACTCCTATGGCAACAAATGGACACCTAGACCTCAACGAAGATGGTCCAAGTGTGGACCAAAAGGTATATTGTTCCATGATTGTCTCCTTGTTATATCTTTGTGCATCTAGACCGGATATTATGCTTAGTGTGTGTATGTGTGCACGGTTTCAAGCTGCACCAAAGGTGTGTCATTTGACCGCCGTGAAGAAAATTCTTAGATATCTAGTTCACACACATAGCCTAGGACTTTGGTACCCCAAAGGATCCAAGTTTAACCTCATTGGTTATTCCGGTGCGGATTATGCGGGGTGCAAAGTTGATAGAAAGAGCACATCCGGGACATGCCAATTCTTGGGTAGATCAATAGTGTCTTGGTCCTCTAAGAAACAAAATTTCATTGCTCTTTCCACAGCCGAAGCGGAGTACGTCGCAGCCGGAAGTTGTTGTGCACAACTTATTTGGATGAGACAAACTCTAAGGGATTATGGTATAAACTTGCGCCATATTCCTCTCCTATGTGACAATGAGAGCGCCATCAAAATAGCCCATAATCCAGTTGAGCATTCAAGGACCAAACATATAGACATTAGACACCACTTCCTGAGAGATCATTCCTTAAAGGGGGATATAGTAATTTCACATGTGAGAACCGAAAACCAACTAGCCGACATATTCACCAAGCCCCTAGATGAGAAGCGATTTTGTGAGCTTAGGAATGAGCTAAATATCTTAGATTCTCAAAATGTGGCTTGAAACATGCACATCTGAATGTTTACTTTTGCCTTATTCAAAAGAATGCATGTAGTTGAAAAATTCATCTCTATCTCAATTTTCTCCAAAATATTTGAAAAACTAGTGACTTTGTGAGTTATGGTCATAGTTTGAATGTTGATTGCTTACTGACCATATTCACAAGGTTTTGTTGTGCAAATATGTCCAAAAGGATCATCTATAGTGGCTAAAACTCAAATATATATGTTTTCGGCCTCCCTGGACCGGACTAGTCCGCCCGCCCGGCTGGACAAGTCTGGATCCGGACTGGTCCGGGTTCGATCCGCTGACCAGACTAGTCCGGCCCTTGTACCGGACTAGTCCGGCCCCTGGGGACTTAAACCTCCCAGGAAGCGGCCGACCCCTCCACTTCCTCATCTAGCTTTCTCCCTCTCCCACGCGCGCGAAATTGTCCCCTTTCGACGTTTTTCGATTCCAACCACCAAAAGTCGTTTCCAATCCGAGCATTGGAAGCCCCGGAGGTGTGGGAGACTTTCCCCGATCACTCGTGACGCGATCGATCCCCGATTCCGTCGATCTCTCAAGATTTGAAGAGGTATTCCTCATTTTTCAAAAACTTGCCTCATTCTTGATTCATTGAGTTTTTGATAGATGCCTCTTCATTAACGTTGCTTCTAGTGACCTTGTGATCATAGCCTAGGAGTATTGCGACTTGATTCCAAAATTTCTCGAAAAACCGTTAGAGTTAGGGTTTAGCCTGTGCAACACGGACTAGTCCGGTGCCAGGCGGACTAGTCCGCCTGGCAGACTAGTCCGCCCCTGGAGCGGACAAGTTCGGTCTGCACAGGTCAAACTCACACTTTGGCTGTTTTTCGTGAATTCTTTCGCATTATTCCAACTCCTTGACCTTCTATCTTATGGACTCTATTCTTTTTAGCTAAAATGGTCGCTCCTCGCCGTTCCGCTTCTCCCCCCACTGACCCCGAGTGGGAGGCGAAGCAACTTCGTCTCGTCAAAGAACGAGCAAGAGCTGAAGTTGAGGCTGCCGAGAAGTATCTCGAGCAGCATGAGAAAGCAAAAGCAGCCAAGAAGCAACAAGCTGCTCGGGCCACAGCTTTGGCCTACGACGAAGATGAAGCAATGGCTCGGGCCATTGAGGAGTCCTGAAATGAACTTCGGAAGAAGAAGCGAGAGGAGCGTGAATCTCACAACTCTCAGGCCGCTACTGCTCAAGTCTCCAAGAGGAAGAGACTTGTATCAATTGGAGAGAAAGACAAAGGCAAGCAGCCAGCCCAAGACAAGATTGTTGAACGCCGAATCGAGAGAGATCCGAAGAAGGGCAAGGCCCTGGCTCCTGCTGAGCCAAAGAAAAAGAAGCCCTCGGTGAAGGCCTCGGCTGCGAAGGCCAAGGGCATTGCTATTGGAGGAAAAGGAAAAGCCAAACCAATTGGCCCCTTGGAAGTGCACACTCCCGAAAGGAATCCCAACAGGCAGCGTGACTTGGTTGCAAATGTTTTCCAAGGGAAGGGAGCGGAGAAAGCTCGAAGGCTCCGAACGGACAAGGTCTACAAGTATGAGAGGAGCACCGCCGACCCTCGGCTTTGGTGTGACTTTCATTGCGATTATTATCGTCTTGTCTACCAAAGAATGAAGAAGCCTGTGATCGAAGCACAGTGGGTAGACTGGGAGTACATGGCCAAGAAGCAACATTCTGCATTTGACGCCGTCATTGAAGCTGTTGAGCGCCATGAACTCAAGGAGATCATGGGGTTCAAGTATGACTGGAACGTCGAAGTGATCCTGCAGTTTTACTCCACTATCTACTTCACCACCTCAGGTGACAGGAGGATCATATGGATGACTCATGGCGAGCAATACTCAGTCACTTTCGCAGAACTTGCCAAAATTCTAGGGCTTGAGGCACATTTAGACCATGAGATCATTATCTCTAACCTCAAGGCCATTGACCGAGATGAGTTGGCATACATGTACCCCAGTCATGTCCAATATAGTGTCGGACATGCTCGCAACATCAAGCCCTTCTACAGCATCATGAACAGGATCCTCAAAAGGACAATAGCACCAAAGGATGGTGATGCTGGGGTGATTCAAGGAAACTTGAGGCACTTGCTACTTCTTGTTGATGGGGAGGAGAAATTCAACCTCGTCGATTACATCTTCGACGATATCTTCAACATCTCGCATACCCCCAACCGTGCTTGCGGGTATGCCCCCTACATTATGTGCCTCATAGAGAAGGTGTCGGGCTTGTCCTTTGTCAAGGACGTGTCGCATCGCTCGCTTCGTCCTCAGCAGCCCCTGAATGTGCCGACTCCCCCTCGCCAGAAGAATGCAGAACCTCCCTCTCGCCCCGTGGCGCCTTCTTCTCCGCCTCCGCCTCAATCGATGAGCGCTTTCTTCAAGTGCTTCAAGGCGATCTTCACTTCCTGCCGGAAGCAAGAGATCCGGGCTCAAAGGGCACACAAGCGCCAAGAAAAGTATCTTAAGGCGGTGTGCGACAAGCTGGAGGTCCCTATGTCCTCTCCGGAGGTGAGCGACGGGGAGATCACTCCATTCCCCAACTTCACCGCCGACGAGCTCGCCCAGCTCCAAGAGGATGGGAGCTCCTCCCGGGCTGCTCCCTTGGCACGGGACTCCGACAACGACAATGAGGATCAAGAGGACCCGGAGGCCATGGAGAGCGACTCCCACGATGAAGACGATGACGAGGAAGACGACGACTAGGCTTTCGAGGTCGTGTTTCCCTTCTTCTTTTCCCTTTTTGGTGTCTTGATGCCAAAGGGGGAGAGATAGTTGGGAGTCAGTCGGGAGAGATAGTCAAATAAGGGGAGAGTTGAATGTAGTTCTTATTTTGGATCCGTGGACATGTTGCACTCCTTATTGTAATATCTATGTTATGTCGAATGTTTAAATTTGTGCAAGACTATGCTCTTAATGTTAAATAACACATATGATGCTTTGAATGTCTATCTTTTAACCATATTCATGCCTATTATGTCTTGTCACAAATTGTTGAGCACAACACGTAGGCACCCCACCATAATGTGTGTGTGTATGAAGGACTTCCTCAATCTCTCTTTTATGATGCATTCATTTAGGGGGAGTCACTCATACACCCGCACGTTATGAAAACCACAAATTTATACTCTTATATGTGAAGACTTAATGTGTTGGCATCAATCACCAAAAAGGGGGAGATTGAAAGTGCATCTAGGATCCCCGTGGGTTTTGGATGATTGATGACGACAATTAAGTGACTAATAAGCTCAGTGATCTTAAGCACAGGTGTGGACTAAGTGGAAGCACAATCCCTCAAAAAGGAAAAAGACGAAAACGGCGATGTCAACTCGAAAGGAGAAACTAGGTGTCGAGTTTAGACTAGCCAAATATGTGTGAGGATGTGTGTGTAAAGTGTATTGAGATCAAGTTGGGAGCTCAAAGCGGTTTAGAGGTCAAACCCCTTGAGAGAAAAGAGTGGGAAGTAGTCTGACAGTAGGGCTGGACTAGTCCATGCAGTTGGCCGGACTAGTCCGCCCCTGGCCGGCCAAGTCCGTTTTCGGCCGGACCAGAAGGGTCTGACTGAGATCGGACTAGTCCGTATTGGGACGGACTAGTCCGGGTAGCCGTGTAGTGGAATTTGGGGACTAAGTCCCAAAACCACGGACTTGTTCGATTGAGACCGGACCAAGAGGTCCTGAGTGAGATCGGACTAGTCCGCCCTTGGGACGGACTAGTCCGGGTTTGAGAGAAATCGGTGCTTTTGTGACTAAGTCTGGGAAGGTCGGACTAGTCCGCCCTGGGGGGCCGGACTAGTCCGTGGCCTTCAGACTAGTCCGTTTTCACACGGAACTAAAGGTTCTGTGTGAGATCGGACTAGTCCGGTGTCGGCCGGACTAGTCCGTTGTTGAAGTGACCGTTTGAATTTGAAGTTTGGCGGGTAGTGTGACGATTTCCGCGCAGTGCGACAGTTGTCAGGGACGTCAGTGGTCCCCTAGGCCGGACTAGTCCGCCCATCTGCTGAAGTCAGCAGTATGGGCTGAGAACCTCTATAAAAAGAGGACCTCTGGGTTCATTTGAACCAACTTTTGAGCAAGTTGAAACCCTAGCGCTGCCACAGCAACCTTGAGCCCCCAAAAGCCTCCTTCTTGCCCACATTCCCTCTAAAACTAATTCTTGTGTGGATTAGGGTTTGGTGAGAAGAAGAAGAGGAAGAACACCGCTCTTAGGCTCTCGGTTTGATCTCTTGCACTTTGTGAATCTTTGTGATCTGTGGCTTGAGTCAACTTTTGTGATTTGCGATTGTATTTGTGGTGGGAGCCTCAGATTGTAAGAAGCTCCAACGAATCTTGTATTCACTCTTTGTGATAGTGGAGAACCAAGTTAGGCCCGTGCGGTAAACTTGGTGAGGGAAGGGTTGTTGAACCCGGTCCTTTGTGGACTCCTCGACGAGGACGTAGATTCCTTGTGTGGGATCGAACCTCGGGATAAAATCCTCGTGTCACTTGTGTTCTTAGCTTCCATTCATCGCATATTTCTTCTAGGGTTAGTTTTATCGGATTTGTTCATCACCTTTGCTTTATTGTAATCCTTAGCTTCATACTTGCCATATAACTTGTTGAGGTTCACTAAGTTATTCTAACAAACTTTGCATCACAAGAAGTGGACTAAAACTTGTTAGAAACCCCTTTTTAGGCTCTTCTCTGTAGGTGGACCGGACTAGTCCGCCCCTGTACCGGACTAGTCCGCCCCCTTTGTATTAATCTCGTTTTATGGAGTCATTTCAGGTCGATTAGCCTATTCACCCCCCCCTCTAGGCAACTTTCACCATATGTAGTTCTCAGCCCCTTTTGTTAGACCAGTTCCTTTTGGTGCTGAGTTCCTTACAGCCCCGGTACTGTAGTGATGCTCTTGGACATACTATCTTTCTTTTCATCTTCCGTACAGCTTCGTCTAAGACAGTGAATCTTCTAGTTGTGTCCATCTTCCATTGAAGTAGAGGTTGAACAAGATAGAAAAGAGAAATAGAACGAAACCCCAACTATATGCATCAAGGGATATGAAACTAAGCAACTACATATACTAGCCTATATGGAAGTGGCAAATGCTAAAGCATCCCACAATCCTCGTCTAAGCACACAAGCAAGCATTACATAGCAATCAGCACACCAAACAAACCACAACGCTTCCTGAGTGTTCCTATGTGCTCTAAAGTGTCCATTCTATCTAGATTGTGTCCTACAGTCAACCTGTTGCTCTGATACCAATTTGTGACACCCGGTTCCGAAAATGAACCAAGTGCGACGCATATGTGTGTCCAGGACGTTGACACACATACACGAGTGCATCACAAACGATATACAGAAAATTACCACAGCACAAATGAATAAAGAAGGTATTTTATTACAATATTCAAATAATCCTCAAATTACAACTCTAATGATCATTATTAATATTCTGAAACTAATGCAGCTGAAATATTCTAAACATAAAGCTAAGCAACTAAGCAAACTAAGCAATAGGGCAGCGCGGCTCCAAGCAGCACCACAGGCAAGTCGACGGCAGCACACAACTTAGTACTCCGTATTATCCTCAGGATACTCCCAAATAACACCTAAAACTGTTGGTGGGGGGAATAGCAAGGGTGAGCACATGTCGTACTCAGCAAGTGTGGGAAAATAATGACATGTAGCTTGAACAAGGAATGATAATAAATAATGGCTATTTGCTGAAAAGTACATTTAAAACATGTAAAAGCATACTAAGATGGCTATGTGAATTAATACCATCATAACCCAAACAATTAACATAATGTGAATCCATCATCAATTATCCATCCATATACCAGATTATTACCATCATCACCAACCATGTGCATTTATCATAACTCAAACCATATCCATAACCAAACCATTCTAATTCCCAAGATCCACTCTAATCATGGAAGTTGTCCAGGTGCTCATAACCGGGAGCACGGCTATCATGATAGTTTTTAACACTCTACAGAGGTTGAACCACTTTACCCACATGTTCGTGATTTCATCACCTTTTGGTGACTAAAAACATCTATCATGTCTTATCACAATTCTGTTGGTGTGTGGCCAAGAGATCACAAAATAGCTTTTACAAAGGGACTACTAGTATGTACGGACCCACTAAGGTTTCACCAGCAGGCTTGAATCTCCATTCTCCCACCCACGGGCCCCCTCATGTGCCATGTGGTTCCCAAGGTAGCCCTTCTCGACTCCCATTCCTTACTCCATCCAATGGTCCATACAAAAGAAGCAGCACACCTAATTATTCAACTCGCCGCACTCATACTTGGCCTTGTGGTGGCACTGTTGTCCTGGCATATTCTCGCATGAATCGGTCCTTAGATCTAAAGCAAGCAAAACTACCATATCATCCAACCCAAACAACAAACAATGCTTTCTTAGATCTTACAAGTCCCATGTTATCAATTAACCATATTCATCAATTCACATAAGTCATAAGTTCAATAATTCATAATTAAGCTATTTGATTATTTTTCCCATCCCAATTAATTAGAGCAAAGCAAAAAGGTAAAATACCCTTTTCGACTCTCTATAATGTATTCTAAGCGACAAGGATGGTTAAACAAGACTAGTAAACACATGTCTTGGGTTTCCCGTCAACTTGACACAAGCATGCAGTTTTGCAAACAAAACATTTAAAAACAAGATCAAAATGATAAGGACATTTGCCTTGCTCTTGAGATTGATTAGGGTCAAAAGCTTCAAAATTCTGATGCTAGAGGTCCTAGACAGCACCCTCTAGAGCAACATATTCTATACCGTGCAAAAGACATACAAAACAAGCATTACAATCAATAAATGCTCATATAGTACTCAATATGCCATGACATGCATGAATAATGCAATTATGTGGTAATGCATGTTATTAGGTTGACATCATTGCTTACTAACTAGTTACAATTAAGTTTTACATGTGAGAACAAGTTCCAAGTCATTTTGAATAATATTAAAGAAGTTCCAGGAATTTCAAGAACAGGAAGACGGACTAGTCCGCACAGGGACCAGACAAGTCTGCCCTGGACCAGAAAGTCGATCGGACTAGTCCACACTGGACCGTACAAGTCCACTATGGCTAGGGTTTTGGAGTATTTCCAACTAGAGCATAGTTTTAAATGAATTATGGGACCAAGATTGACGTAGGAAGATGATCTAAGGTAATTACCGTGAATTCAACAACTCAAGGGTCGAGAATTCGACGAAACTCGAGATCTTGATGTCTAGATCCAAAGAAGATGAGGAATTGGTGGAAAATTGACGATGATGTCGATGAGTTGACAAAGATCGATCTTGCTTGATCCTTCTGCTTCCACCTTCTCTTCTCTTGGCCCCGGTGAACTCCTCTTGATGGTGGCTCCCACGAACTAGGGTTAAGGGTTTCTTCAATTGTGACAAAGGGGTGAGAGGGTGGGGTGTTGGGGGTGTTTATATAGGGTTCGAGAGGTAGGGTTTGGGTGGAATTCGTGTATAAGGCGGTGGAGGCCGTGTAGGGGTCCCACATGGGCTCCACAGGGGTTGGGCACGACGTTTTTGGGCCCAATTAAGGCAAATATACAATAACATATCGTGGAGGAAAAACTGAATTAGGGTCGAGCACACCGGACAAGTCCGCTAGGGGCAAGACTAGTCAGTTGGAAGACAGAAAGTTGAACGGATAAGTCAAGTATCAAGCTAGAAAAGTTCGTTCGCACGCAAATTGAAGTTCTATTGAGTTAAACGGACAAGTCCAGACAACAACAGAAACGGTTTCAGACTAGTCCACAACAAAAAGCGGATAAGTCCGGGGGACAACATAGAGCAAAACTGGACTAGTCCATGGTCCAAACCGGACAAGTCCGCACTGCTGCAGAATTTTAAATGTTGTTTTAGTTCTAATTTATTTTAAATTTGTTCGATTTTGTTTTTCCTAATGTTAAACATGTATAAGAATGTATAAAATGCATGATGGATGAAAATAAGAGTGTCACAAGCGCGGAGTTGATTGACGCTGGGAGAGGCGAGTGTGGCAGCGCAAAGACGATCGACCCGGGGCGAGGCGAGAGTGACAGCACGGAGTCAGAGGTGAGCGGCGCAGGACGCACCCTAGCGAGACGGGGTTTTCCTGCCCATCTCGCAAGGCCGGACCGGAAAGACCCGTACTCCCCCGCAAATCAGGCTGAAATAGATCGGGCCGGGAATTTCAACGACCAAGTACGCATATGCAAAGTTTCAGCCCGTGATTGTTGGAACCAGGGAATAGACCGTGATCCCCAATTCCCCATGAAATCCTGAGCTGCCAAACGAGCTCTTAGCGATCACTCTAGTAGCATGGGAACTCTGAACGCATCGGAATGAGCATATTGTTGGCAATCATTTGCACAGCTGAGGACGCCCTGTTTTGGACAATTGGGCACCGATACGCAAAATTATGCAAAACACAATTGAACTAATTCGTCACTCTTCAGTTTCTCATATACACGATGGATTTGCCATGCACACACGAGATTGTTGTTTGCTGCATAGCGCAAACTTAGCACACCAAAATTACGGGCTGCAGACAATCCACAACGGACAAGAACCCTTTACAAATAACATAACAGCAATGGAAAGAGGGAAAGGAAAATAGAACAGCAGATCGATCGCACTCCAGACTCTGGCTTCTTACATTGGTCGCAACTTCCTTTCTTACATCAAATCGATGAGATGCAATTGACACTACGAGCAGCCAAAACATCTACTCATCGGTGATAGGAACTCTAGGAAGCTTGATGGTGGTGGCTGGGTCTTCTCGGTTTTTGAAGGCAGATGCCTGAGGAATGCCCTAACAGCACCCGTCACCCCATCTTCAGATTCCATGGCTTTAGCCAGCTCCACAGCCTTTTCTTTCACCTGAAAATACATAGGAATCACTTATGCCCTAATATACTAGTGAAAAAAAAGATATTTTATGATTATTTCACTCTTCCAACCAAGATGCTTGATCCACTATGAACTTGCAGTAACTTACCTCTGGTTCCATCATGAACTTTATAGCATCGACCAATTTCTGTAAACCAAACTGATCAACTGGAATAGGTGCAGGCCCTAGTCCTCTAGCATGCACCCGGTCACCCCAGAATGGTTGGTCACCAAAGAAAGGTACAATAGCTGTAGGGCACTGCAAATAGCAAAGACTAAGTTAAACAATCAAAATTAAGTGCACCTTACAAGAATCATCCTACAGAAAGATAACTATTTTAAGACATGGTTGACTCATCCTATTTCAAATTTGGCCATGACATAATAGACAGGAAGCTATTCAGGTTTTTCAATGAAAAACAATTTGAACCTACTCAAAACAAGTAGTGGTAGTTCGAACGAATTTTCTCCTTTTTCAATAGCAATATTGAATCTAGGATGTGTTAAACCGTTCTGGGGTAAGAAAAAACAGTATAACGTTCTTACTAGAGAGCTTACCGCTGCTTTGAGGCCAGCAGCTGTCGTTCCAGCACCACCATGATGCACCTATGTGGAGGTAAATATACGAGTAAGTGCCCGCACAAAGATGCTAAAATCCTTTAACTAACATAAGATAATTGTATAATTTGCAGACATGAAATCAATATTCCATTAAGTTACAATAATATGCTAGAACAGGATCACTAACAAGTGGCTTACCACAGCCTTGCACTGAAGAAAAAGCCAGTCGTGAGGGCAGTTGTCCAGTAGATATACAAAATCTTTTGGTTCTGCCACTACCAAAAGTTCTAGAATTGTCAGAATAAAAACAAAATATATGCCAGGCATGTAATCACTAAGAAAATAAACTTACAGGTCCCAAGGCCACCCCAGCCTTTGTTAATGATACCCCTCTGTCCAGTAACTTCGAGTGCTTTGACAATAATTTCAGTCATCTTTTGTGGCTCTTGAACTGGCTAGTATATCAGAAGAAAAGACAAGTCAATTGTGGAAAAAAGGTTAATGGGGTTATGATGGCTTTTTATCTTTGTTTGTCTTTTTGTAATTGGGTCATGTGGGTTTCATCTCTAGCCTACCCCAACTTGCTTGAAACTAAAATTTTTTCTTGTAGTTGTTGTGGGGTTATGATGGCTTTGGCTTCATAGTACCCTACGATGTCAGTAAATGATAATTGATAAGGCCAGAAGGCACAGAACCCTGAATCATCAATTATTTTTAAACCTTCAGTTGTATTCTTAGCTAACATTGTTGCCAACGCATGCCACCTAAAAGACGAAGTCAAGACTAAATCATCAAATGAGATGATAATTCATATGCAACCACCATAGTTTCAAAACAACAAATTGGAGAATGGAACAATATTTCCAAAGAAAAGGAGCATGTAAAGTACTAGAAATATGCAGGCATTCATGTATATAGCAGCAACGAACAAATTACAGAAGTTTGCCATACTAAAGGAGTAAAAAACTTGAAAAGGCAACTGTTAGACCATATTAGGGCCCATGTGAGAGTGCTTATTGGGCCTAGCCCATGCATCAGCCCTAGGGGCTACTTGTACCCTTCCATCAATCAATCTAATCCTCATTCACTCTCTAACAGCAACAACTGGCAAAGAGTGTCGAAGGTTGACTGAGTGAGCTTAACCCATTTGCCTAAAATGATCTCATTTCGGGTCAAAACAAGAAATCACCACCCACATCTTGGGACTTCTAGTCAAATAGAATTGGACACATTTCAGTTGCATTAAAATTCAATGGTTTTCATAGCAAAAAAAATCTTGCAAACGCATAAATACAACAACAACAACCAAACCTGTCCCAAGCACGTTAGGATCGGCTAAATATGAAACCCAACAATTTTATTTATTTAAGAAAAAAAGAAGTAACAAAAGGAAGATAAGAATAAGAAAATACGAGTAAGCTAAGATCCTGGCACATGAATTGCTAATTTTCATGCACTCCTATCATGAGTCGAATCTTTAGGTATATACCACTCCCTTTCTTGTTTCACCACCACATGTCAGTTCAACCTTGGTCGCCATGTACCCCTCCTAATATTTTCCCTACCATCTAGGGTTCCACTGTTAACCGGTGATTCGGGAAGTCTCCGTTTGATATGCTCAAACCATCTTAGTTGATGTTGGACTAGCTTCTCCTCAATCGGTGTCACACCTACTCTACTAGTTTCTCCTCAATCGGTGTCACACCTACTCTATCATGTATCACCTCATTCTTAATTTGGTCTCTTCTTGTGTGACTGCACATCCACCGCAGCATGCGCATCTCGACACTCATTTGTTGAACATATTGCCTTTAATTGACCAACATTCGGCCTTATATAGCATCGTATGTCTGATCACCGTCCTATAGAACTTCCCTTTAAGCTTTTGCGGGACCTTGTCACATAGGATTCCATATGCTTGCCGTCATTTCATCGCCGTCATTTCATCCACCTGACCTAGATCCTGTGGCAGACATCCTCGTCAATATCACAATTGTTTTGTAACATTGATCCTAAATATCGAAATGAGTCCCTCCTAGGTATTGTTTGTCCTTGTAAACTAACATTTCCCTCTTCGGACCTGACACCACTAAAGTCACACCTCATATACTTAGTTTTGATCCTACTAAGTTTAAACCTCTTACTCTAAGAACTACCTCCATAGCTCTAGTTTCCTTATCAATGTCATCCCTAATTTCATCTACCAGCACTACATCATCAGCAAATAGCATCACCAAGGGATATCCCCTTGTATATCCTTTGACACCTCATCCATCACTAAGGAAAAGATATCCTTAGTGTAGTCTGATTGTGATAGGAAAAGTATCGGTCTCACTATCACTTACGTGCACACTTGTCATCACATTGTCATACATATCCTTGATAAGGGTAATGTACTTTGTTAGGACTCTGTGTTTGTCTAGCGCCCACCACATGACCGAGCTGGGTATCTTGTCATGACTTTTCCAAGTCAATGAACACCATATGTAGGTCCTTCTGCTCCCTATAGCATAGACATACAAATATTTCATAGAAATAACATTCACCAGAAACAACAAAGCTTATGATGACACATATATATTTTCCAGTAATTGTGTGAAAATTGTGGGTAAGAACCTTATTTCTGCATTACAATTAGTAGGCGTTCCATAGTGCAATTATTCAGCAACATTTATTATAGTTTATCTCATTTCATTAGGTAGTTTGAGGTAAAAACCGCATTCTGAAGTGCAAGTCAAAAAGTATTGCCAGCATATCAGATCGAATGAGACAAAAAATTGTGGGAAGCAAGCATAAAGCAAGGTCAAACTGATCTTACAAGGCTGCCAAAACCAATATATACGGGTTTGTCACCAGCTTCGAGCCATTTCACAAGTGGTTCAGGGGGTACATAGTTGGACGCCAGATCAAGGAAGCAAAATCCAACAACATCAATCTTGGGGCCCCAGTCTGCACCTCAATAGATGAACATTACAATGAGACAGCCACTTTCAAGTTACTGGGATGACATCAAGAATCATAGAAGGTGAAGTAAAACAAAAAACTTCGACAATATGAGAAACCAATGATGAACGTATCATGTATGACACCAAGTTACCAAATTTTAGAATCAAGACTCTAATTTCAATATAGTGACTGGCAGCCATCAGAAAACGGGAGAAAAGAAATCGAAGATACAGACTTAGATCAGGACCAGCACATGCCGACAACAACTACAGTAAGATAATAACAAGGTTAATGCTGCAAATTTAAGCCCAAGCTATAAGACTGACCTTTTGGTTTAGGAACAAGGTGCGGACTCCAAATGTATCCATGAGGGATATCACTGCCAGAACCCTGTGAACCACTTAGGTATGTCACAGGACGCAACTTCAATTTTTTCTTCCTAAATTCATTTATCATATCCCGTATTCCAAGCCATATCATAGAGTCCACAATTTGATATGAAAGCTGCAAAACCATCATAAAGTCTTTTTATCACTGGCTATCAAGACCATCCAACTAAAGGTACAGAACTTCAAGCAGATGCTTTAGGCTACTGAGGTAATTGCTTCTCATTACAAATGCTGGATAGTGAAGCTTATAGCATTGTGCACTTCAGTATCTGACAAGATGAGCTCAGAATCTCAGGCACATCACATGCATGAAGTTGGCCCCAGTCTCGAAATAGAGACACTAAAATACTAAACAGAAATAAACAATGTTATGTGTGGCATGAAAAGCAAATGACAAAACTGCAATGCTACTGTAAGAATGCATGAATAAAGCAACTAATTCAGTCATGCCGCATACCACCTCAAAGTAAATGATGCAAAACCCAAAAGTATCCAAATATACAGTAAATCACTTAAATGACAATACAAAAGAGGCAATGCTGAGAGCTGACAGTTCCGAAAAACGATGAATGCTGCTGTTGGAACTAGTACTTTGCTTGAAACAGTTATGATGGAGAAATCTCAGATTAATTTGTTGAACAAAAGAAAAGGTGAACAGGTTAGGACCTAGGGGTGCACCCTTGCGCAAGGAACAAGTTAAGAATTACAAGACATGTCCCAATTTAAATACAAAAATGGATCTTCCAGCTGCCATTTAGCCATGCTGCTTCAATTGTATCAGACAGCGACAAATCTAAAATTAGTCTTGACAACCACTTTTAACCATGTAGTATCACCATAACACATACAGAGAAGCATATCAGATGCCTAAATATTCCCTTGTTTTATGATGCTCACTATTTTATAAGGGATCAATTTTGGTTTCAGATGTGGGGATTAACTAAGGTTTGAAATGATCATGATAATAAATTATTGAGATTTGTATTAAGTTAATCCTTCCCACAAACTTTCCATTCATTTACAAAGAATGATACCAGTTCAGAGATGAAAGGTTATCAAGAAGTGATGGTAGCAAACCCTTCACAAAAAAGTAAGCAGAAGAATGCTAACTTACTCGATATCCAGCAGGCTGCTTCACACGAGAAAGAGGATGGGGAAATTCACTAGTTGACCTGAATAAACAAAATAAGTCAGATACCCATTTGACAATATTCCTTGGCAACTTTGTGCTCAAGGAGGAAGCAGAATATCAGATACTCACGTCCATGGCATGGTAAAGAATATATGAATGGGTACTTTCAGTGCTTCCGCCACGTGTGTATGCCCTGAACAAAATTGAGGTCAACAAGACGAAAGAATTATAATTGCCAGTATGAATAAGTCCATAATTGTATAAGTTCTATATTGATGAATTGATTAGGTCTGGACCACGAAAAAACGAAGGATGGAGATAATCAAGTGGCATGTTGTTTATTTAGACTCTAAATGTGCCATCAACTGCACTAAGATTCCATTTGCATTATTTCATATATACTTGCAAGTTCATGAGATTCTGCTTCTACTATTTTGGTGTATGGAATAACCAATTGTCTTATAAGACCACGAACCAAAGAGCTACATAAATAAAAAAAATGAAAAGGAGAAAGTGATGTCAGGCCATAGTATTAAAGGAGGAACATCCAGAAGAAAGATGAAAAAGGAAACGTGCCTTTTTACAGATGCTAAGAGTGCCACTAAATTGCATGACCAGGGTTCTAAATCCCCGCCTGGACGCCTAGGCGGGCGCCTAGACGAGCGCCAGGCGGGAGCAGCGGACAGCGGCAGGGAGGGGGCAGAAGGCAACGGGGGAGGGAGGTGACGGCCGGAGAGGACGGAAGGAGGCGCCGCGCCGCAGGGGGAGGAGACGGCCGCGCCAGGCGCCGAGGCTGGCGCAACGACGGGAGGCGGCGGCGGAGGCGGTTGGGGAGCAGGGGCGTGGAAGCAAGGCCCAATAGGCCCAATAGAACATTATAACCTAGGGTTTCTTTCCCAGTCACAACTCAATCCAACGGTTCCCATTCTTTCCCAGCCGCCAGACGCCAGACGTGCCTCCGCTCCCCTTCTTCCGCGCGTGCCTGCTCTCCCCTTCTTCCGCGCCGCGCTCCTTCCTCGCCGCGCCACGCCGCACCGGCCGGCCTTCTCCCAGGGCGGCGGTCCGCCTCTCTTCTCCTCCCCGCCTCCTCTGCCGACGGCGGCTGCGCGGCGAACGGCGGCTAGGCGGGCGGCGCCGGCAGCCTAGACAACGGCGGTCAGGCGAGGCGACGGCACATGACGTCCGGGCCGGAGCGCCTCGACACCTAGGCGGCGACTAGGCGTCACCTAGGCGACGCCTTACGAAGCCTGTGCATGACCGAGAATTATCAGCATGACTGGAGCAGCGGCTAGGATTAGGGTTTTAGGTTAGTCTCTTCTATATAAAGAGGGTGGGTTAGTGGATTTCTCTTTCTGATTATCCATCCCATAATCTCAGCCATGACAAAAGATGACTGCAGACAAATCGATATCAAGATATAAATAAAACTAACTGACTGCTTTTTGCAAAATTGACTTCAAGAACAAATTGTTTTTATTTCCTTAGAATATGTCCTAGTGTTGAGTGCAATTTTAATAATTGAACTTCAACAGGAAAAGGAAAAATTAAATCATAGAGACTCTGACCGTATGCAGGTGGGTTCGCAATAATTGCATCAGCTTTGAAAGGAATGCCAGTGTCAGGATAAGGATCCTTGCATGCAGGCAGCAAAGAAAATATAATATCTTTAATCTGTTTTCTTTGAATAGCAATTTCTGATGGTCCTGAAGGTAGGAATCCCTTATTCTTCACCATGTCTGCTCAAATTATGAATATAACAAACATTTTGATCTTCAAATAATTCTGAAAAGCAGGAAGAAGACATTCAAATGAAACAGAAAAAAAAAAACATACATTCAGCAAGAATTTTGGGATCTCCACCAAGAGGGTAAAACTCAAGGCCAGCTGTTAGTACAAACTCCTCGAAGTTGGCATGCGTTGCTAGTCTCACACGATGACCATAATCCTACAACAAAGGACATAAATTACGATTCTGCTAACATGCAGCTTGAAGCGCAAAATCTAACCAGGGGGGAGGGAGGGAGGGTGACGATTTGAGTTGCAACATATTTTACCCAGGACTAACCTGTAAGCGTTTCCCTATAGCAACAAATGGCTGCACATCTCCTCTTGTACCAACAATAAGTATAACTATTTGCATAGGAGGCCTGTATGGTATATCTGTTCCATCCAATGATTCTTCAACAGCGAGTTCACAATAGCCATCCTCTGTTGCAACACCTGTTGTAGCTGGTTCCAGACCACTTGGCACATCAACCACCACCGTTCCATCATCTTTCACTGTAGCAATTCGATTTAGCATTTTGAGCTGCATAAGGCGGGACACGAGGTGGCAAAAAGATCAGGAACAAATCAAGTAGTCAGGTCCAAACACTATAATATCTAGACGTTTCAGACCATACCCACAACACAAAAACTTCACTCATAAGCTGGAAAATTGTGCACAAGACGCTGCACTTCCTGGTGTCTACCTAAATTGGCCTGAGGCTAACTCAAGACAAGTCAGACACGTGACCCTGCATGTTAGCACCAATGGCCAATTTGCACAAGGTAACATTTTAACTAGACTTGCCAGGATGCAATGAATGTTGACACATAATTACTGTTTCAGTAATAATTTCCCTTTGTGTTCCCTTCAAAGGCTTGTATGCTAACTGCAACTATGCTTGATTTTGCGACGATGAAAACAAAAAGAATTAGTTGAATATACAATTACAAGCCCCAGAATTACATGGTAGTTTTTATTCAATGGTAAGGACAGGGTAGAAATAAAGTGTGGAACCCCAGCCCGTACTATGTGTTTTACTCCACTCAGATCCAGGCCCTAGAAGTTATATATGCAACTAGCAATTCATAAAGAGCTGATTGAGATGCCCTTTGTGCAAGCGTGAAAAGAAAAGCTTCTTAGAAGAAACAGGTAAATGCAAGGGGTGAGAAATGTGCACCTTTTTCTTTATGGGAATTCTTTCATCAAATAACTGTTTAGCAGGATCATCAGATAGAATGTTTTGTCTGCGGCGCTCAGTTTTTGACTTTTCCAAATTTGAGGGGCCAGGAGGCTCATTGGTTATTTCTTCATTCTTAATTACCCCTGGCATGGTGCTTGCTCTAGGGAGACTTCTGTCATGTACTGAAAAGAAAGAGAACATGAGTCCACACTCCAGTCATGTTCGCAGAAAGAAAGATGTTGTGTTTTTTCCCATCATCACAACTCCAATAAAATAAAACAAAAATAAGAATAGGTTCTGGTATGTATAACTGATTCATTGAAGCAACATAGAAATGTGCTACTGTTTTCAATACAACCCGGTTCTAGTAAGCTCAATTGAGTTTATTATACCAAAATCCAACAACAACAACAAAGCCTTTTAGTCCCAACCAAGCTGGGGTAGGATATTTTCTCAGATCCTTGTTTATAATTTATTTTAAACTAAGCATGATAGATGGAAAGTTCAGCAATACTAAGTATGAGGTAAGATTAGAAGGAATCATGGGCTAGCATTTCCGTTCTGTTAGTACGTGTCATTCAAGGATTTCAACATATTGGGTTGACTACTTGACTGATGCCTTGCATCCCCCGATGTAGCAGTTTCAGCAGAATCTATAAACCCAAGCAAGCAGTTCGATTTCCTTCAGGGAACCGTTGTTCGGAAAGAAGAGTTCCAGCAAAGGCACCAAGCGGAACCAAAGAAGTCTAGTACTCCCCACTTAGGACAAGAATTCTAGTTCATTTTGAACTAAAATTGTTGTCGTAGTGATAAATATTTTGGGATGGAGGGACTAGGGAGTAATATTTTTTCGTGACCCCGAATAAACATGGAAAAAAAGAGCCTGCCAAGCGGGCAATGGTTCAGTCAGAGGTGGTAACATTAGGCAGGCAGGCCGCAAGGAGTTGACTTAATCCTAAGCACCGAGATCGCCACTTCTTCCTGTAACTGTTCGGAGTCTGTGGAAGGACGCGTGAAGAAGTAGACGAGAATCGCCGAGAGGAAACCGCACTGGTATAGAGGGAGAGGAGACGACAACACCCTAGGGACGCACGGCGGCGCGGAACCCCAACCCCCTGTAACAGGCAAGCAGGAGAAGCAGACGCGGGAGAGGGAGAAGAGATCACCTGCGTCGGAGGACGATGCGACCGCGGCGGAGACGTCCACGGTGGGGGCGCTGTCCCCGTTGGCGGCAGCAGCAGCAGCCTGCGGTTCTTTTTCCTCTCCTACCGCGTCGACCCCTCTGGCCGCGCCGCCGTTCTCCTCCTCCGCCGCCATCTGTACCAGGCTGCGGCGGGAAGGGAGCCTTCGCGACGGATCCGCCTCCTGCGCCCCCTTGTTCGATCGATATGCTTGCTTGCTGCGCTAGCCTCGCCTGGCGTCGAGGCGCGGGGGAAAGCAAGCAAAGCGGCGATGCGCTGGGCTCCGCTGTGTTGTTCGGCCTGCCCTGCCTGCCTGCTTCGCTGTGCTGTGCGGCCGTCTTTTTTTCTTTCCAGCCCTTGTACTTTTCCCTATTCTCAGTTTTCTCACCCAGTCAGTGCAACGGACGGGCGCGTAGGAAGCGGCAGTAACGGTGCCTGACCCGCACTACTCCTACCCTGGTCATCATGGCGACGGCAGTTGCTGCTGCAAAGCGTTTCCCACCGGCGGTTCCCTTCCCTGCGTCACGAATCGCCGGCAACGCAGTCGTGTAGAAACCCTACTGTTTCTACGACTCCGTTCCCTTCCCTGCATCATGATTTGCCTTTTCAGATTATTTGTACTTCAATTCTTCTTCTAATGTTAGTGTTTGCTTCCCGTCTCACAATATTTCGACTAACGCATAATGTAATGTGATGTAATAACAATATGGTGTATTACACCTTGTAACTCAATGGTGTTTGGAAGGACCGAGATCGCCACTTCTCGTAACTCAATGTTTGGAAGGACCGAGATCACCTTGTAACTCATAACTTTTCATACTGAGCACAGAGTCCCAAAGCCGTATTTTATGGAAGACCCACTTTGCTCTCAATGGTGTTTGGTTTGTTCAGTGTCCGCAATCACATTACAGATGACAATTAACTGATATTACCCCCCACCCTTACCACTAACCGATGCCGTCGCTTCAAAGACTCATCATAATTGCCTCCTATTTCACAATATAAAAGATTTTATATTTTAATTTAATTGGGTTGTTGGGCTTCCGAGTTGGACTGAGTCCAATTACTTAAAGACGGACGCGTCTACAACTACCGAGTCGGGTCAGTTGCGGTTCTTTCGAACCGTCTCCGCGGGACTCTATAAATAACGGGCGTAGGCGACAGGGCACATCATCTCAAGATCAGATTGTTTCCTACGTTCGCGTTTCTTGCGTCGCCATCTAGTCTACTCCATCTCGAGCGCCAGCATGCACCGACGATCGTGAGAGCAGGTCTCCGGAACCACTCGCTCTTACGATCCTGCACCAGGAGAGGGCGAATAAGATTTTTAGGAAGCACTCCGCGCAACTGCTCATGTTGGTCGTCTACCTAAGAGATCGGGTGCTGCTGTCCAACGTCGCCACTGTTCTAGGAGGAGTTCAAGGACTCGGTCTAGTGGCTAAGTACTTTGAGTAGCACTACTAAGGTCCTGAATTCGATTTCTGGTGGGAGCGAATTTCAGGCTGAATTTCACAATATTAAATGCAGGTACTCTACAGAGGAAGTTATGGGCGCAAGATCTGGAGTGCACTTACGAAAAATGTGAAGGGATGAACGTGCCGTAATATTGGCTTACAAAGTCCGGTCCACAGTCGTGTGCTTAGTCATCCAATTATCGTCGTCTTGTTCTAGACAATAGGTTGTGAGTGTCTGCATTTGTACTTGCTTGTAATAAATTGACCATAACCTCCTCGGAGGGGAAGGTTGGAACTTTACCCATCATCTAAAAAGGAGGAGTTCAAGGAAGGACTCACTGTTCGACGGACTAAGGCTTGAGCCCCCCTTGAGCCCTAGTTAATCCATCCTTGCATATCGGTGAAGCCACATAGCTAACCTAATGCATGGGCACCACGGTAGGAAGAGCAATTACCAATTTGCAGTAAACACCTCCGTCGAAGTGTTCTTCGACACTTCCCTCGAACCTGCTATGCGAGCAACCCGCGGAGCTTCTTGATCGGTAGGGCTTAGTCCTCGGGTGAGGCTGCGCGTATGAGAGATGGTGAGACGGTGGTTTTACATGGTTCGGGTCGCCGGAGCGTAATACCCTACTCTACGGTATGAGTTGTATTGCTGGAGAGTGTGCTCTCCTTGATGTGAATGCATGTCTCGAGTGTTTATCTCTGGATTCGGGGGACCTTGTAATGGTGGCAGTCCGGCCCTTTTATTGACAAGGTCGAATGCCTTACAAGTGGGGTCCGGGACCCAACAGGTGGCCCTGAGCGATCTTATTCTAAAGATCTAAGGCTTCTCACATAAGCTACCTCTGATCGCGACTTGAATACGCACTGTCTTGCCGCCTCATACGCTAGTGGCCCGTGCGTAGTCGTTGATGATGGTAGGAGATGTCTCGTCCAACTGTCGTGTCACTATAAGCTACCCACTTGGCGGAGTGGGGTAGGCCTGCGATGTGGGGACCGGAGTCCACACATCCGAGGATCTCATTGAGTGGTACCGTGCGATGTGGCACCTAACAGCACACACGAAAAGGGATACTAAAACGTACAAAGTTTTCATTTCAGAATATCAGAGTTTACAAAAGAGTGTACAACAGGGGTACACACGCAGCGGAAAAATACATACTCATAATCTCACCTAACTAAGCAGGAGAGAAGACGTCCATGCCCTAGGACGCTTCTCATTAGCAACAAGAAGAACATTCAGCAGCGGCATGGTTCACATGAGATTTATCTCGAACCTCGAGTCTCATGTACAACCTGAACAACAGAAATAAAACTAATACCTGCAAAAATCGTTAAAGCGCAAATGTGAGCATAAGGCTCAGCAAGACTAACCCGTCTCACTAGACATATGCAAGGGTGAGTACTAAGCATAGGTAAGGAATAGCATAAATAGACTCGCCTACAAGTGGATCCTTATAATCATGTTTTAAGTAGCAAATGACATTCTTCAAGCACGGCACATCATAGACTCCACAATCAAACAAGAAACGCTTTGCCGATGATATGACATGTTCAAAGCACATAATGCTATTACAGCTAAAGTATGGGGAAACTGTAAACTTTAATTTTGCTATCTCTAAGTCATACAAGGTTGCAAAGTAATTATAATTCAATACCACATATTTTTTGGCTTCTTTAGTATTTACTACATCACAACAACGACGGACAAGTGGTACTCTATTACCTCTAGGGACGGTGATTGCAATCAGGACACACCCGGACTGCACGACACGCACACCCGCGTGGGAGACACCTACGTGCTCTCCTCCCCGCGTCATACGTGGCCACCTTTCACCCAAGACCCCAATGTCGACAAACCTCTTCATCCCGAGCAAAAGGTCCCTGTCGACTGTTGGAGTCGGCAGATCCCCTGACACTACGAAAGTGTGGAAGGAGTTTGAGGTTCGGTTTGGGCGCGCGGAGACTCAAGTAGGTGAAACGCGATTGGACACGAGTGACACAGTAGTTTACGTGGTTCGGGCCGCCTGAGCGTAATACCCTACTCCACGGGTGTGTGTGTGTGTTGTATTAACTTGTGAGCTTCAGAGTATTCAAGGGTTCTCCCCTCGTGTATCGTCGGTTTGTCCTTTTATAGTACAAGGACAAACCGTTACAAGTCAGCCTGGCCCGACATGTGGCCCTGGCGGTTATTGGTATTGATACACGAGATTAATTGTTGTTAATAACCCTGTAACGGCTCCGACAGTGCCGTTGCAGGTGTTAAGATCATCCGATTAAATATCATTAACGTGGAATTAATGATAATTAATCGGGTCTTGAAGTTTGCGGCTGTCCTTTGGAGATCCGGAGCCGTTACAACGTCTCCCTGGGGTTTGAAGCGGCCAGCTCCGACGTATGGACACGTGGCAGCTCCGGAGCTTGCTCGTGGGAAGCGGGAAGCTCCGGGGCGGCCTGGCACGTGTCAGGTCCGGAGCTTCTCTCGGTCAGGGGTTACCTCCGGAGGTGCCGTTTCAGTACTTGGCCCGGAGCTTCACCCTTGCGGGTAATAGCTCTGGTCTGACAGTACACGTGGCAACCTAGGGGCTAACCATGTTGAAGAAGCGGGTCCGGTTACGTCTGACAAGTGGGCCCCCGAGGGTCTTCAATTTGAGTAGATGTCCTTCCCTTGAGATCTTTGTATCCTCAGGGGGTGTATGGTTTTTAGGGTACCGACAGTGGCCCCCTGGACCTACCTCCGGGGAAGGCCAACGGGATGAAGTCATTCCGCCGGAGGTGGGTCCACACTTGCGACTCTTGAACTGGGTCTTCAAGGGTCTTTGGAGGTGCCTTTGGTGGGACTTTACGGTTAAGTGCCGACGCGTGGCGCACCTCAGGCGGCAGATAAGATCTTTGACGTGCGGATCTCTCGCAATTGAAGGTCGTCGGTTCCCGATACGAAAACCGTATCGGTTCCGCGCGCCTTGTCAGTCCGCCGCCTTTGGGTTTCCCGCCTCGTGATGACAACTGTTCGCCTGGGTAAGAACCTCGACTTGATCGTCAGGGTGGTCCCGGGCCCTCTTGTCATCGGCTGGGTTGAATTCTTGAGTAGTATCCTTGACTCCCCTGCAGTTTCCATCCAAGCGTTGCGAGGGCTTACTTAAGAAGGAAAGCGCACCGTCGGGAGTTCTTTACGCTTTCCATCTGTTCTTGCGCTCAAACTCTCAACTCGTGTTTTGCTTCTCTTCTCTCGCCTAGCTGTGCTGCGATGGAGTTGGGTCTGCGTGAAAGTCGTTTGAAGACGGAGAGCGATCTGAAGAAGGTCCGAGCCCTCATGGGGTGGTCGTCGGACTTCTTCAACCGTTCAGTCCGCGCCGGCGGGGAGCTTCCCTTTAAAAAGGAGCACTCCGGCGAAATGGTGTACTTTTCATCGTACGCCATGGTGGGGCTGATCCCACCGTTTTCTTCCTTCTTCTTGATGCTGCTGGACTTCTAGGGTCTGCAGCTATACCACCTTGGCCCTCACTCCCTCCTCCTTGTGTCCATCTTTGTCCACTTCTGCGAGATGTGGGTGGGCATCCCTCCCTGCATCGAGCTCTTCCGCACCTTCTTCACCGTCCAAACCACCGGCCGAAGTGACGAGTACCTTGGCTTCTACTACTTTGTGAAGCGCAAGAAGTGCCCGTTCAAGTACCTCCGGTCGTTCCCTTCCGGGAAGTGGGATGACTGGAAGAAAGATTGGGTAGTCGTCCGGGTGGAGGTGCACGAGCGGTTGGAGCTGCCAGACGGTCTGCCCGGCATTGACACGTCGGTGTGGAGCGAAGTTCCGGTGCTGGCGGCAGCTTTCGACCCCATCCTGTCCAGGATCCGCCAATGTGTGGAGGGAGGACTGACTCCCCAGGCGGTGTTCTGCAACTTCCTGTCCAACAGGTGGGCACCGCTGAAGAGGAGGGAGAAGCTCGCCTGGGCCCTCAACAGCGTGATGGACGAGGACCGGGTCGAGACCGGGTTGAAGTCCAGCATGGTGGGGAAGTCCTTGGAGTTTCACCTCAAGAAATTCCAGCACGGCATCGATGTTGACGGAGAGTACTTGACTCCGCAGCCGGCTTTCCTCCCCCTGAACGTGGAAGTTGAGTTTAGCAGGGAGCTCCGGCGGAAGATGCCCGCGCTTGACGACCTTGGTGTCGTCGAGAGAAGATCGACCGCCCGGTTGGTGATTCCCGGGTTGTCGGAAGGCGGCTCCACCCCTGTCTCTCAGCCAAGAGCTGAGGTCACCGGCAAGGGCAAGGAGCTGGCGGAAGAGCCGGAGAATCGGAAGAGGAAGCTGCGACATGCTGACGGAAGGTCCGTCGGGCTTGCTACTTCCCCGCCAGTTCCCCGTCCTCAGGAAGGAAGATCCTCCGCTGCTGTAGCGTCTGTCCCCGTGGTGGGGTCTTTTCGGAGCGCTACTGTTCCAGCGGTGGGATCCTCCCGGAGTGCGGCTGTCCCCGTGATGGGTCCCTCTGGAGGTGCCAGCTCCGGACAGGCGACTCCGGTTCGAGAAGCGGTGAGGGCCTCCAGGTCTAGGAGTTCCTCCCGGTCAAGGAGAGCTCCGACCCGGGAAACGCCCGCGGCTACGGCAAGTCCTGGGAGTCCTCCCGGAGCTCCTACGCCGACCGTGGCCAGCCCGGAACGTCCGGGAAAGAGGTTCCGCGCAAGCTGGTGCGTGAGCCTCCCAAGGTAATTTTTCTTGCTTACCTCAATTAACTTTTAATTATAGCATCTGTTTGCTCAATTTCTTCATTCTCCATCTGCAGCGCTCCCAAGATGGGGAGTGAAGCTCCGCCCTCAGCCACAGTGTCTGAGGCTGCGAAGGCTTCTGCTCCAGCCGCGGTGCCGCCCCAGGCGGAGGCTGCGACAGCTCCGGCGCCGGCTATCGTGGTCATGGACCTCGACTCGTCTCCAGAAGTTCCCGTGGTAGCGTCGGACCACGGGATTGAAGATGCGCCAGCGGCACCCGCTCCGGAGGTTGAAGCTCCGGGCCCTGGTGCTGCAGAAGTAGATGCTCCGGCTGTTGAGTCGGAGGAAGTAGTGGTCCCGGCTTCAGAGCCGGAAAGTGCTGAAGCCCCGGCGGTTGAGCCGGAGGTAGCTGAAGCCCCGGCGTGCGAGCCGGAAGTTGAAGTGGTTCCGGCAATTGAGCCGGTTACTTCCGAAGCTCCGGTCGCAGAGCCGGTAGCTATTGGAGCGCCGGCTGCAGAGCCGGTGATTGTGGAGGCGCCGGCTGCAGAGCCGGTGGTCGAAGAGGCGAGGGAGCTTGAGCCTCCCTCAGAAGAAGCGTCCCGGCCGGAGCCAGTGGAGGCGACGACGTCGATGGTACCCGTGGCGGAGCCAGAGTGCCTGAGCGAAGTCGCCGACCCCCAGCCTGAGGGGGCGAATGAAGATTTGGTGACGGGACCTTCTTCGGTGGCGACTGAGGCCATCCCGGAGGAGTGCCCTAGTGCCTTGGAAGCTCGGGGTTCCGCTCTCGTAGAGTGGGACCCAATTTTTGTAAATGAAGACCCGCTGGAACCAGCGGAGGAGACCCCAGAAGGTCCGGAGCCCATCTCGCTGTCGATGTCCATCGACAACGCTTGCTCCAGTCTACGTCAAGTCCAGCTAGCTTTCTTCCACGAGAGGAGCGCCAAACCCTTAGGAGGTGGCGTAATCGACTCCAATTCGAGACCAAGCTGGCGCAGTCGAGGATTGCGGACGACAAGGAATGGATCAGGCGGGAGAAGGTCCGCCTGGAGCTCTGGGGTGAGATGTTGGACGAGAGGGAGAGCATGACTCACAACCTCGACGCCCAATCCCGGGAGTACCATGACCAAGCTAAGGCTGCTAATGATGCGGCCAACGCTCGGTTCGATCAACTCGAGGCCATCAGTACCGCACTCATCAAGCGCCGAGAGGCACTTGAGGGAAGGGAAAAGCGGCTCGAGGATGAGGAGCAAAAACTCCTGGAGCTACGGGATGACGTCTTGCGACGTGAAGAAGAGCTCGCCGAGAAGACAGCTCTAGCGGACAAGGGCCTCGAGGAGCGCGCTAAAAAATTGGAAGAGCGCTGCCTCGAGGAAGAGGAGAAGACCTGGGTGCGGGGGCAGGAACTCTACGAGTACGAGTGTGCCCTTGTCGCCCGGGAGAAGAAAATAGAGGCTAGGGAGAAAGACCTGGTCGACCGCCGGAACAAGATCCACCTCCGGGAGGAGGAGCTCGGAAGACTTGAGAAGCGGGTTGCTGCGAAGATTCAGCAAAACGCCAAAGAAGTCGAGCGTCTTTCCCGCGAGAATTCGGAGCTGGCGGCGGCCCGGAGGTCCTTGGAAGAGATGAAGGGCCTGAGGAAGACGGACTCCCTGCAAATTTGGGAGTTCCTGAGCAAGGCCGACGATGCGCTAGCGCCGATGGGTTTCAGCCCCGTGCTCCCGGATGATCCGGAGCCGGAGCCGGACCTTGCGTTGCAAGCGTTGAGCGCTGCGGGCAGCAAGCTCTCCAAGGTGGGCGACGTCATCGCGGACCAGCTGGAGGTCGAGGGGCAATCCCTGGCTAGGAACGTCACAGAGTATGTGTTGACGTGCTACACTAGCCGGAACCCTCGATTCTCTCTGGACCCGGTGCTTGAAGGCCCCGTCGAAGGAGAAGGCGAAGCTACCCGAGCCAGCGTGTCGGAGGTCGCCCAGAAGGTCGCTGAGTTCTTCCATAGGGTTTAGGACTATCTTTCTTAGCCTTTATTTGTATCTTCTCTTCTTCCTCAATTTTGTAATCCCTTGTCTCCAGATGTAATCTCCGGTCTTCTGATGAAATGAAATCCCCAATTTTTCGTGAATTTCATTTTTTGTCTTCAACATCTTTGTCTTCACTTGGCCCCCTGGTAGATGTGCACAATTTGATTGTGGACATGTACCAAAAGGATGTTGAGTTTTGTTGAAGACAAATTTGCTTCGAACTCGTATAGTTTAGGTCCGAAGTTTTCGATAGTGAAGGTCCCTTGAAGTCGTCGGAGCTTAGAAGCTCCGGCACTGTCCATTGTCGGAGCTTAGTAGCTCCGGCAATAGCCTCTACCAACACGTTGAGTGTCGATAGTTAATACTTCAAGGTGTCGGAGCTTAGTAGCTCCGGCAATGACCCTTGCCACGCCTGGCTTGCTGGCAACAGACTCTAGTGATAGAGTCTTCTCACCATCTTTAAGTTAACGCCGGTGGGAGTCGGAGCTTGGTTAACTCCGATTTTTCTCCATCAATATTGGGTTTATTTTTCCTGCACACTTAAGCCAAGAAAAACAGTAAAATTCGTTCCTTATCTATAACTTCATCGCGGCTTACGGTTCTCAAGAGAATTTCAAGTTGAACACGATTTTTAGTATAATTGGATGAATTGTCTTTTCTTTTAGATCCAATTGTCCATGGACCCACCTTACTTTGGCCTGCCGGGATGTAGGTAGAGTGGCGTACTTAGGGTGCTTGACCAGGCTAAGTCGATAGCGCACTCCGGCCCTAGAATGGCTTGGCGGCTTTCAGGCGAGTTGGCCACAGATGATATTTAAATCTAAAAAATCCGACAATTCAACTCGAATCGTACGTAAATCGGTCTAACTGGAATTTCTTAAGAATTGCACGTTTCTGTTATAGACAAGAAAGAGAAAAATAAAAATGTCGAGCCTTATGCAAAAAATGAATGCACGTGGAGTCTATTTCACATGAAGATGTCTTTCATTATAGGTCCGGGGTACAGGGGAAACAAGTACACTCTTAGGGTACGGAACCAGGCTAAGTGTGTTCGGTTTCTCGTTTAACCCAGGGTAGTTAGCTACACTTCTAGTCCGGAGACTGTATCAAGTGTTGCATGAGCTTTCCAAACCTTTCGGGAAAGGTCCGGCTGCTCTCCCGGAGGAACTACCCGACTCTGTACAATGACTCTATAACATACACTTCAAGTTACTTAAGACTCACCTCCGTGGAATTAAGTGTAGAACTTACGGAGGTGCTCGATGTTCCAAGGATTTGGGAGAGGTGTCCCATCCTCGGTAGCCAAGCGAACGCTTCCGGGACGGGATACTTTGATCACTCGGAAGGGTCCTTCCCAGCCGGGGGAGAGTTTGTTTTGCCCTTCTCTGGATAGTATTCTCCGTAGCACCAGATCGCCTTCCTCGAGTTGTCGGTTGTGTACATGCCGCTGATGATAGCGCCGTAGAGCTTGGCGGTATCGGGCATTCCGAACAGCTGCTTGGCACCTTCCCTCCTCGAGGAGGTCTAGGTCTTCACGCCGGAGCTGGTCCTGCGCGGCTTCGTCGAAGGTCCGGACTCGGAGGGAACCCAAGGTGATTTCCGGAGGAAGGATCGCTTCAGCTCCGTACACCAGGAAGAAGGGTGTTTCTCCGGTTGCCCGACTTGGAGAAGTCCTGTTAGCCCATAGAGTGGGCGGAAGCTCTTCGATCCAATTAGCTCCGTGCTTTTTCAAACGCTCATAAGTGCGCGTTTTGAGTCCTTTAAGGATCTCTGCGTTTGCTCTCTCGGCTTGTCCATTGCTGGCAGGATGAGCTACGGAAGCGTAGCAAACTTGTATGCCGAGGTCTTCGCAATATCCTTGAAATGCGGAGCTTGTGAACTGAGTCCCATTATCAGTGATGATCTTATTTGGGACTCCGAATCTGCTCACGATAGATTGTAGAAAATTGATTGCAGATTGTTTGTTGATCGTCACAACAGGAGTAGCTTCCGGCCACTTGGTGAACTTGTCGATGGCGACGTACAGGAACTTGTAACCTCCGACGGCTCTTGGGAAGGGTCCCAAGATGTCCATCCCCCACACAGCGAAAGGCCACGTAGGAGGTATCATTTGTAAGGGCTGAGCAGGTGTATGAATTTGCTTTGCATGAAATTGGCATGCTTTGCATTTCTTCACTAGCTCAGTAGCATCCTGGAGTGCTGTAGGCCAGTAGAAGCCGTGCCGAAAGGCTTTTCCGACCAGCGTGCGGGAAGACGCGTGGTTCCCACACTCACCTCCATGGATTTCTGTGAGGAGCTCGCAACCTTCTTCCCTTGTGATGCACCGCATTAGGATGCCGTTGGCACCGCGCCGGTAGAGATCCCCTTCTACCAACGTGTATCTTTTAGCCAATCTGACTACCCGGTCAGCGGATACATCATCGTCAGGAAGGATGTTGTCTTTCAAGTAGTTCCGGATCTCCGAGATCCATGCATCGGAACTGACTTGAGCATTTGAGTCTTGCGTGCTGGGTTGCTCGGAGCTTCCGGCAGCACCTACGACCCTTGATGGCTGCCATGGTAACAGGGCCATCGGGACCGTCAGCTTCGGGATGCTGATCTCGCCCCCTTCGTTCAGTTCGGCAGGCTGAACTGTGGGTTTTGACAACCTCCGGACAAAGGTTCCGTCTGGAGCCGGAGCTCCGGTTGACGTCTTGGTCGAGAGTTTGTCAGCTTCAGCGTTGTGAGCACGCTGAACATGGTGAAGGTCTAGGACTTCGAAGTCCTTCTGAAGCCTCTGGACTTCAAGGAGATAAGCAGCCAACTGGAGATTATTGCAGGAGCATTCACCCTTCACCTGTTTGATGACAAGTTGTGAATCTCCTTTGACCAGCAACTGCTTGACACCATATGATAGTGCCACCTTTAATCCATATATGAGTGCTTCGTACTCCGCCATGTTGTTGGTTGCCTTGAAGTCAAGGTGCACCATGTATTTCACCTTGTCCCCGGTTGGTGCGAGGAGAAGGATTCCAGCTCCGGCTCCCTGCTTCTGCATGGAGCCGTCGAAGTAAAGGGTCCAGTGAGGCTTAGTGAAGGCCGGAACTTGTGGTTCCGTCTTCTGCTCGCTGGGGCCCCCAGGGTTTAATGGAGAGGGAGTCCATTCTGCCACGAAATCTGCCAACGCTTGACTCTTGATTGCTTGTCTTGGAATGAATTCGAGGTCGAATTCAGCCAGTTCCGCTGCCCACTTTGCTATATTCCCAGTTGAATTGGGATTATGCAGGATCGCTCGAAGTGGATATGAGGTTACCACCGAGACCTTGTGAGCTTGGAAATAGTGTCGAAGCTTCTTTGAGGCAATAAGAACTGCGTAGAGCAGCTTATGCACCTCTAGGTATTGAGTCTTGGCATCATGTAACACTTCACTGATGAAGTATACTGGGCGTTGAATGGTCCGGACCCTCCCGGAGGGGTCCGGAGCTTCCTCTCCATTGATCCGGGCCCTGTCGGAGGGGTCCAGACTATCTTCGGGGACCTCCGGGTTCTGGGTGGAGGAACCCGGAGCTTCTTCAGGAATGACCTGGATCCTATCGGAAGGATCCGGGTCCTCTGAAGTGGCTTCTTGTGGGTTCAAGTCTGGGAGCTGGGACCCAGACCCGCTTTCAGGAACCTCCGGATCCTCCCGAAGGGATCTGGATTCCTGAGTATTGGGTAGTTCCGGTCTCTCCGCAACCAGAACCATACTGACGACTTCGTCAGCTGCTGAAATGTAAAGCAATAAAGGCTCACCAGGGTTCGGAGCTACCAAGACTGGTAGGGTGGTGAGGAACTGTTTCAGCTCCTGGAATGCCTTCTCTGCTTCTTCAGGCCATTGGAATGGTCCGGTCTTCCTTAGTAACTTGAAGAAGGGAAGTGCCCTTTCCGCCAGTCTTGAAATGAACCGGCTGAGGGCTGCTAGACATCCAGTTAATTTTTGGACGTCTTTGATGTGGGTTGGTGGCCGCATGTCTTCAATGGCTTTTATCTTCGCCGGATTAGCCTCTATGCCCCGGTGACTTACCAGGAAACCAAGAAGCTTTCCGGAACTAACCCCGAAGACGCACTTGTCTGGGTTTAGCTTCGTGCAGGTGGCCCGCAGCTTGTCGAAGACAGCCTGCAAGGTGTCCAAGAGGGACTCCTTGTTCTTGACTTTGACCACGATGTCATCAACGTACACTTCCACTATGTCTCTGATGAGTTCTTCGAAAGTTTTGTACATTGCTCGTACAAAAGTTGAAGCTGCATTCTTGAGACCAAAAGGCATGGCTGTGTAACAATACAATCCATCCACTGTGATGAATGAAGTATGTTCTTCATCTTCCCTAGACATCCGGATTTGATGATATCCTGAATATGCGTCTAGAAAACACAGTAACTCACACCCGGAGGTGGAATCCACTATCTGGTCTATTCTAGGTAGTGGGAATGGATCTTTTGGACATGCCTTATTCAGTGTGGTGTAGTCGATGCACATCCGAAGTTTCCCGCCGGCTTTAGGCACAACGACTGGGTTTGCCAGCCATTTTGGATGGTAGACTTCTCGGATGAATCCGGCTTCGAGCAACTTCTTCACTTCTTGTCGGATGAAGTTCTGTCGCTCTACAGATTGCTTCCGAGGTTTCTGGTGCACAGGCCGAGCATCGGGGTAAATCTTCAGATTGTGCTCAATCACTTCCCTGGGGATCCCAGGCATTTGTGACGGTTGCCAAGCAAACACGTCAACGTTAGCCCGGAGGAAAGTGATGAGCGTGAGTTCCTATTGGTCGTTCAAGCCACCCGATATGCGGGTAGTTTGAGTGACATAAGAACCAATTTGGACGACTTTGACGGGAATGTCGGTGTCGCCGCTTGGCTGCACATGAGGTGCAGAGGTCGAGCCTCGTTGACGAATGCTCGGAGGTTGTGGAGCTTGCTTCTGTCTGGAGTCCTCCTCTTGCGCTGTGGTGAGTGCGTGGAGTTCCTCCAGAGCAGTTACTCCGGCAGTGCGATCTCCACGGATCCGGAGAACGCCTACTGGTGTTGGCATCTTCAACACCAGGTATCCGTAATGAGCAGCTGCCATGAATTTGTACAAGGCAGGTCTACCCAAAATGGCGTTGAATGGTAAGTTGATCTGAGCGACGTCGAAGATCAACTTTTCGGTGCGATACTTCTCCCGGGTCCCGAAGGTAACAGGGAGAGTAATAGCTCCGAGTGGAGTGATGGCCCCCGGACCTACTCCGGAGAAAGGTCGAGAGGGCTGGAGGTCCGAAGGTCGGAGCTGAAGCTTAGTGAAAGCTTCGAAGCTGATGAGATTAAGCCCCGAACCTCCATCTACCAGGACATGATGGAGCTGGATGTTGTTGATGGTGGGAGATACCATCAAGGGTAGCTGGCCAGCTCCGACCATGCTTTGAGGACAGTCCGAAGCATCAAAAGTGATGGGTGTGTCCATCCACTTTCGATGTGGCTCCGGTCTAGCTGTAAGAGCTACAACAGCCATATCCCGTCGCATAGTTTTGATGACACGACGAGAGGTGATGTCCCATGATCCACCAAAGATGGTGTTCATGGTTTTTCGACGCTCGTTGTCGGAGACGTCGGAATCATCGTCGACGGAGGTGTAGACGGCTTTCAAGACCTTTTTGGGGTCCTGAAACCCTAACTCCTCTTCAGCCGGAGCTTCATCGACCTTTTGTTTTCCATCCCTCTGTCGGAAGGGAGACCCTTCCCGGCGCTTGTGGTAGCGCTCGGCAAGGTTTTGGACCTCCCGGCAGTCCTCCAGTCTGTGGCTGCTCGTTTTGTGAATGGGGCACCACATCTTGGATTTGCCACCGTCTTCAGAAGACGGTCGAGGTCGCTTCTCGGGGCGTGGCCCCCGGCCACCAGGAGTTCCAGCGGCTGCAACGTTGGATGTGCCGGCCGACGGCTTCTTCTTGCCGTTGGTCTTCTTTTTCTTCTTGCCACTCCCAGGGGTAGCGGCTTCTTCTTTGGAGGATTTTTTATGATCCTCCTGGGCTGGTTTGGAGTGCATTTCACGGCCCTCCGCAGCTCTGGCACATTTGTCAGCCAGGCTGAAGAGCTCCGTGACGCTGGTGATCTCTTTGATCGCCAGCTTCTCCAACATCTTCTTGTCTCGTACACCCTGTCTGAATGCCACAATGACAGAAGCGCTTGAGATAGAAGGGATTGTGTTACGTACCTGAGAGAATCTCTGGATGAATGACCGCAAAGATTCTCCTCCTTTTTGCACGACCGCAAAAAGGTCCAGTTCAGTGCCCGGACGGGTGTATGAACTCCCGAAATTGGCGGTGAACTGGCGGCACAGCTCCTCCCAACTGTCGATAGAGTTGGGTGGAAGGCTCATAAACCAGGACCTGGCGATCCCAGTTAAGGCCACTGGAAAGTAATTGGCCATTACGGCCTCGTTTCCTCCAGCTGCTAGGATCGCAGTGGAGTATATCTGTAGAAATTCTACGGGATTGACAGTCCCGTCGAATTTTTCCGGCAAGTGTGGCCGGAACTTCTGTGGCCATCTAACCATGCGCAGGTGCATGGCTAGGGCGGAACAGCCTCCTCCTACTCCTTACAGAGTAGAAAGGTCTTGAGCATCTCGTCTTTCTCGAGCTCGCTCGATGTGGACACGGCCATCCTGTTGGCGGTATCGGCGATCAAGCTCCGCCCGGAGGTCGTGTGTCGAAAGCCGAGATGCAGTATGGGCACGTCGTGCCCCAGAGGGCAACGACGTCACTTGCTGTGACGCAGCTCTTCTCCGGTTGTTGGAGACATGTGGACCAAGTCTTCCAGACAACGTTCGTCGCTGCGACGGGGCCCGCCCTGAAGGAGGTGGACCCTGGTTGTTGAGGCGTTCGGCCGCTGCTGTGACCAAATGCTCAACATCAGCTCTCCATTGCTCCATGGCACCTTGAGATGCATCCGGAGGTGGTGGTCGCTGGAGGAGAGCACGCGCTGCATGGAGCGCGTGTTCCGGGTTGTCATGACTTGCCGGCGCAGAATGTGACGCCGGTGCACCATCATGTCGTCCGGCATGTCTTGCCGGAGAAGATGGTGGTGGTGGGAGTGTGACTCCCGCTGGAACTGAGGCTCCTGTCGGTGGCTGCATGTTGGAGGGATTGCCTCCGACAGCCTGAGCAGCAGGTTGCCCGTTGGATGATCCTGCCGCAGAATTCACCATTCTTGAAGATCTCAGGCGCCCCTACCTGGCGCGCCAACTGTCGACTGTTGGAGTCGGCAGATCCCCTGACACTACGAAAGTGTGGAAGGAGTTTGAGGTTCGGTTTGGGCGCGCGGAGACTCAAGTAGGTGAAACGCGATTGGACACGAGTGACACAGTAGTTTACGTGGTTCGGGCCGCCTGAGCGTAATACCCTACTCCACGGGTGTGTGTGTGTGTTGTATTAACTTGTGAGCTTCAGAGTATTCAAGGGTTCTCCCCTCGTGTATCGTCGGTTTGTCCTTTTATAGTACAAGGACAAACCGTTACAAGTCAGCCTGGCCCGACATGTGGCCCTGGCGGTTATTGGTATTGATACACGAGATTAATTGTTGTTAATAACCCTGTAACGGCTCCGACAGTGCCGTTACAGGTGTTAAGATCATCCGATTAAATATCATTAACGTGGAATTAATGATAATTAATCGGGTCTTGAAGTCTGCGGCTGTCCTTTGGAGATCCGGAGCCGTTACAACGTCTCCCTGGGGTTTGAAGCGGCCAGCTCCGACGTATGGACACGTGGCAGCTCCGGAGCTTGCTCGTGGGAAGCGGGAAGCTCCGGGGCGGCCTGGCACGTGTCAGGTCCGGAGCTTCTCTCGGTCAGGGGTTACCTCCGGAGGTGCCATTTCAGTACTTGGCCCGGAGCTTCACCCTTGCGGGTAATAGCTCTGGTCTGACAGTACACGTGGCAACCTAGGGGCTAACCATGTTGAAGAAGCGGGTCCGGTTACGTCTGACAAGTGGGCCCCCGAGGGTCTTCAATTTGAGTAGATGTCCTTCCCTTGAGATCTTTGTATCCTCAGGGGGTGTATGGTTTTTAGGGTACCGACAGTCCCCTACACGGACACGTCAAAACGTTCCGCTAGGAGATTTACACCTTTCTACCTCTGCATCTCCATTCAAGGACAACCGAGGAGTCTCCACATTACAGTCTGGAGTTACATCAGTTTAATGGGCCCATATACCATTATGCAACCGGTACAGTTCAAGCTTGCCCAACGGTGCCGCATACGACATGGTCCTCAAGCGACACAGGCAGGGCTATGCGCCCGAGATTCCATCTCGTCTATTCCCCCTACCCGGTCTCGTATTCATTTCTTAAGCCATTTTTAATCTTCCACCCTCATGTGAACTGTTATTCCTATCTCGCGAGTAGATTCCAACTACTCGACTTCTATTGGATTTCCTATACATTAGCAAAACAGTTACTACAGGTCAAACTGTAACCCGTTCCAACCAACCCCTGGGACTTGTGGTCATGCAAGTGGAGTATCAATCACCTTATACGTAAGTGCACAATATCAACTGAAGACGTAAGTGAATATACTGGAAAACTTTGAAAAGCTATTAAATGCAAACCAGGGCTTGCCTTAGTTTGCGACTTGATTAAATGTCAATTGTTAAGGGTCCTTCTCTGAAGACTCCGCCAAGGACTTCAAATGGACACCCTGGCCTCCTCCTTTAAGCGACACTTCTCGTCAATATCGATCACTACACGACATGCATATATGAATGCTAGTAAATTAGAATGTAGATATAGTTCATAAGCTTCTAACTATGGTTATAGTGAGTGAGTGATCTTCTTTGGCTTTGGGATTTTTATGGTAGCTGTTAGGGACTACAAGGGATACCCTTGCAAAGAACAGGAGATGATCAAAGTAGTTTGTTGTCTCAAAAATTATGCTAAGCAATAAACTTCCCTGAATTTTAGAGAATAAAATGTAGCTTGAACATAGCTGCCAGTTGATGATCATGATAGAGGATGATGTTCTAGTTCTAGCAAAATTGGTTTCATAAATTTCTAAGCCTTGGTGAAGGATATGTTGAATTTCAAAGTTGGCAAGAATTTCTAGAATTATTTTATAACTGAATTTTTAGCTTTTCAATTAATATTCAGTTGCCAACTGAATTAGGATTAGGAGACTAAGTCAATTAAATCTCAAATTTTTTATAGGAGTTAGTATATGACTAAAGGAATGTCAGTTCAAATTTGGGACATAACAGAGCTGTAATAATTCAATGACTGAAAGAGGTAATTGAATTATACAGAGGGTTATACAGGTGCAATGGCTCCCAAACTTTTTCTGGTAATCAAGAATAGGACAATGTATTTTATGTGAATTTTGGGAATTTTTCCAGTGGAAAGTTCATCTGGAAAAATTGTATTTGTATTTGGAAAGATTGTTTTCTACATAATTTAAAAGTTTCACAAAACCTATTTGGTATTAACAGAAACTAGAGCTCAAGGGCTTTCAAACAAAAAAATTTTGAAGACTTTTGGAGCAGTCTACAGGGAGTTAGGGATTTTCTAAGTTGGAGCCAAATCTGGAATTTTTTTGAATTAATTTGAATTCAAAACAATAGCACATGGGCCCCACCAGCTGACGTGGCATGCTCTGGTCAAAGCAACACACGGGTGCACACGGTTTTTTCCCACGTAGCCACACGGAATCCCGCAGCCACATCAGATCCGCCAACCAAGGAACACTCTCACTGATGTGTGGACCCTGCCACACCTTCGTCTTCCTCGGGCCAACGGCGCGCGGGCGGCGCTCGCGGTTCCCGCGGCGGCGCGCTCCGGCGAGCCTCGCCGGATCTGAGTTTCCGGCCACCGCAGCGCCTAATCTTGGGCGCTCAACCTTAAAATCCTGCGCTGAGCACGATGGTGGGGTCGGTGAGGCTTGCCGACGGTCGAAAACAGCGGCACATCAGCGGCGGCGGCGGCTAGGGTTCCGGCCATGTCGGAACCGTCGCTCCGTGGCTAAAACTCTTCGAAAAAGGCTGGGAAAGTCTTCTGGAACCATGAGGAAGGTGATGGAAAGGTGAGATCGTCGTGCAACGGCCGGCAAAACAATCGTCGACGGCGACAGAGGCAACTTCTTAACGGCAGAGGGAAGAACTCGTGATTCTCGAGCTACGGTCTATCATTTTTTGTGATTCTAGTTCGAGAGGGTGCGCAAGGAAGTGCGGAAACTATTTGCTAGCAATTGTGGAGAGTCATTAAGTGTGGAACTTGAATTGAATGAAAAACCGAGTGAGTTCATAAGCTTCGGCCGAGAGTAAAACTTAGATAACTTGCTCGATACTCACGTAAATGAGGAACGACTTTCACCGTCGTGCAGAGCGTGTCCAGGTGCACCACTTTGATATTGGAGTCAAAGCATGGAACTACTTGCAGCAGCCTAGCACCGTGGAGCAGAGACGGCGCACGGTGACCACGATAGCGAGCTCCGGTGTAGCTTCAAAATACCGGCCAAAATATCAACGAAGGAACGAAAGGAGTGAACCAGAGGACAGAAGAGGAAGTGGGGAACAACCTTGCTGTTGAGAGCTTGGCGCGAGAGGCCTCCGGCTGGCCGGCAACGGGCGCGCGGCGCTGGCGGTCGGAATCTTGCGTGCGAGGCGAAAATGGCGCAGACCGTCGGCTCAGCGTGAGGGAAGACGACAATATCGACCGTGGAGTGATAAGGGGGAGCCAGGGGCGATATTTGTAGTGCTCAAACGGGAGCAGCTCTCTGTTGTCGCGCCGGGCATGCACGCCGTCGCGGTGGCGCGCGCAGCGCGCGCTGGATTGCGGCGCACGTGGGCTGCTGACTGGTGGGCCCCGCCAGTCAGCCTTACAGCTACTGCCACTTTAGTAATTCATTTAGAAATAGTAAATGAACTCCAAAAATCATGAAACTTCATGTCTAAGTCAGGAAAATGTGTTGAACACAAAGGTGTGTTTATATATTTATGTTCAAGTATATTTGACCAGATTTTGAATTTGAATTTAAACTTGATTCAAATTTGCTGATCGTCTCAAATAAAGTAACAAATGGACTCTAAAATTCATGAAACTTTTCAAGGAGCTTATTTGCAATTTTAGAAGACTATAGAAAAATTTATAGCCTCAGATTTGAATGTTCTTGACAGGGCATGTGTATACAGTAGCTATATGCTATTTGTTTATTTGAGTATATGAGATACTATAAATTGATTTGCCAGAGCAAACCCCATTCAAATACTCCAAATTTTTTGCAGAGATGATATTTGAATTATTTTAAGATTATTGGTGAAGTATGTTTATCATGTTAATAAAATTTAAAACTTGAGAAGAAAAAGGAATTTAATAGGTTCAAGTTTATGTACATGACCATATCTTGAACCCAATTAAATTTGAATTTAACTGACCACTGAAATTCATATTTAGAATCAAGTTGGATTTTACATGTGACGTCTTCACTGCGATGCGATTGGGGCGTAGCGCTACCTGACAGTAGGCGTGCATTGCGTCATGCGTCTGGGAAAGGCGCGTGTTTTCAATGCACGATTTAGACAAGGCGCACCGCCCCTTAACTCCCGCAACCCACTGTCTAGGGCAAGTTGCATGGTACGTGGCAGCACAGGAGCTAGCCTCTGTAGGGGAGGCCGAGCCTCGTGATGCATGCCACGTGGCAGCCCCGGAACCTGCCCATGAGGAGAGCTGGGGATCCGGGACTGCAGGACACGTGGTAGAACCGGAGCTCGCCTCCGCGGGAGGTGGCCAACCTGGTGCGTCGGACCGCGTGGCAGCACCGAAGGCCACTCCTATGGAGGAGCGGGGTCCCGTCCCGCTGTACACGAGGCCGCTTGGGAGCCCGTCTTTTTGGGGGTGCTGAACCCCGTCTTGGGGTCCAAGCAGCAGCGCCGGAACCCGTACCTAAGGTAGGTCGAGGTTCAGGCCTTCTAGACACGTTGCGCCATCGAACTTTGCCTCAATAGGGAGGCAGGATACTTAGGTGCTTTTAGCCTGTGCGCGAGGGTAACCGATATGCCAGGTACCGATAGTGGCCCCTAGGTCCACCATGTGGGGAGGTGATGAGCTCGAGGGTGGAGCCCTATCCTTACTTTCTCGCGTTGTCTTCTGATTTCATCTTGGTCAGCCGAAGCGGTGCGCGCCTCTGTCATCGTGGCCACGCGCCCCCCTCTGGTTGAGGGGTCATGACGAGGGGATCTTTGCTTGTCGCAACATCTTTATCGTGACAGTTTCCAATGTGGTTGTTGCACTTCTGCTGCTCTTGCTCCGCCTTTATGGGAACCGCCGGGTTGCCTTCTCAGGTGGGTGCCCGCTCGGGTTAGTCTTTCTGACACAGGACTTGGGCCCCGCTGTCATGGACGTTGTGGGTTGAGCAGCGGTTTTGGGCCCATGCGACCTGCGCGATGTGCTCAAACATCACCAGAGTGATTAAAAGGAAACCTTTATGGGCAAAGGTGGTTCCTTACTTACTCACACCCAACATTTGAATCTTTGTCTTCCTCCTTGAGCATCCGAGCTTCCCCCACCCGCAAGGTTCTTGACTTCTACTCCAATAGCCTCGGACTTTGTCAAAGTGTAGACTAAGACATTTCCCCCAGTACTACTAAAGCGTAGTCCATGGAGATTCGTATTCGGTTGGAGCACGCGTAAGATCAAGAGTGAGACGGTGATACAATGATTTTTACATGGTTTGGGCTGCCTGAGCGTAATACCCTACTCCACGGGGTGGTTGTTGATGAGTTTGTGTGCGTAGTATGTGTGTGAGCTTGGTTGGACTTGTCTCTATCGTGCAACGCATCCATTTTATATGCTGAGGACTGGCCGTTACATGGTTCGCCTGGCCCGACAGGTGTCCCCGGATGTATTGAACACCCTATACACGATCTACTAGCGTTACGGGTGATTAACAGTGTAATAACACATATTAATAACAATGTTAATGGTATTGACGGTCCTCTGATCATGCGTCATTAATATATCATGAATGACGTGTTAACCAAGTCTTGTAACGGCTGTTTTAATAGCCCCTTGAATATATGTGTTGTTAAAGATCCAACAGTCTTCCCGTTGCAGGCTTAAATCTAGAGGCTCAACACGTGGCAACTTTGGAGCTTCCCTCTGTAGGGAGGCAGGTCCGGAGCTGCTAAAAACGTGGCAGCAACGAAGCTTCCCTCTACTGGGGGTTAGGTCCGGGGTCACTAGACAGGTGGCATGACCGGAGCTTCCCTATGGAGGGAGTTAGGTCTGGCCCTACGATACACGTGGCAGCGCTGGAGCTACCAAACTGAGGAAGGCAGGTCCAGTGCGACGAGACACGTAGAGCCTTCTGAAGTATTCAACTCGGATAGATGGAACTCCAAAGTTTTAACACGGTAAGAATGGGTACCTGGTATCCAGGGTACCGACAGTGGCCTCTGGGCACACCTCTGGGAGAGATTTCGATACCCGAGGTAGGGCCATCATCGATTCTCTCACTGCAACCTCAAAGGTCTTTTTCTAGGTTGTTGGAGTGACGGTCTGCAGTTAAACCATCGCCACGTGGTCACTCTTGGTATGGCAGGTGAGATCCTGGCGTGCAGATCTCACGCAACTTCTGCGTGAGAAAAATGTATCGATTCCAAACGCAACTTATGCAGTCCTGTTAGGCCGCCGCCCTCGGGTTTCCAGCTTCCCATCATGACAACGGTTCACATGGTGCGACTTTTCTACTAGAGTGGACCCAGGCCCGCTTGTCATTGACAGAGTAAATTTTTGGAATGAGATTTTGATCCCGACACGGTTTCCATCCCAGTGTTGCAGAGGCTTACTTAAGAAGGAAAGCCTGCACGGTTAGAGGACTCTTTACGCCTTCATTCGAACTTGCGCTCAGAGTCTCTCCACCTTCGCATAACTCTTCCAACTTTCGCTTTGCTTTGCCGCGATGGAGTTGGGTCTTCCCCGTAGCAAGATCAAGAGTGACGAAGATTTGTCGAGGGTCCGGACGTACATGGGGTGGTCCAACACCTCCTTCAACAACTTGATCTGCTTCGGCAAGCTTCCCTTCAAGAAGGAAAGCGCCAGAGAGATCATCTACTTCTCGGCGTATGCCATGGTGGGGCTGATCCCACCTTTTTCAAGCTTCCTCCTGATGTTGCTGGACTTCTACGGGCTTCAGCTTCATCACCTCGCCCCTCACTCATTCTTGCTAGTGGCGACTTTCGTCAACTTATGCGAGATGTGGGTGAGTGTGCCGCCGAGCATCGAGCTCTTCCAGACCTTCTTCACAGTCCAAGCGCAAGAACCATCCCTTTAAGTACTTGAAGACCTTCCCCTTTGGGAAGTGGGACATCTGGAAGAAGGACTGGGTGGTCATCACGGTGGATCATCATGACAGGCTGGAGTTGTCTACAAGCCTCCCCAATGTCGACACTAATGTCTGGAATGCAACTCCAGAGTTGTCTAAAGCATACAAGCCCGTCCTGACTAGGATCCGGCAGTGCGTGGAGGATGGAGTGACCCCTCAGATGGTCTTGAGTAACTTCTTGGTTAACAGGTGGGCTCCGCTGAAGAAGAGGGAGTGGACAGCCTGAATTTCAACAACGAGATGGATCACAACCGGATCGAGATTGGTCTTCATACTAATTTGATGATAATGCTTCGAAACTCCATCTCCAGAAGCTTCATCACGGAGCCATCACCCCGGACGCCCTGACTCCGCCAATGGGCTTCCTCCCTCTAAACATGGTTCCTGAGTTCAGGAGGGAGCTCTGAAAGGGGATGCCAGAGATGGACGACCTCGGCTTGGCAGAGAAGCGCGGGACCTCCGGAATTTCAATTCCCGGAGATTCAGAAAGAAGAGCTCCCACTACTCCAAGCCAGAGGGTCGACGACGCCAACAAGGGAAAAGGCAAGGAGCCTACCGAATCTTCCAGCCGGAAGAGGAAGCTGAGACATGCTGATGGGAGCTCCATTAGATCGGCTCCATCTCCAGCTGCATCTTCCCCCTGACTAAGCAGAACTTCAGCGACCAAACCTTCTTCGGAGCCGGTGTCCATGAGGGGCGCTAGCTCTGGCAAATCGACCCCAACCCCAGTGTCGGCTAAGGGCTCCAGGTCCGGGGGTCGTTCCCAGCCGAAGGAAGTCTCAGCTTAGGTGACTCCAGCTCCTGCGGCAAGCTCCCAACCTAGGTCCGAAGTCTTTGCCTCACCAGGTCCGGTGAGCTCTAACTCCGGGCCACAAAATAAGAAGTTTTGCGGCAGCTGGAGCGGAAGCCTCCCAAGGTAAGCATTGTCTTCTCACCTTGAGTTTCTATTTTTATCTTTACCATGTTTTGAATTTATTGATCTATTGTTTCCAGGGCGTCGAAAAAGAAAAACTGAAGCTCCAGTCCCTCCTGCAGCAACTGAGGTTGTGCAGGTAGAGGCTCCTGCTTCGACCCTTGTGCCTACCCCAGTGGTGGCTGAGGACACGACAACTCCGACACCAACTGTTGTGGAAACAAGTCCAGCGACAAGGCCAGAAGTTCCCGTGGTAGAGCTGGACCACGGAGAAGAGACTCGTGAAGAAGCGCCTGTGGTCTCAGGGCTAGCGGCTGAGGCTCCAACATGAGAGCCGGAGATGGCAGAAGCTCCGGCATCTGAGCCAGAAGTAACTGAATCTTCGACAATTGAGCTGGAAGTAGCTGAAGCTCTGGCGTCTGAGCGAGAGGTGGCTGAAGCTCCGACATCTGAGAAGGAGGTGGTGGGATCCTCGAATGAAGCTACAATGCCAGCCCTGGAGGTCATTACTCCGGAGGTGTCCATGTCCAAGCCGGAGCACCCAAAACAGGTGGTTGCGGGTCCTCCTCCCACAGAGCCAACAACTGAAGATATAGCAGGGGGACCTTCCTCATCAGCTCCAAGTGTTATGGAGGTGGAGGAGCTTTCAACCATCGGTCCAGCCGACGTGGAGTTGCTAGAGTGGGAGCTCGTGCCTTGGTACCCCTCAGTCGTCTTGGAAGACCCGCTGGAGCCGGCGGAAGAGATCCACACTGGTGCGGAGCCAATTCCTTTGGTGTTGTCTATAGACAACGCCTGTTCCAGTCTCCATCAAGTCCAGCTTGCCTTCGACCATGACAGCAAGGTCCTCGAAGAAGAGCGCCACACCCTGAGGCATTGGCGCAACAGACTTTACTTCGAGACCAAGCTAACACAATCAAGGCTTGCGGATCAGCGGGAGTGGATTGACAAGGAGAAGGCCCGGCTAACACGATGGGACCGCTTGTTGAAGGACCGTGAGGCTGCCATCAAGGCTCTTGATGAGAAAACTCGAGATATTTTAGAGCATGCTATGGAGACCAATGAGGCAGCTGATAACCGCTTGGACAATGTCGACTATTGGAGTCGGCAGATCTCCTGACACTACTAAAGTGTTGAAGGAGTTTGTGGTTCGGTGTGGGCGCGCGGAGACTCAAGAAGGTGAATTGTGATTTAACACAGGAGACACAAGGATCTACGTGGTTCGGGCTGCCTGAGCGTAATACCCTACTCCACGGGTGTGTTGGTGTTGTATTAGCTTGTCACGTATGATTGCTTGTCCACGTCTGTGAACGTCTGTCACCGTCTGTGAACGTCTGTGAACGTCTGTCTCGCGTGTATTGTCGGCCTGTCCTTTTATAGTACAAGGACAGACCGTTACAAGCTAGCCTGGCCCGACATGTGGCCCCGGCGGTTACTAGTATTGATACACGATTAATTGCTGTTAATGATTCTGTAACGGGCTTCGACAGTGCCATTACTGGTGTTAAGATCGTCCGTTTAAGCGTCATTAATATGGCATTAATGACGCTTAATCGGGTCTTGAAGTCCTTGGCTCTCCTTTGAAGATCCGGAGCCGTTACAAGGTCTTCCGGAGGTTAGAGGCTGTCAGCTCCGACGTTTGGACACGTGGCAGCTCTGGAGCTTGTTGTGGGAAGCAGGTAGCTCCGGGGCTATCTGACACGTGTCAGGTCCGGAGCTTCTCTCGGTCAGGGGTTAAGTCCGGAGGTGCCATTTCGGTACTTAGCCCGGAGCTTCCCCCTTGTGGGCGGTAGCTCCGGTTTGGCAGTACACGTGGCGACCTAGGGATTAACCATGTTGGAGAAGCAGGTCCGGTCATGTATGACAAGTGGGCCTTCGAGGGTCTTCAATCCAAGTAGACGGCCTTCCCTCGAGATCTTTGTAACCTCAGGGGGTGTACGGTTTTTAGGGTACCGACAGTGGCCCCCTGGACCTACCTTCGAGGAAGGTCACTGGGGTGAAGTTGTTCCGTCGGAGGTGGGTCCATCCTTGCGACTCTTGAACTGGGTCTTCAAGGGTCTACGGAGGTGCAATTGGCAGGGTTTTACAGTTAGATCCCGCCGTGTGGCGCACCTCAGGCGGCAGATGAGATCTTTGACGTGCGGATCTCACGCAATTAAAGGTCGCCAGTTCCCAATACGAAAACCATATCGGTTCCGCGCGCCCTGTCAGGCCACCGCCTTTGGGTTTCCTGCCTCGTGATGACAACCGTTCGACTTGGTAAGAGCTTCGACGTGATCGTCGGGGTGGTCCCGGGCCCTCTTGTCATCAGCTGGGTTGAATTCTTGAGTAGTATCTTCGACTTCCCTGCAATTTCCATCCAAGCGTTGCGAGGGCTTACTTAAGAAGGAAAGCGCGCACCGTCGGGAGTTCTTTACGCCTCTCATCAGATCTTGCGCTCAAACTCCCGACTCGTACTTCGCTCCTCTTCTCTTGCCTAGCTGTGCCACGATGGAGTTGGGTCTGCGTGAGAGTCGCCTGAAGACTGACAACGATTTGAAGAAGGTCCGGGCCCTCATGGGGTGGTCCTCGGACTTCTTCAACCGCTTGGTCTGTGCCGGCGGAGAGCTCCCCTTTGAGAAGGAGCGCGCTGGCGAGATGGTGCACTTTTCTTCGTACGCCATGGTGGGGCTGATCCCACCTTTTTCTTCTTTCTTCTTGATGCTGCTAGACTTCTATGGTCTGCATCTATACCACCTTGGCCCTCACTCCATTCTCCTCGTGTCCATCTTTGTCCACTTCTGCGAGATGTGGGTGGGCATCCCCCCCTGCGTCGAGCTCTTCCGAACCTTCTTCACCGTTCACACCACCGGCCGGAGCAATGAGTACCTTGGCTTCTACTACTTCGTGAAGCGCAAGAAGTGCCCATTCAAGTACCTCCGGTCGTTCCCTTCCGGGAAGTGGGATGACTGGAAGAAAGATTGGATAGTCGTCAGGGTGGAGGAGCATGAGCGGTTGGAGCTGCCAGACGGTCTGCCCAGCATCGACACATCGATATGGAGTGAAGTTCTGGTGCTGGCGGAAGCTTTCGACCCTGCCCTGACCAGGATCCGCCAATGCGTGGAGGGAGGATTGACTCCCCAGGCGGTGTTCTGCAACTTCCTGGCCAACTGGTGGGCGCCGCTGAAGAGGAGGGAGAAGCTCGCCTGGGCCCTCAACAGCGTGATGGACGAGGACCAGGTTGAGACCGGGTTGAAGTCCAACATGGTGGGGAAGACCTTGGAGTTCCACCTCAAGAAATTCCAGCACGACATCAACGTCGACAGTGATGACTTGACTCCACCGTCAGCCTTTCTCCCCCTGAACATGGAAGTGGAGTTCAGCAGGGAGCTCCGGCGGACGATGACCGCGCTTGACGACCTTGGTGACGTCGAGAGAAGACCAACCACACGGGTGGCAATCCCCGGGGTGCCCGAAGACGGCTCAGTCCCTGCTCCACAGCCGAGGGTCGAGGTCATCGGCAAGGGCAAGGAGCTGGCGGAGGAGCCGGAGAGTCGGAAGAGGAAGCTACGACATGCCGACGGAAGGTCCGTCAGGCCCGCTACTTCCGCCTCGGTTCCTTCTCCCCAGGAGGGAAGATCTTCTGCCGCCGTGGCGACTGTCCCCGTAGTGGGGTCCTTCCGGAACGATACTGTTCCTGCAGTGGGATCCTCCCGGAGCGCGTCTGTCCCCGTGGTGGAGCCCTCCTGGGGTGCTAGCTCCGGGTGCACGACCCCGGCACCTGGGACGGTGGGAGCCTCCAGGTCCAGGGGTTCCTCCCGATTGAGAAGAGCCTCGACCCGGGAAACGCCCGTGGCTGCGACAAGTTCTGGGGGGCCTCCCAGAGCTCTTATGCTGACCATGGCCAGCCCGGAACATCCGGGAAAAAGGTTCCGCGCAAGCTGGTGCGGAAGCCTTCCAAGGTAATTTTTGATCTTTACCTTGGTTAACTTTTTAATTGTAGCGATTGTTTGTTAATTTTCTTTATCCATCCTCTGCAGCGTCCCCAAGAAGGGGAGTGAAGCTCCACCCTCGGCCACGATGTCTGAGGCCGTGGGAGCTTCTGCTCCTGTCCCAGTGCCGCCCCAAGTGGTGGCTGAGGCTGCGACAGCTCCGGCGCCGGCTGTCGTGGTCATGAACCTCGACTCGTCCCCAGAATTTCCCGTGGCAGCGCCAGACCACGGGAGTGAAGACATGCCAGCGGCACTTGTCTCAGTGGTTGAACCTCCGGGTCCTGGTGCTGCAGTAGTGGAAGCTCCGGCTGTAGAGCCGGAAGAAGTAGTAGTCCCGGCCTCGGAGCCGGAACTTGTCGAAGCCCCGGCGATTGAGCCGGAGGTGACTGAAGCTCCGGCATGCGAGTCGGAAGTCGAGGTAGTTCCGGCAGTTGAGCTGGTTACCTCCGAAGTACCGGTCGCTGAGCCGGTTATTGTTGGAGCACCGGTCACAGAGCCGGCGGTTGAAGAGGCGAGGGAGCTCGAACCTCCCTCGGAAGAGGTGTCCCAGTCAGAGTCTGTAGCAGCTCCTGTTCCGGAGGCGACGACGTTGATGGTACCTGCGGCCGAGCCGGAGTGCCCAAGCGAAGTCGCTGGCCCCCTGCCCGAGGGGGCGAATGAAGACTTGGCGGCGGGGCCTTCTTCGATGGCGACTGAGGCCATCCCAGAGGACGGCCCTAGTGCCTTGGAAGCTCAGGGTTCCACTCTCGCAGAGTGGGACCCAATTTTTGTATGTGAAGACCCGCTGGAACCAGTGGAGGAGTCCCCAGCAGGTCTGGAGCCCATCCCGCTGTCGATGTCTATCGACAACGCCTGCTCCAGTCTACGTCAGGTCCAACTAGCCTTCTTCCACGACAGCAAGGCTCTTGAAGAGGAGCGCCAAACCCTTAGGCGGTGGCGTAATCGGCTCCACTTCGAGACTAAGCTGGCGCAGTCGAGGCTAGCGGACGACAAGGAGTGGATCAAGCGGGAGAAGATCCGCCTGGAGTACTGGGGCAAGCTGCTGGATGATAGGGAGAGCATGACTCATGCCCTCGACGCTCAATCTCGGGAGATCCACGATCAGGCCAAGGCTGCCAACGACGCGACCAATGCTCGGCACGAACAGCTTGAGGCCATCAACGCCGCACTCATCAAGCGTCGAGAGGCACTCGAAGAGAGGGATAGACGGCTCGAGGACGAAGAGCAAAAATTCCTGGAGCTGCGGGATGACGTCCTGAGGAGGGAAGAGGAGCTCGCCGAGAAAGTAGCTCTGGCTGACAAGGGCCTCGAGGAGCGCACTAAGAAGTTGGAAGAGCGCTGCCTCGAGGAAGAGGAGAAGACCTGGGTGCGGGGGCAGGAACTCTACGAATACGAGTGTGCCCTTGTTGCCCGGGAGAAGAAAGTGGAGGCTAGGGAGAAGGACCTGGTCGATCATCGGAACAAGATCCACCTCCGGGAGGAGGAGCTCGGAAGACTTGAGAGGCGGGTTGCTGCAAAGATTCAGCAAAACGCCAAAGAAGTTGGAAGAGGTGAAGAGGTGACGCCTCGCCCGTGAGAATTCCGCACTAACGGCGGCCAAGAGATCCCTGGAAGAGGTGAAGAGCCTGAGGACGGCGGACTCCCTGCAGACTTGGGAGTTCCTGGGCAAGGCCAATGATGCGCTGACGCCGATGGGTTTCAGCCCCGTGCGCCCGGATGATCCGGAGCCGGAGCCGGACCTTGCGCTGCAGGCGTTGAGCGCAGCAGGTAGCAAGCTCTCCAAGGTGGGCGACGTCATAGCGGACCAACTAGAGGTCGAGGGGCAATCCCTGGCGAGAAACATCACAGAATATGTGCTGACGTGCTACACCAGCCGGAACCCTCAATTTCCTCTGGACCCGGTGCTCGAAGGCCCCGTCGAAGGAGAAGGCAAAGCTACCCGAGCCAGCGTGTCGGAGGTCGCCCAGAAGGTCGCCGAGTTCTTCCATAGGGTCTAGGACCATCTCTTTAGCTCTCACTTGTATTTTCTCTTCTTCTTCCTCAATTTTGTAATCCCTTGTCTCCAGATGTAATCTCCTGTCTCCAGATGAATGAAATCCCCAAATTTTTGCGAATTTCATTTTTTGTCTTCAACATCTTTATCTTCACTTGGCCCCCTGGTAGATGTACACAATTTGATTGTGAACATGTACCAAAAGGATATTGAGTTTTGTTGAAGACGAATTTGCTCCGAACTTGTAGAATTTAGGTCCGAAGTCTTTGATAGTGAAGGTCCCCTGAAGTTGTCGGAGCTTAGAAGCTCCGGCATTGTCCATCGCTGGAGCTTGGTAGCTCCGGCAATAGCCTCTATCAACACGTAGAGCGTCGATAGTTAGTCCTCCAAGGTGTCGGAGCTTAGTAGCTCCGGCAGTGACCTTTGCCAACACTTGGTTTGTTGGCAACAGACTTCATTTACGGGGTCTTCTCACCATCTTTTACTCAGCGTCGACGGTTGACCCCCTTGGGGGTGTCAGAATTTGGTTAGCTCCGGCTTTTCTCCATCAACGTAGAGTTTATTTTTCCTGCACACTTAAGCCAAGAAAAATATTAAAATTCGTTCCTTGTCTATAATTTCGTCGCGGCTTACGATTCTCAAGAAAATTTTAAGTTGAACGTGATTTTAAATACAACTGGATGCGTTGTCTTTTCTCTTAGATCCAATTGTCCATGGACCCGCCTTACTTCGGCCTGCTGGGGTGTAGGTAGAGTGGCGTACTTAGGGTGCTTGACCAGGCTAAGTCGATAGCGCACTCCGGCCCTAGATTGGCTTGGCGGCTTTCAGGCGAGTTGGCCATAAACGATATTTAAATCCAAAAGATCTGACAATACAACTCGAATCATATATAAATCGGTTGAACTAAAAATTTCTTAAGAATTGCACGTCTCTGTTATAGACAAGAAAGAGAAAAATAAAAATGTCGAGCCTGCACAAAATGAATGCACGTGGAGTCTATTTCACATGAAGATGTCTTTCATTATAGGTCCGGGGTACAGGGGAAACAAGTACACTCTTAGGGTACGGGACGAGGCTAAGTGTGTTTGGTTTCTCGTTTGACCCAGGGTAGTTAGCCACACTTTTAGTCCGGAGACTGTGACAAGTGCTGCATGAGCTTTGCGGACCTTTCGGGAAAGGTCCGGCTGCTCTCCCGGAGGAACTACCCGACTCTGTACAATGACTCTATAACATACATCTCAAGTTACTCAAGACTCACCTCCGTGGTATTAAGTGTAGAACTTACGGAGGTGCTCGATGTTCCAAGGATTTGGGAGAGGTGTCCCATCCTCGGTAGCCAAGCGAACGCTTCTGGGACGGGATACTTTGATCACTCAAAAGGGCCCCTCCCAGCCGGGGGAGAGTTTGTTTAACCCTTCTCTGGATAGTATTCTCCGTAGCACCAGATCGCCTTCCTCGAGCTGTCGGTTGTGTACATGCCGCTGGTGATAACGCCGTAGAGCTTGGCGATATCAGGCATTCCGAACAGCTGCTTGGCACCTTCCCTCCTCGAGGAGGTCTAGGTCTTCACGCCGGAGCTGGTCCTGCGCGTCTTCGTCGATGGTCCGGACCCGGAGCGAACCCAAGGTGATTTCCGGAGGAAGGATTGCTTCAGCTCCGTACACCAGAAAGAAGGGTGTTTCTCCGGTTGACCGGTTTGGAGAAGTCCTGTTGGCCCATAGAGTGGGCGGAAGCTCTTCGATCCAGTTGGCTCCGTGCTTTTTCAAGCGCTCATAGGTGCGCGTTTTGAGTCCTTTAAGGATTTCTGCATTTGCTCTCTCGGCTTGGCCATTGCTGGCTGGATGAGCTACGGAGGCGTAGCAAACTTGTATGCCGAGGTCTTCGCAATATCCTTGGAATGCGGAGCTTGTGAATTGAGTCCCATTATCAGTGATGATCTTGTTTGGGACTCCGAATCTGCTTACAATGGATTGCAGAAAGTTGATAGCAGATTGCTTGTTGATCGTCACAACTGGAGTTGCTTCCGGCCACTTGGTGAACTTGTCAATGGCGACGTACAGGAACTTGTAACCTCCGACGGCTCTTGGGAAGGGTCCCAAGATGTCCATCCCCCACACAGCGAAGGGCCATGTAGGAGGTATCATTTGTAAGGGCTGAGCAGGTGTATGAATTTGCTTTGCATGAAATTGGCATGCTTCGCATTTCTTCACCAGCTCAGTGGCATCCTGGAGCGCTGTAGGTCAGTAGAAGCCATGCCGAAAGGCTTTTCCGACCAGCGTGCGGGAAGATGCGTGGTTCCCACACTCGCCTCCATGGATTTCTGCGAGGAGCTCGCAACCTTCTTCCCTTGTGATGCACCGCATTAGGATGTCGTTGGCACCGTGCCGGTAGAGATCCCCTTCTACCAACGTGTATCTTTTAGCCAATCTGACTACCCGGTCAGCGGATACATCATCGTCAGGAAGGATGCTGTCTTTCAAGTAGTTCCGGATCTCCGAGATCCATGCATCGGAACTGACTTGAGCATTTGAGTCTTGCGTGCTGGGTTGCTCGGAGCTTCCGGCAGCACCTACGACCCTTGATGGCTGCCATGGTAACAGGGCCATCGGGACCATCAGCTTCGGGATGCTGATCTCGCCCCTTCGTTCAGTTCGGCAGGCTGAACTGTGGGTTTTGACAACCTCCGGACAAAGATTCCGTCAGGAGCCGGAGCTCCGGTTGACGCTTTAGTCGAGAGTTCGTCAGCTTCAGCGTTGTGGGCACGCTGAACATGGTGGAGGTCTAGGACTTCAAAGTCCTTCTGAAGCCTCTGGACTTCAAGGAGGTAAGCAGCTAGCTGGAGATTATTGCAGGAGCATTCACCCTTCACCTGCTTGATGATGAGCTGTGAATCTCCTTTGACCAGCAGTTGCTTGACACCGTATGACAGTGCCACCTTTAGTCCGTAGATGAGTGCTTCATACTCCGCCATGTTGTTGGTTGCCTTGAAGTCAAGGTGCACCATGTATTTCACCTTCTCCCCAGTTGGTGCAAGGAGAAGGATTCCAGCTCCGGCCCCCTGCTTCTGCATGGAGCCATCGAAGTAGAGGGTCCAGTGAGGCTCGGTGAAGGTTGAAGCTTGATGCTCCGTCTTCTGTTCACTGGGGCCCCCAGGGTTTTATGGAGAGGGAGTCCATTCCGCCACGAAATCTGCCAACGCTTGACTCTTGATGGCTTGCCTCGGAGTGAATTCGAGATCGAATTCAGCCAATTCCGCTGCACACTTTGCAATATTCCCAGTTGAATTGGGATTATGCAAGATCGCTCGAAGTGGATAGGAAGTCACCACCGAGACTTTATGAGCTTGGAAGTAGTGTCGAAGCTTCCTGGAGGCAATAAGAACTGCATAAAGCAGCTTATGCACCTCTAGATATCGAGTCTTGGCATCATGTAATACTTCACTGATGAAGTATACCCGGCGTTGAATGGTCCGGACCCTCCCGGAGGGGTCCGGGGTTTCCTCTTCATTGACCCGGACCCTGTCGGAGGAGTCCAGATTCTCTTCGGGGACTTCCGGGTTCTGGCTGGAGGAACCCGGAGCTTCTTCAGAAATGACCTGGACCCTCTTAGAGGAGTCTGGGTCTTCTGAAGTGACTTCTTGTGTATTTGAGTCTGGGAGCTGGGACCCAGACTCACTTTCAGGAACCTCCGGACCCTCCTGAAGGGGTCTGGATTCCTGAGTATGGGGTAGTTCCGGTCTCTCTGCAACCAGAACCATACTGACGACTTCGTCAGTAGCTGAAATGTAAAGCAACAAAGGCTCACCAGGGTTCGAAGCTACCAGAATTGGTAGGGTGGTGAGGAACTGTTTCAGCTCCTGGAATGCCTTCTCTGCTTCTTCGGACCATTGGAATGGTCCGGACTTCCTCAACAACTTGAAGAAGGGAAGTGCCCGTTCCGCCAGTCTTGATATGAACCGGCTGAGGGCCGCTAGACACCCAATTAACTTTTGGACGTCTTTGATGCGGGTTGGTGGCCGCATGTCTTCAATGGCTTTTATCTTCGCCGGATTAGCCTCTATGCCCCGGTGACTTACCAAGAAACCAAGAAGTTTTTCGGAGCTAACCCCGAAGACACACTTGTCTGGGTTTAGCTTCGTGCGGGTGGCCCGCAGCTTGTCGAAGACAGCCTGCAAGGTGTCCAAGAGGGACTCCTTGTTCTTGACCTTGACCACGATGTCATCGACGTACACTTCCACTATGTCTCTGATGAGTTCTTCAAAAGTTTTGTACATAGCTCGTACAAAAGTTGAAGCTGCATTCTTGAGACCAAATGGCATGGCTGTGTAACAATACAATCCATCTACTGTGATGAATGAAGTATGCTCTTCATCCTCCCTAGACATCCTGATTTGATGATACCCAGAATATGCGTCTAGGAAACACAGTAACTCACACCCGGAGGTGGAATCCACTATCTGATCTATTCTAGGTAGTGGGAATGGATCTTTTGGACATGCCTTATTCAGTGTGGTGTAGTCGATGCACATCCGAAGCTTCCCGCCGGCCTTGGGCACAACGACTGGGTTCGCCAGCCATTTTGGATGGAAGACTTCTCGGATGAATTCGGCTTCGAGCAACTTCTTCACTTCTTGTCAGATGAAGTTCTGCCGCTCTACGGATTGCTTCCGAGGCTTCTGATGCACAGGCCGAGCATCGGGGTAAATCTTCAGATTGTGCTCAATCACTTCCCTGGGGATCCCAGGCATTTGTGACGGTTGCCAGGCAAACACGTCAACATTAGCCCGAAGGAAAGTGATGAGCGCGAGTTCCTATTTGTCGTTCAACCCTCCCGATATACGGGTGGTTTGAGCGGCATCGGAACCAATTTGGATGACTTTGACGGGAATGTCGGTGTCGCCGCTTGGCTGCACACGGGGTGCAGAGGTTGAGCCTCGTTGACGAATGCTCGGGGGTTTCGGAGCTTGCTCCTATCTGGAGTCCTCCTCTTGCGCCGTGGTGAGTGCATGGAGCTCCTCCAGAGCAGTTACTCCGGCGGTGCGATCTCCGCGGATCCAGAGAACGCCTACTGGTGTTGGCATCTTCAACACCAGGTATCCATAATGAGCAGCTGCCATAAATTTGTATAGGGCAGGTCTACCCAAGATGGCGTTGAATGGTAAGTTGATCAGAGCGACGTCGAAGACCAACTTCTCGGTGCGATACTTCTCCCGTGTCCCGAAGGTAACGGGGAGAGTTATAGCTCCGAGTGGGGTAATGGCCCCCGGACCTACTCCGGAGAAAGGTCGAGAGGGCTGGAGATCCGAAGGTCGGAGCTGAAGCTTGGTAAAAGCTTCAAAGCTTATGAGGTTCAGCCCCGAACCTCCGTCCACCATAACATGATGGAGATGGATGTTATTGATGGTGGGAGATACCATCAAAGGTAACTGTCCAGCTCCGACCATGCTTCGAGGACAGTCTGAAGCATCAAAAGTGATGGATGTGTCCATCCACTTTCGATGTGGCTCCAGTCTAGCTGTAGGAGCTACAGCGGCCATATCCCGCCGCATAGTCTTGATGACGCGACGGGAGGTGATGTCCCATGATCCACCAAAAATGGTGTTCATGGTCTTCCGACGCTCGTTGTCAGAGACGTCAGAGTCATCGTCGACGGAGGTGTAGACGGCCTTCAGGACCTTTTTGGGATCCTGAAACCCTAACTCCTCTTCAGCCGGAGCTTCGTCGACCTTCTGTTTTCCTTCCCTCTGTCGGAAAGGGGACCCTTCTCGGCGCTTGCTGTAGCGTTCGACAAGGTTTTGGACCTCCCGACAGTCTTCCAAACCGTGGCTGCCCGTTTTGTGAATGGGACACCACACTTTTGGTTTGACACCGTCTTCGGAAGACGGTCGAGGTCGCTTCTTGGGGCGTGGCCCCCGGCCACCCGGAGTTGCAGTAGCTGCAACGTTGGATGTGCCGACCGACGGCTTCTTCTTGCCGTTGGTCTTCTTTTTCTTCTTGCCACCCCCGGAGGTAGCGGCTTCTTCTTTGGAGGATTTCTTGTGATCCTCCGAGGCTGGTTTGGAGTGCATTTCACGGCCCTCCGCAGCTCTGGCACATTTGTCTGCCAGGCTGAAGAGTTCCGTGACGCTGGTGATCTCTTTGATCGCCAGCTTCTCCAACATCTTCTTGTCCCGTACGCCCTGTCTGAATGCCACAATGACAGAAGCGCTTGAGATAGAAGGGATTGTGTTGCGTACCTGAGAGAACCTCTGAATGAAGGACCGCAAAGATTCTCCCCCTTTTTGCACGACCGCAAAAAGGTCCAGTTCAGTGCCTGGTCAGGTGTATGAACTCCCGAAGTTGGCAGTGAACTGACGGCACAGCTCCTCCCAACTGTTGATAGAGTTGGGTGGAAGGCTCATAAACCAGGACCTGGCGGTCCCAGTTAAGGCCACTGGAAAGTAATTGGCCATTACAGCCTCGTTTCCTCCAGCTGCCAAGATTGCAGTGGAGTATATCTGAAGGAATTCGGCGGGGTTGACAGTCCCGTCGAATTTTTCCGGCAGGTGTGGCCGGAACTTCTGTGGCCATCTAACCATGCGCAGGTGCATGGCTAGGGCTGAACAGCCTCCTCCTACTCCTTCCAGAGTAGAAAGGTCCTGAGCTTCCCGTCTTTCACGAGCGCGCTCGATATGGACACGGCCATCCTGTTGGCGGTATCGGCGATCAAGCTCCGCCCGGAGGTCATGAGTCAAAATCCTAGATACCGTATGGGTGCGTCGTGCCCTAGAGGGCAACGACGGCACCTGTTGTGACGCAGATCGTCTCCTGTTGTTGGAGACGTGCGGACAAAGTCTACCTGACAAAGTCCGCCGCTGCGACGGGGCTCGTCCCGCAGGAGGAGGACCCTGGTTGTTGAGGCGTTCGGCCGCTGCTGCGACCAAATGCTCCACATCGGCCCTCCACTGCTCCATTGCATCTCGAGATGCATCCGGAGGTGGTGGACGTTGGAGAAGAGCACGCGCTGCATGGAGCGCGTGTTCCGGGTTGTCATGACTTGCCGACGCAGTAAGTGACGCCGGCGCACTATCACGTTGCCCAGCACGATTTGCTGGAGAAGATGGTGGTGGTGGGAGTGTGGCTCCTGCTGGTGCTGAGGCTCCTGCTGGTGGCTGCCTGTTGGAGGGATTGCCACCAACAGCCTGAGCAGCAGGTTGGCCGTTGGATGATCCAGCCGCGGAGTTCACCATTTTCGAAAATCTCAGGCGCCCCCCCTACCTGGCGCGCCAACTGTCGACTGTTGGAGTCGGCAGATCTCCTGACACTACTAAAGTGTTGAAGGAGTTTGTGGTTCAGTGTGGGCGCGCGGAGACTCAAGAAGGTGAATTGTGATTTAACACAGGAGACACAAGGATCTACGTGGTTCGGGCCGCCTGAGCGTAATACCCTACTCCACGGGTGTGTTGGTGTTGTATTAGCTTGTCACGTATGATTGCTTGTCCACGTCTATGAACGTCTGTCACCATCTGTGAACGTCTGTCTCGCGTGTATTGTCGGCCTGTCCTTTTATAGTACAAGGACAGACCGTTACAAGCTAGCCTGGCCCGACATGTGGCCCCGGCGGTTACTAGTATTGATACACGATTAATTGCTGTTAATGATTCTGTAACGGGCTTCGATAGTGCCATTACTGGTGTTAAGATCGTCCGTTTAAGCGTCATTAATATGGCATTAATGACGCTTAATCGGGTCTTGAAGTCCTTGGCTCTCCTTTGAAGATCCGGAGCCGTTACAAGGTCTTCCGGAGGTTAGAGGCTGTCAGCTCCGACGTTTGGACATGTGGCAGCTCCGGAGCTTGCTGTGGGAAGCAGGTAGCTCCGGGGCTATCTGACACGTGTCAGGTCCGGAGCTTCTCTCGGTCAGGGGTTAAGTCCGGAGGTGCCATTTCGGTACTTGGCCCGGAGCTTCCCCCTTGTGGGCGGTAGCTCCGGTTTGGCAGTACACGTGGCGACCTAGGGATTAACCATGTTGGAGAAGCAGGTCCGGTCATGTTTGACAAGTGGGCCTCCGAGGGTCTTCAATCCAAGTAGACGGCCTTCCCTCGAGATCTTTGTAACCTCAGGGGGTGTACGGTTTTTAGGGTACCGACAGACAACCTCAACGAGTTAAAGGGTGTACTCCTCAAGCGTCGGGGAGCCCTCGATCAAAGGAAGGATAAGCTCCTAGAGAAAGAGGAAGACCTCATAAAGAGGGAGGAGGAGCTCGCCCAGACGTTGTCCCTGGGAGAGCAGAGTTTGGCTTATCGTCCAAACTGTTTGAGCAGTGGTGCGTTCAAGAGAAAGAGAGGATTTGGCAGGTTGGAAAAGACGTCTCCGAGAGAGAGACTGACGTCTCCACTAGAGAGGAGAGATTGAAGGGCAGGGAGATAGACCTGGCGAACCGTCGGAATCGCATCCACCTCCAAGAGTCAGAGCTTGCTGACCGTGAAAAGTAGCTGACCGAAAGTATCCAGCAGCATGCTAAAGAGGTCGAGACTTCGCCCGGGAAGGTTCGGAGCTTGCGACTACCAGAAGGTCGCTGGAGGAATTAAGGAGCTTGAGAGCAACTGAGTCCCAGCAAGTCTGGGACTTCCTGGGGTGAGCTAACAAAGCTCTGGTGCCACTTGGCTTCAGTACGGTACGTCCGAATGACTCGGAGCCGGAGCTGGACAACGCGCTGGTGGTGTTGGGCTCTTCCAGCAACAAACTTGATGCACTGGGTGACGTCATCATCGACCAACTGGAGACGGAGGGGAAGTCCCTGGCCAAGAACATCGCCAAATATGTGCTGACGTTTTTCATAAGCCGGGACCCCCATCAGTCTCTAGATCTGGTAGTCGAAGGACCCGTTATTGAAGAGGAGGATGCCGCCAGGGCCAGCGTTCAAGAAGCTGCCTAAAAAGTTGCCTCGTTCTTCCATAGGACCTCCAGTAGCTAGGGCTTTTTTCTTCTGCCTTCACTTGTAATTCTTCAATTTTGAATCAATGAAATCCAATATTTTGAATGAATGAATGAATTCCATTTTCCCATTTTCTATATGTCTTCAATGCATTGCCCTTTATATTGTTGGCCCCTTGGTAGATGTGCACAATTTGATTGCGGACATGTGAAAGCATCTAGGCCCCATGAGGTACGGTTTCGGTGATTAATGACAACCATTCGATATTACTAATGAATTTGTGAATGCAAGGTCTCAATAGCACTCAATCAAATAAAATCAAAATTACATTGGAGACCCATCTGAAATCAACAAATGAGATCAAAACGAATCATGTGAAGAACAAGAAGTGAAAGCTCTAACTTGACATCAATCAATGCTTGAAGACAATCAGAACAACACTTCGAACAAATGTCAAAGAGGTCACAAGTTCAAAATTCCAAAAAGAACAACTCAAAACAACTTGAAGTCAACAAGTTGAACACACCGGATCATCCGATGTACTTGGAGTTGACTGCATCGGTCAAATTGGTTCAACTGAAGAAGAAGACCTCAGACAAATACACTCACCGGATCATCCGATGTAAGTGGCTTAGTGCATCGGTCCATCATCACAGATTGCAACACCATTGGACCAAGTGAAGCACCGGATCATCCGATGTGCAGGTTTGTACACATCGGTCGATCACTCCAGGAAGCTTCAAGATCAAGCAGAATTCTGGAGGAAGAGCCACCGGATCATCCGATGAGAAGACAGTTCAACATCGGTCTAACAACGGTCATATCTGACATAGTGACATCAGCTAATTTGGCTTTGACCGATGATAACTGAAGGGGAGACATCGGATCATCCGGTGTTCGCAGACAAGTGATGTCAGCCTACTTTTCCAACGGCTATCTCGTGGAGGCTGGCTATTTATACCCCTTCAACCTGTCAAATCGACAAGACTTGAAGCCCAGACATACTCTACACATCCTAGAGCATTCAAGCAAGAGAGCTACCACTTTCACATCATTTACTCATCATTTGTACACCAAGAGATAGGCTAGAACTAGCTAGAGATAGTGCTTGGGTGCCTCCACTCTAGGTGATTGGAGTCTCTAGCGTAGTGAGAGCCACAAGGGAGTGTCCCTTGGTGTGTGTAACTTCCGGAGCTTGCCAAGTGGATTGTGGAAGCCCGGAGGATCCCAAAAGTGTACAAGGCTTGAGCTCCACCTTGCCAAGGTTGGCGAACGGAGAAGAATAGTGAAGAAGCCCCTAGTCTCGGTGACTTGGGAGTGGCAAAACCCTTCGGTGGGTGTCACAACGTGGACGTAGGAAGATCCTTGTGATCTTACCGAACCACGGGATAAACTCCGTGTCCTTTGAGCGTTTGCATCCCTCTCCCTTTTTACTCTTATGCAATCTTCATTCCGCAACTTTAAATTATATTGATTGCATAGTTTAATTGCATAGGGAATTGGGCTTTAAGTTGTTAAGTGCTTAATTGTCTTAAAATTTGAAAGAAAGCCCAATTCACCCCCCCTCTTGGGCGTTTCGATCCTTACAATTGGTATCAGAGCCTTGTTGCTCATTGGATCATTCTAGCTTCACCGCTAGAGAGCTTAAATGGCCAAGAATGGGGGTTCGGTTCCTATCTTCGAGGGCAAGAATTTTGCCTATTGGAAAGCACGCATGCGTGCCTACCTAGAGGCTATTGCTCCCGAAGTGTGGGAAGCGACCCATGCGGGATTTGGAGATAATGCCTATATTGGTGATCAAATTAAATGGGATGCTAGAGCTAGAAATGCCATTTATGAATGCATTAGTCAAGATGTATTTGCAAGAATAGCTAGTAAAGAAAAAGCTTGTGATATTTGGGCATGTCTAATTGAAATTCATGAGGGCTCATCTCGTGTTAAAGAACTTAAATATCACTTGCTTAAATCTAAATATGATGAGTTTAAAATGTTTCCTCATGAAAATGTAAATGAAATGTTTTCTCGCTTAAATGTTCTCATTGAGGAAATAAATGCTCTTGATGTTGCTTCTCTTGGTAAGGGACTTATCAACCGAAAGATCCTCATGCTCCTTCCCAAGCCAAAGTATAACATCATCAACTCAATGCTCCAAAAGGAATCACTTGATCACATTGAAGTCTCGGAGCTAATTGGAGAAATACACGCTCATGAGATGAGTGTACTTGGGATGATGGAGAGTTCATCCTCTACAAGGACAATTGCTCTCAAGGCTTTCAAGAAAACGAAGAAAATGATCAAGCCTAGTTCAAGCAAAGAAGAGCAAACATCAAGTGAAGATGATGATGATGATGAGCTTGCATCAATGATGAGAAAATTCTCCCGCTTGAACTCCAAGATTGCCAAGAAGGGATACACTTTTGATCCCAACAAGAGAGCCTTCCTCCCCAAGAAAGAAAGTAGCAAGACTTGCTATAATTGTGGTGAACAAGGCCATATCTCCTACGATTGTCCAAAACCGGACAAGAGAAGGGAGAACCACAAGAGCAAGCATCACAAGCTTGAAGATAGCGAGGATGAAGAAGAAGAGGTCAAGCCCAAGGCAAGAACGTTTGGAAAGAAGAAATTTGACAAAGGCAAAAAGTCAAAATTCTTTCCAAAGAAAAGACAAGGACCTCAAAAAGTGTTCATGTGTGAGGGGAATGAATGGATCACCGACGAAGAGTCAAGTGAAGAAGAGAGTGAAGAAGAAGAAGAAAACTTGGCCGGACTTGCCATTACCAACAAAGATGATTCACCTCTTCCTCCACCTCCTATGTGCCTCATGGCAAAAGGTAACTTTGAGGTATGTGACGACTCTAGTGATGATGAACTTTCCCCCGATGAACTAACTTCATTGATAAATGAATATCACACCATCATTAAAAGGGAAAAGAACAAAGTCAAGGCGCTAGAACAAGCTCATGCTAAACTTGAAAATGCTAATCTTGATTTGCTTGGCAAATATGAAAGCATACTTAAAGAGCATGACACGCTCAAAACCTATGTCAAGCAAATTGAAGAAGATAAGGCTAAAATTGAGCTAGACAATCATAAGCTTGGCTTAGTTCATCAAACACTCTCGGATAAGCACAATGAGTTAGTTCAAGAGCATCATGCACTTAATCTCTCTTATGAAGCCATTGAACTACAATTAAAAAATAAGGAGAAAGAAACTATTGATGGCAAGGTACCCATTATTTCAAATGCTACTAATGCTTTCCATGAGTCTTTGCCCATGAAAGAAAATGCTAGGGAGAAGGAGTTGATGGAGGAGATTGAAAGTCTCCGCACAAGCTTAGCAAGACTATCTAAGGGAGAAGACAAACATAAAGAAATCCTCTTCCATCAAGCAAAGGGCTTCAACAAGAAAGGACTTGGATCCTTCCCGGTGCCCAACAAAGGAAAGGTGCCCTCACCGGAGCTCAAAACAAGCTTCATCAAGGAAGTTGGTTCCTATTGCCAACATTGCAAGGTCACCGGTCACCATACAAGGGAGTGCCCTCTACCTAACCGACCTTCTCCAAAATTGCCGACTAACTATACATCTACCTTTGAGAATCACTATTATTTGTTGAGCAAAGTAGGTGCTAAGGTGAAGGCAAAGTTCATTGGCATGAACATAAAGGGGATGAAAGGGAAGCTCCCCAAGCAACTTTGGGTCCCAAAAGCACTTGTATCACATATACAAGGACCAAAGCTAGCTTGGGTGCCTAAAGTCAAGAACACGTGACCGTCCACGAGGTGACTTCAAGAGGGGACCTCCACCATCAAAGAAAATCTACCAAGAACCTCTTGAAGAAAGTTGAGAATGGGAGCCCAACGCGGATATGGACGGTAACCCTATTGTCAAATCAAATTACCATTCCATAAATAGTCTATTGATGTATCTTTCCGCATCTAGGCCCCATATCATGTTAAATGAATGCTTGTATGATTATGTGACTCTCCTTTGTGACAATACAAGTGCGGTTAGATTTGCTAAAAACCCCATTCCCGCACTTGACGAGAAAACCTTTTCTAAACTTGGAAATGAATTAAATGTGCTAGATGCATCTAACGTCATGTAAGTTGCCATGTTCATGTAAGGAAGCATATCATATAGGTCTTGTCTAACTCCCAAAGGATAGGGGCAAGCTAGAAGTAGTTTTCCCTGAGGAAGCCTTTGGAAGGTTCAAACTTGGCAAGATAGATTTATTTTATGCCTTGCATGATCCCTGCCATATAAACTTGCACTCATTTAATGTCTTGCACTATAATTTGTTTGGCATTGCATTCGGTAGAATTGTCACAAAGGGGAACCCACATCATGAGAAGGAGACTTGTTTGAAATGCAATATCTCAACTCATATGATGTGGAAAGAGCAAAATTCTAAAGGAACACGCTTTAATGAGATAGAAGTTCTCATACTCTACCTCACAAAGCATGGGCCTTACATTTTATTTGGATATTTTTCCTCTATTTTTCTCGGTGTTCCATTTGCATTAAGGCCTAGCCAAGCTATTGGCATATTAGCTTTTTGAGGGGTAAGGGGTTGCCCAAAAAGTCCTAAGACATGTGTTTTCTTCTCAATTGTTTGTTCGGTCAAAGGACATATATGGGATGTTTTAGTTCTGTTGTCATCGGATTATCCGATGCCTTTGTCTAACCCTCATCGGTCCAATAGGTGTTCAATCCTCAAAGCCCAACTCTGTCAGAACCTCAAATGATCCGACGCGTTCATCCTGGAAAACATCGGTCCATCCGATGTTCACTCTTCTGGAGCTGTGATCTATTCAACCGATGTCAACCTCCCTCTAACGTCGGATCATCCGGTGTCAATATCACTCGATTGAACACCCTTACTGTGATAATCGACCGATGTTCAAAACCCTAAACGTCGGTCCATCCGATGTCAACAGCATTCCCTGAATATCCTTTCTGTGGCAATTGACCGATGCTCAATTCTCATATCATCGGTCCATCCGGTGTTTAAAAAACGGCTAGGGTTTGGGTCCCACTATTTAAACGCCCGCGCCGCCGCCACCTTCTCTCTCCCCGACCCCTCGCGCCCCCGTGCTCGCGTCGCCGCCTCTCCCTCGCCTGCAGCGCCGCCGCCGCCCTCTGCTCGCGCCGCCGCCGCCGGCGACCCCCTGCGCCATCTCCACCGGCAGCCGCCGCCGCCGCCGCCCTAGGCGCCCCCGCCTCCGTGCTCCTCCCGCGCACCGCGCCATCTCCGCCGGCAGCCGCCACCGCCGCCACCCTAGGCGTCGCCGCCGCACCTCTCCACCGCATCCAAGCATCGCCACCGTCCCTCCCTCCGTCGAAGCACCTCCACCAAACGTCGTCATCTCCGGTCACCTCCTCGCTAGGGTTTCTCGACCCGGTTGATCATCGTCGCTAAGGTGAGCCCCGTGCCATGCGACATATCTCATTTGCTTCTCTCGTCGTTCTTTCGTCATCGTCGCCTAACCCTAGCTCTCCGTCGACTAGATGGGTCGCGACAGGAAGAACAAAGGAAAGGCCATTGTGGAGCCCGCTGCGAAGAAGAAGAAGCTATCCAAGGACGAGAAGAAGGCCTTGATGGCCGCTCGCGCCGCCGAGGAGCGTGAGCGCGGCCGTGGGGGTTCCTTGAGGATCCGCGAGGCCCGACCGAGGCCGCCTCCCGTGGTCGACGACTCCGACGTCGAAGAGGAGCCGGTCGCGCCCCTCGTCCGCCGGCGCTCAGCCCGGACACGTGGGGGTCACGCCGAGGCTCCTCCTCGTCCAAGACCGACGGCTGCCGACCGTCGTGAGGACAGGGAGGCTGAGAGGGACATCCATGAGGAGGACACGGCCGTCCTGGTCCGTGAAGGAGTCCGTCTTGTGGATTACAGAAAGATGAAGGCGAAGCAACTACGGAAGCTCAGATGGAGTGTACTGCTTGAGGAATGGTACCCACAGCCCCGAGAGCTTCTTGTGGATAGTCGGTTCTGGACGGTCACGCAGGCGTCTCTCTACGAGACTTACAGACGCCGTGGCCACAAGCTCTTTCAGCACAACCACTTGGACTGGAGGCAGCTTGCAGTGGCCGCGGAGACTGATGTCCGCCCCTTCTTTGAGAGATACAGAGGGTTGGTGGATCTACTGGACTATGAGAGGAGTGCCTATGTGGAAGAATGGGTCCGTGTCTTCTACGCGACCCTGTACATCTCGGAAGGCAGGCGGTCCATTGCTTTCATGTTCAATGGCCAGTACTACCACCTCACGAGGCAGACCTTGGGGCACATTCTTGGTTTGGAGCTGCACGACACCAGCATACATGAGAAGGTCTATGGGCAGGCAGATCCCCCGAGGAGGCCACTTACTGGAGGGGTAGCTCCACAGCTAGACGAGATCCGCTCCCTGTTTGGCTCCTCCTTCTCTCCGGACCAGCCGAGAGTCCCAGCCCTCCTGACTCCAGCTGCGCGCATTGTGCACCTCGCCTTGCGCCGCACGCTCCTGCCGAGGTCAGGGTACTTGGAGGGGTTCACGAGTCTCCAGCAGACCCTCCTGTTCTACATAATGAACGGGATGGATTTCGATATCATAGACATACTTCTCTGCGAGATGGAGGACGTAATCACTGATGGGGTTGGGATGATGAGACAGATGGTCTATGGGCACTGGATCAGTTTTATTTGCTCTATGGTAGTGCCAGAGGGGCACTCAGCACAGGCCCGGCTTGCAGACGAGAGCGTGACCCGCTTCGGTCACTACCGTGCGTCCGCTCCTGGAGACCGCCGTCTTGGCCGTCCAGTTGAGCGCCAGGTCCGGGCCCGCTTGACTGAGGAAGACTGGTCCGACCTAGAGCGGGAGGACGAGAGACTTGCTGAGGCTGAGGCTCAGGGGGAGGACCTGCAGCATATCTGGTCTGAGAGCGACACCGACGACAGTGTCGAGGAGTACTTCCCTCCCCCTCCACCTTCACCGAGGCCGCACGACGCCGAGGCAGGAGGATCAGCTGCTCCGCCACCGACACCACCTCCTGTGTCCGAGGCGCAGGTGACGCAGCCGTCTGAGCTGACGTCGCTTCTCCAGCAGATGATCGAGCAGCAGCGCCAGGACAGGCTCGCTGCTGAGCAGGCCAGGGCAGAGCAGGCTGCTCACTTGGCACAGCTGCAGAGGCAGCAGCAGGAGCTCCAGCTTGAGATCGCCCGTCAGAGGCGAGAGGATACGGACAGGTTCACCAACCTGGTAGATCAGATGCACCGCCGTACCCTCGACCAGCAGCAGCAGACCCAGCAGGCCATGATGGGGATCCTAGGGTTGATCACCAACCTATACACTCAGACCGGGATCGCCCTTCCTTCACAGCAGCCTGGACTGGGGCTGGCTCCAGGTGTCGCTCAGGTGCCTACTACTCCTATCCCTTCGATCAGTATGTCACCTCTTCTGGCACCTAGCGCACCGATTCACTCACCACTGCCGGCGACGACCTTGTTCCAGCAGACACCGGCGTCCGTGGTGAGCGCTCCACTTCCTCCAGCTCCTCCAGCACCTTCGGTCCCTGCTTCCTCTCCTCCAGCACCGGCAGCGGACCCTCCAGTTTCCACCGCTCCGGCAGCCCCTTCGACCGGCGACTCCAGCTCCGACGACTGCGACGGTGCCCAGTTCGTCCTCGCGCCTAGCTCTCAGGGTCAGTAGGCGTTCTGATCCCTTTTTGGTGTCTTGATGCCAAAGGGGGAGAAGGTGTAGGAGAGTCAGGGGGAGTAGTAGTTTCAGGGGGAGTGTGAGTGCGTGGTTGCGTGGTTATCCTTTGTATCTTTGTTTTCATGCTTTGTATTCATACTCTTTTGTAATTTTAATTAAGCACTCTTTCACTTGTCTCATTTGCTTATGATTTTAATCGATTGAGTTTTTTTCGCCCACAAATCTTTTATGCGCTTTACAAGCTTAATGTATTCATTGCATATATTCTTGAGTATTTTCATCAAATTCATTATCATTGCGCTTTTAAATATTGTGTTGTCATCAATCACCAAAAAGGGGGAGATTGAAAGCATCTAGGCCCCATGAGGTACGGTTTCGGTGATTAATGACAACCATTCGATATTACTAATGAATTTGTGAATGCAAGGTCTCAATAGCACTCAATCAAATAAAATCAAAATTACATTGGAGACCCATCTGAAATCAACAAATGAGATCAAAACGAATCATGTGAAGAACAAGAAGTGAAAGCTCTAACTTGACATCAATCAATGCTTGAAGACAATCAGAACAACACTTCGAACAAATGTCAAAGAGGTCACAAGTTCAAAATTCCAAAAAGAACAACTCAAAACAACTTGAAGTCAACAAGTTGAACACACCGGATCATCCGATGTACTTGGAGTTGACTGCATCGGTCAAATTGGTTCAACTGAAGAAGAAGACCTCAGACAAATACACTCACCGGATCATCCGATGTAAGTGGCTTAGTGCATCGGTCCATCATCACAGATTGCAACACCATTGGACCAAGTGAAGCACCGGATCATCCGATGTGCAGGTTTGTACACATCGGTCGATCACTCCAGGAAGCTTCAAGATCAAGCAGAATTCTGGAGGAAGAGCCACCGGATCATCCGATGAGAAGACAGTTCAACATCGGTCTAACAACGGTCATATCTGACATAGTGACATCAGCTAATTTGGCTTTGACCGATGATAACTGAAGGGGAGACATCGGATCATCCGGTGTTCGCAGACAAGTGATGTCAGCCTACTTTTCCAACGGCTATCTCGTGGAGGCTGGCTATTTATACCCCTTCAACCTGTCAAATCGACAAGACTTGAAGCCCAGACATACTCTACACATCCTAGAGCATTCAAGCAAGAGAGCTACCACTTTCACATCATTTACTCATCATTTGTACACCAAGAGATAGGCTAGAACTAGCTAGAGATAGTGCTTGGGTGCCTCCACTCTAGGTGATTGGAGTCTCTAGCGTAGTGAGAGCCACAAGGGAGTGTCCCTTGGTGTGTGTAACTTCCGGAGCTTGCCAAGTGGATTGTGGAAGCCCGGAGGATCCCAAAAGTGTACAAGGCTTGAGCTCCACCTTGCCAAGGTTGGCGAACGGAGAAGAATAGTGAAGAAGCCCCTAGTCTCGGTGACTTGGGAGTGGCAAAACCCTTCGGTGGGTGTCACAACGTGGACGTAGGAAGATCCTTGTGATCTTACCGAACCACGGGATAAACTCCGTGTCCTTTGAGCGTTTGCATCCCTCTCCCTTTTTACTCTTATGCAATCTTCATTCCGCAACTTTAAATTATATTGATTGCATAGTTTAATTGCATAGGGAATTGGGCTTTAAGTTGTTAAGTGCTTAATTGTCTTAAAATTTGAAAGAAAGCCCAATTCACCCCCCCTCTTGGGCGTTTCGATCCTTACAACATGTACCAATAAGGGTTTGACAATGACTTGACGACTTGATAACTCCGAATTTGTAGTTAGGACGTTATCTCTTAGGTCCGAAGTTTACTTCCGACACCTTCGAAGGCCCTTTGTGGCATCGACGGCGGGCCTCTTGGGGGTTGTCGGAGCTTCTTACCTTCGACAGCGCCTATTGTCAACGTATAGAATGTTGACGGCGGGCCCCTAGGAGTTGTCAGAGCTTCTTAGCTTCGACGGTGCCCACTGTCAACATATAGAACATTGATGGCGGGCCCCATGAGGGTTGTCGGAGCTTCCTAGCTTTGACGATGCTCGCTGTTAACTTGTAGAACGTCGACGGCGGCCCCCTGGGGGTTGTCGGAGCTTCTTAGCTTCGGCGGCGCCCACTATTAACATATAGAATGTCAACGGCGGGCCCCCTGGGAGTTGTCGGAGCTTCTTAGCTTCGACGACGCCCACTGTCAACATATAGAACGTCGACAGCGGGCCCCCTGGGAGTTGTCGGAGCTTCTTAGCTTCGACGGCGCCCACTATAAACGTATAGAACGTCGACAGCGGGCCCCCTGGGGGTTGTCGGAGCTTCTTAGCTTCGACGACACCCAATCTCAACATATAGAACATCGACTGCGGGCCTATGGGGGTTGTCGGAGTTTTTTAGCTTCGACGGCGCTGAATGTGGCCTAGAGGGGGGGGGGTGGGGTAAATAGGCCTTTTTGAATTTTGTCGGAACGTGCAACACTTAACAACAAGATCAAATCTCGAGATATCAGACTAGTCTGGTCAAGTGCGGACTAGTCCGGTGTGTACTACTAGGTTAATCAAATTTGATCGATTAACTTGATCCTAGGATGTAAGCAGCGAAATTATACTTGTAATTTAAGTGTTGCACAACTATGAACTAGGGTGTATAATTTAATCTTAAACTCAATGTTTCAACGTAAAGTGAGCATGATTGATCGAAACCCTAGATATATATATGAAATGTAAGAACAATGAGCACAAACGAAGAATACAAAGATTTTATCCTGTGGTTCGGTTCCCATAGAGGCAACCTACATCCACGTTGAGGAGTCCACAAAAGGACCGAGTCTTCTCCAACCCTACCCTCGTCGGATTGCCACGGAGGCCGATCCTCTTCACTTATCACAAAGGGCAAATAACTGAATTCAAGGGGCCTTCTCACACGTTGAGGGCTCCCCAAGATTACAAAAAGAACTCCACCAAGAACACTCGAAAGATCACAATGAAAACCACAAGAGTCTGTTAGGGAAACAAACCAAGAGCTCAATGAGTGATGAACCGTGTCTCTCCAATGATCCAAAGTGTATCCTCAAAGGATCGATCTTTGTTGCATTTGATTTTGTGGAGAGATGTGTTTTTGAGGCTCTTGGGAGGTGTGACGGCGCAGGGGGTCGAGATTTTTGTGAAAGGTGGGCCGTGTACACCTATTTATATGGGGTTCCCAAAAGTTACCGTTAGGGTTTAGGAATATCGGACTAGTCCGTGGTGGACACCGGACTAGTCCGTTGAGCTATGTGTAGCAAACCCTAGGTGTCCCGAAATATCGGACTAGTCCGATAGAGAGCGGACTTGTCCGATTTCGTTTCTAGAAATCTTCGGACTAGTCCGATGGATATCGGACTTGTCCGAAAAAGTTGAAACCCTAAGTGAATTGTGGACAAGTCCGCACTTGGAGGACTTGTCCGATTTAGGTCAGAGGGTTTTTTGGACTAGTCCGTGCTAATATCGGACTTGTCCGATTTTGTGCAATTTGTGAAGTGTCTGGAGGACTAGTCCGCACTGGGGAGGACTAGTCCGATTCTAGTTAGAGAGATATTGGACTAGTCCGTGGTGATATCGGACTTGTTCGATCTTGTGCAGAAAGATATGAGACTAGTCCGGGGTGAGTCGGACTAGTTCGGTCCTGTATGAATATGTGCAATGTGTGTGATTATTTGTGTTTGAGCTCTTGGTGTGTGTTTCCTTAACACACTCCACACACAATGATCTACTACACTTGTTCCTTGAGCTCTTTTACACATTGCTCCTCATTCTCCTTTCTTTTTGGCTCTTTGCTCATTTTCTCATTAAAACCTGTGCTCACCTCAACAAAGTGGTTAGAATCTCATTTGCTTGTCATAAATCATCCAAAACCCACAAGGGATTCCTAGATGCACTTTCAATCTCCCCCTTTTTGGTGATCGATGACAACTAATTGAGATTTTACAAAATATGATAAAAAGTTGAGATTTTCATAAAGTGTGTACATATGAGTTTAAAACACATTAAGCGATGAAAACATGATCCATATGCACTCTTTATGGTGAGATGCAAAACTAAGTGTATAGAAGCAATAATCATGATGAGAATGACATAATTGACATCAACACATCAACAACAAGTATATATGTCATTCTTAGAGCAAAATCACAGATTTCATCAATTACTTCATAGTAGATCAAAACATTGCATCAAAGGACCATAAGTATCATAATAGCATATTAAAAGTTTTACAACCTACAAAATGGACAAAAGACATAAAAAGAAGCTCTCCTCGCATCCTACAGCTAAAACATAAGACTCCCCCTCAATCTCTCCACCTTTGGCATCAAGACACCAAAAAGAAGGAGAGGAGGGACCTAAAGCCTTCAAGCCTCGCTGTCGGTCCTCTCTTCGTCTTCATCTTCATCTTCTGGCTGATGATGAGGAGGAGGAGGAACGGAGGCACTCGAGCCCCCAATGCCAAAATAGCCAAGCTCGGAGGGAGTCAAGGGTCCGAGCTCGGTGTAATCAGAGTCGGAGTCATCAGAAATTACTGGAGATCCAATGGGCCCGATCTCCAGCTTTTGGCAAATCTGCCTCACATTTTCCTTGACATATCTCATGTCAGACTTTCTTCTCTTGTTGAGCTTGTGGGCCTTCACCTCGACCTTTTTGGAGGAGGCAAAAATAGCAGCCACATACTTGAAAGATGCCACTTGGGGACCCCTTTTGAGGAGGGGCCCTAGTGGCAGGAGCAGCTCTAGCACCAGCACTGGCTCTTGTTGGTGCCTCAGGGCTGGAGGCGGAGATGGAGCAGCTTGAACACTTGGCTTTTGAGGCATCTGGGGCCTCAAGGGTAGGTGCTCCACATCCTTGATGAACTCTATTCCTGTGACCTTCTCAATCATAAACATGAGGTAAGGAGCGTAGCCACAGGACCTGTTCGGCGTGCAGGAGATGTTGACCATGTCATTCCAGATATAGTCAAAGACATCAAATCTTCCATCTTTGCTAATGACCTTCATCAAGGTCCTGAGGTACCCCTGCACACTTCCAACATCCCCATCCTTGGGGGCAATTGTCTTCCTTAGAACCCTATTCAACACCACAAAGAAGGGCTTCATATTCTTGGTAGAAGGGGGGTTGAACTTGGAGTTGGGTTCATAAAGAAACTTCATTCTGTCTTTCTCGATGACAACAATGTTGTGGATGATCACATTGTCATTGCTCGAGGTGTCAAGATGCAACATCCTTGCAAATTCTTCATATGTTATGTTGTACTTGGATCCATGAGTCATCCAAGTCGCACTTTCTTCCTCGTCACTTGAGAAGTGGCAAGTAGCATAAAATTGGGCAATAGCCTCATCATTCCAATTGTTCCTGAACGCGAAGAGATCCCTCAAGCCATGTCTTGCAACTGCCTCAACCACTTCCACAAAAGGTGAGCAACCCTTCTTCTCAAAATGCGCCCAATCTATCCATTGGCTGCACACCACGGGCGTCTTCATTGGGAGATATACAGACTTGTAGAAGTCTACATGGAAGTTGCTCCAAAACCTCCCACCGACAGCTTGCTTCGGACGGCTGTAACAATCAACATTTCTGAATTTGGCCGCCGTGTCACTGCCCTTTCCGTTGAATTTCTCCTCTGCAGGATCCCTGGCCCCTTCCCTTGGAGCTGACAGCTTTAGAGGCCCAATCAGGCCAGTTGCAATTCCCTTGCCCTTTCCCTTGGCTTGGTAAGGGCCACCTCCACCAGAAGCCTTGGATGCTGGCTTCTTCGCGAGCACTTTCCTTCGAGCCTGGGGAGGAGAGGAAGCCGGCTCGGAAGGTCGCTCTTGGCGCTTCTTGCCTAGGCTTGTCGAGGACCGAAGCACGGCTTCGTGGTCCATCTTGGCCTCGAAATCAGAAACTTCATCGTGTGAGTTCGACATTCCCTGAGAATGGATTGCACAAGGTATTGATGATAATAGATGACAAGGAATTGCATTGAGGAATTAAGAAGTTAGGGTTGAGTTCAGAAAAATCGGACTAGTCCGGTGTACAGGCACAGACTAGTCCGGGTGACCGGACTTGTCCGTGCCTGGACCGGACTAGTCTGGTATTCATCCTCAAGAACCTTAACAATGAGACAAATGGAGTTGCTCAATGCAAAACTAGCCTAACAACAATGTAATACATCAAGGACACTTGTGTTAGGTGACAGAAGCTATGCTATTCGATCAATAATGAAGAAAATGGAGATTTCTAGGGTTTGGGGGAAAATTTACCGATGAATCACTTGAATCTCGGAGAAGAGGGGGTTGAAGGGCGGACAAGTTTGTGGTCTTCAATCCCTAAGCGAAGGAGGTTGATTTCCACCCAAACTTGGAGTTTTGATGGAGAAATCGTCGAATCGCCTTGGGGAGCTCGAGCGTAGAGAGAGAAAGCTTGAGGCAAGTGTTGGGGTGAGGAAGATTAGGGTTTGGCGGTGGCTAGGGTCATGGACACGAAAAATCGAACAAGTCCAAAAATGATCGGACTAGTCCGAACTTTTCCAGAGGCTATATCGGACTAGTCCGTGGTCAGCCGGACTAGTCCGGCCTAACCGGCACTCTGCGGACTAGTCTGCACGTGCGGACTAGTCCGGGTAACCACGGACTAGTCCGTGGTCACCAGACAAGAAATGCTTAGTCCTTTCATATATATTCGAAGGTACTTACTTTGAAAATAGGGAATTAAATCAAATCATAGAATCTTGATGAATATGATCAGTAAGCATACAACAATCAAGCAATGATCAAAATTCAACAAGATATAGTAATTGACTTAGTTTTTCGGAAAAATTTAGAGAGATGATTTTCACAACTCAATCAATGAATTTTGAAGATAGCATTTAGGTATACAAGATTTCAAGTCACACTCCGAGCATCGAGAATATTTAGTTCATTTCGGAGTTCGCAAAAGCGTTTTTCATCAAGTGGCTTGGTGAATATATTGGCTAATTGCTTTTCGGTATTGACATGTGAAATGACTATATCTCCCTTCATTGAATGGTCTCTCAAAATGTGATGTCGGATGCCTATGTGTTTGGTCCTAGAGTGTTCAACGGGATTATGGACAATTTTAATGGCACTCTCATTGTCACAAAGGAGTGGAATACGGTTCATATTGTAACCGTAATCCCTTAGAGTTTGTCGCATCCCAAGGAGTTGTGCACAGCAACTCCCGGCTGCAACATACTCCGCTTCGGCCGTGGATAGGGCAATGGAGTTTTGTTTCATGGAGGACTGAGAAACAAGGGATCTTCCAAGGATCTGGCATGTACCAGAGGTACCTTTTCTATCTACTTTGCATCCGGCATAATCTGCATCAGAGTAACCAATGAGGTTGAATTTGGAACCTTTGCGTACCAAAGGCCTAGGTTGGGCGTATGAACTAAATACCTCAAGATTCTCTTAACGGCTATCAAATGACACTCTTTTGGGTTGGCTTGAAACCTTGCACACAAGCATACACTCAACATAATGTCTGGTCTAGATGCACATAAGTAGAGTAGAGATCCAATCATGGAGCGATATACCTTTTGATTGACGTTTGGTCCATCTTCATTGAGATCCAAGTGGCCATTCATTGCCATGGGAGTCTTTATAGGCTTCGCCTTGTCCATTCCAAAATTCTTGAGTATGTCTTGAGTGTACTTCGTTTGGCTTATGAACGTCCCTTCCTTTTGTTGCCTCACTTGGAATCCCAAGAAGTACTTTAGCTCTCCCATCATAGACATCTCAAACCTATCTGTCATAATTTTACTAAATTCCTCACAAAAAGATTTGTTAGTTGAACCAAAGATTATATCATCAACATAAATTTGACAAACAAAGAGATCATTGTCAAAGTTCTTTATAAACAATGTATAATCTACTTTACTGATCTTAAAACCATTTTCAATTAAGAAATCTCTAAGACACTCATACCAAGCTCTAGGAGCTTGTTTGGGGCCGTAGAGAGCCTTACGCAATTTAAATACGTGGTCGAGAAACTCTTCATCTTCAAACCCGAGTGGTTGCTCCACATACACCTCCTCCTTGATTGGTCCGTTGAGGAAGGAGCCTTTCACATCCACTTGATAGAGCTTGAAATCATGGTGAGTAGCATATGCAAGTAATATACTAATGGACTCAAGTCTAGCTACGGGAGCAAAGGTCTCATCAAAATCCAAACCTTCGACTTGTGAATACCTTTTGGCCACAAGTCGTGCCTTATTCCTTGTCACCACCCCATGTTCGTCTTGTTTATTGCGGAAGACCCATCTGGTGCCAACAACGTTGGATTTGGGTCTTTCGACTAGTTCCCACACCTCGTTCCTTTTGAAATTGTTGAATTATTCTTGCATGGCCACTACCTAATCCGGATCCTTCAATGCATCCTCAACCCTGCGCGGTTCCAAAAAGGACACAAACGAGTAATGCTCACAAAAAATAGCTATGCGAGATCTAGTAGTTACTCCCTTTTGGATGTCACCGATGATGTTGTCGATTGGGTGATCCCTTTGGATGCATTGGTGTACTCTTGGGTGTGGCACTTGCTGTCTTGAATCTTCATGATCATCTTCTTCTCCCCCTAAATGGTTGCCCTCATTGACTTGTTGATCATTTTCGCTTTCTTGAGGTTAATCTTGTATGGAAGCTCCCCCTTGATCATTGGCCTCCTTTTGTGGTTCATTTTCTTCATGCATATGTAGAGGTGGCTCTTGTGGTCGAACTTCGCCTAAAACCATTCTTCTCAATGCTTGATACGGAGCTTCTCCTCGATCTAGCACACATGGATCAACTTGCTCCTTTTGGGAGCCGGTTTCATTGAACACTACGTCACGTGCTACTTCAACAAGTCCGGAGGTCTTGTTGAAGACACGATAGGCGTAAGTGTTCGAATCATAACCAAGCAAGAAACCTTCATCGGACTTCGAAGCAAACTTTGAAGTCCTAGGCTTCTAGTTTAAAATATAGCATTTGGAACCGAAAACTCAAAAATATTAAATATTAGGCTTGTTACCGGTGAGTAGCTCATATGATGTTTTCTTGAGTAGTCGATGAAGATAAAGTCAATTTATGGCGTGGCAAGCGGTGTTGACCGCTTCCGCCCAAAATCGATCCGAGGTCTTGTACTCATCAAGCATTGTTCTCGCCATCTCTATGAGGGTTCGGTTCTTCCTTTCGGCAACTCCATTTTGTTGAGGGGAGTAAGGAGCTGAAAACTCATGCTTTATGCCTTCTTCATCTAGGTACTCCTCAACTTTTGTGTTCTTGAACTCTGTGCCATTGTCACTTCGAATGTTCTTGATCGTCATTGAAAACTCATTTTGAGCACGCTTGAAAAATTTCTTCAAGATTCCTTGTGTTTCTGCCTTATCATGTAAAAAGAAAACCCAAGTGAAGCGAGGAAAATCATCAACAATTACTAAACCATATTTGTTACCGCCGATGCTTATGTAAGCAATTGGACCAAATAACTCCATGTGAAGTAGCTCGAGCGGTCTTGTTGTAGTCATGACGTTCTTAGCGGGATGAGGTGCTCCAACTTGCTTCCCGGCTTGGCACGTGCTACAAGGCCTGTCTTTCTCAAAAACAACATCCTTCAAACCTCGGATGTGATCGCCCTTGAGGAGTTTTTGAAGATTCCTCATGCCAACATGCGCTAGCCGTCTATGCCACAACCAACCCATGTTGGTCTTTGCAATCAAGCATGTGTCAAGTTCGGCTTTATCTTTGTTGAAGTCAACAAGATAAAGCTTTCCCTTTAACATATCCTTGAATGCAATGGAACCATCACTCCTCCTAGAGACAGTCACACCCTCGTTAGTGAACAAGCAATTATAACCTTTGTGACATAATTGAGATATGGACAGCATGTTATAATCTAAGGAATCAACATGTAATACACGAGAAAGAGTGTGTTTAGATGATATGGCAATTTTACCAGTACCGAGCACCTTTCCTTGACTATTGTCTCCAAAATAGATGCCCTCATTTGGATCCTCATTTTCTTCATACTCAACGAACATCCTTCTTTCTCCGATCATATGGTTGGTGCAGCCACTGTCTAGCACCCATTTTGATCCACCGGGGGAATAGGCCTACAAAAACAAATCATGCCTTGGTTTTAGGTACCCAAGCTTGCTTGGGTCCTTTTAGGTTAGTCATAAGGGATTTGGGCACCCACACATGAGATTTGGTGTTCTCATGGCGTGGCCCAACATAATGAGCATAAATCTTACCAATATTACTTCTCATTAACACATAAGATGCATCAAAAGTTCTAAAAAGCAACTATTGTTGTTTATAAACAGGACTAGTCTGGGAGATCGGACTTGTCCGGACCCCAACCGGACTAGTCCGGTGTTCATGTGTGTTCGATGTGTTAACTTTGGACTTTCCAGTTTGAGAGGGTCTTCCCTTTACAAAGATAATACTCTCCTTGTTATTCTTATGGCTTCTAGCATGTTGCTTTTCACCATAAGAGTAACCAATGCCATATTTGACATTTGGACGTCTTGACCAAGTATGCACTACGTGCATATTTGATCTTCTCCTTGTCAAATATGCCATTTTGTGAAGGATGCTTGTCCTTGGTAGAGGTTGACTTGTCTTTCAAGCTGGTGTCAACTTTACCACATGTACAAGTAGAAGCAGTTTCAGTTTTAATGGGTTGAGAAGGTGAGCTTGAGGAGGATGAAGGGTCACCTTTCTTGAGTGACTCAACTTGCACTTCAAGGATCTTGTTAACCTTGATTAGGTTAGCAAGTTCGTCCTTGATTGTAGTATTTGAGTCGCTTAACTCCAAGCAAGCTTCTTTGCTTGAAGCTAACTCAAGCTCTAGTGACTTGCTTTGCTCCTTTTCAAGCTCTAGAAGCTTGTCAAGTTCAACATATTCCTCCTTTTGGGAGATAATCATGTCTTCTTGACGACGTATCAACTTCTCCTTCTCAACAAGTTGATCAAGTAAAAATTTCATTTTTGCGGCTATTTTCTTATCTAGTCCAATGAGCATATCTTCATTATCGCTAGCAATTTCACTATCACTAGAATAGGAATGTACGGAAGAGGGTTTTGTTGTTACCTTGCATTTAACTTCCTTTGCTATGAGGCAAGTGCTGTTCTCCTTCCATGCGCCGAGAGTAGGGAAGAGAGTGGACTTCTTGGATGTCTTCTCGATGGCTATGCTTGCCATCTCTTCTTCTTCTTCTTCTTCTTCTTCAGATGAGGACTCATCATTTGAGTCCCACTTTTTCCCTATATGCGCTTGTTCGGCTTGTTTCTTCTTCTTGAAGAATTTCTTGGGTTGAGGCTTTGCTTCTTTGGTCTTCTTCTTGTTCTCTTCATATGGGCAATCAACTATAAAGTGACTATACTCACCACAATTATAGCATGCCTGCCTCAACTTTGGTTTTGATCTTTCCTTGTACTTTCCTTCACTTGATTTAGCCCCTCGTCTCTTCTTCATCATTCTTTTGAACTTCGTCATGAATAGGATAATGTCATCTTCATCTAAGTCGCTGCTCTCATCGTCACCGTCTTCTTCTAATTGAGCTTCTCGCACTTCTTTAGACAAGGGCTTAAGGGTGGACTTTAGAGCAACCCCTTTCTTCTTTGTCGAGGTGAGATCGGCAATTTCCTTAACATGTTTGGCTTGTTTTTCCATCATCTCAAAGTTGATGATTTTCCCAAGTAGCTCATCCGGGGTCATCTTCTTGTATCCGGGGCTTTCTCGTATCATCGAGCACAAGTGTGAGGCATGAAGGCTCTAAGGATGAGCTTCACTACCTCGTGGTCGTTCCACTTCTTGCTTTTGTATGATCGCACCTTGTTGATGAGCGTCTTTAATTGGTTGTACATGTCTTGTGGCGACTCATCTTCTTCGATTGCGAACCTTCCCAGCTCGCCTTCAATCATCTCGATCTTCGCTTCTTGCACATGATGATTGCCTTCATGTGCGGTTTGCAATGTATCCCATATCTCCTTTGCGATCTCGAGTCCATCTACCTTTGTAAACTCATCCGACTGAGTGATGAAGTAATGACAGCAGCAGCTTGTGCGTTTCGATGGATCGCTTGCTCTTGGCTAGGTGTGAGCTCCTCATCATCATCATCTAGAATATCTATTCCTGTGCATACGATGTGCCACAAACTTGGATTGAGAGAAATTAGATGCATTTTCATGTTTTGCCTCCACATTGAGTAGTCATTGCCGTCGAAGTGTGGGGCTTTTCCAAGTGGAATAGATAGATAATGATGGTTGTTAGAATTTAAGCAATCATAATTAAAAGGATATCGGGAGTAGTCGGTGTGACTACTCCCCTTCTTTTTCTTCTCATCTTCGATCTTCACCTTTCCCTTGGAAAGGGTTTTCTTCCTTAGGAGCGCCTTGAGTTCCAGCGTCTCCTCATCGTCATCCTTGAAGTATTGAATGGCTTTGAGGAGCTTCTCCAATTTCTGTTTCTTATCTTCTTCAACCTTCTCTTGGTTGATGCTCTTGTGTGCGTCCTTCATGTTCGACATGATCTCTTCGAGCGGTTAGTCTCCTTTTGAAGAACCTTGCTCTGATACCAATTGAATGTGGCCTAGAGGGGGGGGGGTGAATAGGCCTTTTTGAATTTTGTCAGAACCTACAACACTTAACAACCAGATCAAATCTTGAGATATCGTACTAGTCCTGTCAAGTGCGGACTAGTCTGGTGTGTACCGACTCGGTTAATCAAATTTGATTGATTAACTTGATCCCAGGATGTATGCAGCGGAATTATACTTGTAATTTAAGTGTTGCACAACTATGAACTAGGGTGTATCACAATTCAATCTTAAACTCAATGTTTCAATGTAAAGTGAGCACGATTGATCGAAACCCTAGATATATATATGAAATGTAAGAACAATGAGCACAAACGAAGAACACAAAGATTTTATCCCGTGGTTCGGTTCCCACAGAGGCAACCTACATCCACGTTGAGGAGTCCACAAAAGGACCAGGTCTTCTCCAACCCTAACCTCGTCGGATCGCCATGGAGGCCAATCCTCTTCACTTATCACAAAGGGCAAATAACCGAATTCAAGGGGCCTTCTCACACGCTGAGGGCCCCCCAAGATTACAACAAGAACTCCACCAAGAATACACTCGAAAGATCACAATGAAAACCACATGAGTGTGTTAGGGAAACAAACCAAGAGCTCAATGAGTGATGAACCGTGTCTCTCCAATGATCCAAAGTGTATCCTCGAAGGATTGATCTTTGTTTCGTTTGATTTCGTGGAGAGATGTGTTTTTGAGGCTCTTGGGAGGTGTGACGGCGCAGGGGGTCGAGATTTTTGTGAAAGATGGGTCGTGTACACCTATTTATATGGGGTTCCCAAAAGTTACCGTTAGGGTTTAGGAATATCGGACTAGTCCATGGTGGACACCGGACTAGTCTGGTGAGCTATGTATAGCAAACCCTAGGTGTCCCGAAATATCGGACTAGTCCGGCAGAGAGCGGACTTGTCCGATTTCGTTTCTGGAAATCTTCGGACTGGTCCGATGGATATCGGACTTGTCCAGAAAAGTGAAACCCTAAGTGAATTGGGGACAAGTCCGCACTTGGAGGACTTGTCCGATTTAGGTCAGAGGTTTTTTCGGACTAGTCCATGCTAATATTGGACTTGTCCGATTTTGTGCAATTTGTGAAGTGTTTGGAGGACTAGTCTGCACTGGGGAGGACTAGTCCGATTCTAGTCATAGAGATATCGGACTAGTCCGTGGTGATATCGGACTTGTTCGATTTTGTGCAGAAAGATATCGGACTAGTCTGGGGTGAGTCGGACTAGTACGGTCCTGTATGAATATGTGCAATGTGTGTGATTATTTGTGTTTGAGCTCTTGGGGTGTGTTTCCTTAACACACTCCACACACAATGATCTACTACACTTGTTCCTTGAGCTCTTTTCCACATTGCTCCTCATTCTCCTTTCTTTTTGGCTCTTTGCTCATCTTCTCATTAGAACCTGTGCTCACCTAAACAAAGTGGTTAGGATCTCATTTGCTTGTCATAAATCATCCAAAACCCACAAGGGATTCCTAGATGCACTTTCAGGCGCCCACTATCAACGCATAAAACGTCGACGGCGGGCCTTCATGGGGTGATTTCTCCACCATCTTCGTTTAGATCTTTGAGACCTATGGGTGCTGAATATATTGGTTATGACGAAAAAATATTTGAATACTGCAAAACATCCTTTTAACAAGGTCTGACTTCAGGTCTGACAATAGGTCTGACTTGTTTTGGGTAGCTCCGGCAAGATCCGACATAAGGTCCGACTTACTTTAGCTAGGTTCGACATGTTTTGGCTAGGTCAGACTTGCTATGGCTGGGTCCGACATATTTTTGTTAGGTCCAGCGCTAGGTCCGACTAGATTTGGTAAGCTCCGGCGATAGGTTCTGCTAGCTTTGGTAAGCTACAGCGCTAGGTCCGACTAACTTTGGTAAGCTCCAACTCAAGGTCCAGTTAACTTTGGCAAGGTCCGGTGCTAGATTGCAATGGTTCTGCTTTTAACTTGCAATGTTTCGAACTTGCTTTACACTTATGGAAATTTTTCTTAGCATTCTTTTACAAAGTTTCTGATGTGTTTTGGTGGATATGGCTGATATCATTTTTCTATGGTTTGCAACATGCTTACGTGAGGTGCTCACATAAGGTGTTGTGGTTTCAGAACTAACGTGAGTCAAGTCGAGGACTTGTGCTCGGAAGTATTAGTTGTTTATTCATGTGAAGGTGTTGCTTGAGTTTAAGAAATGGCTGGTGACAGGATCTATTGAACTAGTCTTAGGGAGAAGATGAGGTTCAACAACCAAGTACGGGAGGAATTGTGGTTGAGTTGATTGGGAGGTCGCACAACATGTTTGAACAAGAACAATGCATATGAAGGTATCGTGGACGTCGTTGGAAGGTGTTTGCACGTGTAAAAGGAGTGCATGTACATGGCTACATGGTTCCGAGGTGTGATGAAGAGATGTGTATGTAAAAAATTGGTCGGAAAGGTCTAACCAACTAGGTTATGGACTCAGGTTGCGGCTGAGTCGTGTTTGACTCAAATATGGAAAGATTTGAGTTGGTTATAATAGGTTTTCGTGTGGGTCATGAAGTTGAGTTGTTTTAGGAATGTGGGATACGTTCCTAAGGTGTTTGGAAGTCTTAAGATTGCTTCTATCTGCGTATGGAAGAGTCTTGTGCGGTTATGGAAAGTTTTGGTTGAATCTGAGTAGGATTTGAGTCCTAGTTAGAATTGGGTTGGCCTAAGGGCTGGTTGTATAAGCAAGGGAGGTCAGAGCTCATGGTTCACGACATTGGGGCTGTTCCTCTTGTGGTTTGATCAATGAAATTTGTATTTTAAAGGAACATTTGTGCCTTGTTCGTCCGACTTGTTTCAGACAAGTTTTTTCAGTATCTTGCTTTGGTGGTTTTATCATAACTCGGGTTTTGTAGATCCAGTTGATGTGATTCTTTTTGGGTTGTCTTCAGAACTTGATTATATATCATCTGTGAAAATTTCACGGTCATTGGATTTGTGGTTTAGGATCTACATGAGTTTCATTGCAGTGTTGCAGATCTGTTTTTTCTCGGGTAGAACAGATTGACCTTCGTTCAATCGTTCGATCGTAACTTGAGTTTTTCTCGATGAATTTTCTTGGTTTTTGTTTTCGTATCTTTGTGACTTTCTTCTCCACAATCTGTATTGGTTTTGTCACGGTTGATCACTTTAGATTAGTCGCACACACAATTTCTTAACAAATTGATTTTCTACCGAGAGGTTTTTGTTGCTCCCGCTGAAAAAGTTTTAAATCTACCATTCTCCCCATATAGTAGCTTTTCACGTGCTCTTCGATCCTAAAATTGGTATCAGAGCCACGATGCTCTAATCTTTGTGATTTGCACGTGTTTTTGACTAATCATCATGGATAAATACTCTACAAAACCTTGTGTCTTTAGTGGTATTGATTTTCAGGTTTGAAAGGAACATATGGAAGCTTTCATCCAGGCACAAGGCTTCGTAATATGGGAAAAGGTGTCCAAGCCTTACGACATGTCATCAAACAATCAAGTCACGGCTACAAACATGAGAGATGTCGACAACAACAACAAGGCTCGGAACTTAATCATACAAAGACTAACTGAAATCGACTTCGACCGTGTTGCTCACCTATGATCTGCGTACGATGTTTGGAAAGCTCTATGTGATTACCACGAAGGATACAACACAATCAAGGAGGTAAGACAAGACCTATTCAAAAAGGAGTACATGCGTTTCGAGATGCAACCCAGTGAGTCAATCGATGATCTTTTTGCTTGCTTTAACAAAATTCTCAGCAACTTGCGTAATGTCAACATTAATTTTTCAGATGCAGTGAATGCTAGGCAATTACTAAGTGCATTAGACATGTCAATTTGGGAGATGAAAGTCACATCTATTCGTGAATCTACGTCATGAGTACACTTACTTTAGATGTTCTGTATTCTAAGTTGAAAACTCCTGAAATTGACAAGTCTCTTGCATTTGTTTCTCAACGTGACATGCCTAGCTCCGGCCAATCTTCATTTTGTGGAACACTTGCTTTGTTGTCCTCTCTAACCCTTGAACAGATTGAAGAGTTTCCAGAGGAAGAACTTGCACTCATCTCTACTCGGTACTCAAAAGCATTGCAAAATGTGAGAACTAGAAGGAGAGGAAGTGTCGGACCTCAACGATGCTTCGAATGTGGTAAGACAGGACATTTTCGCACGGATTGCCCTAACCTTTCAGGTACTACTTCCCGTGACGAAAAGAAAATAAGGAAGAAGCACTCCTCTACAAACAATAACAAGAAAAAGAAGGGTTTTACAGGACACCAATTGGTAAATAGTTTTTTCTCTGCACTTCAATAACTTGGCTCAAGCGATGTGGACATCGGAAGTGATGAAGATGAAGATGATTTGGAAAACTTGTGTTTCATGGCGGGCAAATCAAGATCAAGTATGGAGGAGGCAGAACACAGCAGTGACAATGAAGAGGTATGTCCTACTTGCAAAGAAATGTGTGATGCTATTTCACGTACCACTGTTATAGTTAAGAAAAATGACAAAAAGCTTAGGAACAATGTTGTTAAAATTGAGTCACTAGAACCTGAATTTAATCATTTCAAATCTTTGATTCCTAGTGATGATTCTTGTTCCTAATGTGATTTAATATATGAACAATTGTCCACTCTAAGAAGTGCACATACCTTCACACTTGATAAACTTGAGTTAGAAATCAAAAAGAACAGAATGCTTGCTGCACTTAATGATAAAAACTTGAATGATGCTAGTTGTTCTACAATTGATTTGCATTGTTCTACTTGTGATGATCTTGATAAGAAACTACATGATGCTATAGATGAAATTTATGTTTTGAACAATGCTTTACGTGATCATGAAGTTAAAAAATGTTCTAATTGCAAATTAAAAGGAAAAACTTCATGTGAAAATGGCCTTGACCTGTCCAATAAACTTGATGACATGCATAGGACATTAGATCGGTTTTGTAATGCAAATAAGAACCTAAACTTGCTGCTGAATTCTTTCAAGTCTTGCAATGATAAAACTTGTTTAAGTTTTGATTCTCATGCTCATGCTAAGGCACATCCACCTAAAATTGTAAAGTCATTAGGAAGTGGTTTGATTCAAACAGTTCCTAAACAAAAAGAAGTGGTTTTCAAATCCGCAGGAGTGTTGTCTCATTCGATTGCAAATAAAAATGTTGCTTGCTCATCTAGACATGAACACAAAGTTAAATTTCATTGTACCTACTGTGGTAGAGATGGTCATGTCATAGAATTTTGTTATAGACTAGCTAAACAATAGAAAAAGGAAAGAAGGCAAGCTAGATCTCATAACTCATGCAACATTTGCTGCACATGCTAAACCAAATACCAAGAACATGCAACCTACTGTTATGAGTCAAAAACATGCAAAGTTTTCTCCCAAACCTACTGTTTTTCGTGCTACACATGTAACACCTCATAAGGTAGTAGTTGGGTACAAAAATCCTCAAACCTTGGATCATAAACCTGCTGTTTTATCTCAGCTTTCGCGTGTTGTTACCGCTGGACGTCGTGTGACTCAGTACTGGATTCCTAAATGCCTTTTGACTAACCCCAGTATTGAGTTATCGACGTATTGTGCTTCTATGTAGGTTACACGCTTGATGAAGGAGAACATTTGGATTGTGGATTCAGGTTGCTCACGCCACATGACCGACATGCTAAGATGGCTGCAGGTTCACATGCTCCTCTCACAATGACCATGACAACTGGACCGGATCAACTTTTGCACCTTGACACCGTAGGACCTTCACGTGTTCAATCCTTCAGAGGTAAATGGTATGTTCTTGTGATTGTTGATGATTTTTCTAGATACTCTTGGGTTTACTTTATGGCATCCAAGAATGAAGCTTTTAGTCACTCTAGAACTTTATTTCTTAGATTATCAATTGTTCACCCAGGATCTTTAAAAGCAATTCGAAGTGATAACATAATCGAATTTAAAAATCAATTGTTTGATCAATTTTGTGCTAAAAATGAAATAGATCATCAATTTTCTCCATCTTATGTACCTCACAAAACGGTGTTGTAGAGAGAAAGAACAGAACCTTAGTTGAGATGGCTAGGACTATGCTTGTTGAATATCAAATTCCTAGAAAATTTTGGGCAGATGCAATTGCAACTGCTTGTTATGTCTCAAATTGTGTTTTCTTGCATGCTAAGCTAGGAAAAACACCTTATCAATTTCGGTTTGGACATAGGCCTAGTGTCACACACTTTCGGGTCTTTAGTTGTAAATGCTTTGTAAAGAAACATGGTAATCTTGATAAGTTTGAAGCTAGATCTATTGATGGCATGTTTCTTGGTTATCCATCTCATACTAGAGGCTATCGTGTGCTTTTACTTGTCATTGACAAAATTGTGGAAACTTGTGAGGTTTCTTTTGATGAAGGTAGCCAAGGTACTATCTTATTGCAGGCCCGAATACATATCTGTAGGGGGAGAGTAGTTTTGTTGAAGATGAGGAAGAAGTGGTGCTGCTGCTCAAAAATTCAGCAGCTAATGACATTGTTCCAGCTCCTGTTTTTGACTTACAACCAGTACCGACGACCACCATTGCTGGTCCAGATCGTCCTCAAGTCACAAGCTCATCGATTTATGATGAACATGAAGAAGAAGAAGCTTGTGAAGTGTCCACTCCCCTCCGGGTTCTCAAAAGTCATCCTCCACAACAAATTATTGGAAGCTTGCACGAACGAGTCACACGATCTAGGTTTTGCGATCCAAACTCTCATGCTCATTCTGCTTTTGTTGCTTCCTTTGAACCTAAAGATATATCACACGCACTCACTAATGAATCTTGGATTATTGCCATGCAAGAAGAGTTAGAAAATTTTGAAAGAAATAATGTTTGGCAACTTGTACCTCCACCTCGAGGTCACACTTTAATTGGAACTAAGTGGGTTTTTAAAAATAAAAAAAGTGGGTATGGGTTGTGGTTAGGAATAAGGCTAGGTTGGTTGCTCAAGGTTTCACACAAGTTGAAGGTCTAGATTTTGATGAAACTTTTGCTCGTGTTGCTAGTTTAGAAGACAAAAGAATTTTGTTAGCTTTTGCTGCATCTAAAGGTGTGACACCCGGTTCCGAATATGAACCAAGCGTAACGCATATGTGTGCCCAGGAAGTTCATCACACATATACGGTTGCATCACAAACGATATACAGAATTTAACCACGTCTTAACTATTAAATAAGTACTTTATTACAATAACCCAATAGTTCACGAATGATAAAACTCTAAATAATGCAGCGGAAAATAAACTAAGCAGCACGACTCCAATCCACAGGCAATTGACGGCGGTACGCAACCTAGTACTCCGCGTGATCCTCAGGGTACTCCCAATTGTCTCCAGTAGCTGTTGGGGGGGGGGGATTGCAAGGGTGAGTACATGTCGTACTCAGCAAGTGTGGAAAGTATGACATGTGGTCGATTCAAATGACGACAATAATAATGGCTAAGTGCTGAAAAGTACAGTAAAACATTTGAAAAGCATTATACTATGTCTATGTGAAACAATCCTGTCATAACCATCATATTAACAAAATATAAACCATATCCAATTATTGCCAACATCATCATTATCCATGTCCAGTTACCATAACTCAAATTCATATCCATAACCATAATCCATAAACCATCCATAACCATTACCAACCCATAACCATAAACCAACCATCCCAAAATTTCAAGTCCAATTCAAATCATGTAGGTCATCCAGGCGCTCATAACCGGGAGCACGGCTATCATGATAGTTTTAAACACTCTGTAGAGGTTGTACCACTTTACCCACATGTTCGTGATTTCATCACCTTTCGATGACTAAGAAACCTCCATCATGCCATCTCACACTTCCGTAGGTGTGTGGCCAAGAGATCACAAAATAGCCTTTCAAAAGGGACTACTAGTATGTACGGGCCCACTAAGGTTTCACCGGCAGGCTTGAATCTCCATTCTCCCACCCACGGGCCCCCTCGTGTGCCATGCGGATCCCAGGGCAGTCCTCCTCGACTCCCATTCCCCGCGCCATCAAATGGTCCATACAATACTAGCAGCGCTCCTAATTATTCATCTACGCCGCACCCATACTTGGCCTTGTGGTGGCAGTGTTGACCTGGCATATTCTCGCATGAACCGGTCCTTAGATCTAAAGCAATCAAACCACCATATCATCCAACCCATCCACAAAACCATGCTTGCTTAGATATCCTAAATTCCAGGTTGCTAAATTAATCATCATCTTATTACCATCCCAAGTTGTCGTAATTAAAGTTGCCAACCACGTTATTTAAGTTACCCATAACCCATTTAGCGATGCGGTGCAAAAATAAAAATACCCATACCCGACTCATCGTGTATATCCCGGCGACAAGGGGTGGCAAACAACACTAGTAAACTCCTACGTATGGGTTTCCCATCATATTGACACAAGCATGCAAGTTCGCAAACAAAACATTTAATAAAACGGGATCAATATGATCAAGGACACTTGCCTTGCTCCGACGGATGGGGTTGCTCAAGCGCTTCAAAGTCTTGATTTTGGAAATCCTCGTATGCGGCCTCTTGAGCACGTTCCTCTACGCGTGATCATACATACAAGAAAATACATACAATTCAATATGATGCACACAAAATAATCAACATGCAATGACATGCATGCATGCACAATTCAATAATTAATTAACTATGGTTGTTTATTGATTAGATGCAACTAGTTCATACGTGTTCATATGAGTTTACGGGGGTTTTAGCGAGAATTAATGATGCTGAAAATAAAAAGACGACGCAACTACGATCAATTTACGTCTATTAGATTCAATATGGTCGCTAAAATTCGCATCGGAAAAGGTGGCCTACCATAGATGCGATGGCTTCGATGATCGCGGGATGGGGACAATACGTAGACGAAGTAGATGCGCAAGGTCCTCCGACGACACGACGAAGCGATGGCGACGACGATCTCCGGCGGACGGCGGCGCTCTCCTCTTTTTCCTCCTCTTCTTCCCCTCCTTTTTCTTCCTTTTCTTCCCTGCGGTGCAGCCTCTGGTGCCTTTTTTCCTGCTGCTAGCGGCGGGGTCCTTTTTTCCTCGTGGAGGCAGCGGCGTTTTCTGGGATCGGGAAAACCTACGGAGCTTTCTTGGCTTTTATAGGCGCGGGACGCTGGCCAGGGCCGAGTCGGTCGGGGCTCGAGTGCGATTCGGCGCGGGGGCCAAGGCGCGGCGTGAGGTCCAGCGCGCGTCGGGCGCGTCGGTGCGTCGGTCGCGGGAGGCGCCTAGGGCGAGCGCGCGGTCGGCCGGGCGGGACACGACGCGTCGGTGCGGTGCGTGCGGGGTGGGACCGGGTCACGGCGGGCGGTGCGGGCGGGGCCCAGCAGCGGGGCGCTGCTCGCTCGGCGCGGGAGTCGCGCGCGGTTCGGCGCGGGTGGAGGGATCGGCGCGGGAGCGGTCGGGTGGTGGGGCCCGGGCGCTGCGCGGGCGCGTGGGCGACGGGGCGCGCGAGGCGCGGAGGTGCCCGCTGGCTGGGCCGGTTCGGCCTAGCCAGCTGCGATGATTTTGTTTTTTTTTTGTTTTTTTTATAAATACATTATTGTTTTTTATTCTTTTTATATTATTATTATTATGTATTTTATTATTTATATTTTATTTATTTTATTTATCTTATTCATTTTATTTATTTATTATTTATTATTTTATATATATATATATTTATTATTATATATAATTTATTTATATATATTTCTTTTTTATATTATTATTATTATTTTATATTTATTCCCTAATACATGTTTTATTATTTTCTATTTCTTCTTTTTGCTACACCATATATGTATGGTTTATCATTTTTCTTTTATTCTATTAATACTTAATGCATGAACATGTATGCAATGCATGATGCGAAAATTGAGGGTGTTACAAAAGGTTTCAAGTTATATCAAATGGATGTTAAAAGTGCTTTTCTTAATGGCTACATAGATGAGGATGTTTATGTCAAGCAACCACTGGGTTTTGAAAATCCAAATTTTCCTAATCATGTTTACAAACTGTCCAAAGCCTTATATGGTCTCAAATAATACCCTAGGGCATGGTATGATAGATTAAAAACATTCTTACTTGAAAAGGGGTTTACCATGGGCAAGGTTGATAAAACTCTTTTTGTGCTTAAGCATGACAATGACTCATTATTCATTCAAGTGTATATGGATGATATTATCTTTAGTTGTGCTTCTCATGATCTTGTGTCCAAGTTTTCAGCAATGATGAGTTCAGAATTTGAGATGAGTATGATTGGAGAACTCACATACTTTTTGGGGCTGCAAATCAAGGAAGGTACCTTTGTGCATCAAACGAAGTATACAAGAGACCTTCTCAAGCGCATCAACATGGACAAAATCAAGCCTCTTCGGACACCAATGGGCATAACAACAACACTTGAACTTGATGAATATGGTGATCCAGTCGATCAAAAAAAATATTGAAGCATGATCGGATCACTTTTGTACCTCACGACATCAAGACCGGACATACAGTTCAACGTATGTCTTTGTGCACGATTTCAAGCTTCCCCATGTGCCTCACATCGTCAAGCCGTCAAAAGAATTCTCAGGTACTTACATGGAACTCAAGAATTTGACATTTTTCTTCCTTCTTCCTCAACTGTTACTTTGAAAGCTTTTTCGGATGCTGATTTTGGGGGTTGTAGGATTGATATGAAAAGTAATTTGGGTGCTTGTAATTTTCTTGGTAATTCACTTGTTGCTTGGTCTTCTAGAAAACAAAATTAAGTTGCACAATCCACAGACGAATCTGAATATGTAGCTGCTGCTAGCGCTTGCTCACAAATTCTTTGGATTGTTCAAACTCTTAAGGACTATGGGGTTGATTTACATAGTGTTTCACTGTTTTGTGATAACATTAGTGCCATTTGCATTGCTAAAAGCCCTGTGCAACATTCGAGAACAAATCATATTTACATTAGGTATCACTTTCTCCGTGATAATGTTGAAAAAGGAAATATTGTGCTTCACCATGTAGATACTGAACATCAATTGGCTGACATTTTCACAAAACCTTTGGATTTTACTCATTTTTGTTACATTCATAGTGAAAAGGGGTTATGCATCCTCATGGCTTAAATTGAGGGGGAGTTTTTTTTTCCTAAAACTTGGAAAGTCTATGTGTGAATCTGAAATTAAAATAATATGAGCATAGTATTTCATACATATATGACTTTGTGATTCCTTTTACATGCTGAAAGTTATTACTACATTACTCGTGTTATACATTTTGTAGTTTTTGCCATGACTAGTAATTGTAATAATTACTTACACTAAATCTGGTCATGATCAAACTTTCTTGTTGTTTTGAACTTGTTGCATGCTCACAAGTGTTTTTAATCATAAAGAATTAATCAAGCAATCAACTATTCACATGTTGAGCTTTTATGATCAAATAAAATTAGAAAAGATCAAGAGAATATGCATGCATCACATTTCTTCTTTTGAGATGGCTTATCATTGCACTTAGATATGAACTTAGAAGAAGTTGTGTATGACTAAAACCATGTCCTTAAGATTCTGATTTTGAAATGACAAAGGCTTGGCTTGGTTGCTTAGAATAAGGCAGATGCGACATATAATCTCTTGCAAATGTTATATGATCATAATTTGTACTTTAAATAATATTGAAAAAAAGAAAAATGTAGCAACAAGTGTTATGCTTTCAGGTTTTGAAATAGTTAAGATTGTGAGATCATGACTTTCTTAAATTGAAAATTAAATTTGATCTCTAGCATGGCTTACACTACTTTATGTATTTCATTGATGTGATAGTGTAAGTTACTTGATAGTATGACTTGGATGAACTTCGTTTTATATGTATATCTTATAATATGCTCATAACAAATTAAAATTTATCTTTTGTACCTTGCTGAGTACATTGTCAAAGGGGGAGAATTTGATCACACAATGCAACTTCACAAGTGTTTTGACACTATTCTTCTCAGAGGGAGAATTTTTGTCTTTCTTCACATTTTATTTCTGATTTACAAAGGCGGATAAATATTCTGGGGAGAAAATTGTTTTCAAAACATTTCATGTGAATAAGCCAATGTTTGGATTTTAAGTGGTGTTGTCAATGCATTCATCAAGGGGGAGATTGTGAGACCTATGTGTGCTGAATATATTAGCTATGACGATAAAAGTTTTGAATACTGCAAAACACCCTTTTAACAAGGTCCGACTCTAGGTCCAATAGGTCCAGCTTGTTTTGGGTAGCTCCATCAAGATCTGGCGTAAGTTCCGACTTACTTTGGCTAGGTTCGACATATTTTGGCTTGGTCCGACTTGCTATGGCTAGGTCCGACATGTTTTTGCTAGGTCCGACTAGCTTTGGTAAGCTCCAGCGCTAGGTTCTGCTAGTTTTGGTAAGCTCCATCGCTAGGTCCGACTAGCTTTGGTAAGCTCTAGCTCAAGGTTCGGTTAGCTTTGGCAAGGTCCGGTGCTAGATTGCAATGGTTCTGGTTTTAACTTGTAATGTTTCAAACTTGCTTTACACTTATGGAAAGTTTGCTTAGTATTCTTTTACTAAGTTTTTGTTGTGTTTTGGTGGATATGGCTGATATCATTTTGCTATGGTTTGCAAAATGCTTACGTGAGGTGCTCACGTAAGGTGTTGTGGTTTCGGAACTAACATGAGTCAAGTCGAGGACTTGTGCTTGGAAGTATTGGTTGTTTATTCATGTGCAGGTGTTGCTTGAGTTTAACACATGGCTGGTGATGGGATCTATTGAACTAGTCTTAGGGACAAGATGAGGTTCAACAACCATGCTCGGGAGGAATTGTGGTTGAGTTGATCGGGAGGTCGCGCAACATGTTTGAATCAAGAACAATGCATATGAAGGTATCGTGGACGTCGTTGGAAGGTGTTTGCACGTATGCAAGGAGTGCATGGATGTGTATACATGGTTCCGACGTGTGATGAAGAGATGTGGACGTAAAAAATTGGCTGGAAAGGTCCAACCGACTAGGTTATGGACTCAGACTGCGGCCGAGTCGTGTTTGACTCAAATATGGAAAGATTTGAGTTGGTTATAATAGGTTTTCATGTGGGTCACGAAGTTGAGTTATTTTAGGAATGTGGGATACATTCCTAAGGTGTTTGGAAGTCCTAAGATTTCTTCTATCTGCGTATGGAAGAGTCTTGAGCGGTTATGGAAAGTTTCGGTTGAATCTGAGTAGGATTTGAGTCCTAGTTAGAATTGGGTTGGCCTAAGGGTTAGTTATATAAGCAAGGGAGGCCAGAGCTCGTGGTGCACGACTTTGGGGCTGCTCCTCTTGTGGTTTGATCAATAAAATTTGTATTTTAAAGGAACTTTTATTCCTTGTTCATCCGACTTGTTTCAGATAAGTTTTTCTCGTCGAGTTTTTGCATAGCACTACCTTGCTTCGGTGGTTTTATCATAACTCGAGTTTTATAGATCCAATTGACGTGATTTGTTTTGGGTTTTCTTCACAACTTGATTATCTATCATCTGTGAAAATTTCATGATCATTGGATTTGTGGTTTTGGATCTACACGAGTTTCATTGCAGTGTTGCAGATCTAGTTTTTCTCGGATAGAACAGATTGACCTTCGTTCGATCTTTCGACCGTAACTTGAGTTTTTCTTGACGGTTTTTCATGATTCTTGTTGTCATGTCTTTGTGACTTGATTCTTCACAATCTTTAATAGTTTTGTCTCAGTTTATAATATTTATATTAGTCACACATATAATTTCTTAACAGATTGATTTTCTACCAAGAGGTTTTTGTTGCTTCCGCTGAAAAAGTTTTAAATCTACCATTCACCCCCCTCTGGTAGCTTTTCACGTGCTCTTTGATACTACAAGATTTCTATTAATTGTTCACGTAAACGGCGGGCTCCCTAGGAGTTGTTGAAGCTTCTTAGCTTCGACGGTGCCCACTGTCAACGTATAGAACGTCAAAGGCGGGCCCCCTGGGGGTTGTCGGAGCTTAGCAGCTCTGGCATCGTCCACCATCACCATGAGTTTTTCATTTTTCCTGCACACTAAAGACAACAAAAACAGTAAAATTTATCCTTTTGTCTTCAATTTGTTTGCGACTTACTGTTCTTATTTGAATTCTAGATCCAAAGGAATTCAAGCATGATCACAATTATATTGATGCAATCTCTTTAGATCCGAATGCCTTTCGGACCTGCCCTACTGAGACCTACCAGGATGTAGGTAGAGTGGCGTACTTAGGGTGCCTGACCTGTGTAAGTCGATAGCACACTCTAGACCCGTCATTGGCTTTGGTTTTCAAGCGAGTAGACCATCCAGCAATGCTAAGATCCGAATGAAGATCAACAATATAACTTATATACCACTTGAATCACCTAGACTAAATTTCAAAAACAAAAGCACAACTTCATTATAGACAAGAAGGAAAAGATATAAAAGTAAGGAGCCTGTATAAAATTAATGCATGTAGAGTCTGCTTTCACACAAAAATGTTTTTCATTATAGGTCCGAATTACAGGGAAGACAAGGACACACTTAGAGTACGGGACCAAGCTAAGTGTGCTATTCATCTTGTTCTAACCAAGGATAGGTAAGCTACACTTAAAGTGCAATGACCAAGTTAAGTGTGCTTTTTGTTTAGGACCTACCCGACTTTGTCCATAGACTCTATAATTTACATTATGTGTAAGTATAGACTCACCTCCATGAAACTAAGAATAAAACTTACGGAGGTGCTTGAAATTCCATGGATTGGGAAGCGGGGTCCCATCCTCTGTTGCCAAGCGAACACATCTGGGGCGGGAAACATTTATAACTCGGAAGGGACCCTCCCAGCTTGGGGAGAGTTTTTTTCATCCCTTCTCAAGTCAGTATTCTCCGCAGCACCAGATCGCCTTCTTCAAGCTACCAGTTGCGCACGAACCTTTGATGATAGCACCGGAGCGCCTAGAGGTATCATGCATTCTGAACAGCTGCTTGGCACCTTCCCTCGTCAACGAGGTCTAGGTCTTCACACCGGGGCTTGTCCTGCGCGGCTTCATCGAAGGTTCGAACCCGGAGTGACCCCATGGTGATCTCCGGAGGAAGGACCGCTTCAGCACCGTACACCAAGAAGAAGGGTGTCTCTCCAGTTGACCGGTTAGGTGTTGTCATGCTCGCCCATAGTGCGAATGGAAGCTCTTCTATCCAGTTGGCATCGTGTTTCTTCAGGCGCTCATATGTGCACGTCTTGAGTCCTTTTAGTATCTCTGCATTTGCTCTCTCAGCTTTTCCATTACTTCCCGGGTGAGCTACTGATGCGTAGCTAACTTGTATGCCGAGATCTTTGCAATACTCTTGGAATGCTGCACTTGTGAATTGGGTTCCGTTGTTAGTTATGACTCTGTTTGAAACTCCAAATCTACAGACTATGGACTTCAAGAACCATATAGCAGGTTGCTAGTTAATTGTGACAACAGGAGTAGATTCTGGCCATTTAGTGAACTTGTCGATGATGACGAACATGAACTTGTAACCTCCGAAGGATTTTGGGAAGGGTCCCAAAATATCCATCCCCCCACACAGCGAATGGCCATGTAGGAGGTATCATTTGCTGCGACTAAGCCAATGTGTGAATTTGTTTCGCGTGGACTGGCATGCTTCACACTTTTTTACCAGCTCAACTGTAACCTGGAGTGTTGTAGGCCAGTAAAAGCCATGCCGGAAGGCTTTACCAACCAACGTGCATGAAGATGTGTGGTTCCCACACCCGCCTCTTTGGATTTCCACAAGGAGCTCGCGACCTTCTTCCCGGGCAATGCATCGCATTAGAACGCTGTTGGCACCACATCAGTAGAGATCCCCTTCTACCAGCGTGTATCTTTTAGCCAATCTGACGATTCGGTCAACGGAAGCACAATCTTCAGGAAGGATGTTGTCTTTCAAGTAGCTCCGGATCTCCGAGATCCATGCATCAGAGCTAACTTGAGATTCTAGATCTTGCACGTTGGGTTGCTTGGAGCTTCTTGCAGCACCTACAATCCTTGGTGGATGCCATGGTAATAGGGACACCAAGACCGCCAGCTTCTGAGTGCTGGTCTCACCCCCATTACTCAGTTCGGCAGGCTGAGCGGCAGGTCCTGACAATCTCCTGACAAAAACTCCGTCGGGAGCTTGAGCTCCAGTTGAAGCTTTCATCGAGAGTTCATCAGCTTCAGCGTTGTCGAGACATTGGACATGGCGGATGTCTAGGACATCAAAGTCCTTCTGCAACTTCTGAACTTCAAGGAGGTAAGCAACGAGTTGAGGGTTGTTGCAACTCCATTCACCTTTGACTTGCTTGATGATGAGTTGCGAGTCACCTTTCACCATCAACTGCTTGATGCCATATGATAGTGCGACCTTGAGTCTGTAGATGAGAGCTTCATACTCCGCAATGTTGTTGGTTGCCTTGAAGTCAAGGTGTACCATATACTCGACCTTCTCCCTGGTCGAAGCAAGGAGAAGGATTCCAGCTCCAACCCCCTGCTTCTGCATGGAGCCATCAAAGTAGAGAGTCCAGTGAGGCTTGGTGAAGACCGGGACCTTGGGTTCCAGCTTCTACTCACTATGGCCCTTTGGATTTCATGAAGAAGGGGTCCACTCCGCCACGAAGTCAGCCAATGCCTGACTCTTGATAGCATGTTGAGGCAAGAATTCGAAGTCGAATTCTGACACCTCCGCTGCCCACTTTGCAATATTTCCCATAGAGTTGGGATGCAATATAGAACGTAGTGGATACGAAGTTACCACTGATATTTTGTGGGCTTGGAAGTAGTGATGAAGCTTCCTTTAGGCAATAAGAACTACATAGAGCAGTTTATGCACCTCAACGTACCGAGTCTTATCGTCATGTAGTACTTCGCTAATGAAGTACAGTGGCCGTTGAACGGTCTGGACCTTCCCGAAAGGGCCTGTAGCTTCTTCTTCATCAACATGGACCCTCCCGGAGGGGTCCGAAACTTCTTCTTGAGCTTCCCGGACCCTCGCAGATGGGTCCAAATCTTTTTCTTGAGCTTCGCAGACCCTCCCGGAGGGGTCCGGATCTTCTTCTTGATCAGCCGTGAGAACTCCTTCGGATGAGAGAGGTTGATCCTTGGGCAGCTTGCCTTTAGGATTCGCAGCTGAGGGCTGGGACCCAGACTCGCCTTTAGGTAGCTCCGAACCCTCCCGGAGGGATCTGGACTCCTGAACTGAACATGGTTCCAGTCTATGCGTGACCAGGACCATGCTGACAACTTCCATAGTTGCCAAAATGTAAATCAAAAGAGGCTCACCAGGATCCGGAGCTACCAATATTTGTAGTGTGGTGAGGAGCTGCTTGAGCTCCTGGAACACATTTTCTGCTTCTTCGAACCAATGGAATGGCCCTGACTTCCTCAATAGCTTGAAGAAGGGAAGCACCCGCTCTGCCAGTCTTGAGATGAACCGGCTGAGCGCGGCTAGACATCCAATTAGCTTTTGGACATGCTTGACGGGGGCTGGGGGGCGCATCTCTTCAATAGCCTTGATCTTCGCAGGATTTGCCTTAATTCGTCGGTGAGTCGCCAAGAATCCAAGGAGCTTCCCGGAGCTAACTCCAAAGACACATTTGTCCGGGTTTAGCTTGGTTCGTGTTATGCGCAGCTTGTCGAAGACAGCTTACAGGTTGTCAAGGAGTGATTCCTTGTTCTTCACCTTCACGACAATGCCATCGACGTAGACTTCCACCAAGTCCCTAATGAGCTCTCTAAATGTTTTGTGCATGGCTCGCACAAAAGTTGAAGCAATATTTTTGAGACCAAAAGGCATAGTAGTATAACAATATAACCCATCTAATGTTATTAAGGCAGTATGCTCTTCATCTTCCCTAGACATTTGAATCTGGTTATATCCAGAATATGCATCTAGGAAACACAATAGTTCATACCCAGAGGTGGAATCCACTATCTGGTCTATTCTAGGTAGTGGAAATGGGTCTTTTGGGCATGACTTATTCAAGTTGGTCTAGTTGATGCACATCCAAAGCTTCCCACTGGCCTTTGGTACGACGACTGGGTTTGCCAGCCACCGAGGATGATGAACCTCCCGGATGAAACCAGCTTCGAGCAGCTTCTTGATTTCTTGTCTGATGAAATTCTGTCGCTCGACTAATTGCTTTTGGGGCTTCTGATGTACTGGCCACGCGTCGGTATATATCTTTAGGATGTGCTCAATCACCTCCCTAGAGATCCTAGGCATCTGTGACGGTTGCCATGCAAACACGTCGACATTCGCCCGAAGGAAAGTGATGAGCGCGAGTTCCTATTTGTTGTCCAGACCACCCAATATACGAGTGGTCTGGGCAGCATCAACACTGATTTGGACGAATTTGACGGGAATGTCGGTGTCGCTGCTTGATTGCACACGTGGTGCAGAGGTTGAGCCTCGTTGAAGAGAGCTCGGAGGTTGAGAAGATTGCTCCTTGCCGGATCCTTCCACCTACGCTGTTGCAAGCGCATGGAGTTCTTCCAGCATCGTGACTCCAGCAGTACGATCCCCACAGATCCCGAGGACACCAGAAAGAGTCGGCATCTTCAACACCAAATAGCCGTAATGAGCTACGATCATGAACCTATATATGGTTGGCCTGCCTAGGATGGCGTTGAAGGGAAGGCTGATGTGCGCTATGTCGAAGACCAGCTTCTCGGACCTATAGTTGTCCCTGGTCCCAAAAGTCGTCGGAAGTGTAATTGATCTGAGAGCATTGATAGCTCCCGGACCTACCCTGGAGAAAGGACGCGAGGTACGAAGGTCCGAGAGGCTGAACTGGAGCTTCACGAACGCTGCATAGCTGAGGAGGTTAAGCGCCGCACCTCCATCCACTAGGACATGGTAGAGCTGGATGTTGTTAATGGTAGGAGAATCTGTCGAAGTGTTTTGCGACACTTCCCCAGACCTACTAAGGAGCAGCCCGCGAAGGTTCGTTTTATGAGGGGCGAATTTTCTGGAACTACAAGCACGATGAACACGAAGGATTTTTACGTGGTTCGGGCTGCTGGGAGGCGTAATACCCTACATCCACGGGGGTTGTGTTGTATTGTATGAGCGAGGTCTGAGAGAGAGCTCTCCCCTTCCTGTCGTGGTTGCCTGGTCCTTTTATAGGTGAAGGGCCGACAAGTTACATTATGACCGGGGCCCGACAGGTGGCCCTAGTTTAATTAGTCATAAAAGTGTATTAACGTGCCTTAATGACACATTAATGGCGCTTGATGTTGCACTAACATGTCTTGATGACACATTAATGGTCTTGATGGGTCTTCATGGTGTATTAATGTTTCTTGATGACACATTAATGGTGTCTTGAAGCCGCGTTCTTGATGACGCACTAATGTTGTCTTGAGTGCACACGTCGTCTTCATGATCCGCAGGACGCGTGGCAGTACCAGACCTTTCCTCAGCGGGGAGGCTGGGTCCGGAGCCGCAGGACGCGTGGCAACACTGGACCTCTCCTCAGCGGGGAGGTTAGGTCCGGAGCCGCGGGTTGCATGGCAACATCGAATGTCTAGAGCGGCGGAGCACATGGCAGCACCGGAGCCACCCTTGGTAGGGAGGCAGGTCCGGAGCTTTGGAACACGTGGCAGCACCGGAGCCACCCTTAGTAAGGAGGCAGGTCCGGAGCTGCGGGACACGTGGCAGCACCGGAGCCACCCTTAGTAAGGAGGCAGGTCCAGAGCTGCGGGACACGTGGTAGCTTCTGGGTACTTCCTCTCTTGGGAGGTGGAACCCAACGTCTTGTATTCCTTGTATGCAGAGGTAGCGGGTCTGCAGGGTATCGACAGTGGCCCCCGGGCCCACCTCGGAAGAGGTGATGATCCTGTTGGTGGGGCCACCATCATCAACGTCGACAGCGGGCTTCCTCGGAGGTGCCAAAGTTTTGTGAAGGTGCAAAACATCCACCATCGACGCTAAGAACGTCAATGGCAGGCCCCCCTGGGAGGTGCCAGTGTCGAAGCTTGAGGTCCGACGGCAGAGCTCGGCGAAGGGTGAATTCCTGCACAAGAGTGATAGTAGAAAGAGTATCAATTCTCATTGGTTACAATCTTCCTACCTTCAGTTTTGTTGTGGCTTACGATTCTTAGTCGGGCTACGGGGCCTGAGTAATTCAGTGTGATAGTATTCGGGTACTAGTTGCCGCCTCACTCAGGAACGTGTGTTGTCCGGACCCGCCTTACTGTGACACAACATAAGAATAGCTAGAGTGGTGTACTTAGGGTGCTAGACCAGGCTAAGTCTTTAGCTGACTCCAGACCTGTCATTGGCGTTGTATTTCAGGCGAGTAGACCATTCAGCGGGCACGAGATTCCAAATGAGAAACTACCAGAAATACCCAAGGACATCACATGTACTTCAGACATCCCATCTGTAGTAGGATAGCACAACTCCCACTATTGGCAAACAGGAAGATGTAACAGAGCAAAAAAGGAGAATAATATGCATAATATTTAAGCATGATTATGTGAACATGGTGACAGTATCAAGATTTTGGTTATTGCTTTGTCCAAGAGCATGTGCCTTTCAGTCCCCGGTACTGAACCGCAGTGCTGGGGATGAAGAGTGCACATGCTTAGGGTCACAGGGCACGACTTTGGGTGCACGACCAGGCTAAGCAATTTGCACACTCTTGACCTCCCGCTAACATTAGTCTTTTGGGAGATGTCTGGCCCCCAGTACTCAGCCGCAGCGTTGGAAATGTAGAGTGTGCATACTTAGGGTGCAGGACCAGGCTAAGCAGGTAGCACACTTCGAACCCCCAGTATTCAACCACAAGAAAGGTAGAGTGCGCATACTTAGGGTGCAGGACCAGGTTAAGCAGACAGCGCACTACGGACCCTCTATTGGCATTAGCCTTTCGTGGGAGTGACTGTTCAGCGTCATGGGACTCCAAAGAAGAAAATAACCAAGGGCACCGAATACGTCATAGTTACCTGGTGACATTATTGCTGCCGTGGTGGCAGGTATTCGTTGTGTGGTCGAGGAAGTAGCCATGAGGCAAAGTTTACAAGCTTAGGGTCACAGAGCACAGACTCAGAGTGCAAGACCAGGCTAAGTAGGTTGCACACTTTGGACCTCCCATTGGCGGTGGTGGCCGTAGAAAGCCGTCAAATGGTGACAACAGTAGCCACTGGAACACGAAGCGTGTGTCTGCCGTGTCAGCCCGCTATGGAGCGGGAAGTGGTGCCGTCTCCCCTGCTCCCTTCATGGCGAGAGCGTCGAGAAGAGATGACGATGGACTGAAGATTCACCATTGAGGTGAGGCTCGTTGATCCAAAAAAGTGCCCCCCTACCTGGCGCGCCAAAATGTCGAAGTGTTTTTGACACTTCCCCCGGACCTGCTAAGGAGCAGCCCACGGAGGTTCCTTTTAGGAGGGGCGGATTTTCTGGAACTACGAGCCTGATGAACACGAAGGATTTTTACGTGGTTTGGGCCGCCAGGAGGCGTAATACCCTACATCCATGGGGGTTGTGTTGTATTGTATGAGCGAGGTCTGAGCAAGCTCTCCTCTTCCTGTAGTGGCTGCCTGGTCCTTTTATAGGTGATGGGCTAGCAAGTTACATTATGACCGGGGCCTGACAGGTGGCCCCAATTTAATTAGTCATAAAAGTGTATTAATATGCCTTAATAACACATTAATGGCGCTTGATGGTGCACTAACATGTCTTGATGACACATTAATGATCTTGATGGGTCTTCATGGTGTATTAATGTGTCTAGATGACACATTATTGGTGTCTTGAAGCCGCGTTCTTGATGATGCACTAATGCTGTCTTGAGTGCACACGTCGTCTTCATGATCCGCGGGATGCGTGGCAGCACCAGACCTTTCTTCGGCGGGGAGGCTGGGTCCGGAGCCGCAGAATGGGCAACAACACCGGACCTCTCCTCAGCGAGGAGATTAGGTCTGGAGCCGTAGGTTGCATGGCAACACTGAAGGTCCAGAGCTGCATAGCACATGGCAGCAGCGGAGCCACCCTTGGCAGGGAGGCAGGTCCGGAGCTATGGAACACGTGGCAGCACCGGAGCCACCCTTAGTAGGGAGGCAGGTCCGGAGCTGCGGGACACGTGGCAACATCGGAGCCACCCTTAGTAGGGAGGCAGGTCCGGAGCTATGGGACACATGGTAGTTTTTGGGTACTTCCCCTCTTGGGAGGTGGAACCCAACGTCTTGTCTTCTTTGTATGCGGAGGTACCCGGTTTGCAGGGCACTGACAAAAACCATCAAGGGTAACTGACCAGCTCCGGTCATATTCTTCGGGCAATCCGAAGCATCAAAGGTGATGGCGATATCTATCCACTTCCGATGTGGTTCTACTTGGTAGTGGGAGCTACAACAGCCATCTCCCGACACATCATTTTGAGGATACGTCGAGAGGTGATATCCCAGGACCCTCCATATATCATATGGAGAGTGTTCCGATGTTTATTGTCGGAGATGTCGGAGTCAACGTTGACGGTATTGTAGACGGCCTTCAGGACCTTCTTGGGGTCCTGGAAACCTAGCTCCTGATCACCCGAAGCTTTGTCGACCTTCTGTTTCCCTTCTTGTTGGCGGAAAGGGGCTTTTCTTGGTGCTCATTGTTGCATTCAATGAGCCGCTGGAACTCACGTTCGTCTTCTGGATCGGACACCACATCTTCTCACTGTCATCTTCCTTAGTCGACGGTCGGGGTCGTTTTTCAGGGCGTGGCCCCCTTCCACCAGGAGTTGCGGCTGCGACAGCAGCAGTAGGTGTGCCAGCCGAGGGCTTCTTCTTTCCGTTGGACCTTTTCTTCTTTTTTCCACTGCCAAAGGCAACAGCTTCAGCCTTGGAGGAGGATTTACCAGCCTTTGGAGCTGGTTTGGAGTGCATATTCTGGCCCTCAGCAGCCCTAGCACATTTGTCGTCTAGGCTGAAGAGCTCCGTGACGCTGCTGACTTCTTTTGTTGCCAGCTTCTCTAGCATCTTATTATCTCTAACTCTCCATCAAAATGCCGCAATTATAGAAGTGTTGGAGATTGAAGGAATAGTATTCCATACTTGAGAAAACCGCTGGATGAATGATTGCAACGATTCTCCCGCCTTCTGCTGTACGACAAATAAGTCCAGCTCTGTGCCAAGTCGGGTGTAAGAGCTCCCGAAGTTGGCAGTGAACTAGCGGCATAATTCCACGTAACTGTAGATGGAGTTAAAATAAAGACTCATGAACTAGGACCTTACCATCCCGGTTAGAGCCAGTTGGAAGTAGTTGACCATCACGGCCTCATTGCCTCCAGACGCAAGGATGGCGGTAGAGTAAATTTGAAGAAATTCGATGGGATTGACTGTCCTGTCGTATTTCTCTGCCATGCGAAGATGCATCGCAAGGCCTGAACAGCCGCCCCCACTCCCAAAGGAGAAGAGCTTTCCCGAGCTTCTCGCCTCTCACGGGCGCGCTCCATGAGGACGCGACCATCTTGCCTCATGTACCGGCGGTTGAGCTCCCACCGGATATCATGCGTCGAGATCCTTGACGCCGTATGAGTGCGGCGTGCCCCGGAGGGCAGTGACGTCACTTGCTGGGAGGGCACACGCCTCCTGTGCTCTGACGCCTGAGGATCATGTCTACCACACAAGATCCTGTTTCTTGAAGGTGTTTGCCCAGCACAGGGCAGACCTTGGTTACTGATGGCATTGGCTGCAGCTGCAACCAAGTGATCCACATCAGTGCGCCATTGCTCCATCGTGCCTTGAGGAGCTCTGGGCCCTGGAGGATGCTGGAGAAGGGTTCGCGCTGTTTTTAGCACATTCTTAGGGTTGCTCGTCGATGCAGTGACCGACGCAAACGCACCATCTTGCTGCGATGGTGGAGGTGGTGGTGGAAGAACACCCGCTAAGACTATAGTGTTGGCCGGCTGCGGCACGTTGGAGGGATTTTCTCCAGCAGGCTGCTCAGCATGGCCGTTGGATGATGCTGCGACGAAATTCACCATCTCGAAATTAAGCCATTTTGTTATTTTCCCGTCCCAATTAATTAGAGCGAAGCAAAAAAGTAAAACACCCTTTCCGACTCTCTACAATATATTGCAAGCGACAAGGATGGTCAAATGTGACACCCGGTTCCGAAAATGAACCAAGTGAACGAATATGTGCCCAGGACGTTCAACACACATACACTAGTGCATTCACAAAAGGATATACAAAAAATTACCACAAGACAAGACTAATTAAGAACTTTTATTACACAAACCATATTATCCTCGAATACGAGCTCTAATGAATATTAATGACAAGTTTTAATAAGCAACTAAGCAAAAGGGATAGCGCAACACCAACACTCCACAGGCAAAGCTGACGGTAGACACGGCCTAGAACTCTGCATTATCATCGTTAAACTCCCAATCCTGATCTGCAACTGGTTGTGGGGGAATTGCAAGGGTGAGTACATGTCGTACTCATCATGTGAGGGAAGTATGACATGTAGCTAATTCAAATAACGAATACAATAATGGCTAAGTGGTGAAAAGTACATTAAAACATTTGAAAAGCAATGTATATTATACGTATGTGAAATAAACCCATCATAAACCATGTAATCATCATAATACCAGTCCATATTCATTACCATCATCCATATTTCATATTTCTCATTACCAATAACCATAATCAATATCAGAATTTAATCCATAACCAACCATAACGATTACCAAACCATAACCATCCCAATTTCCAATTTCCCTCTAATCATGGAAGTTGTCCAGGTGCGATGGCCAAGAGATCACAAAATAGCCTTTACAAAGGGATTACTAGCCTATTCAGACCCCACTGAGGTTTCACCGGTGGCGATGCCTCCAACTGAGCACATCTTCAACCAAGGTCCCCCTCTTGAGCCATTCGGATCCCAGGGTAGTCCCACCAATCATCAACAACCCAATCGGACTACCCCTTCCTCAAGCATCCTTAATGGTCCAAATAACACTAGCAAAGCACTAATTAATTAGCTACGCCGCACCCATACTTGGCCTCATGGTGGCACTGTAGTCCTGGCTTATTCTCGCATGAACCGGTCCTTAGATCTAAAGCAAGCAAATCCACCATAACATCCAACCTATCCACATACCATGCTTGCTTAGATCGCCCATTACCAAATCATATTAACCAGTTCATGTTAATCATAATCTCATAAATGCATAATTAAGTTAAGTGGTATAGTTGTTTTCCCATCTTAATTAATTAAGCGAAGCACAAAAGGTAAAAAGCCCATCCCGACTCTCTACCTTGAATTCCAGGTGGCAAGGGTGGTCAAACAAAACTAGTAAACTTCCTATCATAAGGTTCCCATCAAATTGGCACAAGCATGCAGTTTTGCAAACAAAACATTTACTTTAAAAACAAGATCAATATGATCAAGGACTCTTGCCTTGCTCTTGGGATTGGTTCAGGTCAAAGCCTTCAAAATCTTGGTGCTGGAGATTCTCCGCGGCACTCTCTAGCGCAAATCCGTCTAATCCGCACAATAAACATACAAGACAAGAATTACAATCATAGATGCACATATATTACTCAATATGACATGACATGCATGATTGACGCAAATGCAAGTTGGAACTCATTAATGAGTTGCTTTTAATGATCACTAACTAGTTCTAATAGGTTTTAACAAGTTTATACAGGTTTTGAGTTGATCCGATCTAATCTTGGAATTAGTTCAACACGATTTAACCAGGAAAATCGGACTAGCCCGCTAGGGACTGGACAAGTCTGCACTTTGCAGAACTGGCAAACTAGAGTTTTCTAGATCGACGTGAATTGGAGATTTGGGGTTGAATTCACGTAAGGAAAAGGAAGTAGAAGGTTTAACAGGTGTTTAGAACTCCAATGAATCAAGGATCTTGGAGGCAACACTTGGATCTTGACAATCTAGGGTTGATGAAGAATTTGATGGTGAATTGGCAATGGAGAACGAAACTTGATGGAGATCTTGATCCTCTTTCATTTCCTCCTCTTCTTCTTCTTGCTCTAGATCTCCTTCTCCCTCCTTGGTGGCGTCTACTCACGATCTAGGGTTCGGGTGTGGTGGAAAAGTGGCAAATAGATGTCAAGCCAAGGGGTAGGGTTGTTTTTATAGAGGTGGAGGCTAGGGTCAGACGGATTTCGAGTTTGAGATGAGTAGGGGTCGGTTTAGAGTCCCACATGGGCTTCAAAAGAGTTAGGCACAATGCCCCTAGGCCCACTTAACTTCAAACCCAAGAAACAAGTTGTGAACCAAAAGATCAACTCGAACTCGTGATTTATCGGATAAGTCCTAAAAGGACCAGACTAGTCCGAAGTTGGACAGAGAGAAATCGGGCATGTCCGGACTGGACATCGGACAAGTATGAACTTATCCAGAGGGGAAAAACAAACAAGTTTGGCCAAAATCGGGCAAGTCCGACTTTAGTCAGAGGGGAAAATGGACAAGTCCGCTGGAATACTAGACTAGTCCAGAGACTTAGCAAAATTTCCAAGGAATTGGAATACCGGACTAGTCCACAATTGACCAGACAACTCCAAAAGTGTCCAGAGGGAAATATAGACTAGTCTGCAGCAAAACAGACAAGTCCAATGGAGGTCAGAGAGGAATCGGACTAGTCCGCACAAAAATCGGACTAGTCCGCACTTCCCAAAATTCTTAAGTGCGGTTTTGTTTCTATTTCATTTTATACTTATTCCTTTCTATGTAGACTAATGTTAAACATGTATTAGAATGTATGCAGTGCATGATGGATGAAAATGAGGGTGTTACACTGGGTGCACTACATTCGCGGGGCCTTAGGCCAAGAGGTCTCATTCCGCTGGCGGCCTTGCCACGGGCTTGGCGATGCATGTTGGCGGCAACTCCAGAGAGGGCTCCAGAAGTGGCGCTGTTGGGGTTGGTGCAGGCACACCGATGTGCGCCGGTAGCAGCGCTGATGGTTTTGGTGGAGGCCCAATCGGATCAACCCCGCCCGCTGTATCGACAATGGAGCCCACAGCCCCAGAGTCGCCAAAACTCAAGGCCCGCTGGAGCTTCCAGGGACGTCAGTAAGGCATTCTCACTGAACCTTGCATCGTTGTTTCATCTGTCCTCTTGTTTGAATAGACTTTGACTCCAATCTCCAGTTCTTTGTCAGCTGTAGTGACGCCCTTACCGCCGGGACTAGTGGTTTGGGGCACTCCAAAGTCGGCCCAGGGGACCACAACTGCATCGACAGAGCGGATCGTCAAGCCGGCACAAGAGAGTGTTGCTCCGGCGCTCGCGCTAGGTGTGAGCAGTGAAACACCCCCGCCTATCGTGCCGGAGGTAATGCCAGAGTTCGCTCAGCAAGCTGAGGGCCCAGTCCCCGAGGCTGCTGTTCTAGCAAGTGGCGCCTCGGGCAAAGGCGATGTTGCCGCTTCGAGTGGCGTCGCAACATTTGCTCAGCTCTCAGCGGCGAGGTCCCCGACGCTGGTGGCCTTGACCTCATCACCACAGGTGGGAGAAGTTACCAAGATGATCATCGGGCGGCCGTCCATAGCTTCGGCAGAGCCAGAGTGCCTCTCCGACATCATCGACTCCACGCAATCCAACATCAATTTGGTGCAGTCCAACCTCCTCAGAGCACAGCACGCCTTCACCATAGAGTGGGAGAAGCTGTGAGCGAAGGATGGATGCCTCTGGCCTCGGAGGAGCTTCCGAGATCCAGGATCGATGAGGCGAAGGAGAAGCATCGGAAGGAGGGTGAGGAGTTGGAGTCGAGACACAGCTTGGTGAATGTCATGGATGCGGTGTTCCAGAAGATTCTGGACGACGCCAAGGCTACCAATCAGGCGGCTGACGCCCGTCTCAGTGCCCTTGAAGAGCTTCGAGTGACCCTAGGACACCGCGAGGCCGCTGTTGTTGAGCAGGAGGCCGCTATTGCTGAGCAATAGGCGGTGGCCCAGATGATGAAGACTCAGGCTGAGGTCCATCGGGACAGGCTGCAGTCCCGCATCGGAGACCTTGAGCTTCCCGAGAGCAATCTGGCGCGGGATCTAGAGCAGCACATATCTGAGTGCCAGGAACTCCTCCAGCTAGAGTTTGATGTCCGGGCTCGGGAGCATACTTCGGAGAATCATGCCCGAGAGCTCGATCTACAGGAGCGACAGATGGCCTGCCGTCTGGAAGACGAGGGTAGAACGCTGGCGGAGACAGTGGCATCCCATGTTCTGGTGTGCTACCAGAGTCGGTACTCGGAGATACCTCTGGATCCGGTAGTCGATGACCTGGTCGCGGCGCGTGAAGAGGTGACAATGGCAGAAGTCAAGGATGTGCCAAACATATCGCAGCTCAATTCACGATAGATTGAGACCGGTGGTGCCTAGGCGGGGGCATCTTTGTATCCAGAACTCGCCCCTTTGTAAATATTCTTTAATGAATTTGAATTCATGTTTGACTTCTTGGTTGTGTCTTGTGCTTCCCATCTTGTTCACCCGGGCTCTTAGCAGTGTAAGGGCCTGAAGAACTCTGTCGACTTTGTTAGCTTTTTAGGAACCAACAATCACACAATTAACATAGGCGATCTGCCGATAGCTGACGTCATGCCTATGGAACCCCCCTAGAGGCCCCCTAGTAGATGTGGCCAAATGGTTGGGCACGCCTACCACTTGATCGCATGATGTCTTTGATGGGCCCCAGCGGAGTGGGGGGGAGGTTTATTAGTTGGCGCCGGTGGCCGCTTCGAGGGCGCCAACCTTTGTTTTTGAAACTCGTGGTTGGGGCCAAATGCTCTAGTGTTGCCGACCATTGTCGTAGAGACGTCGACGGCAGACCCCCTGTGTGGTGCCAGAGCTGGATGCTCTAGTGCCGCCCGCCATCGTCGTAGAGACGTCAACGGCAGTCCCCCTGGGAGGTGCTGAATGTGGCCTAGAGGGGGGGGGGGTGAATAGGCTTTGAAAGTTTTCCTACACAGTTAATCAAATTGTTAAATACCTGAGGGATCGGACTTGTCCGGTGTGACTGTGGACTAGTCCGGTGTGCTGATGTGTTGTGAACTGATCAAGTGTTGATGCAGAAATTGTAAATGTTATAGCAACGGAATTTAAACAACTATTCAGAACACTTGATTGAACAATTAGTATTGCAAAATTGCATGTGAAATAGAATATTAATTCAGATTACAAGTTTGATCAACTTAATGCTCTAAATAATGATAATTGCAAAAGTAAAGAGATAAGCACATGAGACACATATTTTTACCGAGGTTCGATCTCTCAAAGAGATCTACGTCCTCGTTGAGGAGGCACACACAGAGCCGGGTCTCTTCAAATCCTTTTCTCTCGTCAAGTGACCACACAAGGCTGACTGGATTCTATTATGATGGTACGAGTTGGTGGGGCGACCTTACAGTTGAGGGATCCTACAAAAAATTACAGCTGAAAAAGTGATCTAATACACTCGAAAAGGTTACAAGTAATGCAAGAGTTTAAAGAGATCAAACCACAAGAGCTCAACGACGCGTAGACAACGATCTCCCAATACCAAATCTGAACACTAAAAGAATTTCAATTTTGAGGACCTTAGATGCGTGGAGATATGTATTTTTGCTCTCTTGGGACGAGTAGTGGCGCTAGAGTTTTATTTCCTGACAGTAGAATACGAGAGTTCTATTTGAGGGGTTGTGGTCGGTCAGACTAGTCCGCTCAGAAAAATGGACTTGTAACAGGCAAGCAGGAGAAGCAGACGCAGGAGAGGGAGAAGAGATCACCTGCGGCGGAGGATGATGTGACCTCGGCGGAGACGTCCGCGGCGGGGCGCTGTCCCTATTGGCAGCGACAGAGCAGCCTGTGGTTCTTTTTCCTTTCCTACCGCATCGACCCCTCTGGCCGCACCGCCGCTCTCCTCCTCCACCGCCATCTGTACCCGGCTATGGCGGGAAGGGAGCCTTTGCGACGGATCCGCCTCTTGCGCCCCCTTGCTCGATCGATATGATTGCTTGCTGCGCTCGCCTCCTCTGGCGTCGCGGCGCGGGGGAAAGCAACAAAGCAAGCAAAGCGGCGATGCACTGGGCTCCGCTGTGTTGTTTGGCCTGCCCTGCCTGCCTACTTCTCTGTGCTGTGCGGCCGCCTTTTTTCTTGAATTGGTAGTACTCGTTTTCTATTCCAACCCTTGTACTTTTCCCTATTCTCGGTTTACTAACCCACTCAGTGCAATGGACGGGCGCGTAGGAAGCCGCAATAACGGTGCCTGACCCGCACAACCCCTACCCCGGTCATCTTGGCGACGGCGGTTGCTGCTGCAAAGTGTTTCCCACCGGCGGTTCCTTTCCCTGCGTCATGAACGGCGGCGGCAACGTAGTCGTGTAGAAACCCCTACTGTTTGTACGACTCCATTCCCTTCACTGCGTCATGATTTGCCTTTTCACATTATTTGTATTTCAATTCTTCTTCTAATGTAAGGGTTTGCTTCCCATCTCACAATATTTTGACTAACACATAATGTAATGTGAAGTCATAACAATATGTTGTATTACACCTTGTGTACAACTTTTCATATTGAGCACAGAGTACCAAAGCCGTATTTTATGGAGGATCCACTTTGCTCTCAATGGTGTTTGATTTGTTCAAGTGTCCGCAATCACATTACAGATGGCATTTAACTGATATTACCCCCACCCTTACCTCTAACCCGTTAGGATGGCGTCGCTTCAAAGACTCATCATAATTGTCTCCTATTTCACAATATAAAAGATTTTATATTTTAATTTAATTGGGTTATTGGGCTTCCGAGTTGGACTGCGTCCAAGTAGTTGAATACGGACGCGTCTTCGACTACCGAGTCAGATTAGTTTCAGTTCTTACGAACCGTCTCCATAGAACTCTATAAATAACGGGCGCACGCGGTAGGGCAAATCATCTCAAGATCAGATCGTTTCGCACATTCATGTTTCTTGCGCCGCCGTCTAGTCTATTCTATCTCGAGCACCGGCGTGCACCGACGATCGTGAGAGCAGGTCTCTGGAAGCGCTCGCTCTTGCGATCCTGCACTGGGAGAGGGTGAATAAGGTTTTTAGAAAGCACTCCGCGCGACTAATCGCGTTGATCGTCTACCGAACAGACCGGGCGCTCCTATCCAACTTCGCCACCAACGTCTGCAGCAACTGTTCGTTGTAAGATCTATATCGTTTCCTCTGGCTTCAAATTGGTACGCGATAATTCTCATCCTGTCTATTTGCTGGTGTTAATCGTTGCTGTTTTTTGTGTGTTTCTCCGGAATTGTTCAGTAAATTGCTCCTATTTTTCTAACAATCCAGACATAAACAATAGTGGCAGACTAAACATACACATATACTCTCTACGGATCTTTTTATTTGTCACCAATTAGTTCAAAAATGAACTAGTCGGTGACAAATAAAAAGATCTGGAGGTAGTAACACATTCTTCAATGTACAACTCATTCCTCTTTTCTACCTACAAATTTTAGGAGGAGCTCAAGGAAGGAGTCACTGTTTGACGGACTAAGGCTCGAGCCCACCTTGATCCCTAGTGGATCCGTCCTTGCATATCGGTGAAGCCACATAGCTAACCTGATGCATGGGCACCATGGTAAGAAAAGCAATTACCAGTTTGCAGTAAACACCTCTGTCGAAGTGTTCTTGCGACACTTTCCTCGGACCTGCTATGCGAGCAGCCCGCGGAGGATCTTGATCGGTATGGATTAGTCCTCGGGTGAGGCTGCACGTATAAGAGATGGTGAGACGGTGGTTTTACATGGTTCGGGTCACCGGAGTGTAATACCCTACTCCACAGTATGAGTTGTATTATTGGAGAGTGTGCTCTCCTCGATGTGAATGCGTGTGTCGAGTGTGTATGTTTGGATTCGGGGGACCTTGTAATGGTGGCGGTCCGGTCCTTTTATAGACAAGGCCGGATGCCTTACAAGTGGGGTCCGGGACCCAACAGGTGGCCCCGAGCGATCTTATCCTAAAGATCTAAGGCTTCTCGCATAAGCCACCTCTGACTGCGGCTTGAAGATGCATTGTATAGCCGCCTCATATGCTAGTGGCCCGTGTGTAGTCGTTGATGATGGCAGGAGACGCCTCGTCCAACTGTCGTGTCGCTGTAAGCTACCCACTTGGCGGAGTGGGTTAGGCCTACATCGTCTTCATTGCGATGCGATTGGGGCGTAGCGGTACCTGACAGTAGGCGTGCACCGTGTCACACGCCTGGGGAAGGCGCATGTTTTCAATGCCTGATTTAGACAAGGTGCACCGTCCTTTTACTCCCGCAACCCACTGTCCAGGACAAGTTGTAGGGTACGTGCCAGCACGGGAGCTAGCCTCTGTGGGGGAGGCCGAGTCCCGTGATGCACGCCACGTGGCAAACCTGGAACCCGCCCCTGAGGAGAGTTGGGGATCCAGGACTGCAGGACACGTGGTAGAGCCGGAGACCGCCTACGCGGGAGGTGGCCGACCGGGTGCTTCAGACCGCGTGGCAGCACCGGAGGCCACTCCTATGAAGGAGCGGGGTCCCATCCTGCTGGACACGTGGTCGCTCTGGAGCCCGTCTCTTCGGGGGTGCTGAACACCGTCTTGGGGTCCAGGCAGCAGCGCTAGAACCCGTACTTGAGGTAGGCCGAGGTTCAAGCCTTCTGGACACGTGGCGCCATCGAGATTTGCCTCAATAGAGACACATGATGCTTAGGTGCTTTTAGCCTGTGCGCGAGGGTACCCGATATGTCAGGTACCGATAGTGGCCCATGGGTCCACCTTGGGGGGAGGTGATGAGCTCGAGGGTGGAGCCCTATCCTTACTTTCTCGCGTTGTCTTTTGATTTCATCTTGGTCAGCCGAAGCGGTGTGCGCCTCTGCCATCGTGGCCACGCGTCCCCCTCTAGTTGAGGGGTCATGGCGACGGGATCTTCGCTTGCCGCAATATCTTTATCACGACGGATCCCAATGTGGCTGTTGCGCCTCCGCTGCTCTTGCTCCGCCTATATGGGAACCGTCGGGTTGCCTTCTCAGGTGGGTGCCCGCTCAGGTTAGTCTTTCTGACAGGGGACTTGGGCCTCACTGTCATGGACGCTGTGAGTTGAGCACCGGGTTTCGGGCCCATGCGACCCGCACGATGTGCTCAAACATCACCGGAGTGAATAAAAGAAGACCTTTGTGGGCAAAGGTGGTTCCTTCCTTACTCACACCCAGCGTTTGAATCTTTGTCTTCCTCCTTGAGCATCCGAGCTTCCCCCCACCCACAAGGTTCTTGACTTCTACTCCAATGGCCTCTGACTTGCCCCCTTCCCACGTGGTGGATGTAGCGCCCGTGAGGCAGCTGCTTGGCTGGAAGGACAAGGAGCATCAGAACCTGATCTGCCCCAGCTCCCTGCCTCTCAAGTTGGAGGAGAAAGAGATCACCTTGTTCACCTCGTACGCGTACTCCAGGTTCATTCCACTAGTTTCTTCCTTCCTTGTGACGCTTCTGAGGTCTTCAGGCTCCAACTTCATCACCTGTCGCCCAACTCCTTGGTGGTGTTGGCGGTGTTCTCGCTCTTCTGTGAGATGTTCATGGGAGTGTACCCATCTGTGCTGATGTTTCGACAGTTCTTCGTGCTGAGGCGGACTGGGAAGAGCAAGATGAACTTCGTTGGCACCTACTACTTCCAGTAGCGGGCCAACAGTCCCTTCAAGTACATCACCCTACTTTCCGCCGTGAGGTGGGACAGCTGAAGGGGTGACTGGGTGATCCTACACGCTGATGCCCACAATTGCATGGCCCTGCCCACCGACTGGACGGCGCTTAGGAAGAATACATGGGAGGAGCGCTCGGATTTGGAGCTGGAGTACACCCCAGCAATGGAGAGGATCCGATACCTGGCGGACCATGGTTTGTTGTCATTGATGGTGCTGGCGGACTTCGTGAGTCGACGCCTGGCCCCCCTCCAGCATCGTTGCCGCGCGACATGGCAATACTTCAGACCGCAGGACGACACTAGGCTGGTGAGAGGTCGTGACACGGAGATGACCCATCGTGAGGTGTTTGATGTGATGTCCAAGGCGTGTGATGACCTGTTGTCTTCCGACGTCTTCACTGTGCCGCGAACTTGTTCGCCGCTTTGCATGGACCGGGACCTCAGGATGAAGATCCTGAAGGAGATGCCAAACTTGGACGCAATCGGTCTTGCGCCGCGGCAGGTTGGATACGCAGACCGTGGGCTGATCATCGCCGACTCCCGCGGTAGTCTACACCTACTCTGGGCTTTGAAGTGCGGAGGGCGGAAGACCAGTCCTCCAATAGGGAGAAGGGCATTGCGCTTGTCCCTGATACGGGGAAGGGAAAATCGCTGGTGGTCGAGGTCGTGAAGGACAGACGTCCTAGGTCACCGCCGAGGGAACCAATGAGGGCGACCTTTGTTCCAACCCAGCGTTCGATGGAGCGCCCATCCCTCGCCTCGGGTGTTGGCATTTCTTTGAGCGGAGCCCCGTCCGCCAAGCGACAAGTCTGCTGTTGACCGTGGATGATGCACCAGCCAGTGTTTTCGCCGCCGGTGCTGTCCAAGGCGCCGGTGAGGGCCCCGTCAGCGCTACATCTGCGGGGCCCTAGGACAAGAGTCCTCGGGCCGCTGGCGGCCTTGCCATAGGCTTGCGATGCATGTCGGCGGTAGCTCCAGAGGGGGCTCCGGAAGTGGCGCTGTTGGGGTCGGTGGAGGCACACCAATATGTGCTAGCAACAACACTGATGGTTCTGGTGGAGGTCTAGTCGGATCAACCCAACCCGCCGTATTGACAATGGAGCCCACAGCCCCAGAGTCACCAAAACTCAAGGCCTGCTGGAGCTTCCGGGGATGTCCGTAAGGCATTCTCACTGAACCTTGCATCGTTGTTAGCTGTAATGACGCCCTTACAGCCAGGGGTAGTGGTCTGGGGCACTCCCAAGTCGGCCTCGGGGGCCACGACTGCATCGGCGGAGCAGATCATCAAGATGGTACAAGAGAGTGCTGCTCCGGCACTCGCGCCTGGTGTGAGCAGTGAAACACCTTCGGTTGTAGTGCCGGAGGTAATGCCAAAGTCCGCTCAGCAAGCTGAGGATCCTGTCCCCGAGGCTGCTGTTCCAGCAGGTGGCGCCTCGGGCGATGGTGGTGCTGCCGATTCGGGTGGCACCGCTACTTTTGCTCAGCTCCCGACGGCGAGGTCCCCGGTGCTGGTGGCCTTTCCCTCATCGCCACAGGGGGGAGAAGTTATCGAGATGATCACTGGGCGGCCCTCCATAGCTTTGGCAGAGCCAGAGCTCCTCTCCGACTCATCGACTCGGCATAGTCCAGCATCAACTTGGTGCAGTCCAACCTCCGCAGAGCGCATCGCGCCCTCGCCACAGAGTGGGAGAAGCTGTGAGCAGAGGACGGACGCCTCTGGCCTAGGAGGACCTTCTAGGGTCTAGGATCGATGAGGCGAAGGAGAAGCACCGAAAGGAGGGTGAGGAGTTGGAATCGAGGCACCGCTTGGTGAATGTCACAGATGTGGTGTCCCAGAAGATTCTGGACGATGTCAAGGCTACCAATAAAGCGGCTGATGCCCGCCTTTGTGCCCTTGAAGAGCTTCAAGTGACCATGTGACGCCGCGAGGCCACTGTTGCTGAGCAAGAGGCGACAGCCTGGACGATGAAGACTCGAGCTGAGGTAGATCGGGACAGGCTACAATCCCGCATCGGAGACATTAATCTTCATGAGAGCAACCTAGCGCGAGACCGGGGGCAGCACCTACCTGAGCGCCAGGAACTCATCCTGCTAGAGCTTGACGTGCGGGCTCGGGAGCAGACTTCCGAGCATCATGCCTGAGAGATCGATCTACAGGAGCGCCAAATGGCCTAGAGTCGGTACTAGGAGATACCTCTGGACCCGGTAGTCGACGGCCCAGTCACAACGCGTGAAGAAGCGGCAATGGCAGAAGTCAAGGATGTTGCCAAACATATCAAAGTTAAATTCGTGAGAGATTGAGGCTGGCGGCCCCTAGGCGGGGGCACCTTTGTATCCGGGGCTCGCCCCTTTCTAAATATTCTTCAATGAATTTGAATTCATGTTTGGCTTCTTGGTTGTGTCTTGTGCTTCCCATCTTGTTCACCCAGGCTCTTAGAAGCGTAAGGGCATAAATAACATTTCCGACTTTGTTAGCTTTTTATGAACCAACGATCGCACAATTAACATAGCCTATCTGGCGTTAGCTGACGTCATGCCTATGGAACCCCCTTAGAGGCCCCCTCGTAGATGTGGCCAACTGGTTGGGCACGCCTACCACTTGATCGCAGGATGTCTTCGATAGGCCCCCAGCGTAGTGGGGGGAGGTTGTTTACTTGATGTTGATGACCTTTTAGAGGGCATCAAGCTTTGTTTTTGAAACTCGTGGTTGGGCCGGATGCTCCAGCTTCGCCCACCATCATCGTAAAGACGTCGACGGCACGCCCCCTGGGTGGTGCCGGAGTTGGATGCTCCGGTGCAGCCCGCCATCGTCGTAGAGACGTCAACGGCAAACCGCGTGGGAGGTTCCTGAATGTGGCCTAGAGGGGGGGGGGGGGTGAATAGGCTTTGAAAGTTTTTTGCACACTTAATCAAATCGTTAAAAAACCTGAGGGACCGGACTTGTCCGATGTGAGTGCGGACTAGTCTGGTGTGCTGATGTGTTGTGAACTGATCAAGTGTTGATGCAGAAATAGTAAATGTTATAGCAGCGAAATTTAAACAACTATTCAAAACACTTGATTGAACAATTAGTATTGCAAAATTTCACATGAAATACAATGTTAATTGAGATTACAAGTTTGATCAACTTAATGCTCTAAATAATGATAATTGCAAAAGTAAAGAGATGAGCACACGGGACACAGATTTTTACTAAGGTTCGATCTCACCAAAGAAATCTACGTCCTCGTTGAGGAGGCCCACACAGAGCCGGGTATCTTCAAGCCCTTTTCCCTCGTTAAGTGACCACACAAGGCCGGCTCGATTCCACTATCACGGGTAATCACCAAGTTGGTGGGGCAACCTCACATGTTGAGGGATCCCACAAAAATTACAGCAGAAAAAGTGATCTAATTAACTTGAAAAGATTACAAGGAATGCAAGAGTGTAAAGAGATCAAACCCCAAGAGATCAATGACATGTAGACAACGATCTCCCAATCCCAAATTTGAATACTAAAAGAATTTCACTTTCGAGGACCTTAGATGCATGGGGAGATGTGTTTTGTGCTCTTGGGGCGAGTGGCGGTGCTAGGGTTTCATTTCTTGACAGTAGAATACGAAAGTTTTGTTTGAGGGGTCGTGGATCTCCTATTTATAGTATTTCCAAAATTATTACCGTTAGTGATCCCGATGGCCGGACTAGTCCGCTCCGGGGACCGGACTTGTCCAGTATGCCGAGTAAAATCCACATGGAATGTGCAGCACAATAAAACCTTAATATGTGTGAGGTATATCGGACTAGTACGGTAGGAGTCTGGACATGTCCGGTTCCCTGTGTATTAGAACATCAGAAAGTTTCTCGGACTAGTCCAGTTCATGAACGGACATGTCCAGTGCATAGTGTTATGAAACATCAAAGAGTTTCTCAGACTAGTCCGATCCATGGATGGACTTGTTCGGTGCATAGTGTTATGGAACATCAAAAAGTTTAACGGACTAGTCCGACCCATGAATGAACTAGTCCGGTGCACTGTGAAGTGAGACTACCTAAAGTTTAACGGACTAGTCCGGTTTGTGAACGGACTGGTCCGGTGCTCAATGAATTATTAAGGTTGATTTTAAGCCCTTACCCCTATGCAAAGACTTGAGCTCTTGGGATGTCTCTCTCACATACATCATATACAATTAAGTCTACTTTGTGCTTCATTCATCAATTGGGATTTTCTTTTTCTTCATCACTTCATTTTTCAATTTTTGAGTGCACCAAACTATCTAATCTTAGTTAACCTGCATTCATTTAAACTAATTCATTAGGATCTCATTTGTTTGTCATCAACCGTCCAAAACCCAAAAGGTAATGCCTAGATGCACTTTCAATCTCTCCCTTTTTGGTGACTGATGACAACCAATTGAGTTTTCACAATTAAGAGTAAAAATTGATTTTTATAAACTGTGTATATATGAGAATGACAAATGAACAATAAGAATTTCTCATATATATGCACTCATTATGGTGGGGTTCCTATAGGGTGTGTGTGATCAAATAATGTGAAGTGCAAAAATAAGAACATAACAATGATAAAAGCAACTCTTACAGAAATATTGAATAAGCATCACACACTTAGATTAAATAACATAGGCACATCCACAAGAGATTACAATAACTTCAAATTAAGATACATGTCCCCGATCACTAGTCCTTAAGGCTACAAAATAAGCTACTAGTCTCAATCTCTCCCCCTTTGGCATTGAGTGAAATCACTCTTTGCCACTGCCTCCCCCACTCTCGGTCCTCTCTTCATCTTCATCTTCAAGTTCATGCCGAGGATAAGGAGCGGAGCCACGTGCTAGTCCAAATGAGCTCAACTCTTGCTTAGTGAGGGGAGCCATCTCAGTGATATCTTCTTGAGAATCCTCTAAAATCTGAGTTGATCCCACTGGCTCAATTTCTAGCTTCTCACAAATAGCTATGATGTTGGCCTTCATGTATCTTTGATGTCTCTTCCTGGCCAAACTCTCCTTGTGCTGCTTAATTTCCACTTTGCGGCAGGATGCAAAGATGGAGGAAAGCATTTTTAGCACACCCATGGACGACTCTCTAGAGGGTGGAGGAGCAGTAGTAGTAGCTGGAGTCCTTGTGCCTTCATTTGCTTGCTTAGATCTCTGCTCCATTGCAAGTGAGGCAGGAGCAGAAGGAATAGTATATATTGTTGACTTCTGGGGCTTGAGACATGTGTGAGGAACATCTTTGACAAACTCAAGTCTTGTCACCTTCTCAATCATGTACATGATATAAGGTGCATAGCCACATGACCTGTTTGGAGTAATGGAGATGTTCACAATGTCATTGTAGATGTACTAAAAAACAATGAAAGTTCTTCTCTGTCTGATCACTTTCATCAAGGTCCTTAGAGTCCCTTGGATGGTTCGTGCATCTCCTTCCTTGGGAGCTATGGTCTTCCTTAGAATTCTATTCAGGACTGCAAAGAATGGCTTCAAATACTTGGTAGTTGGAGGCTTGTAAGGCATTCTGTGTCATAGAGGAATTCTAGCTCATCCTTCTCTAAAGGCTTCAAGTTATGAATAATGAGCTCATTTTCTAAGGTATCTTGAAGGTGAAGTATCCTGACAAATTCCTCATAAGTGACACTATACTTGGATCCATGTGTCATCCAAATCATCTTATCCCATTATCATGGGCAAAGTAGAGAGTAGAGTAAAATTGGGTGATGATTTCATTGTTCCAATTATATCTGAAGGATAGAAGATCCTTCAAACCATGCCTCTCTAATGCCTCCAAGACTCCATGATATGCTTGGCACTGCTCATAGACTTCAATCTTCCTATATCTATCGGCCAGTTCATTTCCCTTTCCAGTAAAATCATCATCTGAAGGCTACCTGTTGCGGTGAATAAGGGCCTTCATCTTCAACGGACAAATAGGATCACTAGCTAGTCCATTGCCCTTGTTGATGCTTCTCCTAGGTGTCGTTCAGCTGGCACCAGCATCATCCTTGCTTAGAGCTTTCTTCACTACCACTCTCCTCTTCTTAGGAAGAGCATTGTCGGGAGGAGAGGAGTGAACATTGTAGTCATGCCTCTTCTTCATGACTCTCTCTTTGACTCTTTGTACCCATGCACGGTCATGCTCGACTCATAATCAAATGAGCTTTCCTTGAAAGCTGACGACATCATGCCTGATAGGGAGGTTCAAGGATTGATAAGAATTGATTGTAGGCTTTGTGGAAATAACAATCTAGAGGTTCAAATTTTCAGGGTACCAGACTTGTCCGTTTTCAAAGTGCAAACTTGTCCGCACTAGACACCGGACTAGTACGGACTGACGTATGAACCCTAACTTCCTATTTCAACAAATCTAGCTCGAATTGATGCAAAACGAGTAGGAATATAGTAGGAATACATCTAGAAAGGTAATGTATGCCTTAGGAATCGAGAAAAATAAGCAAGATTGAAGGAAATGTGAGAACCAGGGTTGAGTGAGATTTTTACTGAAAAATTAACGGTTAAGGACGAAAATGCGGAGTTTGATCAGGATTAGTCCGGAGTGATGAAGCTTCGTGCCAAGGAGAAGATTTTTTGTGGAGAAAACTTCGATTTTGGTGGACAAAAGAGAAAATCGCCTTGGGATCTAGGTTTTGAGGAGAGAGAAAGCAAAAGCGATTGTGAGGGGAGGAAGAAGAAGTCTGGCCGTCGGGCTGGGTTTAAACCATAGGAATACGGACTAGTCCGGTATAGGGCCGGACTAGTCTGAAAGAACGGTTAGCACCGGACTAGTCCAGGTCAGCTGGACTGATCAGAATAAGAACCAAGGTGATATTGGAAGTTTGATCTAATAGTGATCTAAAGAACATCATTTCACAAATAATCCTGATGAAAATGGCCAGTAAGCAATCAAAAATCATAAAATGGTCATAATTCACCAACATTCACTAATTTAAATAGTTTTCAAGAGAAAATCAAGATAAGGGATAGTTTTTTGCAAAGTAAGTAAACTTTGAAGATTCAAGGAGGTATGTAGTGTTTCAAGCCACATTTCGAGAGTCAAGTATATTTAGTTCATTTCTTAGCTCACAAAATCTCTTTTCATCTAGTGGTTTTGTGAATATATCTACAAGTTGTTTTTCAGTTCTAACATGTGAAATTACTATATAACCTTTTAGTGAATGATCTCTTAGAAAATGATGACGAATATCTATGTGCTTAGTTCTTGAGTGTTCTACTGGATTGTGTGCAATTTTTATGGCACTTCAATTATCACATAGGAGTGGAATATAATTCAGATTGTAACCATAATCCCTTAGATTTTGTCGCATCCAAAGTAGTTGTGCACAACAACTACCAGCTGCAACATACTCCGCTTCAGCTGTGGAAGGAGCAATGGAGTTTTGCTTTTTAGATGACCATGAAACTAAGGATCTGCCAAGAAATTGGCAAGTTCCTGACGTGCTCTTTCTATCAACTTTGCATCCTACATAGTCGGCATCGGAATATCCTATTAAGTTAAACTTGGATCCTTTGGGATACCAAAGGCCCAAGTTAAGTGTGTGCACAAGGTATCTTAAAATTATTTTTACAGCTAGTAAATGGCACTGTTTAGGTGCGGCATGAAACCTTGCATACATACAAACACTAAGCATGATATCTGGCCTAGATAAACATAAATAAAGTAATAAACCAATCATAGACCGGTATACCTTTTGATCCATATTTGGACCATCTTCGTTGAGACCGAGATGTCTATTAGTTGCCATGGGTGTCTTGATGGGCTTGGCTTTGTCCATATTGAACTTCTTGAGTATGTCCTACATGTACTTTTGTCTTATGAAGGTGCCTTCTCTTAATTGCTTCACTTGGAATCCCAAGAAGAACTTCAATTCGGCCATCATCGACTTCTCGAATCTGTCTGTGATAATTTTGCTAAATTCTTCACAAAAAGATTTATTAGTAGAACCAAAAATGATATCATCAATATAAATTTGACATATAAATAGATGATCATCAAAATGTTTTGTAAATAAAGTATAATCAGCTTTTCCAATTTTAAAACCATTTGAGTTAGAAAATATCTAAGGCACTCATACCAAGCTCGGGGAGCTTGTTTGAGGCAATAGAGAGCCTTATGCAGTTTATACACATGGTTGGGGTACTCTTGATCTTCAAATCCCGGAGGCTGCTCCACGCATACTTCCTCCTTAATGGGATCGTTGAGGAAAGCACTTTTGACATCCATTTGATACAACTTAAAATTATGGTGAGTATCATATGCCAATAAAATATGGATGTACTTAAGTCTATCTATGGGAGCGAAAGTTTTGTCGAAGTCCAAACCTTGGACTTGTGAGTAACCTTTTGCAACAAGTCGCGCCTTATTTCTTATTACCACTCCATGTTCATCTTGCTTGTTCCGAAAGACCCATTTGGTTCCTACAATGTTCGCCTTTGATCTTTCTACAAGCTCCCATACTTCATTTCTCTTGAAGTTGTTCAGCTCCTCTTGCATTGCAATCACCCAATCTGGATCCTTTAGTGCTTCCTCTACCCTGTATGGTTCCAGAAAAGAGACGAACGAGTAATATTCACAGAAATTGGCTATGCGAGATCTAGTGGTTACTTCCTTAGCAATGTCTCCAATGATGTTGTTGACAAGATGATCTCTTTGTATACTCTGATATACTCTTGGTTGAGGGACTTGTGAAGTTGCTTGCACTTCATTTTCTCCATTATCAATGTCTCCCCCTAGGTCATTGCTTCCATAATTATATTGATCTTCTTGATCTTCCTGATCTTGATCTTGTGCATGAGCCCCCGTTGATAATTGCTTTCCTGTTGAGGTTCATCTTGAGCACTTGAGTCTTGTGGTTGCTCTTAAGGTAGAATATCACCAAGTGCCATCCTCCTCAACGCTTGGCATGGGGCTTCTTATTGATCTAGCACACACTTATCAACTTGCTCCACTCGGGAGCCGTTAGTTTCATCGAACACTATATCATGTGCTATTTCAACAATGCCAGATACTTTGGTAAATACACGAAAGGCATAGGCGTTCGAATCATAACCAAGGAAGAACCTATGAGACCTATGTGTGTTGAATACATTGGCTTGTACTGAATACATTGACTTTGATGATATAAGTTATGAAATTCTGCTAAAACACCCTTTTTAGCAAGGTTTGACTCTAGCTCCGAGCTTCTGCTAGGTCCGACAATAGGTCCGACTTGCTTTATCAAGGTCCAACATGTTTTTGGGTAGCTCCGGTGAGCTTTATATTTAGCTCTGGCATAGTCCAACATAGGGTCCGACTTGCTTTGGCTAGGTTCGACTTCTTTGTCTAGGTCCGACTAGCTTTGGTTAGCTCCAGCGGTAGGTCGGGCTAGCTTTGGTAAGCTCCGGTTCAAGGTCCGGTTAGCTTTGGAAAGGTTCGGAGCTTGATCGCAATGTAACTACTTTTACTGTGAAATGTTTCAAACTTGCTTTACATTGTTGGAAAGATTGCTTAGTATTAACTTGCTAAGTTTTTGGTGCGTTTTGGTTGATATGGCTGCTATCGTTTTACTGTGGTTTTGCAACATGCTTATGTGAGGTGCTCACGTAAGGTGTTGTGTTCGGAACTAATTTGAGTCAAGTCGAGGACTTGTGCTCGAAAGTATTGGTTGTTTATTCATGTGCAGGTGTTGCTTGAGTTCAAGATATGGCTGGTGACGGGATCCATTGAACTAGTCTTAGGGAGAAGATGAGGTTCAACAACCAAGTTTGGGAGGAATTGTGGTTGAGTTGATCGGGAGGTTGCGCAACATGTTTGAATCAAGAACAATGCATATGAAGGTATTGTGAACGTCGTTGGAAGATGTTTGAACTTATGCAAGGAGTGCATGGACGTGGCTACATGGTTCCAAGGCATGATGAAGATATGTGTAAGTAAAGAATTGGTCGGAAAGGTCCAACCGACTAGGTTATGGACTCAAGCTGCGACTGAGTCGTGTTGGACTCAAATATGGAAAGATTTGAGTTGGTTATGATAGGATTTCGTGTGGGTCACGAATTTGAGTTGTTTTAGGAATGTGGGATATGTTCCTAAGGTGTTTGGAAGTCTTAAGATTGCTTCTATCTGCGTATAGAAGAGTCCTAAGCAGTTATGGAAAGTTTTGATTGGTGATTTGAGTAGGATTAGAGTCCTAGTTGAGATTGAGTTGGCCTAAGGGCTGATTATATAAGCAAGGGAGGCCAGAGCTCGTGGGGGACTTTTGTGTTCCTCTTGTGTTCTATTGAATAAAGACCGTAGTTTAAAGGAACTTTTGTGCCTTGTTCGTCCGACTTGTTCCAGACAAGTTTTTCTCGTCGAGTTTTCTGCACAGCACTACCTTTTTTCGGTGGTTTTATCATAACTCGAGTTTTACAGATTCAATTGACGTGATTATTTTTGGGTTTTCTTCAAAACTTTATTATCTATTATCTGTAAAAACTTCACGGTCATTGGATTTGTGGTTTCTTATTTACACGAGTTTCTTTGCAGCATCCCAGACCTGTTTTTCTCGGGTAGGACAGATTGACCTTTATTTGATCTTTCAATCGTAACTTGAGTTTCTCTTGATGGATTTGAGTGATTCTTGTTTTGTCGTCTTCGTGACTTGATTCTCTATGATATCTATTACTTTTGTCACGATGAAACACGTTTATATTAGTCTCATACACGATTTCTTTAACAGATTGTTTTTCTGCCGAAGGGGTTGGGATTTAATTGTTTCTGCTGCGTAAGATTTTTTTAAGTCTACCATTCACTCCCCTCTAGTAGCTTTTCACGTGCTCTTCGATCCTACAATTGGTATCAGAGCCACAGTGCTCTAATCTTTGTGATTTGCACGTGTTTTTGACTAATCATCATGGAGAAATACTCCGCCAAACCTTGTGTGTTTAGTGGTATTGATTTTCAGGTTTGGAAGGCACTATGGAAGCCTTCATCCAGGCTCAAGGCTTCGCAATATCGGCGAAGGTATACAAGCCTTACGAAGTGCCGTCAAACGATTAAGTTACAGCTACAAATCTGAGAGATGTCGACAACAACAACAAGGCTCGGACCTTGATCATACAAGGATTAACTCAAAGCGACTTCGACCGTGTTGTACACCTCCAATCTGCATACGATGTGTGGAAAGCACTTTGTGACTACCACGAAGGATCCAACACGATCAAGGAGGTAAGGCAAGACATGTTCAAGAAAGAATACATGCACTTCGAGATGCAACCCGGTGAGTCTATTGATGACCTTTTTGCTCGCTTTAATAAAATTCTCAGCAACTTGCGTAGTGTCAATGTTAATTTTTCAGATGCTGAAAATGCTAGGCAATTGTTAATTGCATTAGATATGTTAATTTGGGAGATGAAAGTCACATCTATTTGTGAATCTATTGTCATGAGTACACTTACTTTAGATGTGCTATATTCCAAGTTAAAAACTCATGAAATTGACATAATATCACGTAAGAACCCCAACAAGTCTATTGCTTTTTTTTTCTCAACATGACATGCCTAACTCGGGTCAATCTTCATCTTGTGGTACACTTGCTTTGTTTTCCTCTCTAACCCTTGAACAGATTGAGGAGTTTCCAGAGGAGGAGCTAGTACTTCTCTCTACTAGGTTCTCAAAAGCATTGCAAAATGTGAGAACTAGAAGGAGAGGAAGCTCCGGACCTCAACGATGTTTCGAATGTGATAAGATAGGACATTTTCGTTCAGATTGCCCTAACCTTTCAGGTCTTACTCCCCGGGATGAAAAGCAAACAAGGACAAAGCACTCCTCTGCAAAAGATATGAAGAAAAAGAAGGGTTTTACAGGACATCAATTGGTGAGCAGTTTTATCTCCGCACTTCAAGAACTTGGCTCAAGCGATGTGGACATTGGAAGTGACGAAGATGAAGATGATTTGGCAAACTTGTGCTTCATGGCGGGCAAGTCAAGATCAAGTATGGAGGAGGCTGAACACAAAAAGCGACCATGAAGAGGTATATCCTACTTGCGAAGAAATGTGTGATGCTATTTCTCGTGCCACTGTTATAGTTAAGAAAATGGACAAAAAGCTTAGGGACAATGCTGTTAAAAATGAGTCACTAGAGTCTGAAATTAATCGTTTGAAATCTTTGATTCCTAGTGATGATTCTTGTTCCTCATGTGAATTAATATATGAACAATTGTCCTCATTAAGAAGTGCGCACACCTCCACACTTGATAAACTTGAGTTAGAAATTGAGAAGAACAGAGAGCTTGCTGCACTTAATGATAAAAACTTGAAAGATGCTAGCTGTTCTACAATTGATTTGAATTGTTCTACATGTGATGATCTTGATAATAAACTACAAGATGCTATGAATGAAATTTCTATATTGAACAATGCTTTACGTTCTCATGAAGTTAAATATTTTTCCAATTGCAAATTAAAAGGAAAAACTTCATGTGAAAATTGCCTTGATCTGTCCAATAAACTTGATGACATGCATAGGACATTAGATCGGTTTTGTAATGGGAATAAAAATCTAAATTTGCTGTTGAGTTCTTCCAAGTCTTGCAATGATAAAACTGATTTAGTTTTTGATTCTCATGCTCATGCTAGGGCACATCCACCTAAAATTGTAAGGAGATTAGGAAGTGGTTTGATTCAAACAGTTCCTAAACAAAAAGAAGTGGTTTTCCAATCTGCAGGAGTGTTGTCTCATTCGGTGTCAAATAAAAATGTTGTTTGCTCGTCTAGACATGAACACAAAGTTAAATTTCATTGTACCTACTGTGGTAGAGATGGTCATGTCATAGATTTTTGTTATAAACAAGATAAACAACAGAAAAAATAAAGAATGATTGCTAGATCTCATAGCTTTCATGCAAAATTTGCTGCACATGTTAAACTGAATGATAGGAACATGCAACCTGCTGTAATGAGTCGAAAACATGCAAAGTTTACTCCCAAACCTACTGTGTTTCATGCTACACATGTAACATCTAACAAGTCAGTAGTTGGGTACAAAAATCCTCAAACTTTGGCTCATAAACCAGCTGTTTTGTCTCAGCTTTCGCGTGTTATTCCTGCTGAACGTCGTGTGACTCAGTACTGGATTCCTAAATGCCTTTTGACTAACCCCAATATTGAGTCATCGATGTATTGTGCTTCTATGTAGGTTACACGCTTGAGGAAGGAGAACTTTTGGATTTTGGATTCAGGTTGCTCACGCCACATGACCGGTAACAAAGAATGGTTCTCCTCCCTCTCTTTTGTGTCACGTGTAGAGAATGTTACTGTCGGTACCCTGCGTACCGGGTACCTCTTAGTACCACGAAGAGTACAAGGGAGTTCTACCTACCAGAGTTGAAGGTCTCCTCAGGCCCCACATGTTACATTGCACCGGACCCGCTCCCCTTGTATGGGTAGCTCCTGGGTCAACACTTGTAAAGGAAAACCGGAACTAAGCTCCTAACAAAGGAAAGCTCCGGTGCCGACACGTGTACAACAGCCCCGAACCTAACCCTCAACAGAGAGTAGCTTCGGTGCTGACACGTGTACAGTAGCCCCGGACCTAACCTCCCGTAAGGGAAAGCTCCGGATCTTCCACGTGTGGAGCCTCTGGACCTTCATTGATGTATACACTGGCAGATCTCCTTCAGCACGAACAATCAAGCATAATTAAAGCGACAGTTACAAGTTGTAATTACGTGTTGTTAATGCTGTATTAACGACATGCGATCAAAGCACTGTTAATAGGGGTAACGCTGTCATAAAAGCACGTTATCACACTATTAATCATGCTTAATACTCTTTAGATAGTGTATTAGGCCATTAAATGCGCCGGGGCCACATGTCGGGCCAGGCAAACTTTGTAATGGTCAGGCCTTAGAACTATAAAAGGGTTGTACCGCACGTACCCAAGGGGACATCTAATCTCATCTAGCTAACAAACTCGCACAATACAACAACACAAATGCCATGGAGTAGGGTGTTACGCTCAGGCGGCCCGAACCACGTAAATCTCTGGTGTCATCATCTTGATCTTGATCTCTGCGTACCCCAACCATAAAAGAACCTCCGCGGACTGCTTCTTAGCAGGTCCGGGGGAAGTGTCATATCAAACACTTCAACATTTGGCACGCCAGGTAGGGGGATTCAAGGGCAATCCCGAGATCACAAGATGGCGAATTCAGCTGCTGGATCCTCCAATGGCAACCACGTTGGACAACCTGCTGGAGGTAATCCCTCCAACGTCCAACAACCAGCAGTAGCCATTGTTCCGGCAGGTGTTATGGCACCACAACTACCATCTGTTCCAGCAAACAATGCTGGTCAACAAGATGGGGCATCTACGTCGATCACTGCATCGACAAACAACAACCCTGAGCACGCACTCATTGCTGCGCGAGCTCTCCTACAACACCCACCGGCTCCAGGTGCACCCCAGGGTGCTATGAAGCAGTGTAGGGCTGATGTTGACCATCTGGTTGCAGCTGCGGCTGCAGGTATCAGCAATCAAGGTCCTCCTCCTTCGGGACGAGCACCATGAAAGTTGCCTAGAGGGGGGGTGAATAGGCTAATCGACCTGAAATTACTTAATAAAATGAGATCAATACTCAGGGGACGGACTAGTCCGATCCTCCTGCAGGGAAAGCCTAAAAAGTGTTTCTTACAAGTTTTAGTTTGATTCTTGTAATGCAAAGTATGTTGGAATTACTTACTAAACCTTAACAAGTTATGGAACAAGTATGAGACTAAGGATCACAATGAAACAAGAGTGATGAACAAATACGGTAAAGCTAACCCTAGAAGCCATGTGCGATAAGTGAAAGCAAAGTACACAAGGGACACAAGGATTTTATCCCGAGGTTCGATCCCACGAAGGAATCTATGTCCCCGTTGAGGAGTCCACGAAGGACCGAGTTCAACAACCCTTCCCTCACCAAGTTTACCACAAGGGGCTAACTTGGTTCTCCACTATCACAAAGGGCGAATACAAGATTCGTTGGGGCTTCTCACAATCTGAGGCTCCCACCACAAATATGATTACAAATCACAAAGATTGACTCAAGCCACAGATCACAAAGATTCAACAAGTGCAAGAGATCAAACCGAGAGCCTAGAGCAGTGTTCTTCCTCTTCTTCACCTCACCAAACCCTAATCCACACAAGAATTAGTTTTAGAGGGAAGGTAGGCAAAAAAGAGGCTTTTGGAGGCTCAAAGTTTGCTGTGGCGGTGCTAGGGTTTCAAAGTTCTCAAGAGTTGGTTCAAATGAACCCAGAGACCCTCTATTTATAGAGGTTCCCAGCCCATACTGCTGACTTTAGCAGATGGGCAGACTAGTCCGGCCTACGGCCCGGACTAGTCTGGCCTTTGGGACCACTGACGTCCCTGATAACTGTCGCACCGCGCGGCAATCGTCACGCTACCCGCCAAACTTCAAATTCAAACGGTCACTTCAAAACAGACTAGTCCCGTCCAAACCGGACTAGTCCGATCTCACATAGAACCTTTTATTTCATGTGAAAACAGACTAGTCTGGAGACCACGGACTAGTCTGGCCCCCAGGGCGGACTAGTCTGGCCTCACAGACTTAGTCGCTGAAGCACCAACTTCTCACCAATCGCCACACTAGAAACCCTAGTTTCTTCTTTTCGAGTTAACATCGCCGTTTTCATCCTTTTACTTTTTGAGGGTTTGTGTTTCCGCTTGAGTCCACACCTGTGCTTAAGATCACTGAGCTCATTAGTTACTTAATTGTCGTCATCAATCATCCAAAACCCACGGGATCCTAGATGCACTTTCAATCTCCCCCTTTTTGGTGATTGATGACAACACATTAAGTCTTCACATATAAGAGTATAAATTTTGGTTTTCATAACGTGCGGGTGTATGAGTGACTCCCCCTTAATGAATGCATCATAAAAAATTAAGGAAGTCCTTCATACATAGACATGTTATGGTGGGGTGCCTACGTGTTGTGCTCAACAATTTGTGACAAGACATAATAAATATGAATATGATCAAAAGATATACATTCAAAGCATCATATTGATATTAAACATTCAAAACATAGTATTGCACAAATTTAAAACATTCGAATGACACAAATATTACAATAAGAAGTGTGACATGTCCAAGGATCCAAAAAGAGGTGCTACTCTCCCCACATCTAACTCTCCCCCATCTAACTCTCCCCCTTTGGCATCAAGACACCAAAAAGGAAAAGAAGAGGGGAACAACGAGGCCTATCCACTAGTCGTCATCCTCCTCACTATCGCCCGCCTCATCATCGGAGTCGCTCTCCGTGGCCTCCGGGTCCTCATGGTCATCGTCATCGTTGGAGACCCATGCCGAGGGAGCCACCCGGGAAGAGCTCCCGTCCTCTTGGAGCTGGGCGAGCTCGTCGGCGGTGAGGTCCGGGAACGGCGTGATCTCGCCATCGCTCTCCTCCGGAGGTGACATGGGGACCTCAAGCTTGTCACACACCGCCTTGAGGTACTTCTCTTGGTGCTTATGTGCTCGTTGATTCCGGATTTCTTGCTTTCGGCAGGAGGTGAAGATAGCCTTGAAGCACTTGAAGAAGGCGCTAATCGACTGAGGCGGAGTCAGAGAAGGAGGTGCCGCGGGGTGAGGTGCTGGCGTCGCAGAGTGAGAGGGAGGCTCCGCATTCTCCCAGCGTGGAGGAGGCGGCACTGAAGGAGGCCTCTGAGGATGGAGCAGGCGATGAGTCACATCCTTGACGAAGGTCAAGCCCGACACCTTCTCGATGAGATACATGATGTAGGGCGCATACCCACAAGCACGATTAGGGGTATGCGAGATGTTGAAGATGTCGTCGAATATGTAGTCAACTAGGTTGAACTTCTCATCACCATCAATAAGAAGCAACAAGTGCCTTAGATTGCCTTGGATCAGCCCTGCATCACCATCCTTGGGTGCTATTGTCCTCCTCAGGATCCTGTTTAGGATGCTATAGAATGGCTTGATGTTGCGAGCATGCCCAGCATCATATTGAACATGACTGGGATACATGTAGGCCAGCTCATCTCTGTCTATGGCCTTGAGGTTAGAGATAATGATCTCATGATCCAAATGAGCCTCAAGTATGAGAATCATGGCAAACTCTGCAAAGGTGACTGAGTATTGCTCCCCATGAGTCATCCAAATGATCCGTCTATCACCTTGAGTGGTGAAATAGATGGTAGAGTAGAACTGCAGGATGACCTCAACATTCCAGTTGTACTTGAATCCCATGATGCCCTTGAGCTCATGACGCTCAGCTGCCTCAATCACTGCATCAAAAGCAGAGTGTTTGTTTTGGGCCATATACTCCCAGTCTACCCATTGTGCTTCAATCACTGGCTTCTTCATGTTCTAGTAGACTAGATGGTAATAGTCACAATGAAAGTCACACCAAAACCGTGGGTCAGCGGTGCTCCTTTCATACTTGTAGACTCTTTCTGTCCGCAATTTCCTGGCCTTGTCCGCTCCTTTCCCATGGAAGACATTCGCAGCCAACTCACGCTGCCGATTAGGGTTCATCTCAAGAGTGGTAACTTCTAGGGGACCAATGGGTTTGGCCTCCCCCTTCTCCTTGATGACTACGCCCTTGGCCTTCTTTGCCGGTACCTTCACAGAGGGCTTCTTTTTATTGGGCTCTACAGGAGCCGGGGCCTTGCCCTTCTTTGGATCTCTCTCGATCCGGCGTTCGGCAACTTGGCTTTCTCCTTGCCCTTTCTTTCTCTCCCATGGTTACAAGTCTCTTCCTTTTGGAGACTTGTGCTGCGGCAACCTGAGAGTTGTGAGCCTCGCGCTCCTCTTGCTTCTTCTTGTGGAGTTCCTTGTGGGACTCCTCAATGGCACGAGCCAAAGCTTCATCTTCATTGTAGGCCATAGCTGCGGCCCTAGCTTGTTGTTTCTAGGCTGCCTTTGCTCGCTCTTGCTGCTCGAGAAGTTTCTTGGCAGCCTCAACCTCAGCCCGTGCCCTTTCATCGGCAAGGCGAAGTTGCTCGGCCTCCCACTCGGGGTCAGTGGGTGGAGAAGCGAAACAGCGAGGAGCTGCCATCGCTGCTGAAACAGGAGGAAAACATGAGATAGAAGGTCAAGAAGGTGGAATATTGCGAAAGAAATCACGAGAAACAACCAAAGTTAGGGTTTGACCTATGTACACCGGACTTGTCCCCCCTAGGGGCGGACTAGTCCGCCGGGCGGACTAGTTCGGGTTGCACAGGATAAACCCTAACTCTAAAGCTTTTTTCGAGAAATCGTTGAATCAAGTCGCAATACTCCTAGGCTATGATCACAAGGATGCTAGGAGCAACTTTAATGAATAGGGACCTATCAAAAACCCTATGAATCAAGAATGAGGTAGGTTTTTGAAAAGGGAGGTTTACCTCTTCGAATCTTGATGAATCGACAAAATCCGTGATGGATCGCATCGGGAGTGATTGGGAAAAGTCTCCCACACTTCCGGGGCTTCCAATGCACGGATTGGAAATGATTTTTGGTGGATGGAATCGAAAATCGCCCAAGGAGGGAAGTTGAGCGCGCGTGGGAGAGAGAGAAGCAAAAGTGGAGAAGAGGAGGAGTCGGCCACCTCCTGGGGGTTTAAGTCCCCAGGGGCCAGACTAGTCCGGTACAGGGCCGAACTAGTCCGGTCAGCGAACCAGATCCGGATCAGTCTGGATCCGGACTTGTCCGGCCTTAGGGCGGACTAGTACGGTCCAAAAAGGCTGAAAAAATATATATTTGAGTTTTAGCCACTATTGATGATCCTTTTGGACATATTGCCACAACAAAAGCTTTATGAATATGGTCAGTAAGAAGTCAACAATCAAACTATGACCATAACTCACAAAGTCAATAGTTTTTCAAATACTTTGGAAAAAATTGAGATAGAGATGAATTTCTCAAACACATGCGTTCTTTTGAATAAGGTGTAAGGAAAACATTCAGATGTGCATGTTTCAAGTCACATTTCGAGAATCTAAGATATTGAGCTCACTCCTAAGCTCACAAAAGCGCTTCTCATCTAGGGGTTTGGTGAATATATCGGCTAGTAGGTTCTCAGTTCTCGCATGGGAAATTACTATATCCCCCTTCAAGGAATGATCTCTTAAGAAGTGGTGTCTAATATCAATGTGCTTTGTCCTCGAATGCTCAACTCGATTATGGTATATTTTGATGGCCCTCTCATTGTCACATAGGAGTGGAATGTGGCGCAAGTTTATACCATAATCCCTTAGAGTTTGTCGCATCCAAAGAAGTTGTGCACAACAACTTCCGGCTGCGACATACTCCGCTTCGGCTGTGGAAAGAGCAATGGAGTTTTGTTTCTTGGAGGACCAAGACACTAAGGATCTACCAAAGAATTGACATGTCCCGGATGTGCTCTTCCTATCAACTTTGCACCCCGCATAATCCGCATCGGAGTAGCCAATGAGGTTAAACTTGGATCCTTTGGGGTACCAAAGTCCTAGGATTGGTGTGTGAACTAAATATCTAAGAATTCTCTTAACGGCGGTCAAATGACACAACTTAGGTGCAGCTTGAAAACGTGCACACATACACACACTAAGCATAATATCCGGTCTAGATGCACAAAGATATAACAAGGAGCCAATCATAGAACGATATACCTTCTGGTCCACACTTGGACCATCTTCGTTGAGGTCTAGATGTCCATTAGTTGCCATTGGATTCTTGATGGGTTTGGCCTTGTCCATGTCAAACTTCTTTACTATGTCTTGAGTGTACTTTGTTTGACTTATGAACGTGCCTTCTTTGAGTTTCTTGACTTGGAAGCCTAAAAAGAACTTCAACTCCCCCATCATGGACATCTCAAATCTTTCTGTCATTATCTTAGAAAACTCATCACAAAACACTTTGTTAGTAGAACCAAATATGATGTCATCGACATATATTTGGCACACAAAGAGATTATCATTAATGTGCTTTGTAAAGAGAGTATAATCAGCTTTTCCTATCTTAAAACCATTTTGAATCAAAAAATCTCTAAGGCACTCATACCAAGCTCTAGGAGCTTGTTTGAGGCCATAGAGAGCCTTACGCAATTTGAAGACATGATTTGGGAAGTCTTGGTCTTCAAAGCTCGGTGGTTGCTCCACATAGACTTCCTCCTTGATTGGGCCATTTAGGGACGCACTCTTGACGTCCATTTTGTGAAGCTTAAAATCATGGTGAGTAGCAAAGGCAAGTAATATACAAATTGACTCTAGCCTAGCTACGGGAGCAAAGGTTTCATCAAAATCCAAACCTTCAACTTGTGATTACCCCTTGGCCACAAGTCGTGCTTTGTTCCATGTCACAACGCCATGCTCATCTTGCTTGTTGCGGAACACCCACATGGTGCCCACAACATTTGCTTGTGGACGCTTGACAAGCTCCCAAACTTTGTTCCTCTCAAAGTTGTTGAGTTCCTCTTGCATGGCCACCACCCAATCCTAGTCTCTCAATGCATCTTCAACCTTATTGGGCTCCAAAGAAGAGACAAAGGAGTAATGTTCACAAAAGTTAGCAACACGAGAACGAGTGGTTACCCCTTTTGTAATGTCTCCTAGAATGTTGTCAACGGGGTGATCCCGTTGAACACTTTGATGCACACGAGGATGTGGAGGTTGAGCTCTTGAGTCATCATCATCCTCTTCTTCTTCTTGGTCTCCCCCTTGATGTATGCTTCCCTCTTGACTTTTGTCTTCTTGATCATGTTGAGATGCCACTTGTCCATCTTCAACTTGATCACGTGGGAGATGGCTTCCATCATCTTGTGGTTGGTCACTTGAGCTTTGAGTTTGTTCTTGTGGACGAATATCTCCAAGTGCCATCCTTCTAAGAGCTTCTTGTGGAGAGTCTTCTTGATCTAGAACACTTTGATCAACTTGCTCCACTTGGGAGCCATTAGTTTCATCAAACACCACGTTGCGTGCTATTTCAACAATCCCGGAGGATTTGTTGAAGACACGGTAGGCGTGGGTGTTTGAATCATAACCAAGCAAGAAACCTTCATCGGACTTTGAAGTGAACTTCGAAGTCCTAGGCTTCTTGTTGAGAATATAGCATTTGCTCCCAAAGACATGAAAGTAAGAGACATTGGGTTTCTTACCAACTAGAAGCTCGTAGGGGGTCTTCTTGAGGAGGCGGTGGAGGTACAATCGGTTGACGGCGTGGCAAGCGGTGTTAACCGCCTCCGCCCAAAAGCGGTCTGATGTCTTGTACTCATCAAGCATCGTCCTTGACATCTCAATGAGTGTCCTATGTTCCGCCACCCCATTTTGTTGAGGGGAGTATGGGGCTGAAAATTCATGCTTGATGCCCTCCTCATCCAAGAATTCTTCCACTTGAGTGTTCTTGAACTCGGTGCCGTTGTCGCTTCTTATAGCCTTGATTCTTGAGGCGAACTCATTTTGAGCTCTTCTCAAGAACCTCTTGAGGACACCGTGAGTCTCACCCTTATAATGTAAGAAAAATACCCAAGTGAAACGAAAAAATCATCAACAATAACAAGACCATATTTGTTACCGCCAATGCTAATGTAGGTTATTGGCCCGAAAAGGTCCATGTGTAGCAGTTCCAAAGGTCTTGTCGTCGTCATGATGTTCTTGGAGGGGTGTTGAGCTTCTACTTGCTTCCCCGCTTGGCAAGCACTACATGGCCTATCCTTTTCAAAGACAACATTCTTCAAACCATAGATGTGCTCGCCCTTAAGAAGCTTTTGTAAGTTCCTCATCCCAACATGGGCTAGCCTTCTATGACAAAGCCATCCCACGTTGGTTTTTGCCATTAAGCATGTGTCAAGTTGAGCTTTATTTGAGGCGAAATCCTCAAGATAAAGCTTTCCCTTGAGCACACCCTTAAAAGCGATTGAGTTATCGCTTCTTCTAAGGACGCTCACACCCTCATTAGTAAAAACACAATTATAACCTTTGTCACATAGTTGTGATATGGACAAAAGGTTATAGTCTAAAGAACCAATATGCAAAACACGAGAAAGAGTATGTTGGGGGGGGGGGAATTACAATTTTACCGGAGCCAAGGATTTTCCCTCGACTGTTGTCTCCAAAGAGGATCCCTTCATTTGGATCATCATGTTCCTCATACTCCACGAACATTCTCCTCTCTCCGGTCATGTGGTTGGTGCATCCACTATCAAGCACCCATTTGGATCCACCGGAGGAGTACGCCTACAAAACAAGATTATGCCTTCCTTTTAGGTACCCAAGCAGAGTTGGGTCCTTTGACGTTAGTAGTGAGGCACTTGGGCACCCACACGCAAGGCTTGGGGCTCTTGCGGAGTGGCCCAACATGTCTAGCATATACTTTTCCATACTTGTTCCTCATTAAAACATAATGCATCAAAATCATGGAAGAGAGGATGCGGTTCATATTTAGGCAAGTTAGTGCTAGTTGAAGTATTCTTCCCAATTTTACCTGGGGATGAGCTTCCCTTGACAAAGACAATCAAGTATTTCCCATACTTGGAGGTTTTAGCATTTTGCTTTCCACCTCTAGTATAACCAAGACCATCTTTGACATAGGGAGGTCTTGTGTTGGTGTATGCACTTCGTGCATACGCCACCTTTTCTTTGTCAAAGGTGCCACCCTTAGGTGCTTGTTTGCCTTGAGTCAATTTAAGCTCATCCTTTAATTTAAGGATCAAGTTAGAACATTTGCACGTAGATATTGCTTCAGATGCAACCTTTGAGGAGGATGAGCTTTTGGGGGAAGAGGCTACATTAGTCTTGAGGGACTCAACTTGAGTCTCAAGGATCTTGTTAACTTTTGCCAAGTTCGTCATTGAGCTCAATGGTTGTCTCCCCAAGACTTGAGCATGTTTTCTTTCTTAGAGCAAGTTCATGCTCTAATGCCTTGCTCTTCTCTCTCTCAAGCTCAAGGAGCTCAATGAGCTCTTTACATCTCTCCTTTTCATGGATAAGCATGTCGTCTTGCCTATCTATGAGCTCCTCCTTCTCAAAAATTTCATCCGAGAGCAATTTCATTCTACGCAAAGTTCTCTTACTTATGTCCTTAAGCATGTGTTCGTTTTCACTAGCACTATCAAAATCATCATGAGAAGATATGGAAGAGGATGAGTTAGAAGTAACCTTTCTCCTTCCTTGTTTTGCCATGAGGCAAGTTGGCTTGTGGTCTTAGAGGTTGGGGAAAAGCTTGCTTCCTTTGGAGCTCCTCCCGATGGCTATGGTTGCCACCTTCTCCTCGTCTTCGGAGGAGGACTCATCGTTAGAGTCCCATTTCTTGCCTAAGTGCGCATGATCGGAGGGCCTCTTCTTCTTGTAGAACTTCTTTTCTTGAGGCTTGGCCTCCTTCTTCTTCTTGCCCTCTTCATGTGGGCAATCCACAATGAAGTGCCTGTACTCGCCACAATTGTAGAAAGCCCTCTTTGTTTTGGGCCTTTCTTTTTTTTGCCCTTGCTCTCATGCTTGTACCCTCCTTTTCTTCTCCTCATCATCCTCTTGAAATTGTTGATGAAGAGGGACTCTTCCTCATCGGTGTCAAGGCTCTCCTCATCATCTTCGTTTTGCTCTTTTGAGGAGGATTTCGCTTTGAGTGCAACATCCTTCATCTTCGAAGCGGTGAACCTTTGGAGGTCGTTGTAGAAGAGCGCCTCCTTCTCCATGATCTCGTGGTTGATGATCCTCCCTAGGACCTCCTCCGGGGTCATTTTGGCAAACCCCAGGTTTTCTCATATCATGGAGCATAGAGAGACGTTTCTAGGCATGAATGCCCGAATCATCCTCTTCACCACCTCGTGGTCCGTCCACTTGGTGCAGCCATAAGATCCGCTGTTGTTGATGAGCAGCTTTAGGCGGTTGTACATCTCTTGGGGAGATTCACCATCCATAATGGCAAACCTCCCGAGCTCTCCTTCAATGAGCTCAATCTTCGCTTCTTTCATGACTCGGTTGCCTTCATGAGCCGTCTTGAGGGTGTCCCAAATATCCTTAGCCACCTCAAGTCCAGCTACTCGGTTGAACTCATCTCTTGATAGAGATGAGATGATCACTCCGGCCGCTTGGGCATTGCGGTGAAGAAGCACGGCTTGCTCTGGAGTGATGTCTTCTTCATTCTTCGGGATATGTACCCCGGTCAACACAATTTGCCACAAAGAAGGGTTGAGCAACACGAGATGGATCTTCATGTTGTGCTTACACATCCCGTAGTCGTTTCCATCGAATTGGGGAGGCTTCCCCAATGGGATGGAAAGATAGTGGTTGTTGGAGATAAGGCGCTCATAGTTGTAGCCTTGTTGGTTGTAGTGGGTCGTGCCCCCCGATGTAGAGGTTGAAGAGTCAACTTTTAGAATCTTCAACTTCTCTCGAAGTTTCGCCTTGAGCTGGCGAGTCTCTTCTTCATCCGTCGACTTGTCTTGGTAGACAAGCACCTCCTCTTGGGTTGCTTGGATCTCATTGGTCGAGACCTCGTCATACCCCACTCCAGCAATCTTCTCTCCGAGTTGTTAGACTCTTTGGGAGAGTCCTGCTCTGATACCAATTGAAAGTTGCCTAGAGGGGGGTGGTGAATAGGCTAGTCGACCTGAAATGACTTAATAAAACAAGATCAGTACTCAGGGGGCGGACTAGTCCGGTCCAGGGGCGGACTAGTCCGGTCCTCCTGTAGGGGAAAGTCTAAAAAGTTTTTCTAACAAGTTTTAGTTCGATTCTTGTAATGCAAAGTATGTTGGAATGACTTAGTGAACCTTAACAAGTTATGGAACAAGTATGAGACTAAGGATCACAATGAAACAAGAGTGATGAACAAATACGGTAAAGCTAACCCTAGAAGCAATGTGTGATAAGTGAAAGCAAAGTACACAAGGGACACAAGATTTTTATCCCGAGGTTTGATCCCACGAAGGAATCTATGTCCCCGTTGAGGAGTCCACGAAGGACCGGGTTCAACAACCCTTCCCTCACCAAGTTTACCACAAGGGCCTAACTTGGTTCTCCACTATCACAAAGGGTGAATACCAGATTCGTTGGGGCTTCTCACAATCTGAGGCTCCCACCACAAATATGATTACAAATCACAAAGATTGACTCAAGCCAAAGATCACAAAGATTCAACAAGTGTAAGAGATCAAACCGAGAGCCTGGAGCGGTGTTCTTCCTCTTCTTCACCTCACCAAACCCTAATCCACACAAGAATTAGTTTTAGAGGGAAGGTAGGCAAGAAGGAGGCTTTTGGAGGCTCAAAGTTTGCTGTGGTGGCGCTAGGGTTTCAAAGTTCTCAAGAGTTGGTTCAAATGAAACCAGGGACCCTCTATTTATAGAGGTCCCCAGCCCATACTGCTGACTTTAGCATATGGGCGGACTAGTCCGGCCTTTGGGACCACTGACGTCCCTGACAACTGTCGCACTGCGCGACAATTGTCACGCTACACGCCAAACTTCAAATTCAAACGGTCACTTCAAAACGGACTAGTCCGGTCAAAACCGGACTAGTCCGATCTCACACAGAACCTTTTGTTCCGTGTGAAAACGGACTAGTCTGGAGACCACAGACTAGTCCGGCCCCCAGGGCGAACTAGTTCGGCCTCCGAGACATAGTCGCTGAAGCACCAACTTCTCACCAATCCAGACTAGTCCGACCCCCAGGGTGGACTAGTCCGATCTCAGTCAGGACCTCTTGGTCCGGACTAAAATGGACAAGTTCGTGGTTTTGGGACTTAGTACCAAAACCCCACTCCATGACTACCCGGACTAGTCTGTCCCACTACAGACTAGTCTGAACTCAATCAGACCCTTCTGGTCCAGCTGAAAACAGACTTGGCCGGCCAGGAGCGGACTAGTCCGGCCACCTGCACATACTTGTCCGGCCACTCCTGCCGCAACCCCTGGAAGCCGGGGGCCACGCCCCGTGAAGCGACCTCGTCCTTCATTAGAAGACGACAACAATTCTAAAGCATGGTGTCCGATTCACAAAACGAACCGACACAGCTTGGAAGTGTCTCAGGAGGTCCAAAACCTTGCCGAGTGCTATAACAAGTGTCGGGAAGAAGCTCCTTTCCGTCAAAGGGAAGGAAAATAAAAGGTCGACGAAGCTCCGGCCGAAGAGGAGCTAGGTTTCCAGGACCCAAAAAGGTCCTGAAAGCTATCTACAACACTGTCGACGACGACTCTGTAACACCCTAATTTTTGCATCATGCATTGCATACATGGTCATGCATTAAACATTAGTAGAATAAAAGAAAAATAATAAAATATAAAACATACGTATAAAAATATGTGTAGGAAAAGAAGAAAAAGAAAATAATAGCATAAAACATGTGTTAGGGAATAAATATAAAAATAATAATAATAATATATATAATATATATATAAATAAAATAAATAAATAATAAAATATATAACAATAATAATAATGAAAAAGAAAAGAAAGTGTAAAAAAAGAGAAAGAAAAAAGGGGGTAACCGCCCGCCGGCCAGGCCGAGCCGGCCCAGCCAGCGCGCCCGCGTCTCCCGCACCCAGCTGCGCGACCCCGGCCCTGCACCGCGCCAGCTGCCCAGCACGCGCCTCCCGCGCGAGCGCCCCGCCCGAGCGCGCCCGACCGAGTTGACCCGTGCCACCCCGCTGACCTCGCCCGATCGGCCCTGTGCCAGCCTGGCCCCGCTCAGCCCGCCGCTCGACCCACCCAGCGCCGGCCCTAGCGCCGTGCCTCGCGCCTATAAAAGGCGACCGGGACTCGGTTTTCCCGACGCCAGCAGCATCGCAGCAGTCCCAAAAGCCCTAGCCGCCGTAGAAAAAAACCAGAGGAGTCCAGAGCCGCCGCCAGGGAAGAAAAAAAAGAGGGAGGAAGAGGAAGAAAAAGAGGAGGGTGCCATCGTCCGCCGGAGATCGTCGTCGTCGTCGCGTCACCGTCATCGTGCCACCGAAGGACCGTTGCGCCATCCACTTCGTCTACGTGTCGCCATCGTCCCGCGATCGTCGAAGCCATCACATCTATGGTAGGATTCGTTTTTCTGATGCGAATTTTAGCGACATATCAGATCTAATAGACGTAAATTGATTTTGGTTGCATCGTCTTTTTATTTTCAGCAGCATTAATTCTCGCCAAAACCCCCGTAAACTCGTATGAACACGTATGAACTAGTTGCATCTAAATAATAAACAATCGTAGTTAATTAATTATTGAACCTTGCATGCATGCATGTCATTGCATGTTGATTAATTTGTGTGCATCATGATAAATTGTATGTATTTTCTTGTATGTGTGATCACGAGTAGAGGGAAGTGCTCAAGAGGTCGTGTACGAGGATTTTCAGAACCAAGACTTCGAAGCGCTTGAGCAACCCTATTCGTCGGAACAAGGCAAGTGTCCTTGAAGCATACTGATCCAGTTTTGAAATAAATGTTTTGTTTGCAAAATTGCATGCTTGTGTCAATTTGATGGGAATCATATGGTAGGAAGTTTACTAGTGTTGTTTAATCGCCCTTGTCGCCTGGAATTTATGGTAGAGAGTCGGGAAGGGATTTTACCTTTTTGCTTCGCTTAATTAATTGGGATGGGAAAATCACACTACATATTTAATTATGCATTAATGATATTCTGGTTAATGTGAACTGGTCAATATGATATGGTAATGGGTGATCTAAGCAAGCCTGGCTTGTGGATGGGTTGGATGTCATGGTGGTTTGCTTGCTTTAGATCTAAGGATCTGTTCATGCGAGAATAAGCCAAGTTTACAGTGCCACCACGAGGCCAAGTATGGGTGCAGCGTAGCTGATTAATTAGGGCTTTGCCAGTGCCATTTGGACCATTAAGGATGCTCGGGGAAGGGGTAGTCGGATTGGGTTTGTTGATGATTGGTGGGACTACCCTGGGATCCGAATGGTTCAAGAGGGGGCCTTTGGTTGAAGATGTGCTCAGTGGGAGACATCACCACCGGTGAAACCTCAGTGGGGTCTAAATAGGCTAGTAATCCCCCCACCCCAAAAGCTGACGGACCTCTACAAAGGGATTACAAAATATCCTTTACAAAGAGATTACTAGCCTATTTAGACCCCACTGAGGTTTCACCGGTGGTGATGCCTCCAACTGAGCACATCTTCAACCAAGGACCCCCTCTTGAGCCATTCGGATCCCAGGGTAGTCCCACCAATCATCAACAAACCCAATCCGACTACCCCTTCCCCGAGCATCCACAATGGTCCAAACAGTACTAGCAAAGACCTAATTAATCAGCTACGCCACACCCATACTTGGCCTCGTGGTGGCACTGTAGTCCTGGCTTATTCTCGCATGAACCGGTCCTTAGATCTAAAGCAAGCAAACCACCATACATCCAACCCATCCACATACCAGGCTTGCTTAGATCACCCATTAACATATCATATTTAACCAGTTCATGTTAACCATAATCTCATCCATGCATAATTAAATTGAGCGGTATAGTTGTTTCCCATCCCAGTTGATTAAGCCAAGCAAAAAGGTAAAAAAACCCCTTTTGACTCTCTACCATATATTCCAGGTGACAAGGGTGGTTAAACAAAGCTAGTAATCTTCCTATCATAGGATTCCCATCAAATTGACACAAGCATGCAATTTTGCAAACAAAACATTTATTTTAGAAACAGGATCAATATGCTTCAAGGACAGTTGCTTCGCTCTTGGGATTGGTTAGGGTCAAAGCCTTCAAACTATTGGTGCTGTAGATCCCCCGCGGCACTTTCTAGAGCAAATCCGTCTAATCCACACAATAAACATACAAGACAAGAAACACAATCAAAGAGTGCACAAATATTACTCAATATGTCATGACATGCATGATTGATGCAAATGCAAGGTAGAACTTGTTAATAGATTGCTTTTAATGATCAATAACTAGTTCTAATAGCTTTTAACAAGTTTATACAGGTTTGGAGTAGATTAGGTCAGTTTTTGAAATTAATTTAACACAATTTATCCAGGGAAATTGGACTAGTCCGCTAGGTACCGGAGAAGTCCGCACTTTACGAGATCAACATATTAGGGTTTTCTAGATCGACGCAAATTTAGAGATTAGGTGTTGAATTCACGTAAGAAAAAGAGAATAGAAGGTATACCAGGTGTTTAGGACTCCAATGAATCAAGAAACATGGAGGTAATACTTGGATCTTGAGGATCTAGGGTTGGTGATGAACTTGGGGACGAATTGGTGACGAAGAACGAAAGCTTGGTGGATATCTTGATCCTCTTTCGTTTCCTCCTCTTCTTCTTCTTGCTTGGGATCTTCTCATCCCTCCTTGATGGTGGCTCTCCACGAACTAGGGTTTGGGTGGGGTGGAAAAGTGGCAAATAGATGTCAAACCAAGGGGTGGGGATGTTTATATAGAGGTGGAGGCTAGGGTTAGATGGATTTCGAGTTTGGGATGAGTAGAGGCCGGTTTAGAGTCCCACATGGGCTCTAAAAGAGTTAGGCACGACGTCGCTAGGCCCACTTAACGTGAAACCCAAGAAACAAGTCGTAAAACAAAAGATCAACTCGGAGTCACGAAATATCGGACAAGTCCGGAAAGGACTGGACTAGTCCGAAGTCGTCCAGAGAGAAATCGAACAAGTCTGGCAAAAAATCGGACAAGTCCGACTTTAAACAGAGAGGAAATCGGACAAGTCCGCCGGAACACCGGACTAGTCCGGAAAAGTCCAAGGACTTAGCAATTTTTCAAGGATTCTTGGAATATCGGACTAGTCCACACAAAATCGGACAAGTTTGTTTTTAGTCAGAGAGAAATCGGACTAGTCCTCAGTAAAATCGGACTAGTCCGCACTTTCCTGCATTTTAAGTGCGGTTTTGTTCCAAATCAATTTTAAATGCTCCAAATCAATTTTAAACTCGTTCCTCTTAGTGTGGGTTAATGTTAAACATGTATATGTGTGTATGTAGGGCATGATGCATGAAAATGAGGGTGTTACAAACCTACCCCCCTTAAAATGAATCTCGCCCTCGAGATTCGACGTGGAAGAGAAAAGATAGGGAAAGTCCTTGTTGAGATCATCCTCCAATTTCCACGTCGCTTCTTTTTCTGTGTGGTGCTTCATTGAACTTTACACCATCGAATCACCTTGTTCCTTGTGACTCTCTCCTTGGTTTCCAAGATCTTAACTGGTTGCTCGGCATAAGTCAAATCTTCCTCTAATTCCAATCCTTCCATTGGAACTTCTTCTTCTGGTACTCTTAAGCACTTCTTGAGCTGGGAAACATGAAAGATATCATGTACGTCTGAATGATGAGCTGGCATCTCCAACTTATACGCTACTTCTCCTCTTTTGTCCAAAATCTTGAACGGTCCAATATAGCGAGGTGCAAGCATGCCTCTTATGTTAAACCTCTTATGACCCCTCATTGGTGACACCTTGAGGTAAACAAAATCTCCCACTTCAAAGGTTAATTTCCTTCTCCTATTGCCCGCATAGCCCTTTTGTCTTGATTGGGCAGCCCTCAAGTTTTCACGAATTATTTGGACTTGCTTTTCGGCTTCTTGCAACACATCCAGACCAAATACTTGAGTTTCTCCTGCCTCATTCCAGAACAAAGATGTCCTACACTTCCTCCCATGAAGCGCTTCATACGGTGACATTTTCAAGCTTGCTTGGTAACTATTGTTGTATGAAAATTCTGCATATGGCAAGCTTTTGTCCCAACTTTTCCCATGCTTTAAAGCACAAGCTCTTAACATGTCCTCTAAAATTTGATTGGTCCTCTCGGTTTGTCCATCCATTTGAGGGTGATATGCCAAACTGAAATTCAACCTTGTTCCCAAAGCTTCATGCAATTTTTGCCAAAACCTGGAAGTAAATTGAGAACCTCTATCCGAGACTATCTTCTTAGGGACTCCATGTCGACACATAATATGCTCCATGTATATTTTTGCCAATCGTGCAGCTGTATATTTGGTCTTCACAGGGACAAAATGAGCTGACTTGGTTAAGCGATCCACAATTACCCAAATTGAGTCATACCCGGACTGACTACGTGGTAACCCAACTATGAAGTCCATACCGATTTCTTCCCACTTCCATTCCAGGATCTTCAATGGTTGCAATAATCCAACTGGCCTCTGATGTTCCGCCTTGACTCGTTGGCACACATCACACAATGCTACATATTCTGCTATGTCCTTTTTCATGCTATCCCACCAATAGCAAGCCTTCAAGCCTTTGCACATCTTCGTACAACCAGGGTGAATCGAGTACGGCGAGTCATGTGCCTCCTTTAATATTGTTTCCCGAATATGCTTCACATTAGGCACAACGATCCTCTTTCCAAGCCATAAGGTAAAATGTTCGTCCTCATCAAATCTGAATTCTCTCCCTTCTTCGGTCCTTTCCTTGATTTCCTTGATCTCCTCATCCGCGGTTTGTGCCTCTCGAATTTCTTGCTCCAAGGTTGGGTTTAACTCCATCATCTCCATCTCATTTACAAATTCAAGGTTCAACCTCTCAAACTCCTTACATAACTCAGATGGTAACTCCTGAACTGTGAGTTGATGACTTACTCCCTTTCTACTCAAAGCATCTGCCACTACATTGGCTTTTCCCGGATGATAGTTGATCTCCAAATCATAATCTTTGATGAGCTCCAACCATCTTCGTTGCCTCAAGTTCAGATCCGTCTGTGTGAAAATATACTTCAAACTCTTATGATCCGTATAAATTTCACACGTATGTCCAAGAATGTAGTGTCTCCAAATTTTCAATGCATGTACCACGGTCGCGAGTTCCAAATCGTGTGTGGGGTAATTCTGCTCATGTTTCTTCAACTGTCTTGATGCATAGGCGACCACTTGACCTTCTTGCATCAATACACATCCAAGTCCTTGTCTCGATGCTTCGCAATAAATATCAAAACTCTTGCTCACATCCAGCAGTACCAAAACTGGGGCTGTTGTCAACCTCTTCTATAACTCCTCAAAACTGTTTTGACAAGCTTCAGTCCATTGGAAAGCCTTTCCCTTCATTAGCAACTCCGTCATAGGCTTGGCTATCTTGGAAAAGTCCTTGATGAACCGATGGTAATATCCAACCATCCCAAGAAAACTCCTTATTTCCTTTACGTTTTGCGGTGGTTCCCACTTCAACACGTCTCTCACATTTCCGGGGTCAACCGATACTCCTCCTCTTGAGATGATATGACCCAAAAACGACACCTCTTTCAACGAAAACTGACACTTGTTGAACTTGGCATACAATTGATGCTCCCTCAATTTCTGCAATGTAAGCCTCAAGTGTTCCTCATGTTCCTTCTCATCCTTCGAGTAGATCATAATGTCATCAATAAACACCACAACGAACTTATCCAAGTACTCCATGAAGACCTTATTCATGAGGTACATAAAGTAGGCAGGCGCATTTGTCAATCCAAAAGACATCACGGTGTACTCATAAGATCCATACCGCATCCTAAAAGCTGTCTTGGGTATGTCCGATGGTCTAATCTTCATTTGAAAATATCCAAACCTCAAATCAATCTTGGAGAAGACACAAGCACCCTTCATCTGATCAAAAAAGTCTTCTATGCGTGGCAAGGTGTACTTGTTCTTGATCGTTACCTCGTTGAGAGCTCGGTAATCCACACACATCATTTGGGTTCCATCCTTCTTGTCCACAAACAGCACGAGCGCTCCCCAAGGTGAAGAACTAGGGCGAATAAAACCTTTCTCTAGTTGCTCTTGAATTTGTTTCTTGAGCTCCGCTAATTCCATAGGAGGCATCCTATACGGCCTCTTAGCTATAGGTGCAGTTCCAGGTATTAAATCAATAACAAACTTAATGTCTCGATCAGGTGGCATACCTGGCAACTCGTCCGGAAAAACATCCAAAAATTCACACACCACCGGAATCTCCTCAATTGCGGCACCGTCCATATGATTCAGCTCCAATTGCTTCGGTGCGGTTTGAGATGCTTCAAATTCTACGGTGATCCCTTCTTCATTGGTCAACTTCACCGTCTTCGTGGCACACTCAATAACTCCATTGTGCTTTCTCAACCAGTCCATACCAAGTATAATGTCCAATCCTTGAGAATCCAAAACAATGAGGTTGGTGGAGAAGTCTACCCCCCTTATTCTACGGCTTACTTTTGGACATACTATATTTGTCCTCATCTCTCCTCCAGGAGACTTAACCAATAGAGTAAACTTCATATGAGAGATAGGCAAACTATACTTGGCAACATACTTTGATGCAATGAATGAATGCGATGCTCCAGAATCAAATAACATAGTCGCGGGGTTGGAGTTGGTGAGAAACATAACAATGACCACGTCATCCACTTGCTGAGCATCCTCCATAGAGACATGGTTCACGTTGCCACGAGCAAAATTCTGTTGTCCATGGTTCCCTTGTGGCTGTCCTCCATTAGGTCTTGGGTATTGCCTCGGTGCATTGCTTCCTTGACCAAGGCCTGACTTAGGACATTGATGCGCAAAGTGTCCAACTTCTCCACAAGTATAGCACTTCTTAACTCCACCAAAATTATTGGGACGTGCTTAGTTTTGAACACTTGGAGCAGGAAAGTTAGCGCGAGGTGCATAAGGCATTGGAGGCCTAGTTCCTTGCATGGCAGGGCGCTGCTGCACAAACTGAGTTGGGCGCGGTGCAAATCCAGGGCATTGAGCAGGAATAGAGGAGCTGTAATAGGGCGCATTGGGTGGTGCAAGGCGAGGGCGCACGTTACTTACTTGTTGCTGTCTTTGATATGGCGCCTTCCTCTTGTTGTCTTGCTCCATCTCTCGGACCTTATTCTCCACCACAATTGCTTTGTCCACGAGCTTCTGAAAATTGGCATAATCGCAGTTGAGTAGTTGCACTTGGATTTCATTGTTCAAGCCTCTCATGAACAAATATTGCATCTGGCTGTCCCGACTAACATCCTCAGGCGCATACCTTGAGAGTTGAGTGAACTTATTGAGATATTCACTCACGCTTGATCTTTCTTGTCTCAAGTTCTCAAATTCTTGCCTTTTAAAAATCATAACTCCTTCCGGCACATAATGAGAACGAAAATTCTACTTGAATTCGGCCCAAGTAATTCTCTCTTGGTTCTCATGAACATTGCAATAAGAATCCCACCAATCCGCAGCTGCTCCAACTAGTTGATGAGAAGCAAACAAGACCTTCTCCCGGTCACTGCATTGGACAATAGCTAGCTTCTTCTCCACGGACTTGAGCCAATCGTCCGCATCCATAGGGTCAGCAGCTTGAGCAAAGGTTGGCGGCCTAGTCCTCATAAACTCCCCCAATCGGTTATGAGGAGGTGGGGGTGGCAGTGGAGGCATGTGGGGCTGATTGTTGATGTTGCCAGCCTGCAGCTGTCCCATAGTTTGTATCATGGTCTGCATGAGCTGGTTTTGCATAGCCAATAGCTGCTCAATGTAGATAGCTCCCTGAGTAGATCGTTGTCCAATGTTGTTCTGAGGCACTCCATTGTTCTCCTCCTCATCATTGCCATCCCTCTGGTTGCGAGTCCTCACCATCTGAAGAAAAGCAATAGGTAAGAATTAGAGAACGTCCCCAACTATATGCACCAAGGGATATGAAACTAAACAACTAACTACCCTAGGTTGACATGGCAATGCTAAAGCATCCCAAAATCCTCTATTAAGCACACAAGCAAACAATATATATAGCAAACAGCACACCAAAGAAAAACACATCGATTCCTGAGTGCTCCTATGTGCTCTAAAGTGTCCATTCTATCTAAGTTGCATCCTACAGTCAACCTGTGGCTCTGATACCAATCTGTGACGCCCGATTCTGAAAAATGAACCTAGCAAACGCATATGTGTGCCCAAGACGTTCAACACACATACACGAGTGCATTCACAAAAGGATATACAGAAAATTACCATAGAACAAAATTAATTAACCAAATTTTATTACACAAACCATATTATCCTCAAATACAACCTCTAATGAATATTTATGACAAGTTCAACTAATGCAGCGGAAATAAACTAAATAAGCAAACTAAACAGCTAGGCAGCATAAGCAATAGGGTATAGCGCAGCTCCAAAACACCACAGGCAAAGCTGACGGTAGACACGGCCTAGAACTCCGCATTATCGTCATTAAACTCCCAATCCTGACCTGCAACTGTTGGGGGGAGGATTGCAAGAGTGAGTACATGTCGTACTCAGCAAGTGTGGAAAGTTTGACATATGTCTTATTCAAATGTCGACAATAATAATGGTTAAGTTCTGAAAAGTACATTAAAACATTTGAAAAGCAATATATTATATGTATGTGAAGTAAACCCATCATAATCATAAGTAATATCATAATACCAGTCTGAATTCACTACCTTCATCAATAATTCCAGATTTCACCATTGCCAATAACTATATTCAATACCAGAAATAAATCCATAACCAACCATAACTGTGACGCCCGGTTCCGGAAAATGAACCAAGCTAACGCATATGTGTGCCCAGGATGTTCATCACACATACACGAGTGCAATCACAAACGATATACAGATAATTACCACAGAACAAGATTAATTAACCAAATTTCATTACACAAACCAGATTATCCTCGAAAACAAGCTCTAAAGAATATTTATGACAAGTTCAACTAATGCAGCGGAAATAAACTAATTAAGCAAACTAAACAACTAAGCAGCATAAGCGATAAGGTATATATGCGCAGCTCCAATCAACACCACAGGAGAAGCTGACAGTAGACATGGCCTAGAACTCCGCATTATCGCCATTAAACTCCCAATCCTGACCTGCAACTGTTGGGGGGGGGGGGGGGATTGCAAGAGTGAGTACATGTCGTACTCAGCAAGTGTGGAAAGTATGACATGTGGCTGATTCAAATGACGACAATAATAATGGCAAGTGCTGAAAAGTACAGTAAAACCATTTGGAAAAGCAATGTATCATACTTATGTGAAGTAAACCCATCATAAACCATGTAACCATAATAATACCAGTCCATAATTCACCATTACCAATAACCACAATCAATGTCATAAACCATAATTCCATCCCATAACCATAACCATAATCATAATATCAACCATAACCATTACCAAACCATAACATCCCAAATCCCAATTTCTCTCTAATCATGTAGGTCGTCCAGGTGCTCGTAACCGGGAGCACGGCTATCATGATAGTTTTAATAGACTCTGCAGAGTTTGTACCACTTTACCCACGTGTTCGTGATTTCGTCACCTTTCGGTGACTAAGAACCTCCCTTATGCTCGTGACCCGTCGGTCACATTACACACTTCCGTTGGTGTGTGGCCAAAAGATCACAAAATAGCCTTTACAAAGGGATTACTAGCCTATTCAGAACCCAATGAGGTTTCACCGGTGGCGATGTCTCCAACTGAGCACATCTTCAACCAAGGGCCCCCTCTTGAGCCATTCGGATCCCAGGGTAGTCCCACCAATCATCAACAAAGCCAATCCGACTACCCCTTCCCCGAGCATCCACAATGGTCCAAACAGCACTAGCAAAGCCCTAATTACTCAGCTACACCGCACCCATACTTGGCCCCGTGGTGGCACTGTAGTCCTGGCTTATTCTCGCATGAACCGGTCCTTAGATATAAAGAAAGCAAACCACCATGACATCCAACCCATCCACATACCAGGCTTGCTTAGATCACCCATTACCATATCATATTTAACCAGTTCATGTTAACCATAATCTCATCCATGCATAATTAAGTTGAGTGGAATAGTCATTTCCCATCCCAGTTGATTAAGCGAAGCAAAAAGTAAAAAGTCCATCCCGAATCTCTACCATAATTCCAGGTGACAACGGGGGTCAACAAAACTAGTAAACTTCCTATCATAGGGTTCCCATCAAATTGACACAAGCATGCAATTTTGCAAACAAAACATTTATTTTAAAACAGGATCAATATGCTTCAAGGACACTTGCCTTGCTCTTGCTGTTGATTAGGGTCAAAGCCTTCAAACTCTTGGTGCTGTAGATCCTCCGCAGCACTCTCTAGCGCAAATCCCTCTAATCCACACAATAAACATACAAGACAAGAAACACAATCAAAGAGTGCACAAATACTACTCAATATGACATGACATGCATGATTAATGCAAATGCAAGGTAGAACTTGTTACTAGATTGCTTTAATGGTAACTAACTATTTATAATAGCTTTTAACAAGTTTATACAGGTTCAGAGTTAATTAGATCAAATTTTAGAATTAATTCAACACAATTTAACCAAAAAGATCGGACTAGCCCGCTAGGGACCGGACAAGTCCGCACTCTGCGAGATTAGCAGATTAGGGTTTTCTAGATCGACGTGAATTTGGAGATTAGGGGTTGAATTCTCGTAAGGAAAATATAATAGAAGGTATACCAGGTGTTTAGAACTCCAATGAATCAAGAAACTTAGAGGTAGCGCTTGGATCTTGATGATCTAGGGTTGGTGATGAACTTGGGGATGAATTGGTGGTGAAGAACGAAAGCTTGGTGGAGATCTTGATCCTCTTTCGTTTCCTCCTCTTCTTCTTCTTTCTTGGGACCTTCTCCTCCCTCCTTGATGGCGGCTCCCCACGAACTAGGGTTTGGGTGGGTGGAAAAGTGGCGAATAGATGTCAATCCAAGGGGTGGGGCTGTTTATATAGAGGTGGAGGCTAGGGTTAGATGGATTTCGAGTTTTGGGATGAGTAGAGGCCGGTTTAGAGTCCGACATGGGCTCTAAAAGAGTTAGGCACGACGTCCCTAGGCCCACTTAACGTGAAACCCAAGAAACAAGTCATAAAACAAAAGATCAACTCGGAGTCGCGAAATATCGGACAAGTCCGGAAAGGACCAGACTAGTCCGAAGTCGTCCAGAGAGAAAATTGGACAAGTCTGGTGTGACGCCCGGTTCCGAAAACTGAACCAAGCTAACGCATATGTGTGCCCAGGATGTTCAACACACATACACGAGTGCAATCATAAAAGAGTATACAGAAAATTACCACAGAACAAGATTAATTATCAAATTTTATTACACAAACCATATTATCCTTGAATACAAGCCCTAATGAATATTTATGACAAGTTCAACTAATGCAGCGGAAATAAACTAATTAAGCAACTAAGTAAACTAAGCAAAAGGGATAGCGCAGCTCCATGCAACACCACAAGCAAGCTGACGGTAGACACGGCCTAGAACTCTGCATTATCGCCATTAAACTCACAATCCTGACCTGCAACTGTGGGGGGGGGGGGATTGCAAGAGTGAGTACATGTCGTACTCAACAAGTGTGGAAAGTATGACATGTGGCTGATTCAAATGACGACAAAAATAATGGCAAAATGCTGAAAAGTACATTAAAACATTTGAAAAGCATTATACTATGTCTATGTGAAACAATCCCATCATAACCATCATATTAACAAAATATAAACCATATCCAATTATTGCCAACATCATGATTATCCATGTCTAGTTACCATAACTCAAATTCATATCCATGACCATAATCCATAAACCATCCATAACCATTACCAAACCATAACCATTCCAATAACCATCCCATTACCAAATTCCCTCTAATCATGGAAGTTGTCCAGGTGCTCATAATCGGGAGCACGGCTATCATGATAGTTTTAATTAACTCTGCAGAGTTTGTACCTCTTTACCCACGTGTTCGTGATTTTATCACCTTTCGGCGACTAAGAACCTCCCTTATGCCCATGACCCGTCGGTCACATTACACACTTCCGTGGGTGTGTGCCAAGAGATCACAAAATAGCCTTTACAAAGGGATTACTAGTCTATTCAGACCCCACTGAGGTTTCACCAGTGGCGATGTCTCCCACTGAGCACATCTTCAACCAAGGGCCCCCTCTTGAGCCATTCGGATCCCAGGGTAGTCCCACCAATCCTCAACAAACCCAATCCGACTACCCCTTCCCCGAGCATCCACAATGGTCCAAACAGCACTAGCAAAGCCCTAATTAATCAGCTATGCCGCACCCATACTTGGCCTCATGGTGGCACTGTAGTCCTAGCCTATTCTCGCATGAACCGGTCCTTAGATCTAAAGCAAGCAAACCACCATAACATCCAACCCATCCACATACCAGGCTTGCTTAGATCACCCATCGTATTGACCAGTTCACATTAACCAGAATATCATTGATGCATAATTAAATGTGTAGTGTTGTTTGCCATCCCAATTAATTAAGCGAAGCAAAAAGGTAAAAACCCTTCCCGACTCTCTACCATATATTCCAGGTGACAAGGATGGTTAAACAAATCTAGTAAACTTCCCATCATAGGGTTCCCATCAAAATTGACACAAGCATGCAGTTTTGCAAACAAAACATTTATTTTAAAAACAGGATCAATATGCTTCAAGGACACTTGCCTTGCTCCGGCGGATAGGGTTGCTCAAGCGCTTCGAAATCTTGATTCTGAAAAATCCTCGTACACGATCTCTTGAGCACTTCCCTCTACTTGTGATCACACATACAAGAAAATACATACAAATCAACATGATGCACACACATTAATCAACATGCGATGATATGCATGCATGCAAAGATCAATTATTAATTAACTATGATTGTTTATTAATTAGATGCAACTAGTTCATTCATGTTCATACAAGTTTACGGGGGTTTTAGCGAGGATTAATGCTGCTGAAAATAAAAAGGCGATGCAACAAAAATCAATTTACGTCTATTAGATCTAATACGTCGCTAAAATTCGCATCGGAAAAACGAACCCTACCGTAGATGCGACGGCTTCGACGATCGCGGGATGATGACGACGCGTAGACGAAGTAGATGGCACAAGGGTCCTCCAGTGGCACGACGACGGCGACGACAATCTCCGGCGGACGACGGCGCTCTCCTCTTTTTCTTCCTCTTCCTCCCTTTTTTTCCCTCTATTTTTTTCTTCCCGGCGGCTAGGGTTCCTCCTGGCGGCTGCTTCTGTTTTTCTTCCGTAGCTGGCGGCTAGGGTTTCTGCAGGCGTGTTGGGAAAAGCAAAACCTTTCGGTCCTTTTATAGCCACGCGCGGGCGGGGTCGGGCAAGGCCGGGGCGGCTCTGGGGTCGCGCGGGCGGGGTGCGTCCGACGCGGGTGCGGGGCGGTCGGCGTGCGGCGCATCGCGCGTGTGGGGTGGGGCCATGCGGGAGCGCAGGCTGCGGGGTAAGGCGCTCGGTGTGCTGGTGGGGCCAGGACGGCGGCGCGCGCGTGAGGGCGCGGGCGGCGGGGCCGGGGCACGCGCGGGAGGCTCTGGCTGGGCCGCTCGGCCTGGCCAGCGGGCGGGTTGACCCTTTTTTTCTTTTTTTTTCTTTTTTTTTCTTTTATATATATACTGTTATTACATATTATTATTTTTATATATTATTTATTTATTTATTTTATTGTTTTACATTATATATATATTTATTATTTATATTTTTTATATATGATTATTATATATATATATTTATATATTTATATTATTATTTTTATACTTATTCCCTATTACAAGTTTTAGGCTATAATTATTATTTTCTTTTTTCTTCTTTTGCTACACCATATATGTATGTTTTATCTTTTATTATCTTTCTTTTATCCTACTAATGTTTAATGCATGATCATGTATGTGATGCATGATGCGTAAATTTAGGGTGTTACAAACCTACCCCCCTTAAAATGAATCTCGCCCTCGAGATTCGACAGCGTGGAGAAAAGATGCGGGAATTCTGCCTTCAGGTCTTCTTCATGTTCCCACGTAGCCTCGGCTTCTGTATGGTGTTTCCATTGCACTTTGCACCAACGGATCCTCTTATTTCTCGTGACTCTTTCCTTTACATCCAAGATCTTGATAGGTTGCTCGACATAAGACAAATCCTCATGAAGTTCTAACTCGTCCATCGGCACTTGTTCTTCCGGCACCCTGAGACACTTCTTGAGTTGAGACACGTGAAACACGTCGTGTACGTCTGAAAGATGAGCTGGCATCTCCAACTTATATGCTGCTTCTCCTCGTTTGTCCAAAATCTTGAATGGTCCAATATAACGAGGTGCGAGCTTGCCTCTTATGTTAAACCTCTTATGACCTCTCATAGGTGACACCTTGAGGTAAACAAAATCTCCTATTTCAAAGGCTAATTTCCTTCTCCTATTGTCCGCATAGCCTTTTTGTCTTGATTGGGCAGCCCTCAAGTTTTCACGAATTATCTGGACTTGCTTTTCGGCTTCTTGCAACACATCCGGACTAAATACTTGAGTTTCTCCTGCCTCATTCCAGAATAAAGGTGTCCTACACTTCCTCCCATAAAGCGCTTCATATGGTGACATTTTCAAGCTTGCTTGGTAACTATTGTTGTATGAAAATTCCGCGTATGGCAAGCTTTTGTCCCAACTTTTCCCGTGCTTTAAAGCACAAGCTCTTAACATGTCCTCCAAAATCTGATTGGTCCTCTCGGTTTGTCCCTCCGTTTGAGGATGATATGCTGAACTAAAATTCAACCTCGTTCCCAAAGCTTCATACAATTTTTGCCAAAATCTGGAGGTAAATTGAGAACCTCTATCCGATACTATCTTCTTCGGTACTCCGTGTCGACACACAATATTATCCATGTATATTTCAGCCAATCGTGCAGCTGTATACTTGGTCTTCACAGGGACAAAATGAGCTGACTTGGTTAAGCGATCCACAATTACCCAAATTGAGTCATACCCAGACTGAGTATGTGGTAACCCAACTATGAAGTCCATTCCAATTTCCTCCCACTTGCATTCCGGAATCTTCAACGGTTGCAATAATACGGCTGGCCTTTGATGTTCCGCCTTGACTCCTTGGCACACATCACACAATGCTACGTATTCAGCTATGTCCTTCTTCATGCTATCCCACCAATAGCATGTCTTCAAGTCTTTGTACATCTTTGTACAACCAGGGTGAATTGAGTAAGGCGAGTCATGTGCCTCCTTTAATATTGTCTCCCGAATATTCTTTACATTAGGCACAACGATCCTCTTTCCAAGCCATAAGGTACCATGTTCGTCTTCATCAAATCTGAATTCTCTCCCTTCCTCGATCCTTTCCTTGATTTCCTTGATCTCCTCATCCGTGGTTTGTGCTTCTCGAATTTCTTGCTCCAAGGTTGGGTTTAACTCCATCATCCCCATCTCATTTACAAACCCGAGGTTCAACCGTTCAAACTCCTTACATAACTCGAATGGTAACTCTCGAACCGTGAGTTGATGACTTACTCCTTTTCTACTCAAAGCATCGGCCACTACATTGGCTTTTCCCAGATGATAGTTGATCCCCAAATCATAATCTTTTATGAGCTCCAACCATCTTCGTTGCCTCAAGTTTAGATCCGTTTGTGTGAAAATATACTTCAAACTCTTATAATCCGTGTAAATTTCACACCTATGTTCAAGAATATAGTGTCTCCAAATCTTCAAGGCGTGTACCACGGCTGCGAGTTCAAGGTCATGTGTAGGATAATTCAACTCATGTTTCTTTAGTTGCCTCGATGCATAAGCTACCACTTGGCCTTCTTGCATGAGCACACATCCTAGTCCTTGTCTTGATGCATCACAATATATATCAAAACTCTTGCTCACGTCCGGTAATACTAACACCGGCGCGGTTGTCAACCTTTTCTTCAACTCCTCAAAACTGTTTTGACAAGCTTCAGTCCATTGGAACGCCTTTCCCTTCATTAGCAACTCCGTCATAGGCTTGGCTATCTTCGAAAAATCCTTGATAAACCGACGGTAATATCCAGCCATCCCAAGAAAACTCCTTATTTCCTTGACATTTTGTGGCGGTTACCACTTCAACACGTCTCTCACTTTTCTGGGGTCAACCGATACTCCTCCTCCTAAGATTATATGACCCAAAGATGGCACCTCTTTCAACCAAAACTGACACTTGTTGAACTTGGAATACAACTGATGCTCCCTCAATTTCTGCAGTGTAAGCCTCAATTGTTCCTCATGTTCCTTCTCATCCTTCGAGTAGATCATAATATCAGCAATAAACACCACAACAAATCTATCCAAGTACTCCATGAACACCCTATTCATGAGGTACATAAAGTAGGCAGGCGCATTTGTCAATCCAAATGACATCACGGTGTACTCATAAGATCCATACCGTGTTCTAAAAGCTGTTTTGGGTATGTCCGATGGTCTAATCTTCATTTGAAAGTATCTCGACCTCAAATCAATCTTGGAAAACACACAGGCGCCTTTCATCTGATCAAACAAATCCTCTATATGGGGCAAGGTGTACTTGTTCTTGATTGTTACCTCGTTGAGAGCTCGGTAATCCACGCACATCCTTTGGGATCCATCCTTCTTGTCCACAAATAGAACGGGCGCTCCCCAAGGTGAAGAGCTAGGGTGAATAAAACCTTTCCCTAATTGCTCTTGAATTTGCTTCTTGAGCTCTGCTAACTCCATAGGAGGCATCCTATACGGTCTCTTAGCTATAGGTGCAGTTCCAGGTATTAAATCAATAACAAACTCAATGTCTCGATCAGGTGGCATACCTGGCAACTCATCTGGAAACACATCCAAAAATTCACACACTACCGGAATCTCCTCAAGTGCGGCACCGTCCACATGATTCAGCTCCAATTGCTTCGGTGCGGTTTGAGATGCTTCAAATTCTACGGTGATCCCTTCCTCATTAGTCAACTTCACCGTCTTTGTGGCACACTCAATAACTCCATTGTGCTTCCTCAACCAGTCCATACCAAGTATAATATCCAACCCTTGAGAATCTAAAACAATGAGGTTGGCGGAGAAGTCTACCCCCCTTATTCTAAGGTTTACTTTTGGACATACTATATTTGTCCTCATCTCTCCTCCAGGAGACTTAACCAACAGAGTAAACTTCATATGAGAGATAGGCAAACTATACTTGGCAACATACTTCGATGCAATGAATGAATGCGATGCTCCAGAATCAAATAACATAGTCGCGGGGTTGGAGTTGGCGAGAAACATACCAATGACCACGTCATCCACTTGTTGAGCATCCTCCGTAGAGACATGGTTCACGTTGCCACGAGCAAAATTCTGCTATCCACAGCTTCCTTGTGGCTGCCCTCCATTGGGTCTTGGGTTTTGCCTCGACGCATTGCTTCCTTGACCAAGGCCTGACTTAGGACATTGATGCGCAAAGTGTCCAGCTTCTCCACAAGTATAACACTTCTTAACTCCACCAGAATTATTGGGACGAGCTTGGTTTTGAACATTGGCACTAGGGAAATTAGCACGAGGTGCATAAGGCATTGGAGGCCTAGGTGCTTGCATAACAGGGCGCTGCTGCACAAACTCAGTTGGGCGTGGTGCATAACCAGAGCGCTGGACAGGAATAGAGGAGTTGTAATGAGGCGCATTGGGCGGCGCAAAGCGAGGGCGCACATTACTTCCTTGTTGTTGTCCTTGGTATGGCGCCTTTCTCTTGTTTTCTTGCTCCATCTCACGGATCTTGTTCTCAACCACAATTGCTTTGTCCACAAGCTTCTTAAAATTGGCACAATCGCAGTTGAGTAGTTGCACTTGGATCTCATTGTTCAAGCCCCTCATGAACAAGTACTGTTTCCGGCTGTCCCAACTAACATCCTCAGGCGCATACTTTGAGAGTTGAGTGAACTTGTTGAGATATTCACTCACGCTTGATCTTCCTTGCCTTAAATTCTCAAATTCTTGCCTCTTCAAGATCATAGCACCCTCGAGCACATAATGAGAACAAAAATTCTCCGTGAATTCGGCCCAAGTGATTCTTTCTTGGTTCTCATGAGCACTACAATAAGCATCCCACCAATCCGCAGCTGCTCCAACGAGTTGATGAGAAGCGAACAGGACCTTCTCCCGGTCACTGCATTGGACAATGGCTAGATTCTTCTCCATGGACTTGAGCCAATCATCCGCATCCATAGGGTCTGTGGCTTGAGCAAAGGTTGACGGCCTAGTCCTCATAAACTCTCCCAATCGGTTATGAGGAGGTGGGGGTGGCGGTGGAGGCATGTGGGGTTGATTGTTGATATTGCCAGCCTGCAGCTGTCCCATAGTCTGTATCATGGTCTGCATGAGCTGGTTTTGCATAGCCAATAGCTGCTCAATGTTGATAGCTCCATGAGCAAGTCCTTGCCCATTATTGTTCTGGGGTACTCCATGGTTCTCCTCCTCACCATTGACATCCCTATGATTGCGAGTCCTGACCATCTGAAGAGAAGCAATAGGTAAGAATTTGGAAGCGTCCCCAACTATATGCATCAAGGGATATGAAGCTAACCAACTAGCTATACTAGCCTAGGTGGACATGGCAGTGCTAAAGCATCCCAAAATCCTCTATTAAGCACACAAGCAAACAATATATATATAGAAAACAGCACACCAAGCAAAAACACATCGATTCCTGAGTGCTCCTATGTGCTCTAAAGTGTCCATTCTATCTAGGCTGCGTCCAACGGTCAAACCTCGCTCTGATACCAATCTGTGACGCCCGGTTCCAAAAACTGAACCAAGCTAACGCATATGTGTGCCCATGATGTTCAACACACATACACGAGTGCAATCACAAAAGAGTATACAGAAAATTACCACAGAACAAGATTAATTATCAAATTTTATTACACAAACCATATTATCGTTGAATACAAGCCCTAATGAATATTTATGACAAGTTCAACTAATGCAGAGGAAATAAACTAATTAAGCAACTAAGCAAACTAAGCAAAAGGGATAGCGCAACTCCATGCAACACCACAGGCAAGCTGATGGTATACACGGCCTAGAACTCCGCATTATCGCCATTAAACTCCCGATCCTGACCTGCAACTATGGGGGGGGGGGATTGCAAGAGTGAGTACATGTCGTACTCAGCAAGTGTGGAAAGTATGACATGTGGCTGATTCAAATGACGACAAAAATAATGGCAAAGTGCTGAAAAGTACATTAAAACATTTGATAAGCATTATACTATGTCTATGTGAAACAATCCCATCATAACCATCATATTAACAAAATATAAACCATATCCAATTATTGCCAACATCATCATTATCCATGTCCAGTTACCATAACTCAAATTCATATCCATGACCATAATCCATAAACCATCCATAACCATTACCAAACCATAACCATTCCAATAACCATCCCATTACCAAATTCCCTCTAATCATGGAAGTTGTCCAGGTGCTCATAACCGGGAGCGCGGCTATCATGATAGTTTTAATTAACTATACAGAGTTTGTACCTCTTTACCCACATGTTCGTGATTTCATCACCTTTCGGCGACTAAGAACCTCCCTTATGCCCATGACCCGTCGATCACATTACACACTTCCGTGGGTGTGTGGCCAAGAGATCACAAAATAGCCTTTACAAAGGGATTACTAGTCTATTCAGACCCCACTGAGGTTTCACCGGTGGCGATGTTTCCCACTGAGCACATCTTCAACCAAGGGCCCCCTCTTGAGCCATTCGGATCCCAGGGTAGTCCCACCAATCCTCAACAAACCCAATCCTTCTACCCCTTCCCTGAGCATCCACAATGGTCCAAACAGCACTAGCAAAGCCCTAATTAATCAGCTACGCCGCACCCATACTTGGCCTCGTGGTGGCACTGTAGTCCTGGCCTATTCTCGCATGAACCGGTCCTTAGATCTAAAGCAAGCAAACCACCATAACATCCAACCCATCCACATACCAGTCTTGCATAGATCACCCATCGTATTGACCAGTTCACATTAACCAGAATATCATTGATGCATAATTAAATGTGTAGTGTTGTTTGCCATCCCAAATAATTAAGCGAAGCAAAAAGGTAAAAACCCTTCCTGACTCTCTACCATATATTCCAGGTGACAAGGGTGATTAAACAAATCTAGTAAACTTCCTATCATAGGGTTCCCATCAAAATTGACACAAGCATGCAGTTTTGCAAACAAAACATTTATTTTAAAAACAGGATCAATATGCTTCAAGGACACTTGCCTTGCTCCGGCGGATAGGGTTGCTGAAGCGCTTCAAAATCTTGATTCTGAAAATCCTCGTACACGATCTCTTGAGCACTTCCCTCTACTCGTGATCACACATACAAGAAAATACATACAATCAACATGACGCACACACATTTATCAACATGCGATGATATGCATGCATGCAAAAATCAATTATTAATTAACTATGATTGTTTATTAATTAGATGCAACTAGTTCATACGTGTTCATACAAGTTTACGGGGGTTTTAGCGAGGATTAATGCTGCTGAAAATAAAAAGGCGATGCAACAAAAATCAATTTACGTCTATTAGATCTAATACGTCGCTAAAATTCGCATCGGAAAAACGAACCCTACCGTAGATGCGACAGCTTCGACGATCGCGGGATGATGAAGACGCGTAGACGAAGTAGATGGCACAAGGGTCCTCCGGCGGCACGACGACGATCTCCGGCAGACGACGGCGCTCTCCTCTTTTTCTTCCTCTTCCTCCCTTTTTTTCCCTCTCTTTTTTTCTTCCTGGCGGCTAGGGTTCCTCCTAGCGGCTGCTTCTGTTTTTCTTCCGTAGCTGGCGGCTAGGATTTCTGCAGGCGTGTTGGGAAAAGCGAAACCCTTTGGTCCTTTTATAGCCACGCGCGGGCGGGGTCAGGCGAGGCCGGGGCGGCTCTGGGGTCGCGCGGGCGGGGTGCGTCCGACGCGGGTGCGGGGCGGTCGGCGTGCGACGCATCGCGAGTGCGGGGTGGGGCCTTGCGGGAGCGCGGGCGGCAGGGTAAGGCGCGCGGTGCGCTGGTGGGGCCAGGACGACGGCGCGCGTGTCAGGGCGCGGGCGGCGGGGCCGGGGCACGCGCTAGAGGCGCTGGCTGGGCCGCTCGGCCTGGCCAGCGGGTGGGTAGACCCCTTTTTTCTTTTTTTTCTTTTATATATATACTGTTATTACATATTATTATTTATATATATATATTATTTATTTATTTTATTGTTTTACTTTTTATATATATTTATTATTTATATTTTTTATATATGATTATTATATATATGATATATATATTTATATATATATTATTATTATTATTTTTATATTTATTCCCTATTACAAGTTTTAGGCTATAATTATTATTTTCTTTTTTCTTCTTTTGCTACACCATATATGTATGTTTTATCTTTTATTATCTTTCTTTTATCCTACTAATGTTTAATGTATGATCATGTATGCGATGCATGATGCGAAAATTTAGGGTGTTACATCTGGCCAAACATCGGACAAGTCCGACTTAAAACAGAGAGGAAAACGGACAAGTCCGCTGGAACACCGGACTAGTCCGGAAAAGTCCAAGGACTTAGCAAATTTTCAAGGATTCTTGGAGTATCGGACTAGTCCGCACAAAATCGGACAAGTCCGAAAGTTTCCAGGGGTAAAATCGGATTAGTCCGCAGCAAAAAACGGACAAGTCCGTTTTTAGTCAGAGAGAAATCGGACTAGTCCTCAGCAAAATCGGACTAGTCCGTAGTTTCCTACATTTTAAGTGCGGTTTTGTTCAAAATCAATTTTAAATGCTCCGAATCAATTTTAAATTTGTTCCTCTTGTTGTGGGTTAATGTTAAACATGTATATGAGTGTATGTAGGGCATGATGCATGAAGATGAGGGTGTTACAATAACCATAATACCAACCATAACCATCCCAAATACCGATTTCCCTCTAATCATGGAAGTTGTCCAGGTGCTCCTAACCGGGAGCACGGCTATCATGATAGTTTTATTAGACTCTGCAAAGTTTGTACCACTTTACCCACGTGTTTGTGATTTCATCACCTTTCGATGACTAGAACCTCTATTATGCCGTCTCACACTTCCGTTGGTGTGTGGCCAAGAGATCACAAAATAGCCTTTACAAAGGGATTACTAGCCTATTTAGACCCCACTGAGGTTTCACCTGTGGCGATGCCTCCAACTGAGCACATCTTCAACCAAGGGCCCCCTCTTGAGGCATCCGGATCCCAGGGTAGTCCCACCAATCATCAACAAACCCAATCCGACTATCCTTTCCCCGAGCATCCACAATGGTCCAAACAATACTAGCAAAGCCCTAATTAATCAGCTACGCCACACCCATACTTAGCCTCGTGGTGGCACTGTAGTCCTGGCTTATTCTCGCATGAACCAGTCCTTAGATCTAAAGCAAGCAAACCACCATACATCCAACCCATCCACATACCAGGCTTGCTTAGATCACCCATTACCATATCATATTTAACCAGTTCATGTTAACCATAATCTCATCCATGCATAATTAAATTGAGTGGTATAGTTGTTTCCCATCCCAGTTGATTAAGCGAAGCAAAAAGGTAAAAAAAAACCTTTTTGACTCTCTACCATATATTCCAGGTGACAAGGGTGGTTAAACAAAGCTAGTAAACTTCCTATCATAGGATTCCCATAAAATTGACACAAGCATGCAATTTTGCAAACAAAACATTTATTTTAGAAATAGGATCAATATGCTTCAAGGACACTTGCCTTGCTCTTGGGATTGGTTAGGGTTAAAGCCTTCAAACTCTTGGTGCTGTAGATCCTCCGCGGCACTTTCTAGCGCAAATCCGTCTAATCCACACAATAAACAAACAAGACAAGAAACACAATCAAAGAGTGCACAAATATTACTCAATATGTCATGACATGCATGATTGATGCAAATACAAGGTAGAACTTGTTAATAGATTGCTTTTAATGATTAATAACTAGTTCTAATAGCTTTTAACAAGTTTATACAGGTTTGGAGTAGATTAGGTCAGTTTTTGAAATTAATTTAACACAATTTATCCAGGGAAATCGGACTAGTCCGCTAGGGACCGGACAAGTCCGCACTTTACGAGATCAGCAGATTAGGGTTTTCTAGATCGATGTAAATTTGGAGATTAGGTGTTGAATTCACGTAAGGAAAATAGAATAGACGGTATACCAGGTGTTTAGGACTCCAATGAATCAAGAAACATGGAGGTAACACTTGGATCTTGAGGATCTAGGGTTGGTGATGAACTTGGAGATGAATTGGTGAGGAAGAACGAAAGCTTGGTGGAGATCTTGATCCTCCTTCATTTCCTCCTCTTCTTCTTCTTGCTTGGGATCTTCTCCTCCCTCCTTGATGGTGGCTCTCCAAGAACTAGGGTTTGGGTGGGGTGGAAAAGTGGCAAATAGATGTCAAAACAAGGGGTGGGGTTGTTTATATAGAGGTGGAGGCTAGGGTTAGATGGATTTCGAGTTTGGGATGAGTAGAGGCCGGTTTAGAGTCCCACATGGGCTCTAAAAGAGTTAGACACGACCTCCCTTGGCCCACTTAACGTGAAACACAAGAAACAAGTCATAAAACAAAAGATCAACCCGGAGTCACGAAATATCGGACAAGTCCGAAAAGGACCGAACTAGTCCGAAGTCGTCCAGAGAGAAAATCGGACCAATCTAGCCAAAAATTGGACAAGTCCGACTTTAAACAGAGAGGAAACCGGACAAGTCCGCCGGAACACCGGACTAGTCCGAAAAAGTACAAGTACTTAGCAATTTTTCAAGGATTCTTGGAATATCGGACTAGTCCGCACAAAATCGGACAAGTTCATTTTTAGTCAGAGAGAAATCGGACTAGTCCTCAATAAAATCGGACTAGTCTGCACTTTCCTGCATTTTAAGTGCGGTTTTGTTCCAGATCAATTTTAAATGTTCCAAATCAATTTTAAACTTGTTCCACTTAGTGTGGGTTAATGTTAAACATGTATATGAGTGTATGTAGGGCATGATGCATGAAAATGAGGGTGTTACAAGAAGCAAATTCAAGAGCAACTAGAGAAGGGTTTCATTCGGCCTAGCTCTTACCTTGGGGAGTGCCCGTACTATTTGTGGACAAGAAGGATGGATCCCAAACGATGTGCGTAGATTACCGAGCTCTCAACGAGGTAACAATAAAAAACAAGTACACCTTGCCACACATAGAAGACTTGTTTGATCAGATGAAGGGTGCTTGTGTCTTCTCTAAGATTGATTTGAGGGCGGGATACTTTCAAATGAAGATTAGACCATCGGACATACCCAAGACAGCTTGTAGGATGCGATATGGATCTTATGAGTACACCGTGATGTCCTTTGGATTGACCAATGCACCTGCGTACTTTATGTACCTCATGAATAAGGTCTTCATGGAGTACTTGGATAGGTTCATTGTGGTGTTTATTGATGACATTATGATCTACTCAAAGAATGAGAAGGAACATGAGGAACACTTGAGGCTTACGCTGTAGAGATTAAGAGAGCATCAATTGTATGCCAAGTTCAACAAGTGTTAGTTTTGGTTGAAAGAGGTGACATTTTTGGATCATATCATCTCAGGAGGAGGAGTATCGGTTGACCCCGGAAAAGTGAGAGACGTGTTGAAGTGGGAACCATCGCAAAACGTAAAGGAAATAAGAAGTTTTCTTGGAATGGCTGAATATTACCATCGATTCATCAAGGACTTTTCCTAGACAGCCAAGCCCATGACGGAATTGCTAATGAAGGGGAAGGCTTTCCAATGGACTCAATATTGTCAAGAGAGTTTTTAGGAGTTGAAGAAAAGGTTTACAACAACCCCAGTCTTAATATTGCCGGACGTGAGCAAGAGTTTTGATATTATTGTGATGCATCAAGACAAGGACTAGGATGTGTGCTTATGCAAGAAGGTCAAGTGATTTCATATGCATCGAGACAATTGAAGAAACATGAGCAGAATTATCCTACACATGATTTAGAACTTGCAGCCGTGGTACATGTGTTGAAGATTTGGAGACACTATATCCTTGGACATAGGTGTGAAATTTATAAGGATCACAAGAGTCTTATGTATATTTTCACACAAACGGATCTTAATTTGAGGCAACGAAGATGGTTGGAACTCATCATGGATTATGATGTGGGGATCAACTATCATCTAGGAAAGGCTAATGTAGTGGCCGATGCCTTGAGTCGGAAAGGAGTAAGCCACCAACTCACGATTCAGGAGCTGCCATCCGAGTTATGTAAGGAATTCAAATGTTTGAACCTCGGATTTGTGAATGAGATTGTAATAATGGAGTTAAATCCAACCCTGGAGCAAGAAATTCGAGGAGCACAAGCCACAGCTGAAGAGATCAAGGAAATCAAGGAAAGGACCGAAGAAGGGAGATAATTCAGATTTGATGAAGACAAACATGGTACCTTATGGCTTGGAAAGAGAATCGTTGTGCCTAATGTAAAGCATATTCGGGAGAAAATATTAAAGGAGGCACATGACTCGCCTTACTCAATTCATCCCAGTTGTACAAAGATGTACAAGGATTTGAAGACATGCTATTGGTGGGCCAGCATGAAAAAGGACATAGCCGAATATGTTGCGTTGTGTGATGTGTGCCAACAAGTTAAAGCTGAACATCAAAGGCCAGCTAGATTATTGCAACCATTGAAGATCCCGGAATGGAAGTGGGAAGAAATTGGAATGGACTTCATAGTTGGGTTACCACATACTCAGTCCGGTTACGACTCAATTTGGGTAATTGTGGATCGCTTAACCAAATCATCTCATTTTGTCCCTGTGAAGACCAAATATACAGATGCACAATTAGCCAAAATATACATGGAGCATATTGTGTGTCGACACAGAGTACCAAAGAATATAGTCTCAGATAGAGGTTCTTAGTTTACCTCCAGATTTTGGCAGAAATTGCATGAGGCTTTGGGAACAAGGTTGAACTTCAGTTCAGCATATCACCCTCAAATGGATAGACAAACCGAGAGGACCAATCCAATTTTGGAAGACATGTTAAGAGCTTGTGCTTTGAAGCATGGGAAAAGTTGGGACAAGAGCTTGCCATATGCAGAATTTTCATACAACAATAGTTACCAAGCAAGTTTGAAAATGTCACCCTATGAAGCACTATACGGAAGGAAGTGTAGGACACCTTTGTTTTGGAATGAAATAGGAGAGAACCAAGTATTTGGTCCTGATGTGTTACAAGACGCTGAAAGACAAGTTCGAATAATTCGTAAAAACCTAAGGGCTGCTCAGTCCCGGCAAAAAGGTTATGTGGATAATCGACGAAGGAATCTGGTATTTGAAGTTGGAGATTACGTATACCTCAAAGTGTCACCTATCCGAGGGCAACGCCGGTTTAACATCAAAGGAAAACTAGCACCTCGCTATATCGGACCATTTAAGATTCTAGACAAGCAAGGAGAGGTAGCTTGTTGACTTGAGCTGCTGACGTATCTCTCCGATGTACACGACGTGTTTCACATATCTCAACTCAAGAAGTGTCTCAGGGTGCCGGAAGAACAGGTGCCGATGGACGAGTTAGAACTTCAGGAGGATTTGTCCTATGTCGAGCAACCTATCGAGATCTTGGACGTGAAGGAAAGGGTCACGAGGAATAAGAGAGTCTGTTGGTGCAAAGTGCAATGGAAACACCATACGGAAGCCGAAGCTACGTGGGAACGTGAAGAAGACTTGAAGACTGAATTCCCTCATCTTTTCTCCACGCTGTCGAATCTCAAGGGCGAGATTCACTTTAAGGGGGGTAGGTTTGTAACACCCTAATTTTTGCATCATGCATTGCATACATGGTCATGCATTAAACATTAGTATAATAAAAGAAAAATAATAAAATATAAAACATACGTATACAAATATGTGTAGCAAAAGAAGAAAAGAAAATAATAGCATAAAACATGTGCTAGGGAATAAATATAAAAATAATAACAATAATATATATAAATATATATATAATAAATAAATAATAAAATATATAACAATAATAATAATGAAAAAGAAAAGAAAGTGTAAAAAAAGAGAAAGAAAAAAGGGTAACCACCCGCCGGCCAGGCCGAGCCGGCCCAGCCAGCGTGCCCGCGTCTCCCGCGCCCAGCTGCGCGACCCCGACCCCGCACCGCGCCAGCTGCCCAGCGCGCGCCGCCCGCGCGAGCGCCCCGCCCGGGCGCACCTGATCGCGTTGACCCGCGCCACCCCACTGACCCCGCCCGATCGGCCCCGCGCCAGCCTGGCCCTGCTCGCCCTGCCGCCCGACCCACCCAGAGCCGGCCCTAGCACCGTGCCTCGCGCCTATAAAAGGCGACCGGGGCTTAGTTTTCCCGACGCCAGAAGTGCCGCAACAGTCCCAAAAGCCCTAGCCGTCGTAGAAAAAAACCAGAGGAGTCTAGAGCTGCCGCCAGGGAAGAAAAAAAAGAGGGATGAAGAGGAAGAAAAAGAGGAGGGTGTCGTCGTCTGCTGGAGATCATCGCTGTCATCACGTTGCTGTCATCGTGTCGCCGGAGGACCGTTGTGCCATCCACTTCGTCTACGCGTCGCCTTCGTCCCGCGATCGTCGAAGCCGTCACATCTACGGTAGGATTCGTTTTTCTGATGCAAATTTTAGGGACGTATTATATCTAATAGATGTAAATTGATTTTAGTTGCATCGTCTTTTTATTTTCAGCAGCATTAATCCTCACTAAAACCCTCGTAAACTTGTATGAACACGTACGAACTAGTTGTATCTAACTAATAAACAACCGTAGTTAATTAATTATTGAACCTTGCATGCATGCATGTCATTGCATGTTGATTAATTTGTGTGCATCATGATGAATTGTATGTATTTTCTTGTATGTGTGATCACGAGTAGAGGGAAGTGCTCAAGAGGTCGTGTACGAGGATTTTCAGAACCAAGACTTCGAAGCGCTTGAGCAACCCTATCCGTCGGAACAAGGCAAGTGTCCTCGAAGCATATTGATCCAATTTTGAAATAAATGTTTTGTTTGCAAAATTGCATGCTTGTATCAATTTGATGGGAATCCTAAGGTAGGAAGTTTACTAGCGTTGTTTGACCGCCCTTGTCGCCTGGAATTTATGGTAGAGAGTCGGGAAGGGCTTTTACCTTTTTGCTTGGCTTAATTAATTGGGATGGGAAAACCACACTACATATTTAATTATGCATTAATGATATTCTAGTTAATGTGAACTGGTCAATATGATATGGTAATGGGTGATCTAAGCAAGCCTAGCATGTGGATGGGTTGGATGTCATGGTGGTTTGCTTGCTTTAGATCTAAGGATCGGTTCATGCGAGAATAAGCCAGGACTACAGTGCCACCACGAGGTCAAGTATGGGTGCGGCGTAGCTTATTAATTAGGGCTTGCCAGTGCTATTGGGACCATTAAGGATGCTCGGGGAAGGGGTAGTCAGATTGGGTTTGTTGATGATTGGTGGGACTACCTTGGGATCCGAATGGCTCAAGAGGGGGCCCTTGGTTGAAGATGTGCTCAGTGGGAGACATCGCCACCGGTGAAACATCAGTGGGGTATAAATAGGCTAGTAGTCCCTTTGTAAAGGCTATTTGTGATCTCTTGGCCACACACCAACGGAAGTGTGTAATGTGACCGACGGGTCACGAGCATAAGGGAGGTTCTTAGTCACCGAAAGGTGATGAAATCACGAACACGTGGGTAATGTGGTACAAACCCTGCAGAGTCTAATAAACTATCATGATAGCCGTGCTCCCGGTTATGAGCACCTGGACAACTTCCATGATTAGAGGGAAATTGGGATTTGGGATGGTTATGGTTTGGTACTGGTATTGGCTGGTTATGGATTAACTATGGCATTGAATATGGTTAATGGTATGATGGTGATGGATATGGAATATGGATTGGTGCTATGTTATTAATTATGGTTTATGATGGGATTACTTCACATACATGTAATACATTGCTTTTCCAAATGGTTTTACTGTACTTTTCAACACTTAGCCATTATTATTGTCGTCGTTCGAATCAGCCACATGTCATACTTTCCACACTTGTTGAGTACGACATGTACTCACTCTTGCAATCCGCCCACCAACAGTTGCAGGTCAGGATTGTGAGTTTAATGGCGATAATGCGGAGTTCTAGGCCGTGTCTACCGTCAGCTTTGCCTGTGGTGTTGCATGGAGCTGCGTTATCCCTTTTGTTTAGTTTGCTTAGTTTAGTCTATTTCCGCTGCATTAGTTGAACTTGTCATTAATATTCATTAGAACTTGTATTCAAGGATATTATGAATTGTGTAATAAAATTTGGTTAATTAACTTGCGCTGTGGTAACTGTCTGTATATCGTTTGTGATGCACTTGTATATGTGTGTTGAACATCCTAGGCACACATATACTGCACTTGGTTCATTTTTGGAACCGGGTGTCACAAACTCCGACGTCTCTGACAACGAGTGCCGGAAGACCCTGAACACCGTCTATGGTGGTTCTTGGGACATATCCTCTCACCGCATCCTCAAGACAATGCGGCGGGACATGGTCGTGGCAGCTCCGACTGCTAAGGCGGAGCCACATCGAAAGTGGATGGATACTCCCATCATTTTCGATTCTTCGGACTGCCCTCGAAACAGATCGGGGCTGGCCAACTCCCGTTGATGGTGTCACCCACCATTAACAATATTCAAATCCACCATGTAATGGTGGACGGAGGTTTCGGGCTAAACCTCATAACTTCAAAGCTTTTGTTAAGCTTCAGCTCCGGCCTTCGCACCTTCGCCCATCCCGACCTTTCTCTGGAGTAGGTCCGAGAACCATTACTCCTCTCGGTTCCATCACACTTCCCGTGACCTTCAGGACCTGGGAGAACTACAGAACTGAGAAATTGGTCTTCGACGTTGCGCAGATTAGTATGCCGTTTAATGCCATTCTGGGTAGGCCAGCTTTATACAAGTTCATGGTCGTAGCTCATTATGGCTACTTGGTGTTGAAGATGCCAACACTCATGGGTGTCCTCTGGATCCTCGAAGATTGCACCGCAGGAGTTACTGCTCTAGAAGAACTCTATGCGCTTACCACAACGCAATAGGAAGCATCTAGTAAAGAGCCAACTCTGAATCCTTCGAGCATTCGTCATAAAGGCTCTACCTCCGCACCCCTTGTGCAACCAAGCGGCGACACTGACGTTCCCTTCACGGTCATCAAAATTGGTTTCGATGCTGCTCAGACTACCCGTATATCAGGGGGTCTGAACAACAAATAGGAACTCACGCTCATCACTTTCGTCCCAACTAATGTCCATGTGTTTGCCTGGAAACCATCTCAAATGCCTGGGATCCCTAGGGATGTGATTGAGCACAACCTGAAGGTTTACCCAGACGCACGGCCTGTACACCAGAAGCCCCGGAAGCAATCAATCGAGCGACAAAACTTCATCCGTCCGGAAATCAAGAAGTTGCTCGAAGCTGGATTCATTCGGGAAGTCTTCCATCCAAGATGGCTGGCAAATCCAATTGTTGTACCCAAGAGCGGTGGGAAGCTTCGGATGTGTATCGACTACACCACCTTAAATAAGGCATGTCCAAAGGATCCATTTCCACTACCTAGAATAGATCAGATAGTGGACTCCACCTCCGGGTGTGAGCTATTGTGTTTCGTAGATGCATATTCTAGATATCATCAAATCCAAATGTCTAAGGAAGATGAAGAGCATATTGTCTTCATAACAGTAGATGGATTGTACTGTTATACTGCCATGCCATTCGGTCTTAAAAACACTGCTTCAACATTTGTGCGAGCTATGTACAAAACATTTGGAGAGCTAATTAGAGACTTGGTGGAGGTGTATGTCGATGACATTGTTGTGAAGATAAAAAACAAGGAGTCACTCCTTGACAACTTACAAGCCGTCTTCGACAAACTGCGCACCACGCGCACCAAGCTGAACCCGGACAAGTGTGTCTTCGGGGTTAGCTCCAAAAAGCTTCTAGGATTCTTGGTGACTCACCGAGGAATTAAAGCGAATCCAGCGAAGATCAAGGCCATAGAAGATATGCGGCCCCAACCCGCATTAAAGATGTCCAGAAGCTAACTGGATGCCTAGCTGTGCTCAGTCGGTTTATCTCAAGACTGGCAGAACGGGCGCTACCCTTCTTCAAACTCTTGAGGAACTCCGGACCGTTTCATTGGTTTGAAGAAGCAGAAAAGGCGTTTCAAGAGATGAAACAACTCTTCACCACATACCAATATTGGTAGCTCCTAATCCTGGTGAGCCTTTACTGCTCTACATTTCGGCAACCACTGAAGTTGTCAGTTTGGTCCTAGTTGCGGAAAGATCGGAGCCACATCCAATCCAGGAGTCCGGACCCCTCTGTGAGGGTCTGGAATCGCCTGAAGACGCAACTTGGTCTCAGCTCCCAGACACGGAACCTCAAAATGAAATGTTAGGGGATCAACCTCATTCGTTTGAGGAGGTTCACCTGGTTGATCAAGATGATCTGGATCTTCCTAGTGAGGTCCAGAACCCTCCAGCAGGGTCCGGGTCGATGGAGAAGAAGCTTCGCATCCTTCTGAAAGGGGCCGAACCATCCAACGTCCCGTGTACTTCATCAGTGAAGTACTCCACGGCGCCAATACAAGATACATTGAGGTGCATAAACTGCTTTACGCAGTTCTTATTGCCTCAAGGAAGCTTCGTCACTACTTCCAAGCCCACAAAATATCAGTGGTAACTTCTTTTCCACTGCGTGCTATTTTGCGTAACCCTAATTCTACTGGGAACATTGCAAAGTGGGCAGCGGAACTGGCCGAATTTGATCTAGAATTCGTGTCAAGACAAGCAATCAAAAGTCAAGCCTTGGTTGACTTTGTGGCGGAGTGGACCCTATCTCCATCAAAACCTGGGGGCCACAGAGAATAGAAACCAGAACACAAAGTTCCAGTATTTATTGAGCCCCACTGGACCCTCTACTTTGATGGCCCTGTGCAAAAGCAAGGGGCCGGAGCTGGAATCCTTCTCCTAGCTCCAACTTGGGAGAAGGTCAAGTACATGGTACACCTTGATTTCAAGGCAACCAACAACATGGCGGAGTATGAAGCTCTCATCTATGGACTCAAGGTGGCACTATCTTATGGTGTAAAACAGTTGTTGGTGAAGGGAGATTCACAACTCATCATAAAACAAGTCAAAGGTGAATGTTCCTGCAACAATCCTCAATTAGCTGCTTATCTCATTGAAGTCCAGAGGCTTTGGGAGGACTTCTAAGTCCCGGATCTCCATCACGTCCAGCGTCTTCATAATGCTGAAACCGACGAACTCTCGACGAAAGCCTCAATCGGAGCTTTGGCTCCTGACGGAATCTTCGTCCGGAGGTTGTCAAAACCAACAGCTCAGCCTGCCGAACTGAACGAAGGGGGCGAGACCAGCACCTCGAAGCTGGCAGTCTCGATGGCTCTATTTCCATGGCGTCCACCAAGGGTCGTAGGTGCTGTCGGAAGCTCCAAGCAACCCAGCACGCAAGACTCAGAAGCTCAAGTTAGCTCTGATGCATGGATCTCGGAGATCCGAAGCTACTTGAAAGACAACATCCTTCCTGAAGACAGTGTATCCGCTGACCGGATTGTCAGATTGGCTAAAAGACACACGTTGGTAGAAGGGGATCTCTACCGATGCGGTGCCAATGGTATCCTAATGTGGTACATTGCAAGGGAAGAAGGCCGCAAGCTCCTCGCGGAGATCCATGGAGACGAGTGCGGGAATCATGCTTCTTCTCGCACGCTGGTCGGTAAAGCCTTTTGGCATGGTTTTTACTGGCCTAGAACACTTCAGGATGCGGTTGAGCTAGTGAAAAAATGTGAAGCATGCCAGGTCCACGCAAAACAGATTCACACACCGGCTCAATCACTACAAATGATACCTCCTACATGGCCATTCACTGTGTGGGGCATGGACATCTTGGGACCTTTCCCGAAAGCCGTCGGAGGTTACAGGTTCCTGTATGTCGCCATCGACAAGTTCACCAAGTGGCCGGAAGCAACTCCAGTTGTGACAATCAACAAGCAATCAGCAATCAAGTTGTTGAAGTCCATTATATGCAGATTTGGAGTTCCGAACAAAGTCATAACTGACAACAGAACTCAATTCACAAGTGCTGCATTCCAAGAATATTACAAAGACCTCAACATTCAACTTAGCTACGCCTTAGTAGCTCATCCAGCAAGCAATGGCCAAGCCGAGAGAGCAAATGCAGAAATCTTAAAAGGACTCAAGATGCGCACATATGATCGCTTGAAATAGCATGGAGCTAACTGGATTGAGGAGCTTCCATCCACATTATGGGCGAACAGGAAAACTCCAAACCGGTCAACCGGGGAAACTCCATTCTTCCTGGTATACGGAGCTGAAGTAGTCCTTCCTCCAGAAATCACCTTGGGGTCCCTCCGGGTCCAGACCTTCGATGAAGCCACGCAGGACCAGCTCCAGCGTAAAGACCTTGACCTCGTTGACGAGGGAAGGTGTCAAGCAGCTGTTCAGAATGCATGTTATCGCCAAGTGCTCCGGCGCTATCATCAAAGGCATGTGCGCAACCGACAACTCAAGGAAGGCGATCTGGTGCTTCAGAAGATACTAACTTGTGAAGGAATGAACAAACATTCCCCCAGCTGGGAAGGTCCATTCTGAGTGATCAAAGTATCCCGACCCGGGTGCGTTCACTTGGCAATTGAGGATGGGACTCCACTTCCTAATCCTTGGAACATCGAGCACCTCCGTAAGTTTTATGCTTAGAGTCACGAAGGTGAGTCTGTAATTACACATGATGTATGTTATAGAGTCGATAAACAAATAGGAGTAGGTCCTCCGGGAGAACATCCAGACCCCTCCGGGAGGGTCCGGGAAGTTCAAGTACACTTCATACAGTCACTGCACTAAAAGTGTAACTACCTACCCTAGGTTACTACAAGATACATAGCGCACTTAGCTTGGTCCCGCACCCTAAGTGTGTTCTTGTCTCCCCTGTAAACAAGACCTATAATGAAAGACGTCATTGTGCGAGAACAGGCTCCATGTGCATTTGTTTTTGTACAAGGCTCGATCTATCAATTTATCATTTTTAAACTTCTTGTCTATAATGAAGTTGTGCAATTCTTTTTTAGTTTTTACCCAAATTATTCATATGTTTTGCAAGCTATATTGTTAATCTCTTTGGACCTTAACATGTTGTATAGTCTACTTGCGTGAACGCCAAACCAACATAGGTTTGGAGTGTGCTATCAACTCAGTCTGGTCCTGCACCCTAAGTACGCAACTCTACCTACACTCCGGCAGGCCTCACTACGGTGAGTACTAAAAAAGCATATGGGTCTGGAAGAGTTACATCAATATACTCGCTGCCATATCGAATTGCTCTGGGGTAAAACTGAAATAAGAATAATAGGACACAAATGATTAATAGACAAGAGGATGAATTTTACTTTTAACTTGTATTTAATGTGCAGGAAAAACAGAAATTCTAAGCTCCGACAACAACTGGGAGGCCTAAATTCAACTATTTGTGTGACAACTTCAGGAGCCACCAAGCTCCTATCGTCAACGTTGTATATGTTGATATCGGGTACTGTCGGAGCTACCAAGCTCCGCCAATCCCAGGGGGCCTGCTATCGACGCCTCAAAAATGAATACTTCGGACCTAAAGTCTAAAAGTACAAAGTGTTCAAGTCATCAATATACTGTCAAAACCTTTGTTATATGTACACATTCCAATTGTACACATATACCAGAGGGCCAACAAGACAGAGCACATTATATTGAAGACAAAAATAAAGTGAAGTTCATGGGCAAAATGGATTTCATTAATTTGAAGCACTATATTACAAAATTGGGATTACAAAAAAAAGCAAAGGGAAGAAGTCCTAGCTACTGGAGGATCTAAGTCCTGCAGAAGAATGAGGCGACCTCCTTAGCAACCTCTTGGACACTGGACTTGGCGGCATCTTCCTCTTCGGCAATGGGACCTTCAAGCACCGGGTCCAGAGAAAATTGGGGGTCTCTGCTTACGTAGAATGACAACACATATTCTGCGACGTTCGTAGCCAGAGACTTCCCCTCTGTCTCCAGCTGATCCGCGATGACATCTCCCATCGCGTCGAGCTTGCCGCCAGCAACATTGAGGGCCACTAGCGCTCGGTCCAAGTCCAGCTCCGGGTTGTCCGGACGTACAGGACTGAACCCTAGTGGCATCAGCACATCATTGGATCGCCCCAAGAAGTCCCATACTTGGATGGACTCGGTCTCCTTCAAGTTCTACAGCTCCTCCAGCGACTTCCAGGCGGTCGCAAGCTCCGAACCCTCCCGGGCCAGGCGCTCGACCAATTTAGCATGTTGCTGCATACTCTCAGCAACATGCTTTTCACGGTCGGTCAGCTCCATCTCCCGGAGGTGGATGCGGTTCTTCCTCTCCGCCAAGTCCTTCTCCCTGCCTTTCACCTTCCCTTCCCTAGTGGCAACGTCAGCTTCCCTTTTCGAGAGATCCTGCTCCATCTTCAAGTACTTCTTCTTTTCATCTTCACTCCACCGCTCAAACTTCTTTGGGTGGTCCACCAAATTCTGTTCACCCAGAGTCAACTTCTGGGTGATCTCCGCCTCTCTTTTCATAATATCCTCCTGCTACTCCAGAAGCTTTTCTTCCCTTGCCTCCAGGTCCGCCCGACGCTTCAAGAGAACCTCATTCAATTATTTGAGGTTTTCGTGACGCTCATCAGCAGCATCACGCCTCTCCTTGGCTTGCTCAAGGATTTCCCTGGAGTTAGCGTTGAGCGCCCGGATGAAAGCCTCTTTCTCCTCAAACAGCCTATCCCAGTACTCTAACCGGGCTTTCTCCCCCTTTATCCACTCCTTCTGGTCAGCCAGCCTCGTCTGGGCAAGCCTATTCTCAAAATGGAGTCTGTTGCGCCAATGACTCAAGGTGTTGCGCTCCTCCTCCAGGGCTTTGATCTCATGATCAAAGGCCAATTAGACATGTCAAACAGTGGAACAGGCGTTATCTATAGATAATGCTAGAGGGATAGGCTTCAGACCTGCTGGGACCATTTCTGCAGGCTCCAGAGGGTTCTCCATTACAAAAATAGGGTCCCACTCTACGAGAGAGGACCATTGAGCTTCTGCGGCACTGGGACCGCTCCTTGCGAGCCCTTCAATAGCAGCAGAAGAGGAACCCACTAGGGGAATTTGCATCGCCGGAGTAGAAGCTGTTTGTGCTGCATTCGGGCTTTCAGTTGCTGGCTCCGAAGGTGGAGGACCTGCCGCCACCTCTTCAGGCAGCTCCGGCTCTGGTTCGGCTACCTCCAGAGCAATGGCAGGGGCTTCATCTGTGGCCTCTACCGCTGCTGGCTCAGGCTCCGACATGGCAGCTTCTTCCGATTCAACGACCGGAGCTTCAGGCGCCTCCGGCTCAACCGCTGGACTTTCAACCGCTTCTGACACAAGGGCCAGAGCTTCTGTGATTTCCGGCTCAATGGCCGGGGCTTCAACTACCTCTAGCTCAGCGGCCAGGGCTTTGACAACTTCCGGCTCAAAGGCCGGAACTTCTGGCATCCTTGGTCAGGAGCATCGGCCTCCGCCACCATCGCCAGGGGTATATCTTCGACTTCTCTCTTGTGGTCTAGCGCTACAACAAAAGCTTCAGGCGAGGACTCTGAGCCCAAGTCCACAACAGCTGGCGTCGGGGCTGTTGCAACATCTACCTCCACTTGAGGAGGACGCTCAACGCTTGAAGGCGGAGCTTCGGCAGGTGCAGCTCCGGTCGCCGTGACAGGCACCAAAGTTCCTGATTGCTTCTTCGACACCCTAGAAATAAAGGGATGAAAAGGTTAAAGACACATAAAAAACAAGACTAGCATTTTAGGGTGAGCAATCAATGCTTACCTAGGGATGCTACCACCCCAGTCGCCTCGGAACCTTTCTTCTGAGGCCCGGAGCTAGAGCCCACCAAGTCTGGCAAAACTACGGCTTCAAATCTCAGTTGAGGACTGAAAGCATCTAGGCCCCCATAAGGTACGGTTTCGGTGATTAATGACAACCATTGGATTTTACTAATGAATTTGTGAATGCAAGGTCCCCATAATCACTCAATCAAATCAAATTTGTATGTCATTGGAGACCCATATACAATCACTATATGAGATCAAATCAATGATATGAAGACAAGAAGTGAAAGCTCTTATGTCAAAGTCATTCAACCACAATTGATGACACTTAATGCTTGACAACCATCAAAAGTACATTTCCAACAAAAGTATAAGAGGTCAATCGAGCAAGACACAAAAGAATCACTTAGAAACAACTCGAAGCAAACAAAACCAACTCACCAGATCAACCGATGATTTCTGAGAACAACACATCGGTCGAGTTAGTTCAGCAGAAGAAGAAGACCTCAGAACAAAGCACTCACCGGATCATCCGATGTTAAGGGCTCAGCTACATCGGTCCATCAGTACAGTTTGCAATATCCTTGGACCAAGTGTAGCACCGGATCATCCGATGTACAGAAATACACACATCGGTCGATCACTCCAGTAAGCATCAAGGTTGAGTCAATTCTGGAAGAAGAGCCACCAGATCATCCGATGAGAAGACAAGTGCAACATCGGTCTAACAACGGTCATATCTGACACAATGACGTCAGCTAAAGTAAACTTGACCGATGATAACTAAAGGGGAGACATCAGATCATCCGATGTTCGCAGAAAAGTTCTGTGAGCCTACTTTTCCAACGGCTATTTCATGGAGGCTGGCTATAAATACCCCCTAACCTGTCATTTCGATAAGTCTTGATCACAAAACATTCTCAACACATCCACAAGCGTTCAAGACCAAGAGCCATCACTTCTACATCATTTTCGACCACCTACACACCAAGAGATAGGCTAGAGCTAGCTAGAGAGAGAGCTTGTGTGCCTCCATTCTGGGTGAGTGGAATCTCTAGGATAGTGAGAGCCTCAAGGGAGTGCCCCTTGGTGTTTGTAATTGTGAGAAGACTTCCAGAGCTTGCCAAGGCGTTTGTGGAAGCCCGGAGGGTCGAAGTTGTACAAGGCTTGAGCTCCACCTTGCCAAGGTTGGCAAACGGAGAAGAATAGTGGAGATCCCTCGTCTCGGTGACTTGGGTGTGGCTAAACCCTTTGGTGGGTGCAATAACGTGGATGTAGGAAGATCTTGACGATCTTGCCGAACCACGGGATAAATCCTCGTGTCTCCTCGGGAGTTTGCATCCTCTTTCTCTCCCTTACATTTATGCATTTTATATTCCGCGAAGTTGCTATTTACCTCAATGCATAGATAGTTTGCATAGGGAATTGGGCTTTTAGGAATTAAGTTTTATTGTTTATATTTTTGAAAAGAAGCCCAATTCACCCCCCCTCTTGGGCATTCGATCCTTACAATTGGTATCAGAGCAAGGTTTCTCATAGGATTATTCTAGCTTCACCGCTAGAGAGCTAAAATGGCCAAGGTTGGGGGTTCGATTCCTATCTTCGAGGGCAAGAACTTTGCCTATTGGAAAGCACGCATGCACGCTTATCTAGAGGCTATTGCTCCCGAAGTATGGGAAGCGACCCACGCGGGGTTTGGAGAACACAACTATGTTGGTGATCAAATTAAATGGGATGCTAAAGCTAGGAATGCAATCTATGAGTGCATTAGTCAAGATGTTTTTTCTAGGATTGCTAGCAAAGAAAAGGCATGTGAAATTTGGGCTTGCTTGATAGAAATTCATGAGGGTTCTTCTCGTGTGAAAGAACTTAAATATCACATGCTTAAAGCAAAATATGATGAATTTAAGATGCTACCTCATGAAAATGTTAATGAGATGTTCTCTCGCTTGAATGTACTTATTGAAGAAATTAATGCTCTTGACATTGCTTCTCTTGGCAAGGGACTCATCAACCGCAAGATCCTCATGCTCCTTCCCAAGCCAAAGTACAACATCATCAACTCCATGCTGCAAAAAGAGTCGCTTGACCACATTGAAGTTTCGGAGCTCATTGGAAAAATTCACGCTCATGAGATGAGTGTGCTTGGGATGATGGAGCAATCATCCTCAAAAGAATTGCTCTAAAGGCCTCCACCAAGAAGACAAGCCTCAAGAAGAATAAGGTGGTTGATCCTAGCTCAAGTGAAGAAGAGCAAGTATCAAGTGAAGATCATGATGATGAGCTTGCATTGATGATGAGAAAGTTCTCACGCTTGAACTCCAAGATTACCAAGAAGGGATACACCTTTGATCCCAAGAAGAAAGCGTTTCTACCAAGGAGAGATGATCACAAGACTTGCTACAATTGTGGTGATCAAGGCCACATCTCCTATGATTGTCCAAAACCGAACAAAAGAAGAGAGAACTACAAGAGCAAGCATCGCAAGCTTGAGGAGAGTGAAGATGATGAAGAAGAGTCCAAACCCAAATCAAGATCCTTTGGGAAGAGGAAACATGACAACGGCAAGAAGGCAAGACTTTTCCCAAAGAAGAGAAATGGCCCACAAAAGGTGTTCATGTGTGAGGCAAATGAATGGGTCACCGACGAAGAAACAAGTGATGAAGAGAGTGAAGCGGAAGAAGAAAGCTTGGCTGGCCTCACCATTGCCAACAATGATGACTCACCTCTCCATCCACCGCCCATGTTCCTCATGGCAAAAGGTAACACCAAGGTATGTGACGACTCTAGTGATGATGAGCTTTCCCCCGATGATTTAACTTCCTTGATAAATGAATATCATGCTATCATTAAGAGGGAAAAGAGTAAGGTTAAAGCTCTTGAAGAAACTCGTGCTAGACTTGAGAGTGCTAACCTCGATTTGCTTGACAAGTATGAAAGCATACTCAAAGAGCATGACACGCTCAAATCTCATGTCAAGCAAATTGAGGAAGAAAAGGCTAAAATCAAGTTAGATAATCATGAGCTTAACTTAGCACACCAAACACTCTTGGAAGAGCACAACAAGTTAGTACAAGAACATCAAACACTTAACCTTGCTCATGACGTGCTTGATCAAGAGTTGAAAAATATAAAGAAGCAAACTCTTAATGATAGGATATCCATTACTTCTCATGTCACTAATGCCTTGAACAAGTCTTTGTCTTTGAAAGCAAACGCTAGGGAGAAGGACTTGTTGGAAGAAATTGAGAGTCTCCGGACTAGTGTGGCTAGACTTTCAAAAGGGGAAGTCAAACACAAGGAAATACTCTTCCAACAAGCAAAAGCCTTCAAAAAGAGAGGACTTGGATCCTTCCCGGTGCCTAACAAAGGAAAGGTGCCCTCACCAGAGCTTAGAACAAGCTTCATCAAGGAAGTTGGTTCTTATTGCCAACATTGTGAGGTCACCGGTCACCACACAAGGGAGTGTCCTCTTCCTAACCGACCTTCTCCAAAGTTGCCTATTAATTACAAATCTACTTTCAATGATCGTTATTATCTCTTGAGTAAAGTAGATGGCAAGGTGAAGGCTAGGTTCATCGGCAAGGACATGAAGGACATGAAGGGGAAGCTCCCCAAGCAACTTTGGGTCCCAAAAACACTTGTACCACACATACAAGGACCTAAGTTGGCTTGGGTGCCTAAAATTAAAAATTGAATTCATGTGTGTAGGTGAACTACAAAGCTGGAGGAAAGCATTGGGTACTCGATAGCGGGTGCACCCAACATATGACCGGCAATGATGGTATGTTCACCACCATAGGAAACCCCGGCAATCATGAACAAGTCACCTTTGGTGATAACTCTAAGGGAAAGCAAAAATGATGTTGTTGTGAGTAGTGAAACAAGCCAAGACATAGTCTTCAAAGGATTTCGGCATGGAACTCTCTACCTAGTAGACTTCTCCAACAAGAATGTTAGCTTGACCACTTGTCTCTTCACTAAGACAAGTTTGGGATGGCTATGGCACCGACGCATAGCGCAAATTGGGATGAGCAAAATCAAGAAGTCATTCAAGCTTGGGATGGTGACCGGCGTGAAGGATGTCACTTTTGAGAAGAACAAGCTTTGTAGCACTTGTCAGCCGGGAAGCAAGTTGCTTCACACCACCCAATGAAGACAATGGTGTCAACCTCCAAGCCACTTGAGCTACTCCACATGGACCTCTTCGGACCGTCCACATATCAAAGCCTTGGCGGTAACCTATATTGTCTTGTTATAGTTGATGACTACTCTCGCTATGCTTGGACTCTATTTCTAGGTGACAAGAGTGAAACTCCGGAAGTGTTCAAGACCTTAGCCAACCGCGCTCAAAGGGAATTTCAACTTCCCATCATCAAGGTCCGGAGTGACAACGGCACCGAATTCAAAAACTACAACATTGGGGAGTGGTGTGACCGTGAAGGCGTGAAACATGAGTTTTCGGCCACATACACTCCTCAACAAAACGGTGTCATTGAAAGAAAGAACAAGACACTCATCACTCTTGCGAGAGCAATGCTTGATGACTATAGCACGTCGGAGAAGTTTTGGGCCGAAGCAATCAACACGGCGTGCCATGCCGCAAATAGGGTCTATCTCCATCGACTACTTCAAAAGACCCCGTACGATCTTCTCATTGGGAGAAAGCCCAACATCTCCTACTTTCGAGTCTTTGGATGCAAGTGCTACATCTACCACAAGAAAAGGCTCGGTAAGTTTTAAAGAAGATGTGATGTTGGTATATTCCTTGGTTATGCATCAAACTCAAAAGCATATCGAGTATTCAACCAAACCTCCGGTTTAGTTGAGGAAAGTTGTGATGTTGAGTTTGATGAAACTAATGGCTCCCAAGAGGAGAGTTTTGGTCATGATGAAATATATGATGAGCCTCTACGAGAAGCCATGAAGAACATGACCATTGGAGACATCAAGCCTGAAGTTGAGGAGAGCCATGATCAAGGGGGAGCTTAAAGTTCAAACAACAACACCTCCATGGCGCCTCAAGTTGACGAAGAAGAGAAGGATGATCCATTGCCGACTCAAGACTCACAAGCACAACAACATCAAGAAGAAGAAGAAGTCCATGATCAAGTCCAACCACAAGAGGAGCAACACGCATCACCTTCGCCAAGTGCTTCACAACCACTTATGAGGCATGGACGCATCTCCAAGGCGCATCCGATGGACCAAATCATTGGAAGTCCGTCAAGGGGTGTAAGTACACGTTCTCGCCACTTCGCTTCATTTTGTGAGCACTACTCGTTTGTTTCATGTGCAGAACCCACTCACATTGAGGAAGCACTCCAAGACCCAAATTGGGTGATGGCCATGCAAGAAGAACTCAACAACTTCATCCGCAATGAAGTTTGGGTGTTGGAGGAGCGACCCAAGGACAAGAACGTCATCGGAACAAAGTGGGTGTACCGCAACAAACAAGATGAGAATGGTGTTGTGGTCCGCAACAAGGCAAGACTTGTGGCCAAGGGGTTCTCGCAAGTTGAGGACTAGATTTTGGGGAGACATTTGCCCCGGTCGCCCGGCTAGAAGCCATCCGTATACTCCTTGCTTTTGCTTCACATCATAATATTAGACTTTGTCAAATGGATGTGAAAAGTGCCTTTCTTAATGGTTACATTAACGAGCTTGTTTATGTTGAACAACCTCCCGGGTTTGAAGATCTGAGGAATCCTAATCATGTGTATAGGTTGCACAAGGCGCTCTACGGGCTCAAGCAAGCACCTAGGGCGTGGTATGAATGATTACGGGATTTCTTGATCATGCAAGGATTCAAGTTCGGGAGGGTGGACACCACACTCTTCACCAAAGACATCAACGGAGATTTGTTCATTTGTCAAATTTATGTTGATGATATTATTTTTGGTTCAACTAACGAAGCTCTTAGCCATGAGTTTGGCAAAATGATGTCTAGTGAATTCGAGATGTCAATGATTGGAGAGCTCAACTTCTTCCTTGGATTTCAAATCAAGCAACTTCAAGAGGGGACCTTCATCTATCAAGAGAAGTACACCAAGGACCTCTTGAAGAAATTTGAGATGGGAGATTGTAGCTCAAGAAGCACTCCAATGGCAACAAATTGTCATCTCGACGCGGATAAGGACGGTAAACCTATTGACCAATCTAACTACCATTCTATGATTGGCTCATTGCTTTATCTTACCGCATCTAGGCCAGATATCATGTTTAGTGTATGCTTGTGTGCTCGCTTTCAAGCGGCACCTAAAGAATCGCATAGGAAGGCGGTCTTTAGGATACTTAGGTATCTTAAGCATACCCCTAGTATGGGCTTGTGGTACCCTAAAGGTGCAAAATTCCACCTCTTGGGATACTCGGATTCGGACTTTGCCGGATGCCGCGTGGATCGCAAGAGTACCTCCGGTGGGTGCCACTTGCTTGGGCGTTCCCTAGTATCTTGGTCTAGAAAGAAGCAAAATTTCGTCGCCTTGTCCACGGCGGAAGCGGAATATATAGCGGCCGGTGCATGTTGTGCCCAAATTATTTATATGAAGCAAACCCTTTTGGACTTTGGTATTAAACTTGGTTGTGTGCCTCTCCTTTGTGAAAATAAAAGTGCGGTTAAGATAGCTAAAAACCCTGTTCAACACTCCCGCACTAAGCACATTGATATTCACCATCATTTCTTGAGGGACCATGAAGCTAAGGGAGACATCTCATTGCGAGGTGTTAGGTCCGAAGAACAATTGGCTGATATCTTCACTAAACCACTTGATGAGAAAACTTTTTCTAGGCTAAGAAGTGAGTTAAATGTGCTAGATGCAACAAACGTCATGTAAGAATGCACTTCATATAGGTCTTGCCTAACTCTCAAAGGATAGGGGTGAGCAAGGGTTAGCTTGGGATGGAGGTTCTTTTGGGTTTTCCCAAGGTTTGGAGAGTAGCTCTCCCTGAAGAAGCCTTTGAAAGGTTCAAATTATGCAAGATAGATTTATTTTATGCCTTTCATGATGCCTGCCATATAGACTTGTAATTTCTTGCACTATAAAATTGCTTGGCATTGCATATGGTAGATTGTCACAAAGGGGAACCCACCTCATGAGAAAGAGACTTCTTTGAAATGCAATATCTCAACTCATATGTGGTGGAAAGAACAAAATGTTAGGTGCGTTAATGCCTAGAGGAACATGCTTTAAAGAGATAGAAGTCTTCATACTCTAGCTCACAAATCATGGGCCTTACATTTTATTTGGATGATTTCCTCCTATTTTTCTCGGTGTTCCATTTGCTTTAAGGCCTAGTCAAGTTATTGGCATATTAGTATCTTTGAGGGGTAAGGGGTTGCCCAAAAAGTCCTAAGACATGTGTTTCTTATTGCTTGTTTGTTTGGTCAAAGGACATATATGGGATGTTGCAGTTTTATAGTCATCGGATAATCCGATGCTTAGGTCAGACCATCATCGGATCAGTTGGTGTTCAAAAGCCAAGAGTCAGACCAGTCAGCAACACAAATCAACCGACACGTTCATTTGGAGAAACATCGGTCCATCCGGTGTTCACAATTCTGGAATTGTGACGAATTCCACCGATGATATTCCCTTCCACGTCGGTCCATCCGATGTCAACGGTATCTTTTTGAATACCTATACTGTGACATTCGACCGATGCTATCTCTTTGCACGTCGGACCATCCGGTGTCAAGGGCACCGCCTTGAATACCCTTACTGTGCCATTCGACCGATGATTCTATCGTTTCTACATCGGTCCATCCGGTGTTAAATTTACGGCTAGGGTTTGGGACCCACTATTTAAACGGCGCTTCGCCTCCGTCGTTTCTCTCTCCCTGATCCCGACTCATCCGCCGCCGATTCTCTCGCCCGAGCGCCGCCACCGCCGACTCCGGTCGCCACCGCAGCCCTCCGGCCGCCGCCGCAGCCTCCAGCCGCCCGCCGCCTCCAGTCGCCGTACCACCGCCGCCGTCCGGAGCAAGCGCTGCCATCCGGAGCAACCGCCGCGCCACTCACCACCTCAATATCCGCCGCAGCTCCACCCCAGCGCCGCCGCCGCTCTCCACCGCAGCCCCCCTTGCTCCATCACCGACGCCGCCAGCAGCCACATCACCACCCTCTCAACCGTCGCCATGGTGCCTCCCTCCCAAACGGTCGTGTCTCTTCGCCGTTAGGGTTTCCAGCCGCATCGATCGTTGTGTTCCGCGCGCTTGACATCGTCGCACCTCATCGCAATTGCTCACGACAAGAAGAACAAGGGCAAGGCCGTTGCGGAGCCGGCCGCAAAGAAACAGAAGCTCTCGAAGGAGGAGAAAAAGGCGTTGATGGCCGCTTGCGCCGCCGAGGAGCGATAGCGTGGCCGAGGAGGATCACTAAGGATCCGCGAGGCTTGTCCGAGGCAGCCTCCCGTGATCAATGAGTCCGAGGTCGAAGAAGAGCCGGAAGAGCCACTCGTCCATCGGCGCTCAGCCCGGACCCGTGGGGGGCATCCCCCGGCAGCACCACGTCCGAGACCGACGGCTGCCGATCGTCGTGAGGACAGGGAGGCCCAGAGAGCCATCTACGAGATGGACACCACTGTCCGTGCCGGTGAAGGTGTCCGTTTGGCTGATTACGAGAAGATGAAGGCCAAGCAGCTCCGAAGACTCAGATGGAGTGTGTTGCATGAGGAGTGGTACCCGCAGCCCAGAGAGACTCTGGTGGACAGTCGTTTCTGGACTGTGACACAGGTGTCGCTCTATGAGACCTACAGACGCCGAGGCCACAAGTTATTCCAGCACAACTTTCTGGACTGGGATCAGCTCGCCCTGGCTGCAGAGACAGAGATACACCCTTACTTTGAGAGGTACAGAGGGCTGGTTCAGTTGATGTCCTATGAGAGGAGTGCTTATGTGGAGGATTGGGTCCGCGGGCTCTACGCTACCCTCTACGTCTCTGAGGGCCGCAGGTCGATTGACTTCATGTTCATGGGACAACACCATCACCTGACGAGACAGACGCTTGCACAGCTGCTGGGAGTGGACCTGCACGACACCTGCGTGCATGAGAGGGTGTATGGTCAGGCAGACCCACCGAGGATGCCGCTCACTGGAGGAGTGGCACCACCAATGGAGGAGATACGTTCTCTTTTTGGACCAACCTTCTCTCCAGATCAGCCGAGGGTACCGGCTCTGTTGACTCCAGCTGCGCGCACAGTGCACCTTGCCTTGCGCCGCACGCTCTTGCTGAGGTCAGGATATCTAGAGGGGTTCACCAGCCTGCAGCAGACCCTCCTGTTCTACATCATGAATGGGATGGAGTTTGATATAGTGGACGTCCTCATATGCGAGATGGAGGATGTGATCACTGACGGAGTGGGCATGATGAGGCAGCTCGTGTATGGACACTGGATCAGCTACCTGCTCTCCATGATGGTCCCTGAGGAGTCCGCTGTGCATGACCGTCTCACTGATGAGAGTGTCACACGGTTCGGTCACTACCGTGCCCCAGCTTCTGGAGACCGCCGCCTTGGCCGTCCAGTCGAGCGTCAGGTCAGGGCTCGGCTATCTGAGGAGGACTGGTCTGATCTGGAGAAGGAGGATGAGAGGCTGGCTGAGGCAGAGGCTTAGGGTGAGGACTTGCAGCACATATGGTTCGAGAGCGACACGGATGACAGTGTCGAGGAGTACTTCCCACCTCCTCCCTCAACCAGGAAGCACGACGCGAAGGCTGGAGGCTCTACAGTGCCACCCCCTACTCCACCTCCCGTCTCAGAGGCACAAGTTTCTCAGCCGTACGAGCTCACATCCCTCCTACAGCAGATGGTTGAGCAGCAGCGCTTGGACCGGCTTGCAGCTGAGCAGGCCCGAGCGGAGCAGGCCGCACGACTTCTGGAGCTCCAGCAGCAGCAACAGGAGATGCAGCGCCAGATCGCCCGTGAGAGGCGTGAGGACACTGATCGGCTGACTGGGCTCATCGACAAGATGCACCAGCGCTCCCTCGACCAGCAGCAGCAGACACAGTAGGCGATGATGGGCATCCTGGGGATGATCACCAACCTCTACACCCAAACCGGGATTGCCCTCCCATCGCAGCTGCCAAGAGTTGCTCCACCTCCACCTGTCCTCGCTCCAGCTATCGCTCCGGTGCCGACTACGCCGATCCCTTCGATCAGCATGTCTCCACTGCTGGCTCCCGGCGCACCGATTCACTCTCCACTGTCGGCCACGACACTGTTCCAGCAGACACCGGCATCCGTCGTCAGTGCCCCTGTTCCAGCAGCTCCTACCCAGCAGGCACCGACGACGGCTCCTACGGCTTCGACAGCTCCTTCTACCTCTACTCCAGGCAGCAACTCCGATGACAGTGACAGTGACCAGTTCTTCATCGCGCCTAGTACTCAGGGTCCTTAGGCACTCGGATCCCTTTTTGGTGTCTTGATGCCAAAGGGGGAGAAGAGTTAGAGGAGTCAGGGGGAGGATAGCTTAGTCTCAGGGGGAGTGTCCTAGCCTTAGGGGGAGTTTACCTATATCATCGTTTGTAATTCGATACTTTTGCTACTCATTTGGTGTTTATTGAGTACTCTCAAGTTATTAATCGATTGAGCTTATTTGGTTCCTATCTTATGATCACTTATTCACTTGAGTTATTCTTTGATTGAGCTTTCAAATTTTAAGTGTAATAATCTTGTATTCATTGCATATCCTCTTAAGCTTCGCACTATCAAATTCATTACTATTGTGCTTTAATTGTTGTGTTGTCATCAATCACCAAAAAGGGGGGATTGAAAGCATCTAGGCCCCCATGAGGTACGGTTTTGGTGATTAATGACAACCATTGGATTTTACTAATGAATTTGTGAATGCAAGGTCCCCATAATCACTCAATCAAATGAAATCTATATATCATTGGAGACCCGTATACAATCACTTTATGAGATCAAATCAATGATATGAAGACAAGAAGTGAAAGATCTGATGTCAAAGTCATTCAACCACAATTGATGACACTTAATGCTTGACAACCATCATAAGTACATTTCCAACAAAAGTGTAAGAGGTCAATCGAGCAAGACACAAAAGAATAACTTAGAAACAACTCGAAGCAAACAAAACCAACTCACCGGATCAACCAATGATTTCTGAGAACAACACATCGGTCGAGTTGGTTCAGAAAAATAAGAAGACCTCAGAAAAAAGCATTCACCAGATCATCCGATGTTAAGGGCTCAACTACATCGGTCCATCAGTATAGTTTGCAATATGCTTGGACCAAGTGTAGCACCAGATCATCCGATGTACAGAAATACACACATCGGTCAATCACTCCAGTAAGCATCAAGGTTGAGTCAATTCTGGAGGAAGAGCCACCGGATCATCCGATGAGAAGACAAGTGCAACATCGGTCTAACAACGGTCATATCTGACACAATGACATCAGCTAAAGTAAACTTGACCGATGATAACTAAAGGGGAGACATCGGATCATCTGATGTTCGCAGAAAAGTTCTGTCAGCCTACTTTTCCAACGGCTATTTCATGGAGGCTGGCTATAAATACCCCCTAAACCGGTCATTTCGATAAGTATTGATCACAAAACATTCTCAACACATCCACAAGCGTTCAAGACCAATAGCCATCACTTCTACATCATTTTCGGCTGCCTACACACCAAGAGATAGACTAGAGCTAGCTAGAGAGAGAGCTTGTGTGCCTCCATTCTGGGTGAGTGGAATCTCTAGGATAGTGAGAGCCTCAAGGGTGTGCCCCTTGGTGTTTGTAACTGTGAGAAGACTTCCGGAGCTTGCCAAGGCGTTTGTGGAAGCCCGGAGGGTCAAAGTTGTACAAGGCTTGAGCTCCACCTTGCCAAGGTTGGCAAACGGAGAAGAATAGTGGAGATCCCTCGTCTCGGTGACTTGGGTGTGGCTAAACCCTTTGGTGGGTGCCACAACATGGATGTAGGAAGATCTTGACGATCTTGCCGAACCACGGGATAAATCCTCATGTCTCCTCGGGAGTTTGCATCCTCTTTCTCTCCCTTACGTTTATGCATTTTATATTACGCGAAGTTGCTATTTACCTCAATGCATAGATAGTTTGCGTAGGGAATTGGGCTTTTAGGAATTAAGTATTATTGTTTAGATTTTTGAAAAGAAGCCCAATTCACCCCCCATCTTGGGCATTCGATCCTTACAAGGACCAATCGCAGCAGCTGGAGTCCTTTCGGCCGGAGCTTCTCTTGGCCGGGAAGAACTCCCAGACCTGGAGCTTCTAGCCGGCACTGAGGCTGGGTCGCCTGCCCGGAGCTGACACCTCTTGAAGTCACTGGCACCGGGGCAGGGGTAGCTGCAGAAGACCTCCCCCGCCGAGGAGAAGGAGCCGTGGTATAAGGAGTAGGTCTGGTGGACCTCCCATCAGCGTGCTTCAACTTCCTCTTCCAGCTGGAGGGCTCAGCTGGTTCTTTACCCTTGCCCTTCCCGGTGGCTTCAGTCTTCCGGCTCGGGGCGGAGGCAGGACCACCCTCGGAAGCTCCGGGGATCACCAACCTGGTGGTCGGACGCCTTTCCACCTCACCAAGGTCGTCAAAGCACCGGCATACTCCTCCGGAGCTCCCTACTGAACTGTGCCTCCATGTTCAGAGGGAGGAAAGTTGCTGGCGGAACTAAGTCGTCGTCGTTAACGTTTATCCCATCTTGGAATTTCTTCAGATGAAGCTCGAAAGCTTCGTCATTCAAGTTGGATTTTAGACCGGTTTCAATCCGGTCGTCATCCATCACGCTGTTGAGGGACCATGCGAACTTCTCCCTCTTTCGGAGCCCATCTATTTACCAAGAAGTTGCAGAAAACAATCTGGGGAGTCACTCCACCCTCCATGCATTCACAGATCCTGGTCAAGATGGGGTTGAAGGTGTCTGAAAGCACCATAACTACACTCTAGGCTTCGGTGTCAACATTGGGGAGACCTTCGGGCAGCTCCAACTTCTTGTTCTCCTCTGCTGCAATGATGATCCAATCTTTCTTCCAGTCGTCCCATTTGTCGGGAGGAAATGACTTCAAGTATTTTAAGGGGCAGTTCTTGCGCTTCACAAAATAGTAGAAGCCAAGAAGCTCAGTCCCCTTGTCGGTGGTGTGGATGGTGAAGAAGGTGCAGAATAGCTTTACGCAGGGGGGGAATACCCACCCACATCCACAAAAGTGGACGAACGTCGCCACAAGAAGAAGAGAATGGGGGCCAAGGTGATACAGCTGCAGACCATAAAATTCTAGCAGCATCAAAAGAAAAGAAGAGAAAGGTGGAATTAATCCCACCATGGCATACGCCGAGAAGTACACCATGTCGCCACTACGCTTCTTCTTGAACGGGAGCTTGCCGACGCGAACCAAGTGATTCAAGGAGTCGCTGGACCACCCCATATAGGTATGTAACTTCTTCAAATCATCATCACTCTTGAGGTGGCTCTTGGGGAGACCCAACTCCATCGCGGCAAAGCAGAGCAAAGGAAGGGAAGTCAGGTGGAGTTTGGGAGGCTCTGAGCGCAAATATGATCGAAGGCGTAAAGAGTCCTCAAACCGTGCACACTTTCCCTCTTAAGTAAGACTCTACAACGCTTGGATGGAAAACGTAGTTATATCGAAGGCACTTTTCAAAAGTCTACCCCGTCAATGACGAGTGGGCCTGGGGCCACCCCGACGAAGAGATCGAGGTTCTTACCCAAGACGAACTGTTGTCATGATGGGCGGCGGGAAACCCGATGGCAGCACCCAGACAGGGCGTGCAAAACCGATATAGTTTTTGTATTGGGAACCGGTGACCTTCAATTGCGTGAGATCCTCACTCAAAAATCTCATCTGCCGCATTCATAACAAGCCACGCGTCAATGGTTCACTCCCGGACCATTGCTCCAATAGCATATTAGAATACTCTTGAAATCGAAGCGCGGGAATCGAGAATGGCCCCACCTCCGGTAGAATAACTTAACCCAAAAGGTTTCTCCCAGAGGTAGGCCTGGGGGCCACTGTCAGTACGCTGCATACCGGGTACCTCTTAGTACCGCGAAGAGTACATGGGAGTTCTACCTGCCAGAGTTGAAGGTCTCCTCGGGCCCCACATGTTACATTGAACCGGACCCGCTCCCCTTGTATGGGTAGCTCCTGGGTCAACACATGTAAAGGAAAACCGGAACTAAGCTCCTAACGAAGGAAAGCTCCGGTGCCGACACGCGTACAACAGCCCCGAACCTAACCCCTAGCAGAGAGTAGCTCCGGTGTCGACATGTGTATAGTAGCCCTGGACCTAACCTCCCGTAAGGGAAAGCTCCGAAACATCCACGTGTTGAGCCTCTGGACCTTCATTGACGTATACACTGGCAGATCTCCTTCAGAACTAACAATCAAGCATAATTAAAGCAGCAATTACAAGATGTAATTACGTGTCGTTAATGTTGTATTAACTACACGTGATTAGAGCACTCTTAATAGGGGTAACGCTGTCATAAAGGCACGTTATCACATTATTAATCATGCTTAATACTCTTTAGACAGTGTATTAGGCCATTAAATGCGCCAGGGCCACATGTTGGTCCAGGTAAGCTTTGTAACGGTCTGTCCTTAGAACTATAAAAGGAATGTACCGCACATACCCAAGGGGGCATCTAATCTCATCTGAGCTGACCCACATACTAGCTAACAAACTCCCACAATACAACAACACAAATCCCGTGGAGTAGGGTGTTACGCTCAGGCGGCCTGAACCACGTAAATCTCTGGTGTCATCATCTTGACCTTGATCTCTGCGTACCCCAACCATAAAAGAACCTCCGTGGGCTGCTTCTTAGGAGGTCCGGGGGAAGTGTCGTATTAAACACTTCGACAGTTACTTTTTCTGATAATTCTTCAACTCCTATAATTGCTAAGGGTTCGGTTAGAGTAAATGATCACTACACTTTGAAGGATGTGGTATTTGTTAAAAATTTGAAATACAACTTGCTTTCTATTTCACAACTGCTAGATGAAAATCGGGAAATTATTTTAACTAAAAATTGCTGCAAAGTTGTAAATTCAAATAGTGAGCTTATTTTTAACATGTCTCGGTTTGGAAGAGTTTTTAAAGCTGATTTTGATATGTCTTCCTCTAAGAATAGGTGTCTAGTTGCTAATGATTCAAATGACTTATATTTTTGGCATCTAGACTTGGTCACGTAGGCTTTGATCATCTAACGTGTGTTAGTGCTCTTGATCGCATACGTGGGCTGCCTAAGCTTAAAGGGGACAAAGAAATTGTGTGCTCTTCTTGTAGACATGCTAAGATGGTTGCAGGTTCACATACTCCCCTCACAATGATCATGACAACTAAACCGGATCAACTTTTGCACCTTGACACCGTAGGACCTTCACGTGTTCAATCCTTCGGAGGTAAATGGTATGTTCTTGTGATTGTTGATGATTATTCTAGATACTCTTGGGTTTACTTTATGGCATCTAAGGATGAAGCTTTTAGTCATTTTAGAATTTATTTCTTAGATTATCAATTGATCACCCAGGATCTTTAAAAGCAATTAGAAGTGACAACGGAACCGAATTTAAAAATCAATCTTTTGATCACTTTTGTGCTGAAAATAGAATAGATCATCAATTTTCTTCACCATATGTACCTCAACAAAACGGTGTTGTAGAAAGAAAGAACAGAACCTTGGTTGAGATGGCTAGTACTATGCTTGATGAATATCAAACTCCTAAGAAATTTTAGGCTTGATGCGATTGCAACTGCTTGTTATGTCTCAAATCGTGTTTTCTTGCGCGCTAAGCTAGGATAAACACCATATAAGCTCTGGTTTGGACATAGGCCTAGTGTGGCACACTTTCGGATCTTTGGTTGCAAATGCTTTGTTAATAAATATGGTAATCTTGATAAATTTGAACATAGATCCGTTTATGGCATGTTTCTTGGATATCCATCTCATACTAGAGGCTACCGTGTGCTTTTACTTGACACTAACAAAATTGCGGAGACTTGTGAGGTGTCTTTTGATGAAGCTATCCCAGGTACTAGCTCAAACATTGCAGGTCCAGATCCATATCTGCACGGGGAGAGCATTTTCGTTGAAGATGAGGAAGAGGTGGAGCTGCTGCCCGAAAATTGAGAAGCTAATGACATTGTTCCAACTCCTGATTTTGATTCACAACCAGCACCGACAACCACCATTGCTGGTCCAGATCCTCCTCAAGTCAAAAGCTCACAAGTCATTGATTTGTGATGAACATGAAGACGAAGAAGCTTGTGAAGTGTCCACTCCCCTCCGGGTTCTCAAAAGTCATCCTCCACAACAAATTATTGGAAGCCTGTACGAACGAGTCACACGATCTAGGTTTTGCGATCCAAACTCTCATGCTCATTCTGCTTTTGTTGCTTCTTTTGAACCCAAAGATATATCACATGCACTCACTAATGAATCTTGGATTATTGCCATGCAAGAAGATTTAGAAAATTTTGAAAGAAATAATGTTTGGAAACTTGTACCGCCACCTCAAGGTCACACTTTAATTGGAACTAAATGGATGTTTAAAAATAAACAAAGTGAGGATGGGGTTGTGGTTAGGAATAAGGCTAGGTTTGTTGCTCAAGGTTTCACTCAAGTTGAATGTCTAGATTTTAATGAAACTTTTGCTCCTGTTGCTAGATTAGAAGCCATAAGAATTTTGTTAGCTTTTGCTGCATCTGAAGGTTTTAAGATTTATCAAATGTATGTTAAAAGTGCTTTTCTTAATGGCTACATAGATGAGGAGGTTTATGTCAAACAACCACCGGGTTTTGAAAATTCAGATTTTCCTAATCATGTTTACAAATTGTCCAAAGCCTTGTACGGTCTCAAACAAGCCCCTAGAGCATGGTATGATAGGTTAAAAACATTCTTACTTGAAAAGGGGTTTACCATGGCAAGGTTGATAAAACTCTTTTTGTGCTTAAGCATGGCAATGACTCATTATTTGTTCAAGTGTATGTGGATGATATGATCTTTGGTTGTGCTTCTAATGATCTTGTGTCCAAGTTTTCAGCTATGATGAGTTCAGAATTTGAGATGAGTATGATGGGAGAACTCACATACTTTTTGGGGCTGCAAATCAAGCAAACCAAGGAGGGTACCTTTGTGCATCAAACGAAGTATACAAAAGACCTCCTAAGGCGCTTCAACGTGGAGAAAAGCAAGCCTCTTCGGACACCAATGGGAACAGAAACAACACTTGAACTTGATGAAGATGGTGAACCCGTGGATCAAAAAGAATATAGAAGCATGATCGGATCACTTTTTGTACCTCACGACATCAAGACCGGACATACAATTCAGCTTATGTCTTTGTGCATGGTTTCAAGCCTTCCCACGTGCTTCGCATCGTCAAGCCATCAAAAGGATTCTCAGGTACTTACATGGAACTCAGGATTTGGCATTTTTCTTCCTTCTTCCTCAACCGTTACTTTGAAAGCTTTTTCGGATGCTGATTTTGGGGGTTGTAGGATTGATAGGAAAAGTACTTCCGGTGCTTGTCATTTTCTTGGTAATTCACTTGTTGCTTGGTCCTCTAGAAAACAAAACTCAGTTGCACAATCCACGATTGAATCTGAATATGTAGCTGCTGCTAGTGCTTGCTCACAAATTCTTTAGAATGTTCAAACCCTTAAGGACTATGGGGTTGATCTACATAGTGTTCCACTGTTTTGTGATAACACTAGTGCCATTTGTGAAAGTGCATCTAGGACTCCCTTGTGGGTTTTGGATGATTTATGACAAGCAATTGGGGTCCTAACCTCCTTGTTGAGATGAGTGCAGGATTTTAATAGGAAAATGAGCAAAGTGCCAAAAAGAAGGAAGAATGAGAAGCAAAGTGGAAATGAGCTCAAGGAGGAAGAGTAGTAGATTATTGTGTATGGAGTGTGTTAAGGAAACACACCCCAAGAGCTCAATCACAATTAAACACACACATTGCACAAAGTTACACAGGACCGGACTAGTTCGATCACAACCGGACTAGTCCGATATCCTTTCTGCACGAAATCGGACAAGTCCGATATCCATCAGACTAGTCCGATATCCTTTCTGACCAGAATCAGACTAGTCCTCCCCAGTGCGGACTAGTCCTCAAAACACATCACAAGTCACACAAAATCGGACAAGTCCGATCGCAACCGGACTAGTCCGATATTCTTTCTAATCCAAATCGGACAAGTCCGATGTTTGCACGGACTAGTCCGAAATACCCTCTGATCTAAATCGGACAAGTCCCCCAAGTGCGGACTTGTCATCCTATACACTTAGGGTCTCACATGTCCGGACAAGTCCGATGACTATCGGACTAGTCCGAAGATTTCCAGTAGAGAAATCGAACAAGTCCGTTCCTAGCCGGACTAGTCCGATATTTCGGGGTACTTAGGGTTTGCTACACACAACACACCGGACTAGTCCGGTGACCACCACGGACTAGTCCGAACTTTCTAAACCTTAACGGTCACTTTTAGAAACCCCATATAAATAGAGGTGCACGACCCAATTATGAACCCTCTCGAACCCTAGCGCCGTCACACCTCCCAAGAGCCTCAAAAACTACATCTCTCCACGAAATTAAGTGCAACGACGATCAATCCTTTGAGGATTCACTCTAGATCATTGGAGAGACACTTGCAAAACCACGTTGAGCTCTTGGTTTGATTCTCTAACACACTCCTGCGATTCATTTGTAATTTTTGAGTGTGTTCTTGGTGGTATTTTCTGTTGTAATCCAAGGGAGCTCTCAACGTGTGAGAAAGCCCCTTGAATTTGGTTATTCACCCCTTTGTGATTAGTGGAAGAGGATTGGCCTTCGTGGCGATCCAACGAGGGTAGGGTTGGAGAAGACCCGATCCTTTTGTGGACTCCTCAACGTGGACGTAGGTTGCCTTTGTGGTAGCCGAACCATGGGATAAATCCTTTTGTTTTGCTTTTGGTGTTCATCATTCTTATTCATCAATATAATCTAGCATTTCAATAATCATTGCTCATCTTACGTTGAATTGTCAAACATAAGATTTAATTGTGATATAATCTAATATATAACATTGAAACCTTTATTTGATTCTATATTTCCGCTGCATACATAAAAGAATCAATCTAATCAATCAAGCTTAATCAACTCAGTCTGTGAACATCGGACTAGTCTGCACATTACCGGACTAGTCCGGCATCTCTGGTATTGAACTTGTTATTGAGTGTTGCAGGATCCGACAAAATTCAAAAAGGCCTATTCACCCCCCTCTAGGCCCACATTCAATTTGCATTGCTAAAAACCCCATGCAACATTCTAGAACTAAGCACATTGACATTAGGTATCACTTTCACCGTGATAATGTTGAAAAGGAAAACATTGTGCTTCACCATGTAGATACCGAACAACAATTGGCTGACATTTTTACAAAACCTTTGGATTTCACTCATTTTTGTTATATTCGTAGTGAAATAGGGGTTATGCATCCTCATGGCTTAAATTGAAGGGGAGTTTTCAAACTTGAGAAGTCTATGTGTGAATCTGAAATTAAAATAATATGAGCATAGTATCTCGTACATATATGACTTTGTGATTCCTTTTACATGCTGAAAGTTCTTACTACATTACTCCTGTTATACATTTTGTAGTTTTCGCCATGTCTAGTAATTGGAATAATTACTTACACTAAATCTAGTCATGGTCGAATTTTCTTGTTGTTTTGAACTTGTTGCATGCTCACAAGTGCTTTTAATCACAAAGAATTAATCAAGTAATCAACTCACATGTTGAGTTTTTATGAACAAATATAAATTGAGAAAAGATCAAGAGAATATGCATGCATCGCACTTCTTCTTTTGAGATGGCTTATCATTGCACTTAGATATGAACTTGGAAGAAGTTGTGTATGACTAAAATCATGTCCTTAAGCTTCTGATTGTCAAATGACATAGGCTTGGCTTGGTTGGTTAGAATAAGGCAGATGCGGCATATAATATCTTGCAAATGTCATATGTTAAAAGTTTGTGCTTTAAATAATAAAATGCAGCAACAAGTGTCATGCTTTCAGGTTTTGAAATAGTTAAGTTTGTGAGATCATGACTTGTTTAAAGTGAAAATCACATTTGATCTCTAGCATGGCTTACACTACTTTATGTATCTCATTGATGTGATAGTGTAAGTTACTTGATAGTATGACTTTGATGAGCTTTGTTTATATGTATATGTTATAATATGCTCGTAACATTTGAAATTTCTCTTTTGAACCTTGCTGAATACATTGTCAAAGGGGGAGAGATAATATGTGAATTTTTTAACATTTTTAAAAATAAGTATGCAAGCACGATTCTTCTCAGGGGGGAATTTGTTTTCATTCTCATTTTATTTCTGTTTTACAAAGGGGGGGAATTGTTTTCAAAACTTTTAATGTGAATAAGCCAATGTTCGGATTTTAAATGGTGTTGCCAATGCATTCATCATGGGGGAGATTGTGAGACCTATGTGTGCTGAATACATTGGATTGTACTGAATACATTGGCTTTGATGATATAAGTTCTAAAATTCTGCTAAAACACCATTTTTAGCAAGGTCCGACTCTAGCTCCGAGCTTCTGCAAGGTCCGACAATAGGTCTAACTTGCTTTATCAAGGTCCAACATGTTTTTGGGTAGCTCCGGTGAGCTTTGTCTTAAGCTCTGACATAGTCCGATGTAAGGTATGACTTGATTTGGCTAGGTATGACTTCTTTGTCTAGGTCCGACTAGCTTTGGTTAGCTCCGGCGCTAGGTCTGGCTAGCTTTGGTAAGCTCCGGTTCAAGGTTCGGTTAGCTTTGGCAAGGTTCGGAGCTTGATCGCAATGTTCCTGCTTTTACCGTGAAATGTTTCGAACTTGCTTTACATTGATGGAAAGATTGCTTAGTATTCATTTGCTAAGTTTTTGGTCCGTTTTGGTTGATATGGCTGATATCGTTTTACTGTGGTTTGGCAACATGCTTATGTGAGGTGCTCACGTATGGTGTTGTGTTCGGAACTAATTTGAGTCAAGTCGAAGACTTGTGCTCGAAAGTATTGGTTGTTTATTCATGTGCAGGTGTTGCTTGAGTTCAAGACATGGCTGGTGACGGGATCCATTGAACTAGTCTTAGGGAGAAGATGAGGTTCAACAACCAAGTTCATGAGGAATTGTGGTTGAGTTGATCGGGAGGTTGCGCAGCATGTTTGAATCAAGAACAATGCATATGAAGGTATCGTGGACGTCGTTGGAAGATGTTTGCACGTATGCAAGGAGTGCATGGACGTGGCTACATGGTTCCAAGGCATGATGAAGAGATGTGGACGTATCGGAAAGGTCCAACCGACTAGGTTATGGACTCAAGCTGCGGCTGAGTCGTGTTTGACTCAAATATGGAAAGATTTGAGTTGGTTATGATAGGATTTCATGTGGGTCACGAATTTGAGTTGTTTTAGGAATGTGGGATACGTTCCTAAGGTGTTTGGAAGTCTTAAGATTGCTTCTATCTGCGTATAGAAGAGTCCTAAGCAGTTATAGAAAGTTTCGATTCGTGATTTGAGTAGGATTAGAGTCCTAGTTGAGATTGGGTTGGCCTAAGGGCTGGTTATATAAGCAAGGGAGGCCAGAGCTCATGGGGGACGACTTTGGGGTTGTTCCTCTTGTGTTCTATTGAATAAATATCATAGTTTAAAGGAACTTTTGTGCCTTGTTCGTCCGACTTGTTCCAAACAAGTTTATCTCATCGAGTTTTCTGCACAGCACTACCTTTCTTTGGTGGTTTTATCATAACTCGAGTTTTACAGATTCAAATGACGTGATTCTTTTTTGGTTGTCTTCACAACTTGATTATTTATCATCTGTCAAAATTTCGCGGTCATTGGATTTGTGGTTTCTGGTCTACACGAGTTTCTTTGCAGTGTTCCAGACCTATTTTTCTCGGGTAGGACAGATTGACCTTTGTTCGATCTTTCAATCGTAACTTGAGTTTCTCTCGACGGATTTGAGTGATTCTTGTTGTGTCGTCTTCGTGAATTGATTATATTTGATGTCTATCACTTTTTTCATGGTGAAACACGTTTAGATTAGTCTCACACATGATTTATTTAACAGATCATTTTTCTGCCGAAGGAGTTGGGATTTAATTGTTTCCGCTGCGTAAGATTTTTTAAGTCTACCATGCACCCCCTGGTATACTTTCACATGCTCTTTGATGCTACAGAACCCTTCATCAGATTTCAAAGCGAACTTTGAACTCCTTGTTTTATTGTTCAGAATGAAACATTTACTTCCAAAAACTATAAAATATGAAACTTTTGGTTTGTTACAGGTGAGGAGCTCATATGGCGTTTTCTTCAAAAGTCGGTGAAGATACAACCAGTTTGAGGCATGATAAGCGGTGTTCACCGCTTCATCCCAAAACCGGGCTGAAGTCTTGTATTCGTCCAACATCATCCTTGCCATCTCAATTAGCGTTCTGTTTTTCCTTTCGGCCACCCCATTTTGTTGAGGGGAGTAGGGTTCCGAAAACTCATGCTTTATTCCTTCTTCATCTAGGTACTCCTCAACTTTAGTATTCTTGAACTCCGTTCTGTTATCACTTCTAATATTTTTTACGGTTGAGGTGAATTCATTTTGCGCCCTTTTTAGAAATTTCTTGACCAAAAAGTCCATGTGAAGAAGTTCCAGCAGTCTTGAGGTAGTCATCACATTCTTGGCGGGGTGTGGTGCTCCAAATTGTTTTCCCGCCTATCATGTGCTGCACAACCTGTCTTTCTCGAAAACAACATCTTTTAAACCTCAGACGTGACCACCTTTTAGAAGTTTCTGCAAATTTCTCATCCCAACATGGGCTATCCGTCTATGCCACAACCATTCCATGTTGGTTTTTGCAACCAAGCAAGTGTTGAGTTCAACTTTATCTTTGTTGAAGTCAACAAGATAAAGATTTCCCTTCAATATTCCCTTGAATGCAATCGAGTCATCGCTTCTTCTAAAAACAGTCACACCCTCATTAGTGAATAAACAACTATAATCGTTGTTGCATAGCTGAGATATGGACAAAAGATTATAATCTAGAGAATCGACATGTAAAACATTTGAAAGAGTATGTTGAGAAGAAATTTCAATTTTACCGCTACCAATGACCTTTCCTTGACCGTTGTATCCAAAGTATATTCCTTTGCTTGGACCGTGTTGCTCTCATACTCCACGAACACACTCCTCTCTCTGGTCATGCGATTAGTGCATCCACCGTCCAGCACCCATTTCGATCCACTAGAGGAGTATGCCTGCAAAACAGAGTTATTTCTTGGTTTTAGGTAATCAAGCTTGCTTGGGTCCTCGCAGGTTAGTCACAACAGTCTTGGGCACCCACAGACAAGTGTTTGAGTTATTTTGGCGTGGCCCTGCATATTTAGTAAAGACATGTCCAGATTTATCTTTCATGAGTACATAGGAAGCATCTAAGGTACAGAACCGTATTTGCAATTCAAATTCATGTAATGTTTCCTTAACAAAAGTAATTTGCTTCTTAACCTGAACATTAGTGGACATGTTTTTATTTTTAGTAAACCCAAGACCATATTTGACTTTAGGAGGTCTAGTGACCATATATGCATTGCGTGCATATTTAATCTTTTCCTTGTCAAAGATGCCACTTTGGGATGGATGTTTAGTGTATGAAACAGAAGAATCATCTGTAACAATATTTTTCTTACTAGAGCATGTGCAAGTGACAGTTGTTGTCGAATTTACACCTTTGGAAGGTGAGCTCTTCGAGGAGTAAGAGTCACTTTGCTTGAGTGACTCAACTTGCACTTCAAGGATTTTGTTAACTTTTGACAAGTTAGCAAGTTCATCCTTGATTGTAACGTGTGAGTCTTCTAGTTTTGAGTAAGTTTCATTACTCAAGGCTAGCTCATGCTCAAGTGACTTGCTCTTCACATTCTCAAGCTCAAGGAGTTTCTCAACCTCTTGATATCTCTTCCTTTCGCGGATGAGCATATCTTCTTGTCCGGTTACAGGCTCCTCATTCTCAAAAATTTCATCCAGCAACATTTTCATTTTCTTTAAAGCAATTTTACTTAAATCTTTAAGCATTTCCTCATTTTCACTTGAGCTATCAAAATCATCAATGGAGGAATTAAGCAAGGGAGGTGTAAGTCGAACCTTTTTCTTGCCTTCCTTAGCCACAAGGCAAGTATGATTATGAGTCTACCATCCTCCCATATTCGGGAAGAGTGTAGACTTCTTGGTAGGCTTCTTGATGGCAGTAGTAGCCATCTCCTCTTCTTCATCGGAGGAGGACTCGTCGTTTGAGTCCCACTCCTTGCCAATGTGCACTTAGTGAGCTTGCCTCCTTTTCTTGAAGGTCTTCTTCTCTTGTGGCTTTGCTTCCTTCTTCTTCTTAGTTTCTTCATATGTGCAGTAAACCATAAAGTGACCGTACTCACCACAGTTGTAGCAGGTACGTTGTGCCTTGGATTTTCCTTTCTCTTTGCTATTCCCATCACTTGAGTTGCTGCCCTTCCTTCTTCTCAACATGCGCTTGAATTTCTTGATGAAGAGCACTGTGAGACCTATGTGTGCTGAATACATTGGCTTTGACGATAAAAATTTTGAATACTACAAAAACATCTTTTTAACAAGGTCCAACTCTAGGTCCGAGCTCCTACAAGGTCTGACTTGTTTTGGAAAGCTCTGGCAAGTTCGACGTAAGGTCCCACTTACTTTGGCTAGGTCCGACTTCTTTGTCTAGGTCCGACTTATTTTGGTTAGGTCCGACTTGTTGTGGCTAGGTTCGACTAGCTTTGGTAAGCTTCGGCGCCAGGTCCGACTAGCTTTGGTAAGCTCCGGTGCAAGGTCCTGCTAGCTTTCGTAAGCTCCAACTCAAGGTCCAGTTAGTTTTAGCAAGGTTCGGAGCTAGATTGCAATGGTTTTGCTTTTACCTTGAAATGATTCAAACTTGTTTTACATTGATGGGAAGTTTGCTTAGTATTATTTTACTAAGTTTTTGATGTGTTTTGGCTGATATCATTTTGCTATGGTTTGCAACATGCTTATGTGAGATGCTCACGTAAGGTGTTGTGGTTATCAGAACTAATGTGAGTCAAGTTGAGGACTTGTGCTCGGAAGTATAAGTTGTTTATTCATGTGCAGGAGTTTCTTGAGTTCAAGACATTGCTGGTGAAGGGATCCATTGAACTAGTCATAGGGAGAAGATAAGGTTCAACAACCAAGTTCGGGAGGAATTGTGGTTGAGTTGATCGGGAGGTCGCGCGGCATGTTTGAATCAAGAACAATGCATATGAAAGTATCATGGATGTCGTTGGAAGATGTTTGCACGTGTGAAAGGAGTGCATGGACGTGGCTACATGGTTCCAAGGCGTGATGAAGAGAAGTGGACGTAAAGAATTGGTCAAAAAGGTCCAACCGACTAGGTTATGGACTCAGGCTGTGGCTGAGTTGGGTTTGACTCAAATATGGAAAGATTTGAGTTGGTTATGATAGGATTTCATGTGGGTCACGAAGTTGGGTTGTTTTAGGATTGTGGGATACGTTCCTAAGGTGTTTGGAAGTCTTAAGATTGCTTCTATCTGCGTATGGAAGAGTCTTGAGCAGTTATGGAAAGTTTCGATTGAATCTTAGGAGGATTTGAGTACTAGTTAGGACTTGGTTGGCCTAGGGGCTGGTTATATAAGAAAGGGAGAGCAGAGCTCGTGGTGTACGACTTTGGGAATGTTCCTTTTGTGTTTTGATCAATAAAATTTGTAGTCACTATTCCTTTTGTGTTTTGATCAATAAAATTCGTAGTCTAAAGGAGCTTTTGTGCCTTGTCCGTCCGACTTGTTTCTATCAAGTCTTTCTCGTTGAGTTTCTGCACAACACTACCTTGCTTTGGTGGTTTTATCATAACTCGAGTTTTACAGATCCGATTGATGTGATTCTTTTTGGGTTGTCTTCACAACTTGATTTTCTATCATCTATGAAAATTTCACGGTGATTGGTTTTGTGGTTTCGGATCTAGACGAGTTTATTTGCAGTGTTATAGATCTGGTTTTCACTCGGTAGAACAGATTGACCTTTGTTCGATCTTTCGATCGTAACTTGAGTTTTTCTCGACGGTTTTCCGTGATTCTTGTTGTCATGTATTTGTGACTTGATAATATACAATATCTACTACTTTTTGTCACGGTTGAACATGTTTATATTAGTCGCACACACAAATTCTTTAACAGATCAATTTTCTGCTGAGGGGTTTTCGTTGCTTCTGCTGAAAAAGTTTTAATCTACCATTCACCCCCTCTGGTAGCTTTTCACATGATCTTCGATCCCACAATTGGTATAAGAGCCTTAATTCTCTAATATTTGTGATTTGCATGTGTTTTTGACTAATCATCATGGAGAAATACTCCGCAAAACCTTGTATCTTTAGTGGTATTGATTTTCAAGTTTGGAAGGCACGTATGGAAGCTTTCATCCAGGCACAAGGCTTCGCAATATGGGAAAATGTGTGCAAGCCTTATGACGTGCCATCAAATGATCAAGTCATGGCTAAAAACATGAGAGGTTTCGACAACAACAACAAGGCTCACAACTTGATCATACAAGGATTAACTCAAAGCGACTTCGACCGTGTTGCTCACCTCCGATCTGCATATGATGTGTGGAAAGCACTCTGCGACTACCACGAAGGATCCAATACAATCGAGGAGGTAAGGCAAGACATGTTCAAAAAGGAGTACATGCGCTTTGAGATGCAACCAGGTGAGTCCATCGACGATCTCTTTGCTCGTTTTAATAAAATTCTCAGCAACTTGCGTAGTGTCAATGTTAGTTTTTCAGGTGCTGAAAATGCTAGGCAATTACTAAGTGTATTAGACATGTCAATTTGGGAGATGAAAGTCACATCTATTCGTGAATATAGTGTTATGAGTACACTTACTTTAGATGCTCTATATTCTAAATTGAAAACTCATGAAATTGACATAATCTCATATAAGAACCCCAACAAGTCTCTTGCATTTGTTTCTCAACGTGACATGCCTAGATCCGACCAATCTTCATCGTGTGGAATACTTGCTTTGTTGTCCTCTCTAACCCTTGAACAGACTGAAGAGTTTCTATAGGAAGAACTTGCACTCATCTATACTCAGTTCTCAAAAGCATTGCAAAATGTGAGAACTAGAAGGAGAGGAAGTGTCAGACCTAGACGATGCTTCAAATGTGGTAAGACAGGGCATTTTTGCACGTATTGCCCAAACCTTTCAGGTGATGCGTCCCGTGATGAAAAGCAAACAAGGACGAAGCACTCCTCTGCAAACAACAACAAGAAAAAGAAGGGTTTTACAGACGCCAATTGGTAAATAGTTTTATCTCCGCACTTCAAGAACTTGACTCGAGCGATGTGGACATCGGAAGTGATGAATATGAAGATGATTTGGCAAACTTGTGTTTCATGGTGGGCAAGTCAAGATCAAGTATAGAAGAGCAGAACACAACAGCCGCAATAAAGAGGTATGTCCTACTTGCAAAGAAATGTATGATGCTATTTCTCGTGCCACTATTATAGTTAAGAAAAAGGACAAAAAGCCTAGGGACAATGCTATTAAAATTGAGTCACTAGAATCTGAAATTAATTGTTTGAAATCTTTGATTCCTAGTGATGATTCTTGTTCCTCATCGTGACACCCGGTTCCGAAAATGAACCAAGTAAACGCATATATGTGCCCAGGATGTTCAACACACATACACGAGTGCATTCACAAAAGAGTATAAAGAAAATTACCACAGAACAAGATTAATTAACCAAATTTTATTACACAACCCATATTATCCTCGAATACAAGTTCCAATGAATACTAATAACAAGTTCAACTAATGCAGCGGAAATAAACTAATTAAGCAACTAATCAAACTAAACAACTAGGCAGCATAAGCAATAGGGTAGCGCAGCTCCAATCAACACCACAGGCAAGCTGACGATAGACACGGCCTAGAACTCTGCATTATCATTATTATACTCCCAATCCTGACCTGCAACTGTGGGGGGGGGATTACAAGAGTGAGTACATGTTGTACTCAGCATGTGTGGAAAGTATGACATGTGGCTAATTCAAATGCCGAATATAATAATGGCTAAGTGCTGAAAAGTACATTAAGACATTTGAAAAGCAATATATTATATGTATGTGAAGTAAACCCATCATAAGCAATGTAGTTATCATAATACTAGTCCATATTCCATATCCATCATCATATACCAATATCCATATTCAGTACCAGAATTCAATTCATAACCCTCCATAACCATAATACCAACCATAACCATCCCAAATCCCAATTTTCCTCTAATCATGTGAGGGTCCAGGTTGCTCATAACCGGAAGCATGACTATCACGATAGTTTTAGACACACTCTACAGAGGTTGTACCGCTTTACCCACGTGTTCGTGATTTCATCACCTTTCGATGACTATAGAATCGCAATTATGCTGTCTCACACTTCCTTAGGTGTGTGGCCAAGAGATCACAAAATAACCATTACAAAGGGATTACTAGCCTATTTAGACCCCACTGAGGTTTCACCGGTGGCGATGTCTCCAACTGAGCACATCTTCAACCAAGGGCCCCCTCTTGAGCCATTCGGATCCCAGGGTAGTCCCACCAATCATCAACAAACCCAATCCGACTATCCCTTCCCCGAGCATTCTTAATGGTCCAAATAGCACTGTCAAAGCCCTAATTAATCAGCTACGCCGCACCCATACTTGGCCTCGTGGTGTCACTATAAATCCCGGATGGTCGCTCCACGAACCGATCCTTAGATCTAAAGCAAGCAAAACCACCATAACATCCAACTCATCCATGTACCAGGCTTGCATACATCACCCATTACCATATCAGATTTAACCAGTCCATGTCAACCACAATCTCATTAATGCATAATTAAATTAAGTAGTGTAGTTGTTCTTCCATCCCAATTAATTAAGCGAAGCAAAAAGGTAAAAATCACATCCCGACTCTCTACCATATATTCCAGGTGACAATGGTGGTTAAACAAATCTAGTAAACTTCCTATCATAGGATTTCCCATCAAAATTGACACAAGCATGCTGTTTTGCAAACAAAATTTTTATATCAAAACAGGCTTCAAGGACACTTGCCTTGCTCTTGGGATTGATTTGAATCAAAGACTTCAAACTCTTGGTGCTGGAGATCCTCCACGGCACTCTCTAGCGCAAATCCGTCTAATCTGCACGATAAACATATAAGACAAGAAACACAATCAAAGAGTGCATAAATATTACTCAATATGACATGACATGCACGATTAATGCAAATGCAAGGTAGAACTTGTTAGTGAGTTGTTTTTAATGATCACTAACTAGTTCTAATAGCTTTTAACTAGTTTATACAGGTTTGGATGTGATTAGATCTAATTTTAGAAATAATTTGACACAATTTAACCAGGAAAATCGAACTAGCCCGCTAGGGACCAGACAAGTCCGCACTTCGTAGAATTGGCGAACTAGGGTTTTCTAGATCGATGTGAATTTGGAGACTTGGGGTTGAATTCACGTAAGAAAAAGAGAATAGAAGGTATACCAGGTGTTTTAGGACTCCAATGAGTCAAGAAACTTGGAGACAACACTTGGATCTTGATAACCTAGGGTTGATGAAGAACTTGGAGATGAATTGGTGATGAAGAACTCAAGGTTGATGGAGATCTTGATCCTCTCTCGTTTCCTCCTCTTCTTCTTCTTGCTTGGGATCTCCTCCTCCCTCCTTGATGGTGGCTCCTCACGAACTAGGGTTTGGGTGGGGTGGAAAAGTGGCAAATAGATATCAAGCCAAGGGGTGGGGTTGTTTATATAGAAGTGGAGGCTAGGGTTAGATGGATTTCGAGTTTGAGATGAGTAGAGGCCGGTTTAGAGTCCCACATGGGCTCTAAAAGACTTAGGCACGACGTCCCTAGGCCCACTTAACGTGAAACCCAAGAAACAAGTCGTAAAACAAAGGACTAATTTGGAGTAGCAAAATATCAGACTAGTCCGAAAAGGATTGGACTAGTCCGAAGTTAGTCAGAAAGAAATCGGACAAGTTTGGCCAAAAATCGGACAAGTCCGGCTTTAGTCAGAGAGGAAAACGGACAAGTCCGCTTGAACACCGGACTAGTCCGGACAAGTCCAGGGACTTAGCAAATTTTCAAGGATTCTTGGAACACCGGACTAGTCCGCATAAGATCGGACAAGTCTGAAAGTGTCCAGAGGCAAAATCGAACTAGTCCGCAGCAAAAACGGACAAGTTTGATCGAGGTCAAAGAGAAATCGGACTAGTCCTCACCAAAATTGGACTAGTCCGCACTTTTCAGCATTTTAAGTGCGTTTTGTTCCAAATCAATTTTAAAATTGTTCCTCTTTATGTGGATTAATGTTAAACATGTATATGAATGTGTGTAGGGAATTATGCATGAAAATGAGGGTGTTACAAACCTACCCCCCTTAAAATGAATCCCGCCCTCGGGATTCGACGCGGAAGAGAAGAGATAGGTAAATTCCTTCTTCAAATCATCCTCCAATTGCCACGTTGCTTCTTTTTCTGTGTGGTGCTTCCATTGAACTTTACACCATCTAATAACCTTGTTCCTTGTGATCCTCTCCTTGGTTTCCAAGATTTGGACCGGTTGCTCGGCATAAATTAAATCTTCCTCTAGTTCCCGTTCTTCCATTAGCACTTGTTCTTCCGGTACTCTCAAGCACTTCTTGAGCTGGGAAACATGAAAGACATCATGGACATCCGAAAGATGAGTTGGCATCTCCAACCTATACGCTACTTCTCCTCTTTTGTCCAAAATCTTGAATGGTCCAATGTAGCGAGGTGCTAGCTTGCCTCTTATGTTAAACCTCTTATGACCTCTCATCGGTGACACTTTGAGGTAAACAGAATCTCCCACTTCAAAGGCTAATTTCCTTCTCCTGTTGTCTGCATATCCTTTTTGTCTTGATTGGGCAGCCCTCAAGTTTTCACGAATTATTTGGACTTGCTTTTCGGCTTCTTGCAACACATCCGGACCAAATACTTGAGTTTCTCCTGCCTCATTCCAGAATAAAGGTGTCCTACACTTACTTCCATAAAGCGCTTCATATGGTGACATTTTCAAGCTTGATTGGTAACAATTGTTGTATGAAAATTTTGCATATGGCAAGCTCTTGTCCCAACTTTTCCCATGCTTTAAAACACAAGCTCTTAGCATGTCCTCTAAAATCTGATTGGTCCTCTCGGTTTGTCCATCCGTTTGAGGGTGATATGTTGAACTAAAATTCAACCTCGTTCCCAAAGCTTCATGCAATTTTTGCCAAAACCTGGAAGTGAATTGTGAACCTCTATCTGAGACTATCTTCTTCGGAACTCCATGCAAACATACTATTCTTCCCATATACAGTTCCGCCAATTTCTCTCCATTATAAGTGGTCTTGACGGGAATAAAGTGGGCTGACTTAGTTAACCAATCCACATTACCCAAATTGAGTCGTAACCGGACTGAGTACGTGGTAAACCAACTATGAAGTCCATACCGATCTCTTCCCACTTCCATTCCGGGATCTTCAATGGTTGCAATAATCCGGTTGGCCTTTGATGTTCCGCCTTGACCCGTTGACACACATCACACAATGCTACATAATCAGCTATGTCCTTTTTCATGTTATCCCACCAATAGCAAGTCTTCAAGTCTTTGTACATCTTTGTACAACCAGGATGAATTGAGTATGGTGAGTCATGTGCCTCTTTTATTATTGTCTCCCGAATATGCTTCACATTAGGCACAACAATCCTCTTACCAAGCCATAGGGTGCCACGTTCATCCTCATCAAATCTGAATTCTCTCCCTTCTTGGGTCCTTTCCTTGATTTCCAGAATTTCCTCATCCTGTGGATGTGCCTCTCGAATTTCTTGCTCCAAGGTCGGATTTAACTCCATCATCCCCATATCATTTATGAATCCGAGATTCAACCGTTCAAACCCCTTGCATAACTCGAATGGCAACTCTTGAACCGTGAGTTAATGACTTACTCCTTTCCTACTCAATGCATCGGCCACAACATTAGCCTTCCCTGGATGATAATTGATTCCCAAGTCATAATCCTTGATGATCCCCAACCATCTTCGTTGCCTCAAGTTCAGATCCGTTTGTGTGAAAATATACTTCAAACTCTTATGATCCGTATAAATTTCACACCTATGTCCAAGAATATAGTGTCTCCAAATCTTCAATGCATGTACCACAGCTGCAATTTATAAATCATGTGTTCGGTAATTCTGCTCATGTTTCTTCAATTGGCTTGACGCATATGCGACCACTTGACCTTCTTGCATGAGCACACATCCAAGTCCTTGTCTCGATGCGTCGCAATATATGTCAAAACTCTTGCTTACATCCGGCAGTACCAAAACTAGGGTTGTTGTCAACCTCTTCTTCAACTCCTCAAAACTGTTTTGACAAGCTTGAGTCCATTGGAATGTCTTTCCCTTCATTAGCAATTCCGTCATTGGCTTGGCTATATTGGAAAAGTCCTTGATGAATCGATGGTAATATCCAGCCATTCCATGAAAACTCCTTATTTCCTTTACGTTTTGCGGGGTTGGAGTTGGCGAGAAACATACCAATGATCACGTCATCCGCTTGTTGAGCATCCTCCGTAGAGACATGGTTCACATTGCCATGAGCAAAATTCTGCTGTCCACGGTTCCCTTGTGGCTGTCCTCCATTGGGTCTTGGGTTTTGCCTCGGTGCATTGCTTCCTTGACCAAGTCCTAACTTAGTACATTGATGCGCAAAGTGTCCAACTTCTCCACAAGTATAACACTTCTTAACTCCACCAGAATTATTGGGACGAGCTTGGTTTTGAGCATTAGCACCAGGATAGTTGGCACGAGGTGCGTAAGACATTGGAGGCCTAGGTGCTTGCATAACAGGGCGTTGCTGCACGAACTATGTTGGGCGCGGTGCATAACCATGGTGCTGTATAGGAGTAGAGGAGCTGTAATATGGCGCATTAGGAGGGGCAAAGCGAGGGCGCACATTACTGATTGTTGTTGTCCTTGATATGGTGCCTTCCTCTTGTTGTCTTGCTCCATCTAACGGACCTTGTTCTCAACCACAATTGCTTTGTCCACAAGCTTCTGAAAATTGGCATAATCACAGTTGAGCAATTGCACTTGGATCTCATTGTTCAAGCCTCTCATGAACAAATATTGCTTCCGGCTGTCCCGACTCACATCCTCAGGGGCATATCTTTAGAGTTGAGTGAATTTATTGAGATATTCACTCACGCTTGATCTTCCTTGCCTTAAGTTCTCAATTTCTTTCCTCCTCGAAATCATAACACCTTCCGGCACATAATGAGAACGGAAGCTCTCTTTGAATTCAGCCCAAGTAATTCTCTCTTAGTTCTCATGAGCATTGCATAAGGAATCTCACCAATCCGCAGCTGCTCCAACTAGTTGATGAGAAGCAAATAAGACCTTCTCCCGGTCACTGCATTGGACAATAGAAAGCTTCTTCTCCACGGACTTGAGCCAATCATCCGCATCCATAGGGTCAGCGGCTTGAGCAAAGGTTGGTGTCCTAGTCCTGATAAACTCTCCTAACCGGTTATGAGGAGGTGGGGGCGGCAGAGGCATGTGGGGCGGATTGTTGTTATTGCCAGCCTGCAGTTGTCCCATAGTTTGTATCATGGTCTGCATGAGCTGGTTTTGCATAGCCAAAAGCTGCTCAATGTTGATAGCTCCATGAGCAAGTCCTTGTCCATTGTTGTTCTGAGGTACTCCATGGTTCTCCTCCTCATCATTAGCATCCCTCTAGTTGCGAGTCCTCACCATCTGGAGAAAGGCAATAGGTAAGAATTAGAAAACGTCCCCAACTATATGCATCAAGGGATGTGAAACTAGACAACTAACTAGCCTACGTGGACATGGCAATGCTAAAGCATCCTAAAACCCTCTATTAAGCACACAACCAAACAATATGTAGCCAACAGCACACCAAACAAAAACACATCGGTTCCTGAGTGCTCCTATGTGCTCTAAAGTGTCCATTCTATCTAGGCTGCATCCTACGGTCAAACCTGTGGCTCTGATACCAATCTGTGACACCCAGTTCCGAAAATGAACCAAGTGAACGCATATGTGTGCCCAGGATGTTCAACACACATACACGAGTGCATTCACAAAAGAGTATACAGAAAATTACCACAGAACAAGATTAATTAACCAAATTTTATTACATAACCCATATTATCCTCGAATACAAGTTCCAATGAGTACTAATAACAAGTTCAACTAATGCAGCAGAAATAAACTAATTAAGCAACTAAGCAAACTAAACAGCTAGGCAGCATAAGCAATAGGGTAGCGCAGCTCCAATCAACACCAAAGGCAAGTTGACGATAGACACGGCCTAGAACTCTGCATTATCATCATTATACTACCAATCCTGACCTGCAACTGTTGGGGGGAATTGCAAGAGTGAGTACATGTCGTACTCAGCAAGTGTGAAAAGTATGACATTTGGCTGATTCAAATGACGAATATAATAATGCTTAAGTGCTGAAAAGTACATTAAGACATTTGAAAAGCAATATATTATATGTATGTGAAGTAAACGCATCATAAGCCATGTAGTTATCATAATACCAGTCCATATTCCATATCCATCATCATATACTGTCGGTACCCTGGGTACCATATACTCCTTGGGATTGCAAAGATCTCAAGGGAAAGTCATCTACTTGATTTGAAGACCTTTGGAGGCCCACATGTCAGACATAACCGGACCCGCTTCTCCAACATGGTTAGTCCCAGGGTCGCCACGTGTACTATCAAACCGGAGCTACCGCCCACAAGGGGGAAGCTCCGGGCTATGTACCGAAATGGCACCCCCGGACCTAACTCCAGACCGAGGGAAGCTCCGGAACTGACATGTGTCAGGTAACACCGGACCTATCTGTTCCCCACAGTGTGCTCCGGCGCTGCCATGTGTCCAACCGTCGGATCTTCAGCCTCTAACCTCCGGAAGACTCCACAACGACTACGGATCTTCAAAGGGGAATCAAGGACTTCAAGACCCGATCAAGTGCCATTAATACTATATTAATGACACACGATCGGACGACCTTAATTACCAGTAACGGTGCTGTCAAAGCCCATAACTCGGTCATTAAGGGCAATTAAACGTGTTGAATGTGTATCAATATCAGTAACCGCCGGGGCCACATGTCGGGCCAGGCTAACTTGTAACGGCCTGCCCTTGTACTATAAAAGGACAGGCCGATGATACATAGGACACACTCTCCGGAGACACGCTGACTTTACATTCTCAACTGACGTTGAGCTCATACATCCAATACAACACCAGCACACCCCGTGGAGTAGGGTATTACACTCAGGCGGCCCAAACCACGTAAATCTTCGAGTCCCTTGTGTCACTCGACATCTCACCTTCTAGAATCTCCGCGCGCCCATACCGAACCTCAAACTCCTCTAACACTTTAGTAGTGTCGGGAGATCTGCCGGATCAAAACCACCGACAGTTGGCGCGCCAGGAAGGGGGCCGGGAGATTTCAAGAATGGTGAACTCAGCCACTGGATCATCCAATGGTCATCCCGCTGTTCAAGCTGTTGGGGGTAATCCCTCCAATATGCAGCCACCAGCAGGAACCACGGTTCCAGCAGGAGTCACACTTCCACCACTGCCGCCTCCACCAGCAAATCAAGATGGACAACGCGATGGTGCACCGGCGTCAATCACTGCGTCGGCGAACCTTGACAACCCGAAACACGCGCTTCATGCAGCATGTGCTCTTCTTCAGCGCCCACCACCTCCGGACGCATCCCGGGATGCAATGGAGTAGTGGAGGGCCGATGTGGAACACTTGGTTGCAGCAGCAGCTGACCGCATCAGCAACCAGGGTCCTCCTCCTTCAGGACGGGCCCCGTCGCAGCGACGGACCTTGTCTGGCAGACTTGGTCCGCACGTTTCCAACAACAGGAGACATGCTGCATCACAGCAGGTGACGTCGTTGCCCTCCGGGGCACGACGCACTCACACGGTATCAAGGCTTTCAACTCATGACCTCCGGGCGAAGCTTGATCACCGATATTGCCAAAAAGACGGCCGAGTCCATATTGAGCGTGCTCGTGAAAGACGAGAAGCTCAAGACATTCCTGCTCCTGAAGGAGTAGGAGGAGGCTGTTTAGCCCTGGCCATGCATCTGCGTATGGTCAGGTGGCCACAGAAGTTTCGGCCTCACCTGCCGGAGAAGTTCGACGGGACCGTTAATCCTGTCGAATTTCTTTAGATTTACTCCACTGCTATCTTGGCAGCTGGAGGAAATGAGTTCGTAATGGCCAATTATTTCCCAGTGGCTTTAAGTGGGACCGCCAGGTCCTGGTTTATGAGCCTTCCACCCAACTCCATCAGCAGTTGGGAGGAGTTGTGCCGGTAGTTCACCGCCAACTTCGGGAGTTCTTACACCCGACCAGGCACCGAACTGGACCTTTTTGCAGTTGTGCAAAAAGGAGGAGAATCCCTGCGATCATTCATCCAGAGATTCTCTCAAGTACGAAACACTATCCCTTCTATCTCTAGCGCCTCTGTCATCGTGGCATTTAGACAGGGAGTGCGGGATAAGAAGATGTTGGAGAAACTGGTGATCAAGGAGATTACCAGTGTCACGGAACTCTTCAGCTTGGCTGACAAATGTGCCAGAACTGCGGAGGGCCGTGAAATGCACTCCAAACCAACTCCAGAGGATCACAATAAATCCTCCAAAGGAGAAGCTGCTACCTCTGGGAGTGGCAAGAAGAAGAAAAATACCAACGGCAAGAAGAATGAATGTGGCCTAGAGGGGGGGTGAATAGGCCTTTTGAATTTCCTGCACACTTAATAGAATAGTCAAAAACTTGGTTGGCCGGACTAGTCCGGTTGCGTGGGCGGACTAGTCCAGTGTGCAAGAAGTATGTGTGTTGATCAGGTGTTAATTGAGAAATTAAATTTCTTTAGTAGCGGAATTAAGAACAACTGATATTTATACTTGAAATTAATATAAGAATGTAGGTGTAACTTCAAATTGCCTTAAGTTAATGTTTAGCACTTAAGTGATCTAATGAACAAAATTTAAAGTAAATGAGACAAGAGACACAAGAATTTTTCCCGAGGTTCGATCTCACAACGAGATCTACGTCCTCGTTGAGGAAGCTCACACAGAGCCGGGTCTCCAACCCTTTTCCTCCTCAAGTCACCACGGAGGCCGACTTGATTCCACTATCACGGGTAATCACCAAGTTTGTGGGGCAACCTCACACGTTGAGGGCTCCCACGAAAATTACAATGAACAAGTGATCAAATACACTCAAAAGTATTACAATGCAGAGTATGAGTGTAGAAAGATCAAACCCCAAGAGCTCGCGATGAAAGAACGACGATCTCCCAATCCCGAATCCAAGTGTTCAATTGATTTCACTCTTTTTGAACTTTAGATGTGTGGGGAGATGTGTTTTGGGCTCTTGGGACTAAGTGGCGGCGCTAGGGTTTGCTCCTTTTTCAATATTCGACGTGGGTTTTCATGGGAAAGTCGTGGATCATCTATTTATAGGGTTTCCAAAAGCTAGCCATTGAAAAACCCTAACACCGGACTAGTCCGGTGCAAGTCCGGACTTGTCCGGTCTCAACATGTTTTGAGGTCCAGAAAGTATGCCGGACTAGTCCGGTCCAACCTCGGACTAGTCCGGTACTGTGTAAAGATGACTCCAGAAAGTTCATCGGACTAGTCCGCGGACTAGTCCGATCTCCACAAAAGGGAGTTTACAGAAAGTTCAACGGACTAGTCCGGTCCATGATCGGGCTAGTCCGGTCCCTCAGTATGAGAGACTCCAGAAACATCAACGGACTAGTCCGGTGGATGCACATACTAGTCCGGTCTCCTTGTGAGTGTGATTCCAGAAAGGTGAACGGACTAGTCCGGTCCATGATCGGACTAGTCCGGTGCTTTGTGAAAGTTATGTTAATTTTAATCCCTTATCCTCGCGCAAAGTTGTGAGCTCTTGGAGTGTGTCTTTCATACACTCCCTATACATTCAAATCTATTTTGGTCTTCTGAGCTTCATCAAAGTATCTCTCTTTGAACACCACTTCATTTTTCACCTTTTTGTGTGCACCAATATGTCTCACTTGTTTGTCCTGCAATCATCTCAGTAGTTTCATTAGGATCTCATATGTTTGTCATCAATTAGCCAAAACCCACAAGGGATATCCTAGATGCACTTACAATCTCCCCCTTTTTGGTGATTGATGACAACCATTTGAGATATCACAATTGAGAGTAAAATCTTGATTTTCATAAGGTGTCCACATATGAGAATAATGATAAGTCCACAAAAAGCTTCTCACATATGCACACACCTTATGGTGGGGTGCCTAATAAGTGTGTGATCAACAGGGTGTGATGTAGTAAAGATAATCAACAATGAGTATAAAGATAATCATCCAAGCAACAGTAAGCATCACACATAAGAGAGGGAATAGCGCATTACAAGGTTTTAAATTTTAGTACACATGTCCTTGATCACAAAAACATAAAGACACCAACTACTCTTAAACTAATAGTCTTAATCTCTCCTAGTCTCAATCTCCCCCCCCTTTGGCATCAAGGCACCAAAAAGGGAAAAAATGAGGGAAATCACTCATCGCCACTCTCTTCCTCCGTTTCAGTCTGATCCTCATCTTCACCATCATCATCATCATTCGCCGGAGCGGACTCTTCCTCGGAGTCCTCGAAGGCAGGCGGGTATCCCACCGGCTCAATCTCCAGCTTATCGCATATAGCTTTGATGTTGGCATTGACATATTGTTGATGCTTCTTTTGCCTAACTTCAATCTTGCGGCAGCAGGCAAAGATGGAGGTGAGCATTTTGAGCACACCACCGGAGGGTTCACGAGCAGCTGCAGAGCTGGGAGGAGCATCTGAGGATCTAGTTGCATTCACATCCCAAGCCTGTTTAGTCCTCCTCTCAGTCTCAGGGGAGGGAGGTGCAGCAGGGGCCGAAGGTAGAGTGTACTCCGTAGGCTTTTGTGGCTTCATCCCCGTATGGTGAACATCCTTAACGAACTCAAGTCCAGTCACCTTCTCAATCATGTACATGATGTACGGGGCATACCCGCAAGATCTGTTTGGAGTGATTGATATGTTCACAATGTCATTGTAGATGTATTCAAAGACATTGAATGGTCTCCTCCCACCAATGACCTTCATTAGGGTCCTCAAGGTCCCTTGAATAGTCCCCGCATCTCCATCCTTTGGGGCTATTGTCTTCCTCAAAATTCTGTTGAGGACCACATAGAAGGGCTTCAAGTACTTGATACTGGGAGCAACATATGGCATCGTTGTGTCATAGTGAAATTTGAGCTCATCCTTCTCCAGGGGTTGCAGGTTGTGGATGACTAGATCATGATCCAAGGTATGCTCAAGGTGGAGAATCCTTGCAAACTCATCATAAGTGACACTATACTTGGATCCATGGGTCATCCAAGTAAGACTGTCTCCATCACCCCGAGCAAAGTAGAGAGTAGAGTAGAATTGGGCGATCACTTCATTGTTCCAGTCATTCTCAAAGGAGAATAGTTCTTTCAGTCCGTGCCTTTCCAGGGCCTCAACCACCTCACGGAAAGCAGGATACTTCTTTGATTGTATGTACCCGATGTTCACCCATTGACTCTTCACAACGGGATTCTTCATCTTCATGTACACATGCTCATAGTAGTCGGCATGGAAGTTGCTCCAAAATCTTGGGTCTGAGCATTGCCGAGGCTGAGCATACACGTTGACCTGCCTGAAGCTGTCGGCAAGCTCACCCCCTTTCCCAGTGAAATCCTTGCTTGAGCGCTGCCGGTTGCGGTGACTTGGGTTCTTCATTTTCAAGGGTCCAATGGGACCACTAGCAAGTTCTTTCCCTTTGTTGAGAGTCCTCTTTGGCCCTGAGGAACTCTCACCGGCCTTTCCTTGGGCCTTCTTCACCACTACCCTCCTTTTCTTGGGCAAGGTGTCGTCGGAGGGTGGAGAGTGCACATTTACATCATGCCTTTTCATTATGTACCTCTCCTTGGCTCTTTGCACTTTTTCGCGCTCAACTTCTTCATCAACATGGAAGGAGCTATCATCTGAGCTTGAAGACATCGTGCCTAACAAGGAGTTCATGATTTAGATGAAGATGAACTGAAAATGAAGGTGATACTAGGATTCAAGTGTCAGAGACCGGACTTGTCCGGTTTCAGAGTGCGGACTTGTCCGGGGTACCGGACTAGTCCGTACCTAGGAGCCGAACTAGTCCGGCCTGGCACAAGAACCTTAACAAAACTTGAATCACAACTTCTATCTAGGGGTGCAAATGAGCATGAAGGTGAAAGGAATACATCTATGAAGCTAATGTACTTCCTTGGAATCAAGGGAAATAAACTAGAACTAGAAAAGTTGAGAGTTTGACTTTGGGGAGAATTTTACCGAGATTTGAGGATTCGCGTCGAAGGAGCGCAAATCTGTCCGGATGAGTTTGGAGAGGAGTACCAACTCGTCGAGGGGAGAGTTTCCCACGGAGAGAGCTTGGATTTTGTGGGCTCAAACCAAAAATCACCTTTTGGGGGGTTAGGGTTTTAGAGGTGAGAGTTTAGGTCAAGTGGAGGGAGATTTGAGACGGGCCAGCTGCTTATATAGGCAGTCGACCGGATTAGTCCGGTCATGGGGCGGACTAGTCCGGTGTCCCTGGAAAACCTAGGTATTTGGAGATTATCCGGACTAGTCCGGTGCCAAACCTGACTAGTCCGGTGATCCTGGACAACCTAAGTATATGAAGATAACTAATAGTGATCCAAGGACAAGTTTTGCAAATAATCTTGGTGTTTATGACCAGAAAGCAATCCACACAAAAACATGGTCATAAATTTCAAGATTTCTTCATTAAAAGTAGTTTTCTTAGGAGAAAAAGAGGTGAAGGGCAGTTTTAGCAATAAAATGCAACATTTGAAGTATCAACCAGATGTGCAACATTTCAAGCCACATTTCGAGAGTCAAGAATATTAAGTTCATTCCTAAGTTCACAAAACCTTTTCTCATCCAATGGTTGGGTAAAAATGTCCGCAAGTTGTTTTTCAGTTCTGACATGTGAAATAGTAATGTCACCTTTTAATGAATGATCTCTAAGAAAACGATGATGGATATCTATGTGCTTAGTTCTTGAGTGCTCTACTGGGTTGTGTGCAATTTTTATAGCACTTTCATTGTCACATAGAAGTGGGATATTGTTAAGATTGTAGCCGTAGTCCCTAAGTGTTTGCCGCATCCAAAGTAATTGGGCGCAATAGCTACCAGCTGCAATATATTCTGCTTCTGTTGTTGAAAGGGCAATGGAGTTTTGCTTTTTAGATGACCAAGATACCAGGGACCTACCAAGAAACTGACAAGTCCCTGACGTGCTCTTTCTATCGACTTTGCATCCTGCATAGTCGGCATCGGAATATCCTATCAAGTTAAATTTGGACCCTTTGGGATACCAAAGGCCCAAGTTGGGTGTGTGCACAAGGTACCTCAAGATTCTTTTTACAGCAACTAGATGACACTCTTTGGGTGTACCTTGAAACCTTGCACACATGCAAACACTAAGCATAATATCTGGCCTAGATGCACATAAATAAAGTAAAGAGCCAATCATGGATCGATATACCTTTTGATCCACGTTTGGATTGTCTTCATTGAGGTCGAGATGTCCATTAGTGGCCATGGGTGTCTTGATGGGCTTGGCTTTGTCCATATTGAACTTCTTGAGAATGTCTTGTGTATATTTGGTTTGGCTTATAAATGTACCTTCTCTTAGTTGCTTCACTTGGAATCCCAAGAAAAACTTTAATTCGCCCATCATTGACATCTCGAACCTATCTGTCATAATTTTGCTAAACTCTTCACAGAAGGGTTTGTTAGTTGATCCAAAGTTAATGTCATCAACGTAAATTTGACATATAAATAAGTGATCATCACAGTGTTTAGTGAAAAGTGTATAGTCAGCTTTACCAATTTTGAATCCATTCTGAATTAGAAAATCTCTAAGGCACACATACCAAGCTTGAGGAGCTTGTTTGAGGCCATAGAGAGCCTTACGCAGTTTGTAGACATGGTTTGGATACTTCGGGTCTTCAAATCCTGGTGGCTGCTCCACATAAACTTCCTCCTTGATTGGGCCGTTTAAGAAGGCGCTTTTGACGTCCATTTGATACAGCTTAAAATTATGGTGAGTAGCATATGCCAATAAAATACGAATGGACTCAAGTCTAGCTACAGGAGCGAAAGTTTCATCGAAGTCCAAACCTTTGACCTGAGAATAACCTTTGGCCACCAGTCTTGCCTTATTTCTTGTCACTACTCCATGTTCATCTTGCTTGTTCCGAAATACCCATTTAGTTCCGACTATGTTCGCCTATGGTCTCTCCACTAGCTCCCATACTTCATTTCTCTTGAAGTTGTTCAGCTCCTCTTGCATTGCAATCACCCAGTCTGGATCCCCTAAGGCTTCTTCTACCCTGTATGGTTCCAGAAAAGACACAAAAGAGTAGGATTCACAAAAAATTGCAACTCAAGATCTAGTAGTTACTCCCTTTGCAATATCTCCAATGATGTTGTTGACAGGGTGGTCTCTTTGCACGCTCTGGTGTACTCTTGGGTGTGGAGCTTGTGTAGTTGCTTGTTCTTCATGTACATTGTCTCCCCCTTGATCGTTGCTTCCATGATGGTCCTGCTCTTCTTGATCTTGTGCAAGGGCCCCCCCTTGATCATTGCTTCCATGTTGAGGTTCATCTTGTGCATTTGGGTCGAATATTTGCTCTTGTTGTAAGATATCACCAAGTCCCATTTTCTTCAGTGCTTCATATGGAGCTTCCTCATCATCTAGCACACACTTGTCAACTTGCTCCACTTGTGAGCCGTTAGATTCATCGAACACTACGTCACGTGCTACTTCAACAAGGCCGGACACCTTGTTGAAGACACGATAGGCGTAGGCATTCGATTCATAACCGAGCAAGAATCCTTCATCGGACTTTGAAGCGAACTTCGAGGCCCTCTGTTTCTTGTTCAGAATAAAACATTTGCAACCAAAAACTTTAAAATAAGAAACATTTGGCTTTTTACCGGTAAGGAGCTCATATGGAGTTTTCTTCAGTAGTCGATGGAGGTATAGTCGATTAGTGGCATGGCAGACGGTGTTCACCGCTTCTGCCCAAAATCGATCTGATGTCTTGTATTCATCCAGCATAGTTCTGGCCATTTCGATCAATGTTCTGTTCTTCCTTTCTGCCACTCCATTTTGTTGAGGGGAGTAGGGTGCTGAGAATTCATGCTTTATCCCTTCTTCATCAAGAAACTCTTCAACTTGGATATTCTTGAATTCTGTCCCGTTGCCACTTCTGATGTTCTTTATGGTTGATGAGAATTCATTCTGAGCTCTTTTTAAGAACTTCTTGAGGATCCCCTGAGTTTCTGATTTATCATACAAGAAAAACACCCAGGTAAATCTAGAAAAATTATCAACAATTACTAAACCATATTTGTTACCGCCGATGCTGATGTACGAAACTGGACCAAAAAGATCCATGTGGAGAAGTTCCATCGGTCTCGCGGTAGTCATCACGTTCTTGGCGGGGTGTGGTGCTCCGACTTGTTTTCCTGCTTGACAAGCACTGCACGGCCTGTCCTTTTCAAAAACCACATCCTTAGGACCACGGATGTGACCACCTTTTAGAAGTTTCTGCAGATTTCTCATCCCAACATGGGCTAGCCGTCTATGCCACAGCCATCCCATGTTGGTCTTAGCAACCAAGCAAGTGTTGAGTTCGGCTTTATCTTTGTTGAAGTCAACAAGATAGAGCTTGCCCTTCAACATTCCCTTGAATGCAATCGAGCCATCGCTTCTTCTAAAAACTGTCACACCCTCATTAGTGAATAAACAGTTGTAACCTTTGTCGCATAGTTGGGATATTGACAAAAGGTTATAATCTAGAGAATCTACATGTAAAACATTTGATAAGGTATGTTGAGAGGAAATTTCAATGTTACCGCTACCAAGGACCTTTCCTTGGCTGTTGTCTCCGAAGTATATGCCTTCACCTGGATCCTTGTTGTACTCGTACTGCACAAACATACCTCTCTCTCCAGTCATGTGATTCGTGCATCCGCTATCAAGTACCCATTTTGTTCCACCGGAGGAGTAAGCCTGCAAAAAAGAATCATTTCTTGGTTTTAGGTACCCAAGCTTGCTTGGGTCCTTTCAGGTTAGTCACAAGAGTCTTAGGCACCCACACACAAGTTTTCAAGTTCTTGTGGCGTGGCCCTGTATATTTGGCAATGACTCTTCCACTTTTGGCCTTCATAAGAACATAAGAAGAATTAAATGTGTGAAACAACATTTGAGGTTCAGATTCATGAGATTTCTCTTTGACAAAGACAATTCTATTCTTAGCATGATTAGAAATAGCCATGTGTTTGTTCTTATCAAAACCAAGGCCATCTTTGACATTGGGAGCTCTAGTGACCATATATGCACTGCGTGCATATTTGATCTTCTCCTTATCAAAGATGCCGCTTGGGGGGGCATGCATATTACGAGAAGTTGATGTATTAGAAATAGTATTCTTCTTACAAGAGCAAGTGCAAGTCTCGATTGTTGTCGAACTCATATCTTTGGAGGAAGAGCTCTTGGAGGAAGAAGAGTCACTTTGCTTGAGCGACTCAACTTGCACCTCAAGGATCTTGTTAACCTTTTGAAAGTGCATCTAGGACTCCCTTGTTGGTTTTGGATGATTTATGACAAGCAATTGGGATCCTAATTCTTTTGTTGAGATGAATGCAGGAAAATGATGAAAAATGAGCAAAATGCCATAAAGAGGGAAATTAAGAAGGAGAAGGAATTTGAGCTCAAGAAGAAGAAATTAGTAGATTAGTATGTATGGAGTGTGTTAGGGAAACACACCCAAGAGCTCAATCTCACTTAATCACACACACACAATGCACAAAACCATACAGGACCGGACTAGTCCGATATCAACCGGACTAGTCCGATATCACATTCTGCACAAGATCGGACAAGTCCGGTCTCCACCGGACTAGTCCGATATCTTTCTGTTCCACTTCGGACTAGTCCTCCCCAGTGCGGACTAGTCCTCAACACAATGCACAAGTCACTAGATCGGACAAGTCCGGTCACCATCGGACTAGTCCGATTCCCTTTCTGATCCACTTCGGACAAGTCCGGTGACTACACGGACTAGTCCGATTTACACTCTGATCTAAATCGGACAAGTCCTCCAAGTGCGGACTTGTCGTTCTAAACACTTAGGGTTTCACAGGTCCGGACAAGTCCGATGTCAACCGGACAAGTCCGAAGATTTCCAGCAGCGAAATCGGACAAGTCCGTTTTTCAATCGGACTAGTCCGATATTCCTGGACACTTAGGGTTTGCTTCACACAGCACACCGGACTAGTCCGGTCTCCACCACGGACTAGTCCGATCTTTCTAAACCCTAACGGTAATTTCTAGAAACCCCATATAAATAGAGGTGTATGGCCCACTTTTAATCTCTCTCGAACCCTAGCGCCGTCACACCTCCCAAGAGACTCAAAAACCATCTCCCTCCACGAAATTAAGTGCAAAATCGATCAATCCTTTGAAGATCACTTGTAGATCATTGGAGAGGCACTTTGCACACGATTGAGCTCTTGGTTTGAATCTCTAACACACTCTTGCATCTCAATTTGTATATTTCGAAGTGTGTTATTGGTGGTTTTAAAACTTGTAATCAAGGGAGCTCTCAACTTGTGAGATCGCCCCTTCAACTTGGTGATTTACCCTGTGTGATTAGTGGAAGAGGATTGGCCTTCGTGGCGATCCGACGAGGGAAGGGTTGTTGAAGACCCGGTCCTTTTGTGGGCTCCTCAACGTGGACGTAGGCTGCCTTCGTGGTAACCGAGCCACGGGATAAATCTTGCGTCCTGTTTGTGTTCATCATTCTAGTTGATCAACATTATCTAGGGTTTGATTCATTTTGTTGAATTGAAGTTAAATAGTTGAACAAGAATCATACTTGCAATAACGCTTAACATACAACTATTGAACTGTCATTAAAGTTTATATTTCCGCTGCAAACGACAACGAAACAATCAAATTGACCTAACTTGATCAACCTAGCCCGTGAAATCCGGACTAGTCCGCACTTTACCGGACTAGTCCGATATATCTGGATTTGACCTTTTTGTTGAAGTGCTACAGGAACCGAGAAATTCAAGAAGGCCTATTCACCCCCCCCTCTAGGCCTACATTCAATTGGTATCAGAGCAAGGTTCTTCAAGAAAGAGTGCAACCACTCGAAGAGATCATGTCGGACATGAAGGAAGTCCAGAAAATCAACAACCAGGAAGAAATGAACAATGACAAGCACCAAAAGCTCGAAAGGTATCTCGAAGCCATTCAAGACTTCGATGATGATGATGAGGAGACATTGGAGCTGAAAGCACTGCTCCGAAAGAAAGCACTTTCCAAAGGGAAAGCTAAAGTTGAAGAAAAGAAGAGGGGGAGTAGTCACACCGACTACTCCCGATATCCTTTTAATTATGACCGTTTAAATTCTAACAGCAGTCATTATCTATCTATTCCTCTCAGAAAAGCCCCACACTTCGATGGGAGTGATTACTCCATGTGGAGGCAAAACATGAAGATGCACTTGATTTCCCTTAACCCAAGTTTATGGCATATTGTGTGCACAGGAATAAACATCCCTGATGACGATGAAGAACTCACGCCAAGTCAAGAGCAAGCCATCCACAGGAATGCCCAAGCCGCAGCCGTTATCACCTCATCTCTAAGTAGAGATGAATTCACAAAGGTGGACGGATTGGAAATTGCCAAAGAAATCTGGGACACGCTACAGACAGCACATGAAGGTGACCGGCATTTGCGGGAGGCAAAGATTGAAATGATTGAAGGCGAACTAGGAAGGTTCGCGATTGAGGAAGATGAATCTCCCCAGGACATGTACAACAGACTAAAGACTCTTGTGAACAAGGTTCGATCGTATGGTAGCAAAAAGTGGAATGACCACGAGGTTGTAAAGCTCATCCTTAGAGCCTTTATGCCTCGCAACGTCACACTCTGTTCTATGATCCGAGAAAGTCCTGGGTACAAGAAAATGACTCCGGATGAACTGCTTGGCAAAATCATCAACTTTGAGATGATGGAGAAGCAAGCCAAGCATGTCAAAGAAATAGCTGACCTCACATCGGCCAAGAAGAAGGGAGTTGCCTTAAAATCCACACTCAAACCTCTATCCAAAGAAGCAAGAGAAGCTCAGTTTGAGGAGGACAGCGATGATGAAAGCAGCGAGCTGGACGAAGAAGATATGATTCTGTTCATGAAGAAATTCAAAAGAATTATGAAGAAAAGACAAGGAGCAAAATCGAGTGAAGGAAAATACAAGGAGAAGACAAAACCGAAGATGAGGCGGGCATGCTATAATTGTGGTGAGTACAATCACTTCATAGTTGATTGCCCATATGAGGACAACAAGAAGAAGAGTAAAGAATCCAAGCCTCAACCGAAAAAGTTCTTCAAGAAGAAGAAACAAGCTGAACAAGCACACATCGGAAAGGAGTGGGACTCAAACGATGAGTCCTCATCGTCCGATGAAGAAGAAATGGCTAGCATAGCCATTGAAAGCATGCCCAAGAAACTCACACTCTTCCCCACGCTCGGTACAAAGAAGGCAAATGGAACTTGCCTCATGGCTAAGGAAGGTAAACGCAAGGTAAACATCAAAACTCCTTCCTCGCATTCTTACTCAAGTGATGATGATCTAGATAGTGATGATGAAGACATGCTAATTGGTTTAGATAGAAAAACTGCTGCAAAAATGAAATTCTTGCTTAACCAACTTATTGAGAAGGAAGAGCTAATTGATCGTCAAGAAGACATGATTATCTCCCAAAAGGAGAAGCATGTCGAACTTGACAATCTTCTAGTTCTTGAAAAGGAGAAAAATCACACACTAGAGCTTGAGCTAGCTTCAAGCAAGAAAACTTGCTTGGAGTTAACCAACTCAAATGTTGCAATCAAGAATCAACTTGATGACCAAATCAAGGTCAACAAGATCCTTGAAGTGCAGATTGAGTCACTCAAGCTTAGTGAACCTTCCTCCTCTTCAACCCTACCTTCTCAACCCACTTTAACTAATATCGCTCATGTTTGCAAATGTGACAAAACTAACACCAGGTTGAAGGAAAACCCTACCCCCACGAAGGACAAAAATCCTACCCAATGTGTAATATTTGACAAGGAGAGGATCAACTATGCACGTAGTGCATATTTGGTCCAAAGACCTCCAAATGTCAAGTATGGCATTGGTTACTCTTGTGATGGAAAGCAAAGAGCTGGAAATCATAAGAATAACAAGGGAAGAATCACCTTTGTGAAGGGAGGACCCTCACAACATGGTAACTCGAAAACTAAAAATCTGAACTCTCATGAAAATCGGACTAGTCCGGTTGTGGTCCGGACAAGTCCGGCCATCCGGACAAGTCCGGTCACACAGACTAGTCCGACCCATAATCAACAGCAACTTATGTTTAAAACATTTGATGCATCCTATGTTTTAATGAAAAATAATGTTGGTAAAGTGTATGCTTATTATGCTGGGCCGCGCCATGGGAACGCAAAAACCCATGTGTGGGTGCCCAAATGTATTGTTACTAACCTCCAAGGACCCAAGCAAGCTTGGGTACCTAAAACCAAGGCGTAATTTGTTTTTGCAGGCCTACTCCTCCGGTGGATCCAAATGGGTGCTAGACAGTGGATGCACAAACCATATGACCGGAGAAAGGAGGATGTTTGTGGAGTATGAAGTGAACCAGGACCCAAACGAAGGCATCTACTTTGGGGATAACAGTCAAGGAAAGGTCCTCGGTACCGGTAAAATTGCAATATCCTCTGAACATACTCTTTCGCATGTTTTACACATTGAATCTTTAGATTATAACCTGCTGTCCATATCTCAGTTATGTGACAAAGGTTATAATTGTCTGTTTACTAACGAGGGTGTGACCGTCTCAAGGAGAAGTAATGGTTCCATTGCATTCAAGGGTATGTTAAAGGGAAAGCTTTATCTTGTTGACTTCAATAAGGATAAAGCCGAACTCGACACATGCTTGATTGCAAAAAACAACATGGGTTGGCTGTGGCATAGACGGCTAGCACATGTTGGTATGAGGAACCTTCAAAAACTCCTCAAGGGCGATCACATCCGAGGTTTGAAAGATGTTGTGTTTGAGAAAGACAGGCCTTGTAGCGCGTGCCAAGCAGGAAAGCAAGTTGGAGCACAACATCCCGCAAAGAACATCATGACCACGACAAGACCGCTCGAACTACTTCATATGGACCTCTTCGGTCCAATTGCTTACATAAGCATAGGCGGTAACAAATACGGTTTAGTCATTATTGATGATTTTTCCCGCTTCACTTGGGTATTCTTTTTGCATGACAAGTCAGAAACACAAGGAACACTCAAGAAATTCTTCAAGCGAGCGCAAAACGAGTTCTCACTATCAATCAAGAGTATTCGGAGCGACAATGGCACGGAGTTCAAGAACATACAAGTGGAGGAGTACCTTGATGAGGAAGGAATCAAGCACGAATTCTCAGCGCCATACTCTCCACAACAAAACGGAGTTGCCGAAAGGAAGAACTGAACGCTCATAGAGATGGCAAGAACAATGCTCGATGAATACAAGACTTCGGATCGATTTTGGGCGGAAGCAATCAACACCGCCTGCCATGCCACAAATCGACTCTATCTTCATCGACTACTAAAGAAGACCCCCTATGAGCTACTCACCGGTAACAAACCGAACATTTCATATTTTCGAGTTTTCGGTTCTCCTTGCTATATTTTGAACAAGAAGCCCAGGACTTCAAAGTTCGCTTCGAAGTCCGATGAAGGTTTCTTGCTTGGTTATGATTCGAACACTTACGCCTATCGTGTTTTCAACAAGGCCTCCGGACTTGTTGAAGTGGCACGTGACGTAGTGTTCGATGAAACTAATGGCTCCCAAAAGGAGCAAGTTGATCAATGTGAATTAGGTAATGAGGAAGCCCCCTATCAAGCAATAAAGAGGATGGCTCTAGGCGAAGTACGACCACAAGAGTCATCGGCACAAATACAAGAGGAAAGTGAACCACAAGAGGAGATCAACAATCAAGGGGGAGCCTCGATACAAGATCAATCACAAGAATATGAACATGATCAACAAATCAATGAGGACAACAACTCAGGGGGAAAAGAAGATGATCACCAACATACGACCCCCCAAGTGCCACACCCAAGAGTACACCAATGCATTCAAAGGGATCATCCAATCGACAACATCATCGGCGACATTCAAAAAGGAGTAACCACTAGATCTCGTATAGCAAATTTTTGTGAACATTACTCGTTTGTCTCTTTTTTGGAACCCCGCAGGACTGAGGATGCATTAAAGGATCCGGACTGGGTGGTGGCAATGCAAGAAGAGTTGAACAATTTCAAGAGAAACGAGGTTTGGGAACTTTTGGAAAGACCCAATGCAAACATAGTCGGCACCAAGTGGGTCTTCCGCAACAAACAAGATGAACACGGGGTGGTGACAAGAAACAAGGCACGACTTGTGGCCAAAGGTTACTCACAAGTCGAAGGTTTGGATTTTGATGAGACCTTTGCTCCAGTAGCTAGGCTTGAATCAATTAGAATATTACTTGCATATGCTACTCACCATGATTTCAAGCTGTACCAAATGGACGTAAAAAGCGCCTTCCTCAACGGACCGATCAAGGAAGAGGTGTACGTGGAGCAACCACCCGGATTTGAAGACGAAGAGTTCCCCGACCACGTGTATAAACTGCGTAAGGCTCTCTATGGCCTCAAACAAGCTCCTAGAGCTTGGTATGAGTGTCTTAGAGATTTTTTAATTGATAATGGCTTTCAAATTGGCAAAGTAGATTATACAATATTCACGAAAAATCTGAATAATGATCTTTTCATTTGCCAAATCTATGTTGATGATATAATTTTTGGATCAACTAATCAATCTTTCTGTGAAGAGTTTAGTAAAATTATGACAGACAGATTTGAAATGTCAATGATGGGAGAATTGAAGTACTTCTTGGGATTCCAAGTGCGGCAACAAAGGGAAGGAACATTCATAAGCCAAACCAAGTACACACAGGACATCCTCAAGAAGTTTGGCATGGACAAGGCAAAGCCCATTAAGACTCCCATGGCAACGAATGGTCACTTGGATCTCAATGAAGATGGACCGAGCGTCGACCAAAAGGTATATCGCTCCATGATTGGATCTTTACTTTACTTATGTGCATCTAGGCCAGATATTATGTTGAGTGTATGTTTGTGTGCAAGATTTCAAGCCAACCCTAAGGAATGTCATTTGACAGCCGTAAAGAGAATCCTAAGATATTTAGTTCATACACCCAACCTTGGTCTTTGGTACCCAAAAGGTTCAAAATTCAATCTCATTGGGTATTCCGATGCAGATTATGCCGGGTGCAAAGTTGATAGAAAAAGCACTTCTGGCACTTGCCAATTCCTAGGAAGATCCTTAGTTTCTTGGTCATCCAAGAAACAGAATTCCATTGCATTATCCACAGCCGAAGCGGAGTATGTTGCAGCCGGGAGTTGTTGTGCACAACTCCTTTGGATGCGACAAACTCTAAGGGATTACGGTTACAATATGAACCGTATTCCTCTTCTTTGTGACAATGAGAGTGCCATTAAAATAGCCCACAATCCAGTTGAGCACTCTAGAACTAAACACATTGACATAAGACACCATTTCTTGAGAGACCATTCCATGAAAGGAGACATATCCATCTCTCATGTCAACACCCAAAAACAATTGGCCGACATATTCACCAAGCCACTTGATGAAAAACGTTTTTGCGAACTCCGAAATGAGCTAAACATCCTTGATTCTCGGAGTGTGGCTTGAAAAGTTGCATACCTGTATGATTGCTTCAATATATTGATTGAATTGTGAAAATTTTTCCTCCCCATTTTTTCTCTCGAAAAACTATGTCAATTATTAGATCTTGATGAATTTTTGATCATAGTATGATTGTTGTTTGCTTACTGATCAAATTCATCAGGATTATTTGAATTGTTTTGCCTCTCTACCCTCAATTATTGGACCTTCAAATATATATGAATGGGCTATGCAATTCTCTCCTGGTGACCACGGACAAGTCCGTGGTTACCCGGACTAGTCCGCCATTGCAGATTAGTCCGCAGTGTGCCGGTTAGGCCGGACTAGTCCGACAGACCACGGACTAGTCCGATTTAGGTTTCTGGAGGACTTCGGACTAGTCCGGTCATGTCCGGACTTGTCCGATTTTTCGTGTCCATAACCCTAGCCGCCACCAAACCCTAATCTCTTCACCCCACACTCTCCTCCAAGCTTTCTCTCTCTTGCACTCGAGCTCCCAAGGCGAATCCTTGATTCCTCCGTCGAAAAGCCTCAAGCTTGGGCGGAGATTAAGCTTGAAGACTCGGGGATTGAAGTTAGCGGACAAGTTCGGCCTCCAACCCCCACATTTTCAAGCTTCCTTGGATTTCTTGGTAAATTTTCCTCAAACCCTAAGAAATCTCAAATTTCTTCATTGCTTATCGTTTGGCCTAGCATTCTTCACTAGTTGCATGTCCAGTTGATGTACTATGTGTATGCTAGACTAGCTATTTCATTAGGGATCAATTTTTATCCAGTTTGCTAGGTTTTTGCAGATGAACACCGGACTAGTCCGGTCCAGGTACGGACAAGTCCGGTCCCCCGGACTAGTCCGTGCCTGAGCACCGGACAAGTCCGTTGTTTCTGAACCAAAACCTAATTCTTTAATTCCCTATTGCCTTCCATTGCCATCTTACCTCACCAATACCTTGTATAACTTGTCTTTTCTCTTGATCACTCATTCTCAGATCATGTCGAGCTCCGACAATGAAATCTCCGATTTCGAGGCCGAGTTGGACCACGAGGTGGCACCTCGGCCCTCGACGGGTCTTGGCAAGAAACGCCAAGAGAGACCCTCCGAGCCTGCTCCCTCACCTCCTCAGGTTCGGAGGAAGGTGTGTGTCAAGAAGGCCGCCTCCAAGGCTGCTCCTCCGTCAAGTGGCCCTCGCCAAGCTAAAGGGAAAGGCAAGGGGGTTGCCACAGGGCCTGTTGGGCCTCTAAAGCTGCATACTCCCAGAGAAGGGGTCCGGGACCCCAATGAGGAAAGATTCAATGGCAAGGGCAGCGATGTGGCCATGAAGCTGAGAAGTGTGGACTACTATGCAAGGCCCAAGCAAGCAGCTGATGGCAGATTTTGGTCAGATTTCCATGCTGACTTCTACAAGCTGGTCTACTTGCCGATGAAGACCCCGGTGGTGCGCAGTCAATGGATTGACTGGGCCCACCTTGAGAAGAGGAAATGTGCAGCTTTTGATGAAGTGATACAAGCTGCAGAGAGACATGGGCTGAAGGATTTGTTTGCCTTCAGATATAATTGGAATGATGAAGTGATTGCACAATTCTATGCAACGTGCCACTTCTCAGGTGAAGACGAAGAAAGTGTGACTTGGATGACTCATGGATCCAAGTATTCCATCACTCAAGAAGAGTTTGCCCGCCTGCTGCATCTTGACTCTGAGGGAGATGACCACCTCATTATCCACAACATTGGGGTCATTGAGAGGGATGGAATGCAGTTCATGTATGAGCCCACCTCCAAGTTTGTCCCTCCCTCCACAAAGAACATGAAGCCTTTCTTTGTGGTCCTCAACAGAGTCCTCAGGAAGACGATTGCTCCCAAGGATGGTGATGCAGGGAGTGTGCAAGGCTACCTCCGGACCCTGATGAAGGTCATCAGCAAGAAAAGGCAATTCGATGTTGCAGACTATATCTGGAATGATATGGTCAATATCTCAAGTACCCCCAACCGATCCTGTGGCTATGCCCCTTACTTGATGTTCATGATTGAGAAGGTCACAGGAATCGAGTTTGTGAAGGATGTGGAGCACACTCCACTGAGGCCTCAGAAGCCTCAGTCCGTGAGTGTCCAGGCTGCTCCATCGCCGGCCTCAAGCCCCGAGGTGCCGGCAAGGCAAGGAGAAGCTGTTAGGGCTACTCCTCCCTCCAGGGAAGCCCCTCAGAAAGGATCCGCCAGTGGGATCCTCAAGTACTTGGCTGCAATCTTCTCCTCCTGCAAGAAAACTGAAGTGAAGCTTCACAAGCTAAATCAAAAGAGGAAGGAGGACATGAGATACATAAAAGCCAATGTGAAGCAGCTGAGTGAGAAGCTGGAGATCAATCCAATTGGATCTCCAGTACTCTCTGAAGATTCTGATCCAAACATCACCGAGCTGAGCCCCTTGACTCCTTCCGAGCTTGCCTATTTTGGCATTGGGGGCTCGAGCAGCTCCGCTCCTCCTCCTACCTCTCAACCTCGTCAAGCCGAAAGCGATGAAGATGATGAAGACGACGAGAGGACTGACAGCGAAGAGTGAAGCCCTAGGATCTTCCTCTCTCTCTCTTTTTGGTGTCTTGATGCCAAAGGGGGAGAGATTGAGGGGGAGTCTCTAGTCTAAGCTTTAGCTGAATAGGATGCGAGGAGAGAGCTCTCTATGTTTTTTTAATTGTGATTGTATTTTCTTAACTCTCTTTTCATATCATGTTTGGTCCTGTGATGAATTGCTCAATTAATTTGCAAGTGTGTGATGAAATCTGAGCTTTTGCTCCTGAAGTGCCATATTCACTTGATATTAGTTGGTAAATGAAAATTCTGTTATTCTTAATGCAATCATGCTCTTAGTATGCATCCCACCATAAAGAATGCACATATGAATAATTATCTTGTTGCCTGATGCATTTTTGAGTCATATGTGCATACTTTATGAAAATCTCATTTTATACCTCATTTTGTGAAATCTCAATTGGTTGTCATCAATCACCAAAAAGGGGGAGATTGAAAGTGCATCTAGGACTCCCTTGTGGGTTTTGGATGATTTATGACAAGCAATTGGGATCCTAATTCTTTTGTTGAGATGAATGCAGGAAAATGATGAAAAATGAGCAAAATGCCATAAAGAGGGAAATTAAGAAGGAGAAGGAATTTGAGCTCAAGAAGAAGAAATTAGTAGATTAGTATGTATGGAGTGTGTTAGGGAAACACACCCAAGAGCTCAATCTCACTTAATCACACACACACAATGCACAAAACCATACAGGACCGGACTAGTCCGATATCAACCGGACTAGTCCGATATCACATTCTGCACAAGATCGGACAAGTCCGGTCTCCATCGGACTAGTCCGATATCTTTCTGTTCCACTTCGGACTAGTCCTCCCCAGTGCGGACTAGTCCTCAACACAATGCACAAGTCACTAGATCGGACAAGTCCGGTCACCATCGGACTAGTCCGATTCCCTTTCTGATCCACTTCGGACAAGTCCGGTGACTACACGGACTAGTCCGATTTACACTCTGATCTAAATCGGACAAGTCCTCCAAGTGCGGACTTGTCGTTCTAAACACTTAGGGTTTCACAGGTCCGGACAAGTCCGATGTCAACCGGAAAGTCCGAAGATTTCCAGCAGCGAAATCGGACAAGTCCGTTTTTCAATCGGACTAGTCCGATATTCCTGGACACTTAGGGTTTGCTTCACACAGCACACCGGACTAGTCCGGTCTCCACCACGGACTAGTCCGATCTTTCTAAACCCTAACGGTAATTTCTAGAAACCCCATATAAATAGAGGTGTATGGCCCACTTTTAATCTCTCTCGAACCCTAGCGCCGTCACACCTCCCAAGAGACTCAAAAACCATCTCTCTCCACGAAATTAAGTGCAAAATCGATCAATCCTTTGAAGATCACTTGTAGATCATTGGAGAGGCACTTTGCACACGATTGAGCTCTTGGTTTGAATCTCTAACACACTCTTGCATCTCAATTTGTATATTTCGATGTGTGTTATTGGTGGTTTTAAAACTTGTAATCAAGGGAGCTCTCAACTTGTGAGATCGCCCCTTCAACTTGGTGATTTACCCCTGTGTGATTAGTGGAAGAGGATTGGCCTTCGTGGCGATCCGACGAGGGAAGGGTTGTTGAAGACCCGGTCCTTTTGTGGGCTCCTCAACGTGGACGTAGGCTGCCTTCGTGGTAACCGAACCACGGGATAAATCTTGCGTCCTGTTTGTGTTCATCATTCTAGTTGATCAACATTATCTAGGGTTTGATTCATTTTGTTGAATTGAAGTTAAATAGTTGAACAAGAATCATACTTGCAATAACGCTTAACATACAACTATTGAACTGTCATTAAAGTTTATATTTCCGCTGCAAACGACAACGAAACAATCAAATTGACCTAACTTGATCAACCTAGCCCGTGAAATCCGGACTAGTCCGCACTTTACCGGACTAGTCCGATATATCTGGATTTGACCTTTTTGTTGAAGTGCTACAGGAACCGAGAAATTCAAGAAGGCCTATTCACCCCCCCCCCCCTCTAGGCCTACATTCACCTTTGACAAGTTAGCAAGTTCTTCCTTGATTGCAATATGTGAGTCTTTTAGCTTTGAGTAAGTTTCCTTACTCAAGGCTAGCTCAACTTCAAGCGACTTGTTCTTCTCTCTTTCAAGCTCGAGAAGTTTTTCAACTTCTTGATATCTCTTCCTTTCATGGATGAGCATATCTTCTTGTCAATTAAGAAGTTCTTCCTTCTCAAAAATTTCGTTCGACAACATTTCCATTTTCTTTAGAGCAATTTTACTTAGTCCTCTAAACATTTCTTCGTTATCACTAGAGCTGTCAAAGTCATCAATAGAGGAGTTTAGTGTGGGAGGAGTGAGTCGTACCTTTTTCTTGCCTTCCTTAGCCATAAGGCAAGTGTGGTTGTTCATGTCTCGTCCTCCCATGTTTGGAAAGAGTGTGGTCTTCATAGTAGGTTTCTTGATGGCAATAGTGGCCATCTCTTCTTCTTCATCGGAGGAGGACTCGTCGTTTGAGTCCCACTCCTTGCAAATGTGAGCTTGATGGTTTTGTCTTCTTTTTCTGAAATTTTTCTTTTCTTGAGATCTTGTTTCCTTCTTCTTTTTGTTTTCTTCATAGGGGCAGTCCATCATGAAGTGACCATACTCTCCGCAGTTGTAGCAAGTGCGTCAAGCCTTGGATTTTCCTTTGTCCTTGCTTTTGCCTTCATTTGAGTTGTTGTCGTGTCTTCTTTTCATCATTCGCTTGAACTTCTTGATAAAGAGTACCATCTCCTCATCATCAAGATCGGTGCTCTCGTCACTTGTGTGCCCATCGTCTTGATCTTCACGAGCTTCTTTGAGTTTGGGTCGGCATGTAGCTTTGAGAGCGACCTCTTTCCTTTTGGAGGAAGTGAGTTCGGCCAAGTCTTTGATGTATTTTGCCTCTTTTTCCATCATCTCATGGTTTATGATCTTCCCCAACAGCTCATCGGGGGTCAATTTGTCGAAACCGGGGCTTTCTCTAATCATTGAGCAAAGTGTGATATTTCTTGGCATGAAGGCTCTAATCATTCTCTTGACTACCTCATGATCCGTCCATTTCTTACTTCCATAGGCACGTAACTTGTTGATGATTGCCTTCATTTGGTTGTACATGTCTTGAGGTGATTCGCCTTCTTCAATAGCGAACCTCCCCAACTCTCCTTCAAGCATTTCGATTTTTGCTTCACGAACTGATCTATTTCCTTCGTGAGCCATCTTAAGTTTATCCCAGATTTCCTTTGCACTTTCTAAGCCATCAATCTTGGTGAATTCTTCTCTGCTTAATGATGATGTGATCACGGCGATAGCTTGTGCATTTCTGTGAATCTCTTGTTCTTGTTCTGGGGTGAGTTCTTCATCCGTGTCCGGGATATCTATGCCAGTGCAGACGATGTGCCATAGGCTAGGATTTAGGGATATTAGATGCATCTTCATGTTGTACTTCCACATTGTATAGTCCCTTCCGTCAAACTGTGGAGGTTTTCCCATGGGAATGGAAAGATAATGATTGTTGGAGTTGAGACGGTTGTAGTTGTAAGGCTGTCGGGAGTAGTCATGATGACCACTCCCCGTCGTCTTCTCTTCTTCTTTTCCCTTTTGTCCTAGCAATTTCTTTCTCAGGAGTGCCTTCAATTGTCGCACTTCTTCATCATCGTGTGGGCTCTCTTTCAGCACATCAAAAGCCTTAGTTTCTTGTTCCTCCTCATTAATGTTCATCTTCGAGATATCGTTGTTCTTCTCAGAGGCTATTGATCTCTCCGAGATGTGAGTCTCGTTGGTGGAGAACCAAGCTCTGATACCAATTGAATGTGGCCTAGAGGGGGGGTGAATAGGCCTTTTGAATTTCCTGCACACTTAATAGAATAGTCAAAAACTTGGTTGGCCGGACTAGTCCGGTTGCGTGGGCGGACTAGTCCGGTGTGCAAGAAGTATGTGTATTGATCAGGTGTTAATTGAGAAATTAAATTTCTTTAGCAGCAGAATTAAGAACAACTGATATTTATACTTGAAATTAATATAAGAATGTAGGTGTAACTTCAAATTGCCTTAAGTTAATGTTTAGCACTTAAGTGATCTAATGAACAAAATTTAAAGTAAATGAGACACGAGACACAAGAATTTTTACCGAGGTTCGATCTCACAACGAGATCTACGTCCTCGTTGAGGAAGCTCACACAGAGCTGGGTCTCCAACCCTTTTCCTCCTCAAGTCACCACGAAGGCCGACTTGATTCCACTATCACGGGTAATCACCAAGTTTGTGGGGCAACCTCACACGTTGAGGGCTCCCACAAAAATTACAATGAACAAGTGATCAAATACAATCAAAAGTATTAAAATGCAGAGTATGAGTGTATAAAGATCAAACCCCAAGAGCTCGCGATGAAAGAACGACGATCTCTCAATCCCGAATCCAAATGTTCAATTGATTTCACTCTTTTTGAACTTTAGATGTGTGGGGAGATGTGTTTTGGGCTCTTGGGACTAAGTGGCAGCGCTAGGGTTTGCTCCTTTTTCAATATTCGACGTGGGTTTTCATGGGAAAGTCGTGGATCATCTATTTATAGGGTTTCCAAAAGCTAGCCGTTGAAAAACCCTAACACCAGACTAGTCCGTAGCAAGTCCGGACTTGTCCGGTCTCAACATGTTTTGAGGTCCAGAAAGTCTGCAGGACTAGTCCGGTCCAACCTCGGACTAGTCCGGTACTATGTAAAGATGACTCCAGAAAGTTCATCGGACAAGTCCGCGGACTAGTCCGATCTCCACAAAAGGGAGTTTACAGAAAGTTCAACGGACTAGTCCGGTCCATGATCGGACTAGTTCGGTCCCTCAGTATGAGAGACTCCAGAAACATCAACGGACTAGTCCGGTGGATGCACGGACTAGTCCGGTCTCCTTGTGAGTGTGATTCCAGAAAGGTGAACGGACTAGTCCGGTTCATGATCGGACTAGTCCGATGCTTTGTGAAAGTTATGTTAATTTTAATCCCTTATCCTCGCGCAAAGTTGTAAGCTCTTGGAGTGTGTCTTTCATACACTCCCTATACATTCAAATTTATTTTGTCTCCCGAGCTTCATCAAAGTATCTCTCTTTGAACACCACTTCATTTTTCACCTTTTTGTGTGCACCGATATGTCTCACTTGTTTGTCCTGCAATCATCTCAGTAGTTTCATTAGGATCTCATATGTTTGTCATCAATTAGCCAAAACCCACAAGGGATATCCTAGATGCACTTACAAAGAATTCGTCGGCCGGTGCATCCAATGCTGCAGCTGCGAGAAGCGACCTCGACCGTCTTCTGAAGACAGTGGCAAACCCAAGGTGTGGTGTCCAATTCACAAAACGGACAGCCACAGTTTGGAAGACTGCTGGGAGGTCCAAAACCTTGCCGAGCGCTACAACAAGCGCCGGGAAGAAGCTCCTTTCCGACAGAGGGAAGGAAAACAAAAAGTTGACGAAGCTCCGGCTGAAGAGGAGTTAGGTTTTCAGGATCCCAAAAAGGTCCTGAAGGCCGTCTACACCTCTGTCGACGACGATTCTGACATCTCTGACAACAAGCGTCGGAAGACCATGAACACCATTTTTGGTGGATCATGGGACATCACCTCCCGCCGCGTCATCAAGACCATGCGTCGGGACTTGGCTGTTGTAGCTCCTACAGCCAGGGCGGAGCCTCTCGGAAGTGGATGGACACAGCCATCACTTTTGATGTTTAGGACTGCCCTCGAAGCATGGTTGGAGCAGGTCAGCTACCTTTGATGGTATCTCCTACCATCAATAACATCCAGCTCCACCATGTCATGGTAGACGGAGGTTCGGGGCTCAACCTCATAAGCTTCGAAGCTTTTACCAAGCTTCAGCTCCGACCTTCGGATCTCCACCCCTCCCGACCTTTCTCCGGAGTAGGTCCGGGAGCCATTACCCCACTCGGAGCTATTACCCTCCCCATTACCTTCGGGACCCGGGAGAAGTATCGCACCGAGAAGTTGGTCTTTGACGTTGCTCAGATCAACTTACCCTTCAAAAGCCATCTTGGGTAGGCCTGCCTTGTACAAATTCATGGCAGCTGCTCATTATGGTTACCTGGTGTTAAAGATGCCAACACCAGTAGGCGTTCTCCGGATCCGCGGAGATCGTACTGCCGGAGTAACTGCTCTGGAAGAACTCCATGCGCTTACTACGGCGCAAGAGGAGGACTCCAGACAGGAGCAAGCTCCAAAACCCCCGAGCATTCGTCAGCGAGTCTCGACTTCTGCACCTCGTGTGCAGCCAAGCGGCGACACCGACATTCCCGTCAAAGTCATCCAAATCGGTTCCGATGCCGCTCAGACCACCCGTATATCGGGGGGATTGAACGACAAATAGGAACTCGCGCTCATTGCTTTCCACCGGGCTAATGTCGACGTGTTTGCCTGGCAACCGTCACAAATGCCTGGGATCCCCAGGGAAGTGATTGAGCACAATCTGAAGATCTACCCCGACGCCCGGCCTGTGCATCAGAAGCCTCGGAAGCAATCCGTAGAGCGACAGAACTTTATTCGACAAGAAGTGAAGAAGTTGCTCGAAGCTGGATTCATCCGAGAAGTCTTCCATCCAAAATGGCTGGCAAACCCAGTCGTTGTGCCCAAGGCCGGCGGGAAGCTTCGGATGTGTATCGACTACACAACACTAAATAAGGCATGTCCAAAAGATCCATTCCCATTACCTAGAATAGATCAAATAGTGGATTCCACCTCTGGGTGTGAATTATTGTGTTTCCTAGACGCATATTCTGGGTATCATCAAATCAGAATGTCTAGGGAAGATGAAGAGCATACCTCTTTCATCACAGTAGATGGATTGTACTGTTATACAGCCATGCCATTTGGTCTCAAGAATGCAGCTTCAACCTTTGTACAAGCTATGTACAAAACCTTTGAAGAACTCATTAGAGACATAGTGGAAGTGTACGTCAACGACATCGTGGTCAAGGTCAAGAACAAGGAGTCACTCCTTGACACCTTGCAGGCTGTCTTCGACAAGCTGCGGGTCACCCACACAATGCTAAATCCAGACAAGTGTGTCTTTGGGGTTAGCTCCGGAAAACTTCTTGGTTTCCTGGTAAGTCACCGGGGCATAGAAGCTAATCCGGCGAAGATCAAAGCCATTGAAGACATGCGGCCAGCAGCCCGCATCAAAGATGTCCAAAAGCTAACTAGATGTCTAGCAGCCCTCAGCCGGTTCATTTCAAGACTGGCGGAACGGACACTCAACTTCTCCAAGTTATTAAGGAAGTCCGAACCATTCCAATGGTCTGAAGAAGCAGAAAAGGCATTCTAGGAGCTAAAACAGCTCCTCACCACCCTACCAATTCTGGTAGCTCCGAACCCTGGTGAGCCTTTGCTGCTTTACATTTCAGCCATTGACGAAGTCGTCAGTATGGTCCTGGTTGCAGAGAGACCAGAACCATCCCATACTCAGGAGTCTAGACCCCTTCAGGAGGGTCTGGAGGTTCCTGAAAGCGAGTCTGGGTCCCAGCTCCCAGACTTGAATCCACAAAAAGTTACTTCAGAAGACCCAGACCCCTCCGGGAGGGTCCAGGTCACTTCTGAAGAAGCTCCGGGTTCCTCCAGCAAGGACCCGGATGTCCCCGAAGAAAATTTGGACCCCTCCGGGAGGATCTGGATCAATGAAGAGGAAGCTCCGGGCCCCTTCGGGAGGGTCCGGACCATCCAGCGCCCAGTGTACTTCATTAGTGAAGTACTTCATGACGCCAAGACTCGATACCTAGAGGTGCATAAGCTGCTGTATGTAGTTCTTATTGCCTCCAGGAAGCTTCGCCATTATTTCCAAGCTCACAAGATCTCAGTGGTGACTTCTTACCCACTTTGAGCAATCTTGCATAATCCCAACTCAACTGGGAATATTGCAAAGTGGGCAGCAGAATTGGCTGAATTCGATCTTGAATTCATTTCAAGGCAAGCAATCAAGAGTCAAGCATTGGCAGACTTCATGGCGGAATGGACTCCCTCTCCATCAAACCCTGGGGGCTCCAGCGAGCAGAAGCCAGAACACAAGGCTCCGGTCTTCACCGAGCCTCACTGGACCCTCTACTTTCACGGCTCCATGCAAAAGCAGGGGGCCAGAGCTGGAATCCTTCTCCTCGCACCAACCAGAGAGAAGGTAAAATACATGGTACACCTTGACTTCAAGGCGACCAACAACATGGCGGAATATGAAGCACTCATTTGCGGACTAAGGGTGGCTTTGTTATATGGTGTCAAGCAACTGCTGGTCAAGGGAGATTCACAGCTCATCATTAAGCAAGTGAAGGGTGAATGCTCCTGCAACAATCTCCAGCTAGCTGCTTACCTCCTTGAAGTCCAGAGGCTTCAGAAGGACTTCGAAGTCCTAGATCTCCACCATGTCCAGCGTGCCCACAACGCTGAAGCCGACAAACTCTCGACGAAAGCGTCAACCGGAGCTCCGGCTCCTGATGGGACTTTTGTCTGGAGGTTGTCAAAACCCATAGCTCAGCCTGCCGAACTAAGCGAAGGGGGCGAGATCATCATCCCGAAGCTGACGGTCCCGATGGCCCTGTTACCATGGCAGCCATCAAGGGTCATAGGTGCTGCCGGAAGCTCCGAACAACCCAGCACACAAGACTCAAATGCTCAAGTTAGTTCCGATGCATGGATCTCGGAGATCCGGAACTACTTGAAAGACAACATCCTTCCTAACGATGATGTATCCGCTGACCGGGTAGTCAGATTGGCTAAAAGATACACGTTGGTAGAAGGGGATCTCTACCGGCGCGGTGCCAATGGCATCCTAATGCGGTGCATCACAAGGGAAGAAGGCTGCGAGCTCCTCGCAGAAATCCAAGGAGGCGAGTGTGGGAACCACGCGTCTTCCCGCACGCTGGTTGGTAAAGCCTTTCGGCATGGCTTCTACTGGCCTACAGCACTCCAGGATGCAACTGAGCTGGTGAAGAAATGCGAAGCATGTCAATTTCATGCAAAGCAAATTCACACACCGGCTCAACCCCTACAAATGATACATCCTACATGGCCCTTCGTTGTGTGGGGGATGGACATCTTGAGACCTTTCCCAAGAGCCGTCGGAGGTTACAAGTCCTGTACGTTGCCATTGACAAGTTCACCAAGTGGCCGGAAGCAACTCCAGTTGTGATAATCAACAAACAATCTGCTATCAACTTTTTGCAGTCCATTGTATGCAGATTTGGAGTCCCAAACAAAATCATCACTGATAATGGGACCCAATTCACAAGCTCTGCATTTCAAGGATATTGCGAAGACCTTGGCATTCAAGTTTGCTACGCCTCCGTAGCTCACCCAGTGAGCAATGGTCAAGCCGAGAGAGCAAATGCTGAAATCCTTAAAGGACTCAAAACGTGCACCTATGAGTGCTTGAAAAAACATGGAGCCAACTGGATTGAAGAGCTTCCGCCCACTTTATGGGCCAACAGGACAACTCCAAACCGGTCAACTGGTGAGACACCCTTCTTCCTGGTGTATGGAGCTGAAGCAATCCTTCCTCCGGAAATCACCTTGGGGTCACTCCGGGTCCGGACCTTCGACGAAGCCACGCAGGACCAGCTCCGGCGTGAAGACCTAGACCTCCTTGAGGAGGGAAGGTTCCAAGCAGCTGTTCGGAATGCCCGATACCGCCAAGCCCTTCGGCGCTATCATCAGCGGCATGTACATAACCGACAGCTCGAGGAAGGCGATCTGGTGCTACGGAGAATACAATCCAGAGAAGGGTTAAACAAACTCTCCCCCAGCTGGGAGGGACCCTTCGGAGTGATTAAAGTATCCCGTCCCGGAAGCGTTCGCTTGGCTACCGAGGATGGGACACCTCTCCCAAATCCTTGGAACATTGAGGACCTCCGTAAGTTCTACACTTAATATCACGGAGGTGAGTCTGTAGTAACTTGAGGTGTATGTTATAGAGTCATTGTACATAGTCGGGTAGTTCCTCCGGGAGAACAGCCGGACCTTTCCCGGAAGGTCCGCAAAGTTCATGCAACACTTCTCGCAGTCTCTGGACTAAAAGTATGGCTAGCTACCCTGGGTCAAATGATAAATTAAACACGCTAAGCTTGGTTCCGTACCCTAAGAGTGTACTCGTTTCCCCTGTACCCTGGACCTATAATGAAAGACATCTTCATGTGAAATAGACTCCACGTGCATTTATTTTGTACAGGCTCAACATTTTTTATTTTTCTCTTTCTTGTCTATAACAAAGTACAATTGGATCTGGAAGAAAAGACAACGCATTCGGTTGTATTCAGAATCGCGTTTGACCTAAAACTCTCTTGGGAATTGTAAGCCGCGGCGAAGTTATAGGCAAGGAACAAATTTTACTATTTTTCTTGGCTTCAGTGTGTAGGAAAAATAAAAACCACATTAATGGAGAAAAGCCGGAGCTAACTAAGCTCCGACTCCCCCTAGGTGGCTTGTAATCGATGTTAAACATTGAAAACGAGCATCACCGGAGCAACCAAGCTCCGGTAAAGCTTGGGGGGCCAGCCGTCGACGCAAAATAAATGATGGTGAGAAGACCCCGCAAGCGGAGTCTGCTACCAACAAACTACACGTTGGTAAAGGTCACTGCCGGAACTACTAAGCTCCGACACCCCGGAGGACTAACTGTCGATGCTCTACGCGTTGATAGGGACTATTGCCGGAGCTACTAAGCTCCGATGATAGACAATGCCGGAGCTTCTAAGATCTGGCCACCTTAGGGGGCCTTCACTATCGAAGACTTCGGACCTACACTCTACAAGTTTGAAGCAAATGAGTCTTCAACAAAACACAATATCCTCTTGGTACATGTTCACAATCAAATTGTGTACATCTACCACGGGGCCAAGCGAAGACAAAAGTGTTGAAGACAAAAAGTGAAATTCAGAAAAAATTGGGGATTTCATTCATCTGGAGACAAGGGATTACAAAATTGAGGAAGAAAAAGAGAGAATACAAGTGGGAGCTACAGAGATGTTCCTAGACCCTATGGAAGAACTGGGCGACTTTCTGAGCAACCTTCGACACGTTGGATCGGGTGGCTTCACCTTCTCCTTCAACGGGACCTTCAAGCATCGGGTCTAGAGGGAATTGGGGATCCCGACTGCTGTAGCACGTCAGCACATACTCTGCGACGTTCTTCACTAGGGATTGCCCCTCAACCTCCAATTGGTCCGCAATGACGTCGCCCACCTTGGAGAGTTTGCTGCCTGCCGAGCTCAACGCCTGCAATGCCAGGTCCGGCTCTGGCTCCGGATCATCTGGACGCACGGGACTGAAGCCCATCGGTGTTAGCGCGTCGTTGGCTTTGCTCAGGAACTCCCAAACCTGTAGGGAGTCCGCAGCCCTCAAGCCCTTCAATTCTTCCAAGGATCTTCTGGCCGCCGCCAGTTCAGAATTCTCGCGAGCGAGGCGCTCGACCTCTTTGGCATTTTGCTAAATCTTTTCAGCTTCTCGAGTTTTCCGAGCTCCTCCTCCCAGAGATAGATCTTGTTCCGGCAGTCAACCAGGTCTTTCTCCCTGCCCCTCACTTTCTTCTCCCTGGCAGCGATGGCACACTCTTGCTCGTAGAGTTCCTGCCCCCGCACCCAGGCCTTCTCCTCCTCCTCAGCGCAGCGCTCTTCCAATTTCTTAGCGAGCTCTTCGAGGCCCTTGTCAGCCAGAGCCACCTTTTCGGTGAGCTCCTCCTCCCTCCTAAAGACGTCATCCCACAGCTCTAGGAGTTTCTGCTCTTCATCTTCGAGCCTTTTCTCCCTCTCCTCAAGTGCCTCCCGGCGCTTGATGAGAGTAGTGTTAATGGCCTCAAGCCTTTCTTGGCGTTCATCAGCCGCACTATTAGCTGCTTTGGTCTGCTCATAAATGGCCCGAGATTGAGCGTCGAGGGCGCGAGTCAAGCTCTCCCTGTCATCTAATAACTTGCCCCAGTACTCCAGGCGGACCTTCTCCTGCTTGATCCATTCTTTGTCATCTGCCAGCCTTGACTGCGCCAGCTTGGTCTCGAAGTAGAGCCGATTACGCCACCTCCTAAGGGTTTGGCGCTCCTCTTCAAGAGCCTTGCTGTCGTGGAAAAATGTCAGCTGAACTTGACGCAGACTGGAGCAGGCGTTGTCAATAGACAATGACAACGGGATAGGATCCGGACCTGCTGGGGTCTCCTCCGCTGGTTCCAGCGGGTTTTCAGTTACAAAAATTGGGTCCCACTCCACAAGAGTGGTCCCCTGAGCCTCTATGGCACTAGGGCCGTCCTCTGGGATGGCCTCAGTCGCCATCGAGGAAGGTCCCGCTGATCAAGTTCCAACCTCCGGAAGTGGTTCCGAAGGGCAGGGGGCCAGCGACTTCATCAGGGCACTCTGACCCAGCTGCGGGTACTTCCGACGTCGTCACTCCCGGAGCAGGGGCTGCTTCTGGCTCCGGCCTGGGCACCTCCTCTACTGGGGGCTCGAGCACTGACGCGTCCGCAACGACCGGCTCGGACGCCGAAAGATCTTCAACAACAGCCGGCCCTGCGGTCGGAGCTTCGACAATTTCCGGCTCTGGGGCCGGAATTACTGCTTCCTCCCGCTAAACGGCCGGAGCTTCCATCATCTCTGGACCAGGACCCGGAGCTTCAACCTCCGGGGCAGGTGCTGCTGGCGCATCTTCTCTCCCGCGGTCCGGCGCTACCACGGGAGTCTCTGGGGATGAGTCGAGATCCATGACCACGATAGCTGGCGCCGGAGCTGTCGCAGCTTCAGCCACCACTTGGGGCGACACCGGGACAGGAGCAGAAGCTTCCGCCCTCACAGCTTCAGCTGCTGTGGCTGAGGGTGGAGCCTCACTCCTCTTCTTGGGAACGCTGCAGATGATGGATGAAGAAACTTAAAAAATAGTTACTACAACAAAACAACTGTCTGAGGTAAAGATTAAAAATTACCTTGGGAGGCTTCCGCACCAGCTTGCGCGGAACCTCTTTCCTGGGCGTTCTGGGCTTACCATAGCCGCCGTCGGCGTGGAAGCTCCGGAAGGCCCCCCTGAACTCGTTGCAGCCACGGGCATTTCCCTAGTCAAGGCCCCCCTCGATCGGGAAGAACCTCCGGACCTAGAGGCCTCAACCGGCCCTGATGCTAGAGTCGCATGCCCGGAGCTAGCACCTCGGGAGGACGCTGCTGCAGGTATAGTCGCCGCGGTTGTAGAAGACCTCCCCCTCCGGGGAGAAGGAGCTGATGCAGAGGTTGCAGGCCTGACGGACCTTCCGTCGGCATGCTGCAGCTTCCTCTTCCGGCTCAAGGGTTCGTCTGCCGGCCCCTTGCCCTTGCCGAAGATTTTGATCCTTGGCTTCGGGGCAGGGTCGGAGCCACCTTCGAAAGCCCCAGGGATTACCACCCTGAAGGTCGACCTTCTCTCGACGACACCAAGGTCGTCAAGCACAGTCATCTTCCACCAGAGCTCCCTGTTGAACTCTACTTCCACGTTCAGGGGGAGAAAAGCTGATGGCAGAGTCAAGTCGTCACCCGCGACGTCGATGCCGTGCTGGAACTTCTTGAGATGAAACTCCAAGGTTGTCCCCGCCATGTTGGACTTCAGCCCGGTCTCGACCCGGTCGTCGTCCATCACACTTTTGAGGGCCCAAGCAAGTTTTTCTCTCCTCTTCAACGGTGCCCACCTGTTGACCAGGAAGTTGCAAAACACTGCCTGAGGAGTTAATCCTCCCTCCACGCACTGGCGGATCCTGGTCAGAGCAGGGTTGAAGGCATCCGCCAGCACCGGAGCTTCACTCCAGACTGTAGTGTCGATGTTGGGAAGGCCTTCGGGCAGCTCCAGCTTCTCGTGCTCCTCCACCCGGATGACTATCCAGTCCTTCTTCCAATCATCCCATTTCCCAGAGGGAAACGACCGGAACTTGAATGGGCACTTCTTGCGCTTCACGAAGTAGTAGAAGCCAAGGTACTCATTGCTCCTACCGGTGGTATGGACGGTGAAGAAGGTCCGGAAGAGTTCAATGCAGGGGGGATGCCAACCCACATCTCACAGAAGTGGACGAATACGGACACAAGAAGAATGGAGTGGGGGCCAAGGTGGTACAGCTGCAGACCATAGAAGTCTAGCAGCATCAAGAAAAAGGAGGAAAAAGGTGGGATCAACCCCACCATGGAGTACGAAGAGAAGTACACCATTTCGCCGACGTGCTCCTTCTCGAACGGGAGCTCTCCCCCGGCACGGACCAGGCGGTTGAAGAAGTCTGAGGACCATCCCATGAGGGCCCGGACCTTCTTCAGGTCACCTTCGGTCTTCAAACGACTCTCGTGGAGACCCAACTCCATCGCAGCACAGCAAGGAAAGAGAGGAAAAGCGAGCACAAGTTGGGAGTTTGAGCGCAAGATCAGATGAGAGGCGTAAAGAACTCCAGACGGTGCGCGCTTTCCTCCTTAAGTAAGCCCTCGCAACGCTTGGATGGAAACTGCAAGGAAGTCGAAGATACTACTCAAAAATTCCACCCAGCCGATGACAAGAGGGCCCGGGACCACCCCGACGATCAAGTTGAGATTCTTACCCAGGCGAACGGTTGTCATCATGAGGCGGGAAGCCCGAAGGCGGCGGCCTGACAAGGCGCGCGGAACCGATACGATTTTCGTATCGGGAACCGGCGACCTTCAATTGCGTGAGATCCGCACGCCAAAGATCTCATTTGCCGCACACGGGATATGCCACGCGGCGAGGATTTAACTCCAAACTATCACCAACGGCATATCCAAAGACCTTTGAAGACTCATTTCAAAAGTCGAAGGATGGACCCACCTCCGGCGGAATGACTTCACCCAAGGGGTCTTCCCCAGAGGTGGGCCCAGGGGGCCACTGTCGGTACCCTAGGTACCATATACTCCTTGGGATTGCAAAGATCTCAAGGGAAAGTCATCTACTTGATTTGAAGACCTTCGGAGGCCCACATGTCAGACATAACCGGACTCGCTTCTCCAACATGGTTAGTCCCAGGGTCACCACGTGTACTATCAAACCGGAGCTACCGCCCACAAGGGGGAAGCTCCGGGCTATGTACCGAAATGACACCCCCGGACCTAACTCCAGACCAAGGGAAGCTACGGAACTGACACGTGTCGGGTAACACCGGACCTATCTGTTCCCCACAGTGTGCTCCAGCGCTACCACGTGTCCAACCGTCGGATCTTCAGCCTCTAACCTCCGGAAGACTCCACAACGGCTCCAGATCTTCAAAGGGGAATCAAGGACTTCAAGACCCGATCAAATGTCATTAATACTATATTAATGACACACGATCGGACGACCTTAATTACTAGTAACAGTGCTGTCAAAGCCCATAACTCGATCATTAAGGGCAATTAAACGTGTTGAATGTGTATCAATATCAGTAACCGCCGGGGCCACATGTCGGGCCAGGCTAACTTGTAACGGCCTGCCCTTGTACTATAAAAGGACAGGCCGACGATACATAGGACACACTCTCCGGAGACACGCTGACTTTACATTCTCAACTGACGTCATACATCCAATACAACACCAACACACCCCATGGAGTAGGGTATTACGCTCAGGCGGCCCGAACCACGTAAATCTTCGTGTCCCTTGTGTCACTCGACATCTCACCTTCTGGAATCTCCGCGCGCCCATACCGAACCTCAAAATCCTCTAACACATTAGTAGTGTTGGGAGATCTGCCGGATCAAAACCATCAACATATACCAATATCAATATTCAATACCGGAATTCAATTCATAACCCTCCATAACCATAATACCAACCATAACCATCCCAAATCCCAATTTTCCTCTAATCATGTGAGGGTCCAGGTTGCTCATAACCAGGAGCATGACTATCATGATAGTTTTAGACACACTCTGCAGAGGTTGTACCGCTTTACCAACGTGTTTGTGATTTCATCACCTTTCGATGACTATAGAATCTCAATTATGTCGTCTCACACTTCCTTAGGTGTGTGGCCAAGAGATCACAACATAACCTTTACAAAGGGATTACTAGCCTATTTAGACCTCACTGAGGTTTCACCGGTGGTGATGTCTCCAACTGAGCACATCTTCAACCAAGGGCCCCCTCTTGAGCCATTCGAATCCCAGGGTAGTCCCACCAATCATCAACAAACCCAATCCGACTACCCCTTCCCCGAGCATCCTTAATGGTCCAAATAGCACTGGCAAAGCCCTAATTAATCAGCTACGCCGCACCCATACTTGGTCTCGTGGTGGCACTATAAATCCCGGATGGTCTCTCCACGAACCGGTCCTTAGATCTAAAGCAAGCAAAACCACCATAACATCCAACTCATCCACGTACCAGGCTTGCATAGATCACCCATTACCATATCAGATTTAACCAGTTCATGTCAACAACAATCTCATTAATGCATAATTAAATTAAGTAGTGTAGTTATTCTTCCATCCCAATTAATTAAGCGAAGCAAAAAGGTAAAAATCCCATCCCGACTCACTACCATATATTCCAGGTGACAAGGATGGTTAAACAAATCTAGTAAACTTCCTACAATAGGATTTCCCATCAAAATTGACACAATCATGCAGTTTTGCAAACAAAACTTTTATTTCAAAATAGGATCAATATGCTTCAAGGACACTTGCCTTGCTCATGGGATTGATTCGAGTCAAATCCTTCAAACTCTTGGTGCTGGAGATCCTCCGCGGCACTCTCTAGCGCAAATCCGTCTAATCCGCACAATAAACATACAAGACAAGAAACACAATCAAAGAGTGCACAAATATTACTCAATATGATATGACATGCATGATTAATGCAAATGCAAGGTAGAACTTGTTAATGAGTTGTTTTTAATGATCACTAACTAGTTCTAATAGCTTTTAACAAGTTTATACAGGTTTGGATGTGATTAGATCTAATTTTAGAATTAATTTCACACAATTTAACCAGGAAAATCAGACTAGTCCGCTAGGGACCGGACAAGTCCGCACTTCGCAGAATTGGCGAACTAGGGTTTTCTAGATCGACGTGAATTTAGAGACTTGGGGTTGAATTCATGTAATAAAAAGAGAATAGAAGGTATACCAGGTGTTTTTGGACTCCAATGAGTCAAGAAACTTTGAGACAACACTTGGATCTTGATGACCTAGGGTTGATGAAGAACTTGGAGATGAATTGGTGATGAAGAACTCAAGGTTGATGGAGATCTTGATCCTCTCTCGTTTCCTCCTCCTCTTCTTCTTGCTTGGGATCTCCTCCTCCCTCCTTGATGGTGGCTCCTCACAAACTAGGGTTTGGGTGGGGTGGAAAAGTGGCAAATAGATGTCAAGCCAAGGGGTGGGGTTGTTTATATAGAGGTGGAGGCTAGGGTTAGATGAATTTCGAGTTTGAGATGAGTAGAGGCGGTTTAGAGTCCCACATGGGCTATGTCGGTGGTTGAATCCAGTAGATCTCTCGACACAACTGTTAGTAGTCCGTGGAGTTTTATAGTTCGGTAATGGGCGTGCAGAGATTAAAGAGATGGTGGTGAATATACACAATGGTTTATGTGGTTCGGGCCGCCTGAGCGTAATACCCTACTCCATGGGATGTGTTGATGTTGTATTGAGTGAGTCTAGAGTATGTGTGAGAGCATAAGTGTCTCCAGAGCTCAGAGAGAGTCTAGAGAGGTCCCTTTGTGTACTGTCGACCATTCCTTTTATAGTACAAGGACCTGTCGTTACACGGTTAGCCTGGCCCGACAAGTGGCCCTGGCGGTTACTAATGTTTGATACATAATTAATAAGATTAATTACCCTTAATAGCATGGTAACGGGCCTTGACAGTGTCGTTACTGGTATTAAAGGCCTTCTGATCGTGTGTCATTAATATGGTATTAATGACACTTAATCAGGTCTTGAAGTCCTTGATTGCCCCTTGAAGGTCCGAGCTGTTGGGGGTCCACCAGCCTGATTGTTGAAGTTGAAGGTCCGGCGGTTCGGACAAGTGGCAGCTCCGGAGATTACCGTCGTGGACGGGTAGGTCCGGAGCTGTTGGACACATGTCGGTACTGGAGCTTCCCTCAGTCTGGGGTTAGGTCTGGGGGTGCCATACTGGTATCTAGTCCGGAGCTTTCCCATGTGTGGGCGATAGCTCTGATCTTATGATACGCGTGGTGGCTCTGGGACTAACCATGTCGAGGAAGCAGGTCCGGTTACGGCTGACATGTGGGGCCTTCGGATGTCTTCAAATCTGGTAGATGGAGTTTCCTTATGATCTTTGCGATCCCAAGGGGTATCGGTATGCAGGGAACTGACAGTGGCTCCCTGGGCCCTCCTCTGGGAGAGACCTTTTGGATGAAGTCATTCTGCCGGAGGTGGGTCCATTCTTCGGTTTTTGAGCCATGTCTTCAAGGGTCTTCAGATGTGCTGTTGGCGGTAGCTCGTAGTTAAACCACCGCCGCGTGGCATATCTTGGATGCGGCAGGTGAGATCTTAGCGTGTGGATCTCACCCAATTGAAGGTCATCGGTTCCCGATACGAAAATCGTATCAGTTCCGCGCGCCATGTGAGGCCGCCGCCTTCAGGTTTCCCTCCTTTCATGATGACAACCGTTCACCTGGGGTAAGGACCTCGACTTGATCGTCGGGGTGGCCTTGGGCCCCTTTGTCATTGGCAGGGTGAATTTTTTGATTGGTATCATCGGCTCCTCTGCGGTTTACATCCAAGCATTACAGGAGCTTACTTAAGAAGGAAAGCATGCATCGTTTGGGGTTCTTTACGCCTTTCATTCGAACTTGCGCTCAAATCCTCCAAACTTTCGCTTGCTTTTCCTCTCTCGCCTCGCTGTGCCGGGATGGAGTTGGGTCTTCGCCAGATCCGACTGAAGATTGATGGTGATTTGAAGAAGGTCCGGGCCCTCATGGGGTGGTCTCCTGACTTCTTCAACCACCTGGTCTGCGCTGGCAAGCTTCCTTTCATGAAGGAGCACGCCGGCGACATGGTGTACTTCTCCGCATATGCCATGGTGGGACTGATCCCACCTTTCTCCTCTTTCTTCCTGATGCTGCTAGACTTCTATGGTCTGCAGCCGTACCACCTTGGCCCCCACTCCATTCTTCTAGTGTCGATATTTGTCCACTTCTGCGAGATGTGGGTGGGCATTCCCCCCTGTGTTGAGCTCTTCTGCACCTTCTTTACTGTCCAGACCACCGGCAAGAGTGACGAGTACCTTGGCTTCTATTATTTCGTGAAGCGCAAGAAGTGCTCGTACAAGTACTTGCGGTCGTTCCCTTCTGGGAAGTGTGACGACTGGAAGAAGGATTGGATCGTCATCAGGGTGGAGGAGCATGAAAAGCTGGAGTTGCCCGAAGGCCTCCCCAACGTCGACACTACAGTTTGGAGTGAAGCTCCGGTGTATCGGACGCCTTCAACCCTGCTCTGACGAGGATCCGCCAGTGCATGGAAGGAGGGGTGACTCCTCAGGCGGTTTTTTGCAACTTCCTGACCAACAGGTGGGCTCCGCTGAAGAAGAGGGAGAAGCTTGCTTGGGCCCTCAATAGTGTGCTGGACGACGACCAGATTGAGACCGGTTTGAAGTCCAACATGGAGGGTGCAACTTTGGAGTTTCACCTCAAGAAGTTTCAGCACGACATCGACGTCGAAGGTGACGACTTTACTCCGCCAGCGGCTTTTCTCCCTCTGAACATGGAGGCGGAGTTCAGCAGGGAGCTCCGGCGGACGATGTCAGTGCTTGACGACCTTGGTGTCGTTGAGAGGCATTCGATCACCGGGTTGGTGATCTCTGGAGCTTCCATGGGTGGTCCCCGTTCCGTCCTGGAACAGAGAGTTTAAGTCGTGAGCAAGGGCAAAGAGTTGGTCGAGCCCTCGAGCCGCAAGAGAAAGCTGAAGCATGCCGACGGGAGGTCCGTCAGGCCTGCTCCTTCCGCAGCGACTCCTTCTCCCCGGAGGTGAAGGTCTTCATCGGCAGCAAATACTCCAACATCAGCATCTCCCCGGGGCGCTAGCTCTGGCCATGCGACTCAAGTACCAGGGCCAGCTGAAGGCTCTGGGTCTGGAGGTCCTTCTCGGTCGAGGGGTGCCTCAACCCAAGTGACGCCGACAGCAGCAACGAGCTTCGGGGAACCTTCCAGAGTCACCACGCCAGTGGCGACAGGGTCCGGCTCCGAGCGTCCGGAAAAGAGGTTCCGTGCTTACTGGTGCAGAAGCCTTCTGAGGTAATTTTTGATTTTTTTACCTCAATTGATTGTTTTTTGTTGTAAATGCATTTTGAGTGTCTTCTTCCTTCATTCACAGAGTGCCCAAGAAAGGGGTTGAAGCTCCGGTTCCTGCAGCAGTAGTTGAGGCTATGCAGGTGGAAGCTTCGGCTCCAATTCCAGCGCCGCCCCAAGAAGTGACTGAGGCTGCAGCAGCTCCAGCGCCGGCTGTCATGGTCTTAGACCTCGACTCATCCCCAGAAGCTCCCGTGGTAGCGTCGGACTACGGGAATGAAGATGTACCAGCGGCACCAGCCCCGGAGGTTGAAGCTCTGGGCTTGGATGTTGAAATGATGGACGCTCCGGCCTCAGAGCCGGAGGTAGCTGCAATTCCAGCCCTAGAGACGGATGTTGTTGAAGCCTCGGTAGTCGAGCTGGTGGTTGATGAAGTCCTGGCGATAGAGTTGGGTGTTGATGAAGTTCCGGCACTTGAGCCGGCTGTCGAGGAAGTTCCGGCAGTAGAACCGGTTGCTGTAGAAGCTCCAGCGGTAGAGCCAGTCGTGGAAGAAGTACTGGCACCTGAGCCAGTTGCTGCAGAGGCGCCGGCGCTTGAGCCCATGATGGTCGAGGCGTCCGCACCGGAACCGGCAGTGGAGGAGGCGCCAACGTCAGAGCCGAACGTGGTTTCAACACCGGCGGAATATTCTACGCCCACCCCGGAAGTAGTGGTCCTGGAGGTGCCCGCACCTGAGTCAGGGTGCCAAGATGAAACTGTCGGCCCCCCGCCTGAGGGGTCAGTTGTTGAAGATCTGGCGGCGGGACCTTCGGAGCCACTTCCAGAGGTCGAAACTTCTACTGCAGGACCTTCCTTGGCGGCGGCCGAGGCTATCCCGGAGGACGTCCCTAGTGTCGTGGAAGCTCAGGGGACTGCTCTTGTAGAGTGGGACCCAATTTTTGTCACGGAGAACCCGTTGGAACCGGCAGAGATGACCCCGGCAGGTCCAGACCCGACCCCCCTGTCATTGTCTATTGACAACGCCTGCTCCAGTCTTCGTCAGGTCCAACTGGCTTTCTACCACGACAGCAAGGCCCTCAAGGTGGAGCGCCAAACTCTTAGGAGGTGGCACTAACGCCTCCATTTTGAGACCAAGCTGGTGCAGTCGAGGCTGGCTGACGACAAGGAGTGGGTGCAGAGGGAGAAGGTCCGCCTGGAATACTGGGGTAAGCTGATGGATGAGAGGGAAAGCATGACGCGATCCCTTGACAACCAATCTCGGGCCATCTACGAGCAGGCCAAAGCTGCTAATAGTGCAGTGGATGATCGCTAGTAGAGGATCAACGCCATCCACGATAGTCTCGTCAACCGTCGGGAGGCTCTTGAGGTGCGGGAGAGAAAGCTCGAGGATGAAGAGCAAAAACTCCTGGAGCTGTGGGATGACGTCGTGAAGAGGGAGGAAGAGCTCACTCAGAGGCTAACTTTGGGTGACAAGAGTCTCGAGGAGCGCACCAAGAAATTGGAGGAGCGCTGCGAGAGAGAGGATAAAAAGGCCTGGGAGCAAGAGCAGGAACTCCACAGGAGGAAGGATGTTGTTGCTGCCAGGGAGAAGAAAGTGTGGGGCAGGGAAAAGGACCTGGTCGACCACCGGAACAAGATCTACCTCCGGGATGAAGATCTCGGAAAACTCGAAAGGCAAGTTGCTAAAAAGATTCAGCAGAGCGCCAAAGAGGTTGAGCGCCTTGCCCGTGAGAATTCGGAGCTTGTGGCGACCAGAAGATCCTTGGAGGAGATGCGAGGCTCGAGGACCGTAGAGTCCCATCAAGTTTGGGACATCCTGAGCAAAGCCAATGACGCGATGACGCCAATGGGTTTCAGTCCCGTGCATTTGGATGATCCATAGCCAGAGCTGGACCTGGCGTTGCATGCGTTGAGTTTGGTAGGCAACAAGCTCACCAAGATGGGTGATGTCATCACAGACCAGCTGGAGACCGAGGGACAATCCTTGGCGAAGGACGTCGCAGAATTCGTGCTGACGTTCTACACAAGCCAGGACCCTCAATTCCCCTTGGACCTGGTGCTTGAAGGCCCCATCGAAGGAGAGGGAGAAGCTGCACAAGCCAGCGTATCGGAGGCTGCCCGGAAGGTCGCCTCGTTCTTCCATAAGGTCTAGGACCATCTCTTTGTAGCTCCCACTTGTATCCTCTCTTCTTTTTCTCCAATTTTGTAATCTCTTGTCTCTTGATGAATGAAATCCAAGTTTTTTGTGAATTTCAGTTTTTGTCTTCAACACCTTTGTCGAACTTGGCCCCCTAGTAGATGTACACAATTTTATTGTGAACGTGTACCAAGAGGATGTAACAGTTGTTGAAGACTTGCGCGCTTCGAACTTTATAGAATGTAGGTCCGAAGTATTCGCTAGTGAAGGCCCCTTGAGGTTGTCGGAGCTTAGTGGCTCTGGCATTGACCAACGTCGGAGCTTAGTAGCTCCGGCAGTAGTCTCCATCAACGCGTAAAGCATCGACGGTTAGTCCCCTGGGGTGTCAGAGCTTGTTGGCTCCGACGGTGACCTCTGTCAACACATGGTGTGTCAACAACAGACTCCATTATAGAGTCTTTCCGCCATCTTTTCTTCACGTTGACGGCTTGCCCCCTAGCTTTACTGGAGTTGAGTAGCTCCGGCGACGCTCGATATCAATGTTTGAACATCGACCACAAGCCGCCTAGAGGATGTCGGAGCTTTGGTAGCTCAGACTTCATTCACCATCATCATGAAATATTTATTTTCCTGCGCACTGAAGTCAAGAAAAACAGTAAAAATCGTTTCCTATCTATAACTTCATTGCGGCTTACTATTCCCGAGAAAGTTTTAGGTCGAACACAATTACAATCAAGAGCACCGTCTTGTTTCCTTCAAGTCCGATCGTTTCTGGACTCGCCTTACTTCGGCCTGCTGGGGTGTAGGTAGAGTGGCGTACTTAGGGTGCATGACCAGGCTAAGTCGATAGCACACTCCGGCCCTAGATTGGCTTGGCGGCATTCAGACGAGTAGACCATCAACAATGTTTGGACCCGGAAGAATAGACAATGCAACTGGAATTGTACATGAACTGGTCGAGCTAAAGTTTCTTAAGAACTACACAACTTTGTTATAGACAAGAAAGAGAAAAATAAAAAATGTTGAGCCTGTACAAAATAAATGCACGTGGAGTCTGTTTTCACACAATTATGTCTTTCATTATAGGTCCGGGGTACAGGGGAAACAACTACACTCTTAGGGTACGGAACCAGACTAAGTGTGTTTCGTTTCTCGTTTGACCCAAGGTAGCTAGCTTCACTTTTAGTTCTGAAACTGTGACAAGTGTTGCTTGGACGTTGCGGACCTTACGGGTAGGTCTGGCTGTCCTCCCGGAGGAGCTACCCGACTTTGTACAATGAATCTATAACATACATCACATGTGATTACAGACTCACCTCCGTGATGTTAAGCGTACAACTTACGGAGGTGCTAAATGTTCCAAGGATTAGGGAGAGGTGCCCCATCCTTGGTTGCCAAGCGAACGCATCCAGGACGTGATACTTTGATCACTCGAAAGGGTCCTTCCCAGTTGGGGGAAAGTTTGTTTAACCCTTCTCTGGATTGTATTCTCCGTAGCACCAGATCGCCTTCCTCGAGCTGTCAGCTGTGAACATGCCGTTGGTGATAGCGCTGAAGAGCTTGGCGGTATCGGGCATTACGAACAGCTACTTGGCACCTTCCCTCTTCAAGGAGGTCAAGGTCTTCATGCCGGAGCTGGTCCTGCGTGGCTTCGTCGAAGGTTCGGACCCGGAGTGACCCCAAGGTGATTTCCGGAGGAAGGACGGCTTCAGCTCCGTACACCAGAAAGAAGGGTGTCTCTTCAGTTGATCGGTTTGGAGTTGTCCTGTTGGCCCATAGAGTGGGCGGAAGCTCTTCGACCCAGTTGGCTCCATGTTTTGCCAGGCGCTCATAAGTGCGCGTCTTGAGTCCTTTCAGGATTTCTGCATTTGCTCTCTCAGCTTGGCCATTGCTTATCGGTTGATGTGACGCCCGGTTCCGAAAAGGAACCAAGCTAACGCATATGTGTGCCCAGGATGTTCATCACACATACACAAGTGCAATCACAAAAGAGTATACAGAAAATTACCACAGAACAAGATTAATTAACCAAATTTTATTACACAAACCAGATTATCCTCGAATACAACCTCTAATGAATATTTATGACAAGTTCAACCAATGCAGCGGAAATAAACTAATTAAGCAAACCAAGCAACTAAGCAGCATAAGCGATAGGGTATATATATGCGCAGCTCCAAAAACACCACAGACAAAGCTGACGGTAGACACGGCCTAGAACTACGCATTATCACCATTAAACTCCCAAACCTGACCTGCAACTGTTGGGGGGGATTGCAAGAGTGAGTACATGTCATACTCAGCAAGTGTGGAAAGTATGACATGTGTCTTATTCAAATGACGACAATAATAATGGAAAAGTGTTGAAAAGTACATAAAAACATTTGAAAAGCAATATATCATATGTGTGTGAAATAAACCCATCATAATCATAAGTAATATCATAATACCAGTCCATAATTCACCATCCTCATCAATAATTCCAGATTTCACCATTTGCCAATAACCATATTCAATGCCAGAAATAAATCCATAACCATCCATAACCATTACCATCCCAATTACCAAATTCCCTCTAATCATGTAGGTCATCCAGGCACTCATAACCGGGAGCACGGCTATCATGATAGTTTTATTTAGACTCTGCAGAGTTTGTACCACTTTACCCACGTGTTTGTGATTTCATCACCCGTCGGCGACTAAAGAACCTCCCTCATGCCAATTACACTTCCTTTGGTGTATGGCCAAGAGATCACAAAATAGCCTTTACAAAGGGATTACTAGCCTATTTAGACCCCACTGAGGTTTCACCAGTGGCGATGTCTCCCGCAGAGTACATCTTCAACCAAGGCCCCCCTCCTGAGCCATTCGGATCCCAGGGTAGTCCCACCAATCATCAACAAACCCAATCCGACTACCCCTTCCCCGAGCATCCACAATGGTCCAAACAGCACTAGCAAAGCCCTAATTAATCAGCTACGCCGCACCCATACTTGGCCTCGTGGTGGCACTGTAGTCCTGGCTTATTCTCGCATGAACCGGTCCTTAGATCTAAAGCAAGCAAACCACCATAACATCCAACCCATCCACATACCAGACTTGCTTACATCACCCATTACCATATCATATTTAACCAGTTCATGTTAACCATAATCTCATCCATGCATAATTAAATTGAATGATATAGTTGTTTTCCATCCCAGTTGATTAAGCGAAGCAAAGGTAAAATGTCCATCCCGACGCTCTACCATAAATTCCAGGTGACAAGGGTGGTTTAGCAAGTCTAGTAAACTTCCTACCATAGGATTCCCATCAATTTGACACAAGCATGCAGTTTTGCAAACAAAACATTTATTTTAAAACAGGATCAATATGCTTCAAGGACACTTGTCTTGCTCTTGCTGTTGATTAGGATCAAATCCTTCAAACTCTTGGTGCTGAAGATCCTCCGCGGCACTCCCTAGCGCAAATCTGTCTAATCCACACAATAACATACAAGACAAGAAACACATTCAAAGAGTGCACAAATATTACTCAATATGTCATGACATGCATGATTAATGCAAATGCAGGTAGAACATGTTACTAGATTGCTTTTAATGATCACTAACTAGTTCTAATAGCTTTTAACAAGTTTATACAGGTTTGGATTCGATTAGATCAAATTTTAGAATTAATTCAACATAATTTAACAAGGAAGATCGGACTAGTCCACTAGGGACCAGACAAGTTCGCACTTTACGAGATCAGCAGATTAGGGTTTTCTAGATCGACGTAAATTTGGAGATTAGGGGTTGAATTCACGTAAGGAAAAGAGAATAGAAGGTATACTAGGTGTTTAGAGCTCCAATAAATCAAGAAACTTGGAGGTAGCACTTGGATCTTGGTGATCTAGGGTTGGTGATGAACTTGGAGATGAATTGGTGATGAAGGACGAAACTTGGTGGAGATCTTGATCCGCTTTCGTTTCCTCCTCTTCTTCTTCTTGCTTGGGATCTTCTCCTCCCTCCTTGACGGCGGCTCTCCACGAACTAGGGTTTGGTTGGGGGAAAAGTGGCAAATAGATGTCAATCCAAGGGGTGGGGTTGTTTATATAGGGGTGGAGGCTAGGGTTAGATGGATTTCGAGTTTCGGGATGAGTAGAGGCCGGTATAGAGTCCCACATGGGCTCTAAAATAGTTAGGCACGACGTCCCTAGGCCCACTTAACGTGAAACCCAAGAAACATGTCGTAAAACAAAAGATCAATTCGGAGTCACAAATATCGGACAAGTCCGGACAGGACCGAACTAGTCCGAAGTCGTCCAGAGAGAAAATCGGACAAGTCTGGCCAAACATCGGACAAGTCTGAATTTGAACAGAAAGGAAAACGGACAAGTCCGCTGGAACACCGAACTAGTCCGGAAAAGTCCAGGGACTTAGCAGATTTTCAAGGATTCGTGGAATATCGGACTAGTCCGCACAAAATCGGATAAGTCCGAAAGTTTCCAGTGCCAAACATCGGACTAGTCCGCCACAAAAACAGACAAGTCCGTTTTTAGTCAGAGAGAAATCGGACTAGTCCGCAGCAAAATCGGACTAGTCCGCACTTTCCTGCATTTTAAGTGCGGTTTTGTTCCAAATCAATTTTAAACTCGTTCCTCTTGATGTGGGTTAATGTTAAACATGTATATGAATGTATGCAAGGCATGATGCATGAAAATGAGGGTTTTACAAACCTACCCCCCTTAAAATGAATCTCGCCCTCGAGATTCGACGCGGAAGAGAAGAGATAGGGAAATTCCTTCCTGAGATCATTCTCCAATTCCCACGTTGCTTCTTTTTCTGTGTGGTGCTTCCATTGAACTTTACACCATCTAATAACCTTGTTCCTTGTGACTCTCTCCTTGGTTTCCAAGATTTTGATCGGTTGCTCAGCATAAGTCAAATCTTCCTCTAGCTCCAATCCTTCCATTGGCACTTGTTCTTCCGGTACTCTCAAACACTTCTTGAGCTGGGAAACATGAAAGACATCATGTACGTGTGAAAGATGAGCTGGCATCTCCAACTTATACGCTACTTCTCCTCTTTTGTCCAAAATCTTGAACGGTCCAATATAGCGAGGTGCGAGCTTACCCCTTATGTTAAACCTCTTATGACCTCTCATTGGTGACACCTTGAGGTAAACAAAATCTCCTATTTCAAAGGCTAATTTCCTTCTCCTATTGTCTGCATAGCCTTTTTGCCTTGATTGGGCAGCCCTCAAGTTTTCACGAATTATTCGAACTTGCTTTCCGGCTTCTTGCAACACATCCGGACCAAATACTTGAGTTTCTCCTGCCTCATTCCAGAATAAAGGTGTCCTACACTTCCTCCCATAAAGTGTTTCATAGGGTGACATCTTCAAACTTGCTTGGTAACTATTGTTGTATGAAAATTCCGCGTATGGCAAGCTTTTGTCCCAACTCTTCCCATGCTTTAAAGCACAAGCTCTTAACATGTCCTCCAAAATCTGATTGGTCCTCTCGGTTTGTCCATCCGTTTGAGGATGATACGCTGAACTAAAATTCAACCTTGTTCCCAAAGCTTCATGCATTTTTTGCCAAAATTTGGAGGTAAATTGAGAACCTCTATCCGAGACTATCTTCTTCGATACTCCATGTCGACACACAATATGCTCCATGTACAATTTTGCTAGCTTCGCGGTGGTATATGTGGTCTTGATAGGAATGAAGTGAGCTGATTTTGTCAACCGGTCTACAATGACCCATATTGAATCATAGCCAGACTTGGTTCGCGGTAATCCAACTATAAAGTCCATACCGATCGCTTCCCACTTCCACTCCGGAATCTTTAATTGCTGCAATAATCCTGCTGGCCTTTGATGTTCCGCCTTGACTCGTTGGCACACGTCACACAATGCAACATATTCGGCTATGTCCTTCTTCATGCTATCCCACCAATAGCAAGCCTTCAAGTCTTTGTACATCTTCGTACAACCAGGGTGAATTGAGTAAGGCGGGTCATGTGCCCCCTTTAATATCGTCTCCCAAATATGCTTCACATTAGGGACAACGATTCTCTTTCCAAGCCATAAGGTACCATGTTTGTCCTCGTCAAATCTGAATTCTCTCCCTTCTTCGGTCCTTTCCTTGATTTCCTTGATCTTCTCATCTGTGGTTTGTTCATCTCGAATTTCTTGCTCTAAGTTTGGGTTTAATTCCATCATCTCCATCTCATTTACAAACCTGAGGTTCAACCGTTCAAACTCTATGCATAACTCGGATGGTAACTCTCAAACTGTGAGTCGATGACTTACTTCCTTTCTACTCAAAGCATCGGCCACTACATTGGCCTTTCCCGGATGATAGTTGATCCCCAAATCATAATCTTTGATGATCTCCAACCATCTTCGTTGCCTCAAGTTCAGATCCGTTTGTGTGAAAATATACTTCAAACTCTTATGATCCGTATAAATTTCACACCTATGTCCAAGGATATAGTGTCTCCAAATCTTCAATGCATGTACCACGGCTGCGAGTTCCAAATCGCGCGTGGGGTAATTCTGCTCATGTTTCTTCAATTGTCTTGATGCATAGGCGACCACTTGACCTCCTTGCATCAATACACATCCAAGTCCTTGTCTCGATGCATCGCAATAGATATCAAAACTCTTGCTCACATTCGGCAGTACCAAAACTGGGGCTGTTGTCAACCTCTTCTTCAACTCTTCAAAATATTCTGACAAGCTTGAGTCCATTGGAATGCCTTTCCCTTCATCAGAAACTCCGTCATCGGCTTGGCTATCTTGGAAAAGTCCTTGATGAATCGACGGTAATATCCAGCCATCCCAAGAAAACTTCTTATTTCCTTGACGTTTTGCGGCGGTTCCCACTTCAACACATCTCTCACTTTTCCGGGGTCGACCGATACTCCTCCTCCTGAGATTATATGACCCAAAAATGGCACCTCTTTCAACCAAAACTGACACTTGTTGAACTTGGCATACAATTGATGCTCTCTCAATTTCTGCAACGTAAGCCTCAAGTGTTCCTCATGCTCTTTCTCATCCTTCGAGTAGATCATAATATCATCAATAAACACCACAACGAACTTGTACAAGTACATCATGAAGACTTTATTCATGAGGTACATAAAGTAGGCAGGTGCATTTGTCAATCCAAAAGACATCACGGTGTACTCATAAGATCCATACCGTGTTCTAAAAGCTGTCTTGGGTATGTCCGATGGTCCAATCTTCATTTGAAAGTATCTCGACCTCAAATCAATCTTGGAGAAGACACAAGCACCCTTCATGTGATCAAACAAGTCTTCTATGCATGGAAGGTGTACTTGTTCTTGATTGTTACCTCGTTGAGAGCTCGGTAATCCACGCACATCCTTTGGGATCCATACTTCTTGTCAACAAATAGAACGGGCGCTCCCCAAGGTGAAGAGCTAAGGCGAATAAAACCCTTCTCTAGTTGCTCTTGAATTTGCTTCTTGAGCTCCGCTAATTCCAAAGGAAGCATCCTATATGGACTCTTAGCTATAGGTGCAGTTCCAGGTATTAAATCAATAACAAACTCAATGTCTCGATCGGGTGGCATACCTGGCAACTCGTCCGGATAAACATCCAAAAATTCACACACCACTGGAATCTCCTCAATTGCGGCACCGTCCATATGATTCAGCTCCAATTGCTTCGGTGCGGTTTGAGATGCTTCAAATTCTACGGTGATCCCTTCTTCATTGGTCAACTTCACCGTCTTCGTGGCATACTCAATAACTCCATTGTGCTTCCTCAACCATTCCATACCAAGTATAATGTCCAATCCTTGAGAATCCAAAACTATGAGGTTGGCGGAGAAGTATACCCCCCTTATTCTAAGGCTTACTTTTGGACATACTATATTTGTCCTCATCTCTCCTCCAGGAGACTTAACCAATAGAGTAAACTTCATATGAGAGATAGGAAAACTATACTTGGCAACATACTTCGATGCAATAAACGAATGCGATGCTCCAGAATCAAATAACATAGTCGCGGGGTTGGAGTTGGCGAGAAACATACCAATGACCACGTCATCCGCTTGTTGAGCATCCTCCGTAGAGACATGGTTCACGTTGCCACGAGCAAAATTCTGCTGTCCACGGCTTCCTTGTGGTTGTCCTCCATTGGGTCTTGGGTTTTGTCTCGGCGCATTGCTTCCTTGACCAAGGCCTGACTTAGGACATTGATGCGCAAAGTGTCCAGCTTCTCCACAAGTATAACACTTCTTAACTCCACCAGAATTATTGGGACAGGCTTGGTTTTGAGTATTGGCTCCAAAAAAATCAGCACGAGGATAAGGCATCGGAGGCCTAGGTGCTTGCATGACAGGGCGCTGCTGCACAAACTAAGTTGGGCGTGGTGCATAACTAGGGCGCTGAGCAGGAATAGAGGAGCTATAATAGGGCGCATTGGGTGATGCAAGGCGAGGGCGCACATTACTTCCTTGTTGCTGTCCTTGATATGGCGCCTTCCTCTTGATTTCTTGCTCCATCTCACGAATCTTGTTCTCAACCACAATTGCTTTGTCCACAAGCTTCTGAAAATTTGCGTAGTCACAATTGAGCAATTGCACTTGAATTTCATTGTTCAAGCCCCTCATGAACAAGTATTGCTTCCGGCTGTCCTGACTAACATCCTCAAGCGCATACCTTGAGAGTTGAGTGAACTTATTGAGATATTCACTCACGCTTGATTTTCCTTGCCTTAAATTCTCAAATTCTTGCCTCTTCAAGATCATAACACCCTAGGGTACATAATGAGAACGAAAATTCTTCTTGAATTCGGCCCAAGTAATTCTCTCTTGGTTCTCATGAGTGTTGCAATAAGAATCCCACCAATCTGGAGCTGCTCCAGCGAGTTGATGAGAAGCGAACAAGACCTTCTCCCTGTCACTACATTGGACAATAGCAAGTTCCTTCTCCACGGACTTGAGCCAATCATCCGCGTCCATAGGGTCAGCAGCTTGAGCAAAGGTCGGCAGCCTAGTCCTTATAAACTCTCCCAATCGGTTATGAGGAGACGGGGGTGGCGGTGGAGGCATGTGGGGCTGATTGTTGATATTGCCAGCCTGCAGTTGTCCCATAGTCTGTATCATGGTCTGCATGAGCTGGTTTTGCATAGCCAATAGCTGCTCAATGTTGATAGCTCCCTGAGCAGGTCCTTGCCCATTGTTGTTCTGAGGTACTCCATTGTTCTCCTCCTCATCATTGCCATCCCTCTGGTTGTGAGTCCTCACCATCTAAAGAAAAGCAATAGGTAAGAATTAGAGAACGTCCCCAACTATATGCATCAAGGGATATGAAACTAAATAGCTAGCTACACTAGCCTAGGTGGACATGGCAATGCTAAAGCACCCCAAAATCCTCTATTAAGCACACAAGCAAGCAATATATATAGCAAACAGCAAGCAAACAAAATCAAATCGATTCCTGAGTGCTCCTATGTGCTCTAAAGTGTCCATTCTATCTAGGCTACATCCTATGGTCAACCTGTGGCTCTAATACCATTCTGTAACACCCCAGCCACTACGGGTCTGGCGGTCATTACTTCTAGCATCTCTCAAAGATCACAGACTAGCCCCACAGACCAACACTAGTCTTTTCTGTGCATTTTGTCCTCACTCATGCGCACCCGGGAAAACTTTCCAGTCGGTCACCCATCCGTAAATTGCTCTGGGCCAAGCACACTTAACCTCAGAGTTCTTTGCAGCTGAGCTTCCAGAAAAGAAGGTATACCTTGGTGGTATGAGTAATATATCAATCCTATTAAGCTATGAGCCAGAATGTCACAGAAAATGAACATGACACCAAGGCATTCGATATACTCAAGGAAAACAAACACGATGATGAAGAAGTGCGTGAACTCAAGGTGCTTCTAAGAAAGAAACTGCTAAGTAAAAAGGCAAGGAAGAAGACGAGAAGACGAACGGGAGTGGTCATCATGACTACTCCCAATATCCTTATAATTACGATCATCTTAATTTTAACAATCATTACCTTTCAATTCCTATGGAAAAACCTCTTCATTTCGATAGAAATGACTATACAATGTGGAAGTATAATATGAAAATGCATCTTATCTCCTTAAACCCCAGTCTTTGGCATGTTGTGTGTACAGGTGTAGATATCCCAGATACCGATGATGAACTCACTTCAGAGCAAGAGCAATAATTCACATCAACACAGAAGCCATTGCAGTGATCACTTTGTCCTTGAGCTGAGAAGAGTTTACCAAGATTGATGGACTGGAAAGTGCCAAGAAAATATGGGATACACTCAAGACAGCACATGAGGGAAATCGCTCAGCTCGTGAAGCAAAAATTGAAATGCTTGAAGGAGAATTGGGGAGTTTGCCACTGAGGAGGGCGAATCACTATTTACTGCTGTTATATACCAATTTCACCCGTCAATATAACTCAATTATGCGAAAGAATTGTATTTCACCCATCAATATAACTCAATTATGTGAAGGAATTGTCATTTCTTACACACATCACCTTTCTATTTAACCTATTTTCACTTGTCCTTGGAGAAAGTTGTGCATGCAGGGATTATATGCCAAAATGAAGTGAAACAAGGGGATGGATCCTATAAAATATCATTCCATCCAATCAAGTGACGACATGTGGCACCATATGGATCAAATGGCCCACACACGGAAGTATTCGAGGCCATCCAACGGTGTAGCACCTATATAATAGAATGGGACCCACCTGGTACAAACCTGGAGGAAGCACAACCCCAACAGGGCCAAGACCAGGTCGGCCAACCCCCCTAGTCGGCCGACTAGGTCTTGGCACCAAATGCGGTCAAACATCACGTGTTGGCTCCTCCCGACTTGAAGAGGTCATAGGTGACTGATTCGCGCGCTTTTGGTGGCAGGAACCGACCCTTCTCCAAGCTATAAATAGGACCCCTCACTTCAACACACACCACTTGAGTATTCTTCCTTTGTATCCACTACTCTCCATAGGATTAGAGGAGTATAGGCTATAGAGAGGAGAGCCTCTAGTCCATAGTCCAAGTAGGAGAAAAGTAGAAGGAGTCTCTTCCCAATTGGGAAAGGTATGTCTCCCATATTTCTATTTGTATTTGTGACTTTATTCATAATAAAGATGATATCTTTAGTCTACTATTGTTCCTATACTTGGATGAAGCGTTTTTTGTTTGATTGTGGATTCCATGTATGTGGTAGGAATAGTATTTATGATTGTGCTATACCATTCTTATTACATTATCATAAACACTATAAACCTCCACTATAGTCTAATTAGCTATGATATGACTATGTTAATATGAATCACTTATGCTATGAATTAACATTGGTTGAACGATGATTTTGTTCATTGCCTTAGGATGGCTTGTGCCTAGGCTCTTAAGGTAATTACTTAACATGCTAGCATGGTGCTAGGATAGAGAGTAGCATTGAATGTCTTGTAGACCCACGGATTGTAGAGTTAGGCGGTAGGTGGTGACAGTCCTATCTGTCCTTTGTAATCCTCCACGTTCGGCTATGCCACAGGCTCTTGGCAGGAGTCGCCTAGTGTTGCTAGAGGTAAACCTGTACCTGATGTGTTAATCCACTTAGCATGAGAATTCATAGTTAATATAATCATTAGTAACTAACTTAGGCTATGTATATGTACATTAGATGCATAGTCGGAGTATCTACTTAACTCTCAGCCTAGTTCCTCCATTACCTCATTTATCCCCTTAGGATTGAATGTTCTTGTGTGTGTAACACTATCTCAATTACCCTTTATCCATCCTTGCTAGAATGTTAGCTAGGCCAACCTAACCTTTCCACTTGATGATTGTCTTACTTCAATCTAGCCTTCCTTTGGGAAAATATAAATGACACCCTTTGGGAATACTCTTAAAAGGGGAAATGCTACATTGATAGTTTCCATGCACTTGCTGACGTTCATTTAAGAATCAAAACCTACCAACAAGCATTTCTGGAACCACTGCTAGGGACGAATTGTTAATAGTACGTAGGAAATATCAACAATCACCTCAAGAGATGTATAACCGAATGAAGGCGCTCATCAACAAGATATGTGCTTTTGGATACAAGAAGTGGACTAACCATGAGGTGGTCAAAAGGATGATTAGAGCATTTATGCCCAGAAATGTCACCTTGTGCTCTATGATCGGTGAAAGCCTGGGATTTCATAAAATGACTCTGGATGAACTGTTGGGCAAGATTATCAACCATGAGATGATGGAGAAGGAGTCCCAATATGTCAAAGACTTAGTTGAACTTACCTCCTCCAAGAAGAAAGAAGTTGCCCACAAAGCAACTTGCAAGCCTAAAGGAAAGGAAGTTCGTGAAGCACAAGATGAAGATGACACATGTGATGTGAGCACTGATATGGATGATGAAGAGATGGTGCTTGTAGGATTTAAGAGCACGTGAAAAGCTACCATATGGGGTGAATGGTAGATTAAAACTTTTTCAGCGGAAGCAACAAAAACCCCTGGGCAGAAAATTGATCTGTTAAAGAATTCATGTCTGCGACTAATATAAACATGTTAAACCATGAAAAAAGTTGTATATATTATAGATAATCAAGTCACGAAGAAAATACAACAAGGATCACAAAAAACCGTCGAGAAAAACTCAAGTTACGATTGAAAGATCGAACAAAGGTCAATATGTTCTACCGAGTAAAAACCATATCTGTAACACTGCAAGAAAACTGGTGTAGATCCGAAACCACAAATCCAATGACTGTGAAATTTTCACAAACGATAGAAATTCAGGTTGTGAAGACTAGGGGTGGGCAAAAAAACCGAAAACCGAACACCGAAACCGAAATAACCGAAACTGAAACCGAAATAATCGAAACCGGTCCCAACTGAATAAATTTCGGTTCCTAAAATCTGAAAACCGAATATTTTTTCCGGTTTCGGTTTTATTTTTCGGTTAACCGGGTTAACCGGAATTAGGCCCACTAACCAACTCAGACCAGTCCAGCCGGCCTGCTAACCTGACTTTAACGTGGCCGAGCTAGACGGCAACCTCGAGTCATTGAGGCTGTCGGCCCTGCTCCTGTAACCCTACGTCCCCAGACTCCCTACCGCGCCCATCCCGATCCTAGGAGCTTTGCCTCCGCCTCATGCCGCCGCCCAACCCCCAATCCTCGTGACAGCGATGCACCCGAATTCGAAGTTGGAACTTCTGAAGACGATGACCGCGACTTCTAGCCCACGATGCTCTGCTGCCGCGCGCCCCTCCTCTCCCCTCCCGGCCGCCGCGCCATGAATTCCCTGATGGCGCCGCCCCCGACCGTCGCGTGTCCCTCCGTTGACGGTGACTGCGCACTGCGCCTTCGAGTGTGTGGCCACCGTGCGCTCGAGCCTGGTCACCGTGCGCAGCCGTCCTCGCGTCCGACCCGCGCCGTGCCGCGCCCAAGGCCCCGTCCATTCGACTGCCGCCTATGTCGGTCATAGGTCCGGTTTTTCCGGTTTAACCGACACCGAACCGATCGGTTTCTGTTAATCGGGTGGTCGTTTTTCTCTTCCATAGCCGTTATTTCGGTTTTCATTTTCTGGAAACCGAATTTTCAAAAAAACCGAAAAACCGAACCGATCGGTTTCGGTTAACCGGATGCCCACCCCTAGTGAAGACAACCCAAAAAGAATCACGTCAATGGGATCTATAAAACTCGAGTTATGATAAAACTACCGAAGCAAGGTAGTGCTGTGCAGAAACTCGACGAGAAAGACTTGACAGAAACAAGTCAGACGAACAAGGCACAAAAGCTCCTTTAGACTATGAATTTTTTTGATCAAAACACAAAAGGAACAGCCCCAAAGTCGTACACCACGAGCTCTGGCCTCCCTTGCTTATATAACCAACCCTTAGGCCAAGCCAATCCTAACTAGGACTCAAAATCCTATTCAGATTCAACTGAAACTTTCCATAACTGCTCAAGACTCTTTAATACGCAGATAGAAGCAATCCTAAGACTTACAAACACCTTAGGAACATATCCCACATTCCTAAAACAACCCAACTTCGTGACCCACACGAAATCCTATCATAACCAACTCAAATCTTTCCATATTTGAGTCAAACCCGGCTCAGCCCCAGCCTGAGTCCATAACCTAGTCGGTTGGACCTTTCCGACCGATTCTTTATGTCCACTTTTCTTCATCACGCCTTGGAACCATGTAGCCACGTCCATGCACTCCTTGCACACGTGCAAACATTTTCCAACGACGTCCACGATACCTTCATATGCATTGTTCTTGATTCAAACATGCTGCGTGACCTCCCGATCAACTCAACCACAATTCCTCCCGAACTTGGTTGTTGAACCTCATCTTCTCCGTAAGACTAGTTCAATGGATCCCGTCACCAGCAATGTATTTAACTCAAGCAACACCTGCACATCAATAAACAACCGATACTTTCGAGCACAATTCCTCGACTTGACACAAGTTAGTTCCGATAACCACAACACATTACGTGAGCACCTCACATAAGCATGTTGCAAATCATAGCAAAATGATATCAGCCAAAATACATCAAAAACTTAGTAAAATAATACTAAGCAAACTTCTCATCAATGTAAAACAAGTTTGAATCATTTCAAGGTAAAATAAAAACAATTGCAATCTAGCTCTGGACCTTGCCAAAACTGACTGGACCTTGAGCCGGAGCTTACCAAAGCTAGCAGGACCTAGTAGCGGAGCTTACAAAAGCTAGTCGGACCTAGTGCCAAAGCTTACCAAAGCTAGTCAGACCTAGCCATAGCAAATCGGACCTAACCAAAATAAATCAGACCTAGACAAAGAAGTCAGACCTAGCCAAAGTAAGTCGGACCTTACGTCGAACCTTGCCGGAGCTACCCAAAACAAGTCAGACCTATCGTCGAACCTTGTAGGAGCTCGGACCTAGAGTCGGACCTTGTTAAAAAGGTGTTTGGTAGTATTCAAAACTTTTATTGTCAAAGCCAATGTATTCAGCACACATAGGTCTCACAATCTCCCCCTTGATGAATCCATTGGCAACACCACTTAAAATCTGAACATTGGCTTATGAAAAGTTTTGGAAACAATCAAACGAGAAAGAAAGAAATTTCAAAACAAATATTTCTCCCCCTATACTTATTTCTCCCCCTTTGTAAATCAGAAATAAAATGAGAAGAAAAAACAATAATTCTCCCTCTGAGAAGAATCGTGCCAAAACACTTGTGAATGTGTGCAATGTGTGATCAATTTCTCCCGCTTTGACAATGTATTCAGCAAGGTTCAAAAGAGAAATTTCAATTGTTATGAGCATATTGTAACATTTACATATAAAACAAAGCACATCCAAGTCATACTATCAAGTAACTTACACTATCACATCAATAAGATACATAAAGTAGTGTAAGCCATGCTAGAGATAAAGTGTAATTTCCAATTTAAGCAAGTCATGATCTCACAAACTTAACTATTTCAAAACCTGAAAGCATGACACTTGTTGCTGCATTTTTCATTTTTCAATATTCTTTGAAGCACAAATTTTGATCATATAATATTTGCAAGAGATTATATGCCGCATCTGCCTTATTCTAACCAACGAAACCAGGCCTAGTAATTTGACAATCAGAAGCTTAAGTTCATGGTTTTAGTCATACACAACTTCTTCTAAGTTCATATCTAAGTGCAATGATAAACCATCTCAAAAGAAGAAGTGTGATGCATACATATTCTCTTGATCTTTTCTCATTTTTATTTGATCATAAAAGCTCAACATGTGGATAGTTTATTGATTAATTTGTCATTATTAAAATCACTTGTGAGCATGCTACAAGTTCAAAACAGCAAGAAGGTTCGATCATGACCAGATTTAGTAGTAATTATTCCAATTACTAGTCATGGCAAAAACTACAAAATGTATAACATGAGTAATGTAGTAAGAACTTCCAACATGTAAAAGGAATCACAAAGTCATATATGTATGAAATACTATGCTCATATTATTTTAATTTCTGATTCACACATAGACTTCCCAAGTTTCAAAACTCCCCCTCAATTTAAGCCATGAGGATGCATAACCCCTATTTAACTACGAATGTAACAAAAATGAGTGAAATCCAAAGGTTTTGTAAAAATGCCAGCCAATTGTTGTTTGGTATCGACATGGTGAAGCACAATGTTTCCTTTTTCAACATTATCACGGAGAAAGTGATACCTAATGTCAATGTGCTTTGTTCTGGAATGTTGCACGGGGTTTTTAGCAATGCAAATAGCACTAGTATTATCACAAAACAATGGAACATTATCTAGTTCAACCACATAGTCCTTAAGTGTTTGAACAATCCAAAGAATTTGTGAACAAGCGCTAGCAGCAGCTACATATTCAGATTCAGCTATGGATTGTGCAACTGAGTTTTTTTTCTAGAGGACCAAGCAACAAGAGAATTACCAAGAAAATGACAAGCACCCGAAGTACTTTTCCTATCAATCCTACAACCCCAAAAATCAGAATCCAAAAAAGCTTTCAAAGTTACAGTTGAGGCAGAAGGAAGAAAAATGCCAAATTCTTGAGTCCCATGTAAGTACCTGAGAATTCTTTTGACGGCTTGACGATGTGAAGCACGTGGGGAAGCATGAAACCATGCACAAAGACATACACTGAATTGTATGTCTGGTCTTGATGCCGTGAGGTACAAAAGTGATCCAATCATGCTTCTATATTATTTTTGATCCACGGGTTCACCAACTTTATCAAGTTCAGGTGTCATTGCTGTACCCATTGGTCTCCGAAGAGGCTTGCTTTTGTCCATGTTGAAGCGCTTAAGATGGTCTCTTGTATACCTCATTTGATGCACAAAGGTACCTTCCTTGGTTTGCTTGATTTGCAGCCCCAAAAAGTACATGAATTCTCCCATCATACTCATCTCAAATTCTGAACTCATCATAGCTGAAAACTTGGACACAAGATCATGAGAAGCAAAGCCAAAGATAATATCATCGACATACACTTGAATGAATAATGAGTCATTGCCATGCTTAAGCACAAAAAGAGTTGTATAAACCTTGCGCATAGTAAATCCCTTTTCAAGTAAGAATGTTTTTAACCTATCATACCATGCTCTAGGGGCTTGTTTGAGACTGTACGAGGCTTTGTATAGTTTGTAAACATGATTAGGAAAATCTGGATTTTCAAAACCCGGTAGTTGCTTGACATAAACCTTCTCATCCATGTAGCCATTAAGAAAATCACTTTTAACATTCATTTGTTATAACTTGAAATCTTCAGATGTAGCAAAAGCTAACAAAATTCTTATGGATTCTAATCTAGCAACAGGAGCAAAAGTTTCATCAAAATCTAGACCTTCAACTTGTGGGAAACCTTGAGCAACCGACCTAGCCTTATTCCTAACCACAACCCCATCCTCACATTGTTTATTTTTAAACACCCATTTAGTTCCAATTAAAGTGTTACCTTGAGGTGGAGGTACAAATATCCAAACATTATTTCTTTCAAAATTTCCTAACTCTTCTTGCATGGAAATAATCCAAGATTCATTAGTGAGTGCGTGTGATATATATTTGTGTTCAAAAGAAGCAACAAAAACAGAATGAGTGTGAGAGTTTGGATCACAAAACCTGTACCTTGTGACTCGTTCGTGCAGACTTCCAATAATTTGTTGTGGAGGATGACTTTTGAGAACCCGGAGGGGAGCAGACACTTCACAAGCTTCTTCTTCTTCATGTTCATCACAAATCGATGATCTTGTGACTTGAAGGCGATCTGGACCAGCAATGGTCGTCGTCGGTGCTGGTTGTGAATCAAAATCCGGAGCTAGAAAAATTTCATCAGCTGCTGAATTTTTGGGCAGCAGCACCTCTTCTTCCTCATCTTCAACGAAAATACTCTCCCCCTGAGGATATGGATCCGGACCTACAATATTTGAGCTAGTATCTGGGCTAGCTTCATCAAAAGAAACCTCACAAGTCTCCACAATTTTGTTAGTGTCAAGTAAAAGCACACGGTAGCCTCTAGTATGAGATGGATAACCAAGAAACATGCTATCAACAGATCTAGCTTCAAATTTATCAAGATTACCATGTTTCTTAACATAGAATTTACAACCAAAGACCTGAAAGTGTGTGACACTAGGCCTACGTCCAAAACGAAGTTCATAAGGTGTTTTTCCTAGCTTAGTAGGCAAGAAAACACGATTTGAGATATAACAAGCGGTTGCAAATGCATCAGCCCAAAATTTCCTAGGAGTTCGATATTCATCAAGCATAGTCCTAGCCATATCAACTAAGGTTCTAATCTTTCTCTTTACAACACCGTTTTGTTGAGTTACATATGGTATAGAAAATTGATGATCTATTCCATTTTCAGCAGAAAAGTGATCAAACGATTGATTTTTAATTTCGGTTCCGTTATCACTTCTAATTGCTTTTAGAGATCCTGGGTGATCAATTGATAATCTAAGAAATAAAGTTCTAAAGTGACTAAAATCTTCATTCTTAGATGCCATAAACAAACCCAAGAGTACCTAGAAAAATCATCAACAATCACAAGAACATACCATTTACCTCCGGAAGATTGAAAACGTGAAGGTCCTACAATGTCAAGGTGCAAAAGTTGACTTGATTCAGTTGTCATGGTCATTGTGAGAGGAGCATGTGAACCTGTAACCATCTTAGCATGTATACAAGAAGAGCACACAATTTCTTTGTCCCCATTAAGCTTAGGCAGTCCTACATACATTCATATACATGTTTAACATTAGTTCACATAAAGAGGAACGAGTTCAAAATTGATTTAGAATAAAACCGCACTTAAAATGCTGAAAAATGCAGACTAGTCCGATTTTTGTGAGGACTAGTCCGATTTCTCTCTAACCTCGATCAGACTTGTCCGTTTTTGCTGCAGACTAGTTCGATTTTGCCTCTGGACACTTTCGGACTTGTCCGATCTTATGCGGACTAGTCTGGTGTTCCAAGAATCCTTGAAATTTTCTAAGTCCCTGGACTTGTCCAAACTAGTCCGGTATTCCAGCGGACTTGTCTGTTTTCCTCTCTAACTAAAGTCGGACTTGTCCGATTTTTGGCTAGACTTGTCCGATTTCTTTCTGACTAACTTCAGACTAGTCCAGTCCTTTTCGGACTTGTCCGATATTTCGCGACTCCGAATTAATCATTTATTTTACGACATGTTTCTTGGGTTTCACGTTAAGTGGGCCTAGGGACGTCGTGCTTAACTCTTTTAGAGCCTGTCGGTACCCTGCATACCGGATACCCCTTGGGATCGCAAATATCATAAGGAAACTCCATCTACCAGATTTGAAGACCTCCGAAGGCCCCACATGTCAGCCGTAACCGGACCTGCTTCCCCGACATGGTTAGTCCCAGGGCCGCCACGTGTATCATAAGATTGGAGCTATCGCCCACACATGGGAAAGCCCCGGACTAGATACCAGTATGGCACCTCCGGACCTAACCCCAGACAGAGGGAAGCTCCGGTACCGACACGTGTCCAACAGCTCCGGACCTACCCGTCCACGACGGTAAGCTCCGGAGCTGCCACATGCCCGAACTGCCGGACCTTCAACTTTAACAATCAGGCTGGTGGACCCCCAATAGCTCGGACCTTCAAGGGGCAATCAAAGACTTCAAGACCTGATTAAGTGTCATTAATACCATATTAATGACACACGATCGGAAGGCCTTTAATACTAGTAACGACGTTGTCAAGGCCCGTTACCATGCTATTAAGGGTAATTAATCTTATTAATTGTGTATCAAACACTAGTAACCACCAGGGCCACTTGTCGGGCCAGGCTAACTGTGTAATGACCGGTCCTTGTACTATAAAAGGACTGGTCGACGGTACACAAAGGGACCTCTCTAGACTCTCTCTGAGATCTGGAGACACTTACGCTCTCACACATACTCACTCACTCAATACAACATCAACACACTCCGTGGAGTAGGGTATTACGCTCAGGCGGCCTGAACCACGTAAACCTCTGTGTCAATTCACCACCATCTCTTGAATCTCTGCGCGCCCATTACCAAACTATAAACTCCACGGACTACTAACAGTCATGTCAGGAGATCTGCCGGATTCAACCACCGACAGTTGGCCAGGTAGGGGGCACCCGAGATTTCAAGAATGGTGAACTCAGCTGCTGGATCGTCCAACGGCAACCCCGCTGCGCAACCTGCTGGAGGCAACCCCTCCAACATGCAGCAACCAGTGGGTGCCACGGCCCCAGCAGGAGTCATGCCACCGCCGCCACCGCCTGCACCAACAAATCAAGCTGGACAGCGGGACGGAGCATCTGCCTCGGTCACAGCGTCGGCGAATAACAACAACCCTGAACATGCGCTCCATGCAGCGCGTGCTCTTCTCCAATGCCCACCACCTCCGAGTGCATCCCAGGGCGCAATGGATCAATGGAGGGCTGATGTGGAACACTTGGTTGCAGCAGCAGCCGATCACATCAGCAACCAAGGTCCTCCCCCCCCCCCCTCGGGGCGGGCCGCATCGCAGCACCGGATTTTGTCAGGCAGACTTCGTCCGCACGCTTCCCAAAATAGGAGGTGTGTTGCATCCCAACAAGTGACGTCACTGCCTTCCGGGGCGCGACGCACTCATACAGTAATGAGGCTTTCAACTCACGACCTCCGGGCGGAGCTTGATCGCCGTTATTGTCAACAGGATGGCCACGTCCATATCGAGCGTGCTCGCGAAAGGAGAGAGGCTCGAGACAGTCCTGCTCCTGAGGGAGTAGGAGGAGGTTGTTCTGCTCTGGCCATGCACCTACGCATGGTCAGGTGGCCACAAAAGTTCTGGCCTCACCTGCCGGAGAAATTTGACGGGACTGTCAATCCCACTGAGTTTCTCTAGATTCACTCCACTGCATTCCATGCAGCCGGAGGTAACGAGGCCGTAATGGCCAACTACTTCCCAGTGGCTTTAACTGGGACCGCCAGGTCCTGGTTCATGAGCCTCCCACCCAACTCCATCAATAGTTGGACGGAATTGTGCCAACAGTTCACCGCCAATTTTGGGAGTTCCTACACTCGACCAGGCACCGAACTGGACCTTTTTGCTGTAACGCAAAAGGGGGGAGAATCCCTGCGTTCCTTCATCCAGAGGTTCTCCCAGGTACGAAACACTATTCCTTCTATGTCTAGCGCCTCTATTATTGTGGCATTTAGATAGGGCGTACGAGACAAGAAGATGTTGGAGAAGCTTGCGATCAAGGAGATCACCAACGTCACGGAGCTCTTCAGCTTGGTTGATAAGTGCGCCAAAGCTGCGGAGGGCCGTGAAATGCACTCCAAACCACCTCCGGAGGATAATAAAAAATCCTCCAAGGGCGAGGCCACTACCTCCGGGAGTGGCAAAAAGAAGAAAAACTCCAACGGCAAGAAAAAGCTGTCAGCTGACACACCTACTGCTGCAGCTGCTGCATCTCTGGGTGGCCGGGGGCCACGCCCCGAGAAACGACCTCGACCTTCAGTTGAAGACGGTGGCAACTCCAAAATGTGGTGTCCTATCCATAAGTTGAACAGCCACAACTTGGAAGACTGCTGAGAGGTCCAGAACCTTGCTGAGCACTACAACAAGCGCCGGGAAGAAGTTCCTTTCCGACAAAGGGAAGGAAAACAGAAAGTCGACGAAGCTCCGGCTGAAAAGGAGTTAGGTTTTCAGGACCCTAAAAAGGTCCTGAAGGCTGTATACACCTCCATCGATGATGATTCCGACGTCTCCGACAATGAACATCGGAAAACCATGAACACCATCTTTAGTGGATCGTGGGACATCACCTCCCGCCGTGTCCTCAAGACCATGTGGCGGGACATGGCTTCGGTAGATCCCAGCGCCAGGGCGGAGCCGCACCGGAAGTGGATGGATACCGCCATCACTTTCGATGCGTCAGACTGCCCTCGAAACATGATTGGAGCTGGCCAACTCCCATTGATGGTATCTCTGACCATCAACAACATCCAACTCCACCATGTAATGGTGGACGGAGGTTCGGGGTTGAACCCCATAAGCTTCAAAGATTTCGTCAAGCATCAGCTCTGGCCTTCGGATCTTCGCCCCTCCCGACCTTTCTCTGGAGTAGGTCCGGGGGCCATAACCCCACTTGGTGCCATTACTCTCCCCATGACCTTCGGGACTCGAGAGAATTATCGCACTGAGAAGTTGGTCTTTGACGTTGCTCATATCAACTTACCCTTCAACGCCATTCTGAGCAGATCAGCCTTATACAAGTTCATGGCTACTGCTCATTATAGCTACCTGGTGTTGAAGATGCCGACACCAGCTGGTGTTCTCCGGATCCGCGGAGACCGCACTACTGGAGTGACTACTTTGGAAGAACTTCATGCGCTCTCTACAGCGCAGGAGGAAGAGTGCAGGTAGGAACAAGCTCTGAAACCCCCGAGCATTGATCAACGAGGCTCAACCTCTGCACCTCGCGTGCAACCAAGCGGCGACACCGACATTCCCGTCAAAGTCGTCCAAATCGGTTCCGATGCCGCTCAGACCACCCGTATATCGGGAGGTCTGAATGACAAATAGGAACTCGCGCTCATCACTTTCCTCCGGGCTGATGTTGACGTGTTTGCCTGGCAACCGTCACAAATGCCTGGGATCCCTAGGGAAGTGATCGAGCATAGTATGAAGATCTATCCTGACGCTCGACCTGTACATCAGAAGCCTCGGAAGCAATCAGTAGAGCGACAGAACTTCATACGACAAGAAGTGAAGAAGTTGCTCGAAGATGGATTCATCTGATAAGTCTTCCACCCAAAATGGCTGGCAAACCCAGTCGTTGTACCCAAGGCCAGCGGGAAGCTTCAGATGTGTAACGACTACACAACACTGAATAAGGCATGTCCAAAAGATCCATTTCCACTACCTAGAATAGATCAGATAGTGGATTCCACCTTCGGGTGTGAATTACTGTGTTTCCTAGACACATATTCTGGGTACCATCAAATCAGAATGTCTAGGGAAGATGAAGAACGTACTTCTTTTATCACAATAGATGGATTGTATTGTTATACTGCCATGCCATTTGGTCTCAAGAATGCAGCCTCAACATTTGTACGAGCTTTGTACAAAACCTTTGGAGAGCTCATCAGAGACGTAGTGGAAGTGTATGTTGATGACATCGTCGTCAAAATCAAGGACAAGGAGTCACTTCTTGACACCTTGCAAGCTGTCTTCGACAAGCTGTGGGTCACCCGCACAAAGCTGAACCCAGACAAGTGTGTCTTCGGGGTTAGCTCCGGAAAGATTCTTGGATTCTTAGTGAACCACCGAGGCATAGAGGCGAATCCGGCGAAGATTAAAGTTATTGAAGATATGGGGCCACGAGCCCGCATCAAGGACGTTCAGAAGCTGACTGGGTGTCTGGCTGCTCTCAGCCGGTTCATCTCAAGACTGGAGGAACGGGCACTACCCTTCTTCAAGCTATTAAGGAAGACCGGACCATTCCAATGGTCTGAAGAAGCAGAAAAGGTGTTCCAAGAGCTAAAGCAGCTCCTCACCACTCTACCAACCTTGGTAGCTCCGAACCCTGGTGAGCCTTTACTGCTTTATATTTCGGCAACTGACGAAGTTGTCAACATGGTCCTAGTTGCAGAGAGACCAGAACCCTCACAAGCTCAGGAATCTAGACCCCTCTGGGAGGGTCAGGAGGTTCCTGAAGGCGAGTCTGGGTCCCATCCCCCAGACTTGGATCTACAAGGAGTTACTCTTGTCGAACAAGAGGATTCAGACCCCTCCGGGAGGGTTCGGGTCACTCCAGAAGAAGCTTCGGGTTCCTCCAGCGAGGACCCGAAAGTCCCCGGAGAAGGTCCGGATCCCTCCGGGATGGTCCGGTTCGATGAGGAAGAAGCATCGGGCCCCTCCGAGAGGGTCCGAACAGTCCAACGCCCAGTGTACTTCATCAGCGAAGTACTCCATGACGCCAAGACTCGATACCTAGAGGTGCAAAGCTGCTCTATGCAGTTCTTATCACCTCCAGGAAGCTTCGCCATTACTTCCAAGCTCATAAGATCTCAATGACAAGCGATCAAGAGTCAAGCATTGGCAGACTTTGTGGCGGAATGGACCCCCCTCTCCATCAAACCCTGGGGGCCCTAGTGAGCAGAAGCTAGAACTCAAGGCTCCGGTCTTCACCGAGCCTCACTGGACTCTCTACTTCGACGGCTCCATGCAAAAGCAGGGGGCCAGAGCTGGTGTCCTTCTCCTCGCTCCAATCGGGGAGAAGGTAAAATACATGGTCCACCTTGACTTCAAGGCGACCAACAACATGGCGGAGTATGAAGCACTCATTCACGGACTAAAGGTGGCACTATCATATGGTGTCAAGCAGCTGTTGGTCAAGGGAGATTCGCAGCTCATCATAAAACAGGTGAAGGGTGAATGCTCCTGCAACAATTCCCAACTAGCTGCTTACCTCCTTGAAGTCCAGAAGCTTCAGAAGGACTTCGAAGTCCTGGACCTCCACCATGTCCAGCGTCTCCATAACGCTGAAGCTGACGAACTTTCAATGAAAGCGTTAACCGGAGCTCCGGCTCCCGACGGAACCTTTGTCCAGAGGTTGTCAAAACCCACAGCTCATCTCGCCGAACTAAGCGAAGGGGGCGAGACCGACATCCCAAAGCTGGCGGTCCCGATGGCCCTGTTACCATGGCAGCCATCAAGGGTCGTAGGTGCTGCCGGAAGCTCCGAGCAACCCAGCACGCAAGACTCAAATACTCAAGCAAGCTCCGATGCATGGATCTCGGAGATCCGGAGCTACTTGAAAGACAATATCCTTCCTTACAATGATGTATCCGCTGACCGGATAGTCAGATTGGCTAAAAGATACACGTTGGTACAAGGGGATCTCTACCAGCGCGGTGCCAATGGTGTCCTAATGCGGTGCATAACAAGGGAAGAAGGCCGTGAGCTCCTCACGAAAATCCATGGAGGCGAGTGTGGGAACCACGCGTCTTCCCGCACGCTGATTGGTAAAGCCTTCCGGCATGGCTTCTACTGTCCTACAGCGCTCCAGGATGCAACTGAGCTGGTGAAGAAATGTGAAGCATGCCAGTTTCATGCAAAACAAAATCACACACCGGCACAACCTCTACAAATGATATCTCCTACATGGCCTTTCGCTGTGTGGAGGATGGACATCTTGGGACCTTTCCCAAGAGCCGTCGGAGGTTACAAGTTCTTGTATGTTGCCTTTGACAAATTCACCAAATGGCCGGAAGCAACTCCAGTTGTGACGATAAACAAGCAATCAGCTATCAACTTCTTGTAGTCCATCGTATGCAGATTTGGAGTCCCGAAAAAAATCATAACAGATAATGGGACCCAATTCACAAGCTCTACTTTCCAAGGATACTGCGAAGACCTCGGCATCCAAGTCAGCTACGCTTCCGTAGCTCACCTGTAACACCCCAGCCACTATGGGTCTGGCGGTCATTACTTCTAGCATCTCTCAAGGATCACAGACTAGCCCCACAGACCAACACTAGTCTTTTCTGTGCATTTTGTCCTCACTCATGCGCACCCAGGAAAACTTCCCGGTCAGTCACCCATCCGTAAATTGCTCTGGGCGAAGCACACTTAACCTCAGAGTTCTTTGCAGCTGAGCTTCCAGAAAAGAAGGTATACCTTGGTGGTATGAGTAATATATCAATCCTATTAAGCCATGAGCCAGATTGTCACAATCCACCCCCCTTAGAAGACCGACGTCCTCGTCGGTAAACTCCCAAGCCAGGAACGTCTCCTCTTGGCCACGTCCATATGTTCAGTACTGGCATATGTACCATATTGTGTCCCTCCTAGAGGATCCACACGTCATGCGTACGTACCCACGTCCCTGACCCGTACGCACCTGTGAAACTGCCAGGGTCGGTTTTGATACCAATCTGTGATGCCCGGTTCCGAAAAGTGAACCAAGCTAACGCATATGTGTGCCCAGGATGTTCATCACACATACACGAGTGCAATCACAAAAGAGTATACAGAAAATTACCACAGAACAAGATTAATTAACCAAATTTTATTACACAAACCAGATTATCCTCGAATACAACCTCTAATGAATATTTATGACAAGTTCAACCAATGCAGCGGAAACAAACTAATTAAGCAAACCAAGCAACTAAGCAGCATAAGCGATAGGGTATATATATGCGCAGCTCCAAAAACACCACAGGCAAAGCTGACGGTAGACACGGCCTAGAACTCCGCATTATCACCATTAAACTCCCAAACCTGACCTGCAACTGTTGGGGGGGGGGGGGGGGGTTGCAAGAGTGAGTACATGTGATACTCAGCAAGTGTGGAAAGTATGACATGTGGCTTATTCAAATGACGACAATAATAATGGCAAAGTGCTCAAAAGTACATGAAAACATTTGAAAAGCAATATATCATATGTATGTGAAATAAACCCATCATAATCATAAGTAATATCATAATACCAGTCCATAATTCACCATCCTCATCAATAATTCCAGATTTCACCATTTGCCAATAACCATATTCAATGCCAGAAATAAATCCATAACCATTACCATCCCAATTACCAAATTCCCACTAATCATGTAGGTCATGCAAGCGCTCATAACCGGGAGCACGGCTATCGTGATAGTTTTATTTAGACTCTGCGGAGTTTGTACCACTTTACCCACGTGTTTGTGATTTCATCACCCGTCGGCGACTAAAGAACCTCCCTCATGCAAATTACACTTCCTTTGGTGTATGGCCAAGATATCACAAAATAGCCTTTACAAAGGGATTACTAGCCTATTTAGACCCCATTGAGGTTTCACCGGTGGCGATGTCTCCCGCAGAGCACATCTTCAACCAAGGGCCCCCTCTGGAGCCATTCGGATCCCAGGGTAGTCCCACCAATCATCAACAAAACCAATCCAACTACCCCTTCCCCGAGCATCCACAATGGTCCAAACAGCACTAGCAAAGCCCTAATTAATCAGCTACGCCGCACCCATACTTGGCCTCGTGGTGGCACTGTAGTCCTGGCTTATTCTTGCATGAAGTTCTTAGATCTAAAGCAAGCAAACCACCATAACATCCAACCCATCCACATACCAGGCTTGCTTAGATCACCCATTACCATATCATATTTAACCAGTTCATGTTAACCATAATCTCATCCATGCATAATTAAATTGAATGATATAGTTGTTTTCCATCCCAGTTGATTAAGCGAAGCAAAGGTAAAAAGTCCATCCCGACGCTCTACCATAAATTCCAGGTGACAAGGGTGGTTTAGCAAGTCTAGTAAACTTCCTACCATAGGATTTCCATCAATTTGACACAAGCATGCAGTTTTGCAAACAAAACATTTATTTTAAAACAGGATCAATATGCTTCAAGGACACTTGCCTTGATCTTGCTGTTGATTAGGATCAAAGACTTCAAACTCTTGGTGCTGAAGATCCTCTGCGGCACTCTCTAGCGCAAATCCGTCTAATCCACAGAATAACATACAAGACAAGAAACACATTCAAAGAGTGCACAAATATTACTCAATATGTCATGACATGCATGATTAATGCAAATGCAAGGTAGAACTTGTTACTAGATTGCTTTTAATGATCACTAACTAGTTCTAATAGCTTTTAACAAGTTTATACAGGTTTGGATTCAATTAGATCAAATTTTAGAATTAATTCAACATAATTTAACCAGGAAGATCGGACTAGTCCGCTAGGGACCGGACAAGTCCGCACTTTACGAGATCAGCAGATTAGGGTTTTCTAGATCGACGTAAATTTGGAGATTAGGGGTTGAATTCATGTAAGGAAAAGAAAATAGAAGGTATACCAGGTGTTTAGAACTCCAATGAATCAAGAAACTTGGAGGTAGCACTTGGATCTTGGTGATCTAGGGTTGGTGATGAACTTGGAGATGAATTGGTGGTGAAGGACGAAACTTGGTGGAGATCTTGATCCTCTTTCGTTTCCTCCTCTTCTTCTTCTTGCTTGGGATCTTCTCCTCCCTCCTTGACGGCAGCTCTCCACGAACTAGGATTTGGGTGGGGGGAAAAGTGGCAAATAGATGTCAATCCAAGGGGTGGGGTTGTTGATATAGGGGTGGAGGCTAGGGTTAGATGGATTTCGAGTTTTGGGATGAGTAGAGGCCGGTTTAGAGTCCCACATGGGCTCTCAAATAGTTAGGCACGATGTCCCTAGGCCCACTTAACGTGAAACCCAAGAAACAAGTCGTAAAAAAAAGATCAATTCGGAGTCACGAAATATCGGACAAGTCCAAACAGGACCGGAATAGTCCGAAGTCGTCCAGAGAGAAAATCGGACAAGTCTAGCCAAACATCGGGCAAGTCCGAATTTGAACAGAAAGGAAAACGGACAAGTCCGCTGGAACACTGGACTAGTCCGGAAAAGTCCAGGGACTTAGCAAATTTTCAAGGATTCATGGAATATCGGACTAGTCCGCACAAAATCGGATAAGTCCGAAAGTTTCTAGTGCCAAACATCGGACTAGTCCGCAGCAAAAACAGACAAGTCCGTTTTTAGTCAGAGAGAAATCGGACTAGTCCGCAGCAAAATTGGACTAGTCCGCACTTTCCTGCGTTTTAAGTGCGGTTTTGTTCCAAATCAATTTTAAACTCGTTCCTCTTGATGTGGGTTAATGTTAAACATGTATATGAATGTATGCAAGGCATGATGCATGAAAATGAGGGTGTTACATTTTCGGTGTTGGGCACCTTCGGGATCTCGTTGTTCTTGTCAGAGACTATTGATCTCTCCGAGCGATGAATCTCGTAAATGGAGAACCTGCTCTGATACCAATTGAAGGCCTATAGGGGGAGTGAAGAGGCTTTGAAAGTTTTCCTGCACACTTGATCAAATTGTTAAATACCTGAGGGACCGGACTTGTTTGGTGTGATTGCGGACTAGTTCGGTGTGCTGATGTGTTGTGAACTGATCAAGTGTTGATGCAGAAATTATAAATGTTATAGCAGCGAAATTTAAACAACTATTCAGAACACTTGATTGAACAATTAGTATTGCAAAATTGCACGTGAAATACAATGTTAATTCAGATTACAAGTTTCATCAACTTAATGCTCTAAATAATGATAATTACAAAAGTAAAGAAATGAGCACACGGGACACAAATTTTTACCGAGGTTCGATCTCACCAAATAGATCTACGTCCTTGTTGAGGAGGCCCACACAGAGTCGGGTCTCTTCAAACCCTTTTCCCTCGTCAAGTCACCACACAAGGTCGTCTTGATTCCACTATCACAGGTAATCACCAAGGTGGTGGGCAACCTCACACGTTGAGGGATCCCACAAAAATTACAGCAGAAAAAGTGAACTAATACACTCGAAAAGATTACAAGTAATGCAAGAATGTAAAGAGATCAAACCCCAAGAGCTCAATGACACGTATATAACGATCTCCCATTCCGAAATCTGAATACTCAAAGAATTTCACTTTTGAAGACTTAGATGCGTGGAGAGATGTGCTTATGTGCTCTTGGGATGAGCGACGGTGAAAGAGTTTTAGTTCTTGACAGTAGAATAGGAGAATTCTATTTGAGGGGTCGTGGATCTCCTATTTATAGTGTTCCCAAAATTATTACTGTTAGGGATCCTGACGGTCGGACTAGTCCGCTCCAGGGATCGGAGTTGTCCGGTGTGCTGAGTAAAATCCGCGTGGAATGTGCAGCACACTAAAACCATAATATATGTGAGGTATACCGGACTAGTCCGGTAGGAGTCCGAACATGTCCGATTCCCTGTGTATTGGAACATCAGAAAGTTTCTCGGACTAGTCTGGTCCATGAACGGACTTGTCCGGTGCATAGTGTTATGAAACATCAGAGAGTTTTTCGGCCTAGTCCGATCCATGGACGGACTTGTCCGGTGCACAGCGTTATGGAACATCAGAAAGTTTAACGGACTAGTCCGGTCCATGAACGAACTAGTCCGTTGCACTGTGAATTGAGACTACAGAAAGTTGAACGGACTAGTCCGGTTTGTGAATGGACTATTCCGGTGCTCAGTGAATTATTAAGGTTGAATTTAAGCCCTTACCCCAATGCAGAGACTTGAGCTCTTGGGATGTGTCTCTCACACACATCCTATACAATTAAGTCTACTTTGCGCTTCATTCATCAATTGGCTTTTCTTTTTCTTCATCACTTCATTTTTCACTTTTTGAGTGCACCAGACTATCTAATCTTAGTAAACCTGCATTCATCTCAAGGAATTCATTAGGATCTCATTTGTTTGTCATCCATCGTCCAAAACCCACAAGGGAATGCCTAGATGCACTTCTAGTGTCGAAGCTAGCTGCTCCAGCATTGCCCATTATCGTCGTAGAGTCATCGATGGCAGGCCCCCCAGGGAGGTGCCGGAGATAGATGCTCTGGCGTCGCCCACCATCATCGTGGAAATGTCGATGGTAGGCCCCCTGGGAGGTGCCAGAGCTGGCTGCTCTGGCATCGCCCACCATCATCGTAGAGATGTCGACTGCAGGCCCCCTGGGAGGTGCCGGAGTTGGCTGCTCCGGCGTGGCCAACCATCATCGTAGAGATGTCGACGGCAGGCCCCCTGGGAGGTGTCAGAGTTGGCTGCTCTAACGTCGCCCACCATGGTCGTAGGGTTGTCGACGGCAAGCCCTTAAGAGGTGTTGGAGCTGGCTGCTCCGATCTCGCCTACCATCGTCATAGAGCATCGACGGCAGGCCCTCTGAGAGGTGCCAGAGCTGTCTGCTATGACATCGCTCATCATCGTCGTAGAGACGTTGACGGCAGTCCCCTAGGAGGTACCAGAGTTGGCCGCTCCAGCATTGCCTACCATCGTCGTAGAGACGTCGAGGGCAGGCCCCTAGGAAGTGTCGTAGTTGGATGCTCCAACGTTGCCCACCATCATCGTAGAGACGTCGACGGCAAACCCCCTCAGAGGTACCGGAGCTAGATGCTCTGGCGTCGCCCACCATCGTTGTAGAGTCGTCGACGACAGGCCCCCTGGGAGGTGCCAGAGCTGGATGCTCTGATGTCGCCCACCATCGTTATAGAGTCATCGACGACTGGCCCTTGGCATATAGGTTACTACAAGAGAACCCTATTAGCAGCAAGAACAGGGCAGGATATTACACTCACGAATCAATGCTTGTTACTGTTATTGACATGTTGGGACGTCGACGGGGGGCCTCAGGGAGGTGCCAGAGAAGGCTTCACCGCCGTCGTCCTCCACCGATGTGTAGCAACGTCAACGGGAGGTCCCTGGCATACAGGTTACCACAAGAGAACCCTATTAGCAAAAAGAGTGGGGGGGAGAGTGTACTCACGAATCAACGCTTGTTACTATCATCAACGTGTTGGGACATCGACGGCGGGACACCTGGGAGGTGCCAGAGCTGGCTGCTCTGGCGTCGTCATCCACCGATGTGTAGCAACGTCGACGGCAGGCCCCCGGCATACAGGTTACCACAAGAGAACCCCATTAGCAACAAGAGTAGGGCGGGAGAGTGTACTAACAAATCAGCGATTGTTACTATCATCGACGTGTTGGGACGTCGACGGTGGCCCCCCTAGACGGTGCCGATGTCCTGCACACATGATAAAGGAGGGACTACTTTGCTCGCCGGTTTACCTCTTTTTTTCTTTAGCTTTGTCATGTCTTACTGTCCTGACCTGGTGTAAAATCCCACATTTTCCTTCATATGAGGTTCAGTTGTAAATTGGTTGTTAACTCTAATGGAGACCAATTATAGCCATGTTTATAAACTTGATCTCATCAAATCTTTTCTTCTACTCATGCTTAAATTTATTAACATGAGGAATGAACTTCACCAATAAACTTAGATTAATTCTTTTGAACTCTCTTCAAAGTTTGGAATTATTGGAAGAAAGATTGCTAGACCAATTTAATATGCAGTACCAAATAGATATTCAAATTAATATAAATTATATACTACTGTATATTTGGCCCTGTCAAAATTATTCAATTCAGAGGCCATAAATTTTTCTATGGTTTTCTAATATTCCAAATGGACTTTTTGCAAAGTTTCATAAATGTTGAACTCCATTTGCTATTTTAATTGAGAAGCTTAGCAAATTCAAACCATGTTTTGATTTCAAATTTTTAATTCTGTTCAACTAGCTTGAACATCAAGATTTGAAAATACACTCATGGTCAGCATAACTTTCTTGACTTATTCCCATAGTTTCACAATTTTTGGAACTCAATTGCTATTTAAAACAGTGGCACCATTGAATTTCATTCAAATTCAAAATTGAATTTGAAATTCAATTGAAACTTGCCTCAAATCAAAATCCAATTGTAGAATCAAATTCTAGATATTATTTGAGCCTCCCCACAAAAATCTAGAATTTTTGGACAAAATTTGGTATGAGAATTGAAGTTACAGAGAAGGGGAGTAGATAAGAGGAGGTGGGGCCCACTATCAGCCAAAGCACTCGAGTGAAACCCACGGGGGGGGGGGGGGGGGGGGGGGTGCCCTGTCTCCAGCTCGCCCCGCCGTTCGACGCCGGCAGCGCACGACACCGCGACGCGCATGCATCCACCGAGCTGCTTGCCTTCTTGACGCCGTGGCGCGCTCCCCTCTCCCCTCAGTCCCTATAAATACCCCTTGGCCGTCGCCGTTGGACACCATCCCGGTTCACGCCATTTTCGCCACCCCTGTTCGACCGAGCTCTCGCCGACGATTGCAGCCGTGTCTTCCCAAGCTGTAAGTAGATAAAAGGTGTGTCACAAACTCCTCTACGTATTCCATTTGGTCATTGATCGTGACATAGCTTCTGCTTGACATATTTTGAAGTTTCCCAGTCGCCGCCGAGGAAGCCGCCGAGAAACCTTCAGTGTCTCGCCGTCGAACACCAGTTCCAGACCATCTCTAGCCTCGATCCTTTCAGCAAAAAGGTTCGCAATCCTCTCTAGTTCATGCTCACAGAATCTAAGATTATGACATGAAGTATAACTTGAGTTCTTGTTAGAGAACTGATCGGTTTCTCAATAGAAGGGCAAAGCTTCGCGCTTAAATTCATTTCATTCTTGCAATCATCCTTAAATCTGGTTAGCAGATAGTTTCTATTTGTCCTAAGGAAGCTCCATGCCCAAAAACCCTGAAAGTTATCAACCGAGTATCTTAGATTTCAAATTTTTGAGGCCGCCGGTTGAAAAACCGCACTTCACCGTCAAACTCAGCCTTGCCAACGATTTCACCCCAATCTAACCCCCGAATCATGCTCCTGGTGCTTCCAGGAACCTTCCTGAGTTTTTCTCGAGGCTATTGAGCCATTCCCGAGCATTTCCGACGAAGGCCGAAACCCTAGCTCCGCCGTCACCGTCGCGCCGCCATCTCCGGCCATCGCCGGTGTGATTGGACACCACCATCGGCTTGCGCGGTCGATTTTAGGGTTGAGCGGTCACGGCGAGGCCGAACGGAGGTCGACGCACCTAAGTCCGGCGAAGCACCGCCGCGGTTCCGGCGAGGAGCGCCGTCGCGTCACGAGGTAGATGAAGGCCTATGGGCCCCACTTGTCAGCGCCTATTCGAACGCCCGGGATCAGCTGCGGCACCGGATCCGGTGCGGCTGCATGATTGAACTCCATGGCCCCCGGTGTGGCCCAGATGCGATTGGGCCATTCAAATGAAGTGGGACCATCCCCTTTTATTTGAAATTTCCAATAGGAAAATAAATCCAGATTCAATCCCAACTTACAAAATACATAACTTCCAGTAGAAGTATCCAAAAATTCCAAAATAAATTTTGTTAGAACCAGCATGAATAATAATTTCCAGTGGTGCACTTGGATTTGTATGAAAAGCCATAGGAATTTCTCCATAAGTCAGATAAGCAAAATGCTTAAAGAATTCATTCCTACAGTTCTGTTAATTGGAAAATTCCCAATTTTTGTCATAACCCTATAGCTAATACATTTGATCTCCAGTAAAAGTTTCAAGCTCTTTGGAATTAAAATACTGGGTTGATCAATGTTTCAAAACTCTATGTAGTTATAAATTGAGAAAAATGGAAAAATCCATTTCCAGAAATTTACCCAAACTTGAAAAATCAATTTCTCCCTGTAGGAAGCTCAGAAAATTGTGAAACAAATTTTCCTAGGACCAGTGAGACCCCCTCTACATGATAGAACCATTGGTAGACATAATGCATCTCCAAAAAATTTCAACCAAAATTTAGAGAAGATTATTGCTTACCATAATTGTTAAGAATAACAAACATCCTTTATCATCTCCTGTTCTTTGCAAGAGTCTTCTCTATAATCTCTAGTATCCACAATAAAAATCCCAAAGTCAATTAAGATAATTATCTTATTTTATCTTAATATACTCACCCCACCTTAAGCATATTAATTATTCACAAAATCATTTATACCTAGTATATGCATATCGTGTAGTAGCTGAAGTCGAGGAGCAGCCGAAATCCTTGGAGGTCCAGCTGCCAGAAACTAACATAGACTCAGACTCGCATTCAGGCAAGCCCCGGTTTGCATTTAAGTTCATTACGGTGTTTTTATAGTTTTTCATTAACCTTACGTCTTCAGATGATTGTGCATTACGTTTAAGGTGTTTGACATCCACTTGCATGACCAATATATCCTATGGAGTCTTGGGTAGGTCTACGGCCCGTCGAGTAGACACTGCTATGCTTATGCTCATAGGAATTCGGTAGAAGTCGAGTAGTTGGAATCTACTCGCGAGATAGGAATTTTATCACACGGGAGATTCTAGAATAAGAAAATGGTTTATGAATATGAAATTGAGACCGAGCAGTGGATAGGATGTAGTGAGACGTGGTCTCACGTGCGTAGCCCTGCTTGTGTCGATTGAGGACCATTTTGTGTGCGGTCCTGCTGGACAAGCTTGACTTGTCCCGACGACATACAGGAGAAATGGGCTCCAGTAAACTGACATAGCTTGATACTGGTTTGTCGAGGCATTCCGTTCTGTTTTATAGGCATGGGTTGAGGGCAGCAAGGTGTAAATCAGCTGGTGGGCACGTCAGAGTACGCCCCACGCAGTGACCTCCTGCTCGTGACGGATCGACTGGTTCGACATTCGAGTGTTTAGTGAAAGGTGGCCATATACGACTAGTACTGAATTGTTATGTAGGTACTGCTGAAAGTACTCGCTGGCATTTCCGAAAGTGCGTATGTGTCGTGTTGTTCCGAGTATGTCTTGATTGCAATCACCGTCCCTCGCGGTAATAGAGTACCACTTGTTCACTGTGCCGTGATGTAGTAAATACTAAAGAAGTCAGGAGGATATGATATATTGGTTTATAAATTGCTTGGACAACCTTGTTTGGCTTAGAGAAAGTACAATTAAAAGTTTACAGTTTCCCCATACTTTACATGTAATAGCATTATGTGCTTTGTGCACATCATATCATCGGCAAAGTGTTTCTTGTTTGATTGTGGAGTCTATGATGTGTCGTGCCTGAGTAATGTCATGTGCTAAATAAAACATGACTATAAGGATCCACTTGTAGGCGAGTCCTTATGTTTTACTTACCTATGTTTAGTACTCATCCTTACATATGTCTAGTGAGATGGGTTAGTCTTGCTGTGCCTTATGCTCACGTTTGCAGTTAAAGAGTTTTTGCAGATTATACGACTGATGACGGGTTTAATGACGAGGCTGCACCCCCTCCAGGTTTTACAGCCGAGTGGGAACCCTGCACGCCGCCGTGAATTGTGTGTTGCTAGTGCAAAGTATCCAGGGCGTGGATGACTTTGCTTTTGCATAGCTAGTGCTGAGATCGTAGCTATGATGTATAGTTCCCTTTCCTTCCGTTAGTACTTTTAAACTTCCATTGTGCTTGTCAATAAAGACTTGGTATTGTAAATTTGTTCTCGTTCTATTCTTGTATACTGTTTGGTGTCACATCGCACGACACCACCCAATGAGATCCTTGGAGGTCAGGATTCCGGTCCCCACAGCTGGCACATGGGGCTTGGGTAATTCAATGCGTTAGTTCTTAGGGGTCAGGCTCCCGCCTTCCTTAGAGTGCGGACTTTCCGGCCCCTATTACTTGGCTGCAACGTTGGGAGGCAGGGCGTGCATGCTTAGGGTACAGGACCAGGCTAAGCAGTTTACACACTTCGGACCTCCGGCTTGGTGTAGACCTTTCCTGGGAGGCCATCTGGTGTCACAGGACTCCAAGGAAGGGCAACTGTGAGAACCCCTCACACATTGCAAGTACCTCAAGCGGGCCCACCTACAGTAGGATTGCATAACTCTATCTAGGGTGAGACCTAGAGCATGTAACCGTGTATATGAAGACAGTATACGAAAACAAGCCTAGCATGGTTCATCATGAAATTAACGAGTAATTAAATGAGCATTTTAGAGAAGCATAGAGTAAGATAGTGATTCTTTTATATTGGCATTCATAGGAGACAATCTTTACATAATAAGGCAATGACTCGCTTCCAGATGACGAGGGAGGCAGGGGGCACAGGCTTAGAGTTCGGGACCAGACTAAGTTGATTGTGCACTCTGGGCCTGACCCTCCCAGAGCTTGGTTGACCTATGTTTTGCTCCTAGACTCCATGAAACCTCTACACTGTCCCACTAATAAGTTAAGGATAACTTACAGGGGTGCTCAAAGCTCTGAGGGTAACTGTGACAGTTGCCAGGCAACTTGTCGACACTAGCTACAAGTGAGGCGATGAGTGGATGTCCCTACTTTCTGCCTTGGCCCCCCGCCTTACAGGTGGTTTGGGCAGAGCCGAAACTAACCTTGACAGCTTTGACGGGAACGTCGGTGCTGTTAGAGGGTTGCAGACGGGGTGCAGCGGATAGGTCGCATTGACACGAGCTCGGCAGAGGCTGACTTGGTCCAGCGTCGCCCAGAGCAGGTGTTGGGTATGTTGCGAGTGCTTGGAGCTTCTCTAAGGCTAACACTATTGCGGTGGGATCTCTGCGATCTTGAGGATGCCGGAGGGGGTCGGAATCTTCAAGATGAGGTAGCCGTAGTGGGCTACGTCCATGAATTGGTACAGGGCGGTCCTGCCGATGATGGCGTTGAAGGGGAGGCTAACCTCTGCGACGTCGAACAAGATGCTCTCTGTCCTGAAGTTTTTGGATGTCTCGAAGGTCACCCATAGGTGGATGTTGCTGTAGGGGATGATGTTCCCTGGTCCCACTCTCAAGAACGGGCTCGAGGGGGTGACCTTCGACATCGAGATCTGCAGCTTGTCAAAGGCTGCATGGATGATGAGGTTGAGGCTGGCCCCACTATCTGTCAAGACGTGGTGAAGCTTGACATTGGCGATGGTGGGGACGACCAGGAGAAGCAGGATTCTAGCTCCCGCCATGTTCTTGGAGCAGTCGAAGGCGTCGAAGCTGATTGACGTCTCCATCCACTTGTGGTGCAGCGCCGGAGTGGAGGTAGGAGCTATCAAGGCCACCGCTCGGCGCAGGATCTTAACCGTGTTCCGAGACGCGGGATCCCAAGACCCCCCAAAGATGACATGGAGTGTCTTGCGACGCTCGTGGTCGCTGCTGGAGTCAGAGTCTTTGCCCTGGTGGACCACCTTGATAACCCGTTCATGCTTCCGGTACTCCATCTCCTCGTCATCGTTGACCTTAGGGTTGACCTTCTGCTTGCCCTCCTGCTGGTGGAAGGGTGCGCCTTCCGGACGCTATTGTGCTCGCTCTTGGTATCGCTCAGCGCCCCTCTTGATCTCTCGCCAGTCACAAGTGTTGTGGTTGCAAGTCTTGTGTACCGAGCAAGGCTCGATGCCTTCGTTAGTAGCAGGTGGCTGACGCGGGCATTTCTCGTGGCGTGGGGGGTCTGGCGCCACCGATCGCAGTTGCTGCCGCGACGGGTTCCCCTTGCAGCGACTTGTTCTGGCTGCCGCTCCGATACTTGTTCTTCTTTTTGTCGCTACCTGGGGTAGCGGCACCTTTGCCAGTCTGGTCGGCTTTGCCCGCTCCTGAGGCGGGTTGTGAGTGCCAGTCACGGCCTTCTGTTGCCCTAGCGCACCGATCGACGATAGAGAAGAGCTTGGAGACGTCTTGCACGTTGTGCATGTCTAACTTCTCGAGCATCTTCCTATCATGCACTCTATGCTAGAACGCAACTATGAAAGAAGCATTTGGGATGTTGGGGATCGAGTTGTGTACCTCCGAGAACCACTCGATGAACGATCACAGCATCTCCTTGGGTTGCTGACGTACGTGTGGAGGTCGAGCTCGGTGCCGAGGCGCGTGTAGGAGCTGCCGAAGTTCACTGTGAACTACCAGTAGAGCTCTTCCCAAGAGGCTATGGACCCCTCGGGAAGGTTCATGAGCCATGACCGGGCTTAGCCGGTTAGTGCGACGGGGAAGTAGTTCACCAGGGTGAGCTCATCCGCTCCTGCAGCAAGGAGCACCATTGTGTAGATTTGCAGGAACTCGGCGGGGTTGACGCTTCCGTCAAACTTCTCTGGCAAGTGTAGCCGGAACTTGCGCGGCCACACCGTCAGGTGGAGGTACGAAGCCAAGGCTATGCACCCTCCGATGGGCTTCGTCGGAGAAGCGTACGGGTCAGCATGCCCTGGGGGGATCTGTTGTGCACCGTACGATGAATGCGATGCTGCCACCTGCACGATGTTCGGCTGCTGCGGAGCTTTGAAAGTCGCCTAGAGGGAGGTTAATAGGCAATAATACCTGAAATGACTCAATCAAACTGGATTAAATTCCTGTGGCCGGACTAGTCTGCACAGGTCCGGACTAGTCCGCTCAGCACATGGTGAGAACCCTAAAACTTGGTTTCTACAAGTTATTTGCGGAATTAAAGTTCACCAAGGAAATAAGCAATGTGTAGTAAACTAGTAAAGCTCAGATTGCGAAGTTTAAACACTTAGATTGCAAGTTCACAATAATGATCAAGGTGAAGAGCAATAAGAGGAATATGAACCCTAATAGCAATACTAGTGATCACGAAAAGTGAAAGGCAAGTGAAACGAGATTTATCCCGTGGTTTAGCTCCACGAAGAAGCATACATCTACGTTGAGAAGTCCACACAAGGACCGGATCTCACTTGACCCTTCTCTCACCAAGCCACCACGATGGCCGGCTTATTTTCCACTATATCAATGGGCAATCACAAAGTTTGATGGGGCTACTCACAACTTGAGGCTCCCACAAATCAATACAATGAGGAGCACACGAAGCTCAACTCACACAAGCCACAAAACACAACACAATGAGCAAGAGATCAAACCGAGAGCCAATGCACGATGATCTTCCTTTACTCTCCTCCCCAAACCCTAATCTCTTCAAGATTCACTCTTAGAGGGTTAGTAGGACGAGTAGAAGGCTTTGGAAGGCTCTAGGACGGTTGTGGCGGCGCTAGGGTTCAAGACTTGTTCAAATGAGCCCGGGGGTCCCCTTTTTATAGGTGTCCCGAGCCCCATCTGCTGACCTCAGCAGAAGGGCGGACAAGTCCGGCCTCTGGACCCGGACTAGTCCGGCCTTATGGGACCACTGACCTCTGGTCAGTTCACGACAACTGCCACACTGAGCAACGATCGTCACGCTACCCGCCAAATTTCCAAATTCAAACGGTCACTAGACAACGGACTAGTCCGGTCCAAAATGGACTAGTCCGAAGTGGAACAGAACCATTTCGTACATTCCAAAATGACTCTTCTGGGTTGGCTCGAACTAGTCCGGCCACAGAGGCGGACTAGTCCGGCCCTCTAGGGTTTTTCTCGGTCTATCTCACTAAGTCTCAAACGGACAAGTCCGTACCCAAACGGACAAGTCCGAACTATTCCAGAGAGCTTTAGTCCATCCAAAAACGGACAAGTCCGGACTTCTCAGACTTAGCTCCAAAGCTCACTTAGATTCACTCCAGAGACATTTGGTCTGTCTCAAAACGGACTTATCTGTTTGGCCGGACTAGTCCGGCCTTGAGGCCCGGACCAGTCTGGCCTCCTAGGGTTTTTCTCATTTTGGCTTCTCACCTAGGTGTTTCACTAAACCACCACTTTTATCCCTCTATTATGATCTCATTGCACATGATACATCCACCCTCTTACATGACACGGCTCATATAACCTCAATACCATAGAAACCCTAATTTCTACGCTTGGCTCTTTGACGCCCATTTTATCCTTTTCCTTTTTGAGGGTTTTCATCACATTTCAATCCTTGTACGTGTGCTTAAGATCACTTTAGCTCATTAGCCTCTTAATTGTCGTCATCAATCATCCAAAACCTACGGGGATGCCTAGATGCACTTTCAATCTCCCATTTTTGGTTATTGATGACAACACATTAAGACTTCAACAATAAGGGTAATAATTTGTTTTAATAACATGTATTTGTATGAGTGATTTCCCCTCAATGTATGCATCATGGGTAAGAGAGATTGAGAGAGTTCTCATACATATACATGTTATGGTGGGGTGCCTAAGTGATGTGTTCATAAAGTGTGATAAGACAACAATTATGCAAGATAGACATGTAAATGAGGCAACACATCACAAATCTAGGCAAGATACATGAATACATATATTAAGTCTTACAATACAACTTGAAATGAGAGTTTAAAACATAAGTCCTTCATAGATCAAATACTCTCTCACTAATAACTAGACAGAGACTCTTAATCTTTCCTACTCCATCTCTCCCCCTATATCTCTCCCCCTATGTCTAAGTGCCCCATCCACTAATCTATCTCTCCCCCTTTGGCATCAAGACACCAAAAAGGAAAAGAAGAGAGGAAGGGCCCTTAGGTCGACTCATCGTCGGAGTCATCATCGTCATCGCCGCCTTGGCGTCCGCTGTCGCTCTCAGTGGCCTCCGGGTCAACATTGGCCTCATCATCATCGGTCAGGGCCGCGGTGGAAGTCCCATCTTCTCCAAACTGAGCGAGCTCCTCAGCAGTGAACTCTGGGAAAGAAGTGAGCTCACCATCGCTCTCCTCGGCGGGAGACATAGGAATCTCCAGCTTTTCGCACATCGCCTTGAGATACTTCTCATTCTGACACTCCATGCAACATTGTCGAATATCCGTCTTCCGGCAAGAGGAGAAAAGAGCCTTGAAGCATTTGAAGAATCCACTCCCGCATTGTGACGAAGGCGGAGGTGGTGGAGGAGATGGCACAAAGCAAGAGGAAGAAGCGGGAGGATCCGGCTCTGGAGGAGGGAGTTTAGGTCGAAGCCTCCGATGAATGATTTCTTTCTTGAACATGAGTCCGGAGATCTTCTCGATCATGTACATAATGTACAGAGCGTATCCACATGATCGGTTAGGAGTGTGCGAGATGTTGAAGATGTCATCAAAAATATAGTCCACCACATTGAAGCGGACATCTCCATCAATGAGGACCATCAAGTGCCTCAAATTTCCTTGTATAATCCCCGCATCTCCATCCTTGGGGGCAATAGTCTTCCTGTGGACCCGATTGAGCACACTATAGAAAGGCTTGATATTTCTGATGTGTCAGGCCTCAAACTGTGCATTACTTGGGTACATGTACTCCAGGGTGTCCTGATCAACTGGCTTCAGGTTTGAAATGATGATCTCATTATCCAGTTGGTCCTCCAAGTCAAGCAACTGAGCAAACTCCCAGTATGTGGTGGAGTACTGCTCTCCATGGGTCCATGTAATTCGGCGATCCCCATCAGAGTGGAAGTAGATAGTAGAGTAGAATTGGGCAATTACTTCCACATTCCAGTCATACTGGAAAGTCATGAACTTCTTCAACCCATGCCTCTCGACGGCCTCAATCACAGCATTGAAGGCTTGATGATCCTTCTAAACCATGTAATCCCAGTCTATCCACTTAGCATCTGTGACAGGAGTCTGCTTGGTCATGTAGACCGTCCTGTAGTAGTAACAGTGGAAGTCACACCAAAAATGGGGACTCACTGTGCTCCTATCTCTCTGATAGACATTGATCTTTCTCAACTTGCGTGCCTTCTCAGCCCCCTTGCCCTTGAAGATGTTAGTGTCGAATGCAGCTGCACGGTTTGGGTTCCGTGCAGGAGAAGACATCCTCAACGGGCCAATGGGTTGAGAGGCACCCTTCTTGACCTTGCTGGCAGCCTTCTTGGCCACTATCACCCTTTTCTTGGATGCAACATCGACTGGGGCCTTGCCTTTATCTTTGGAGGTCCTAGCCCCCTGGGTTCTAGCTTGTTCACCATAAGTCACAAGCAACTTCCTTTTCGAGGCTGCCTCGGCAGCTGCAGAATTATGCTCTTCTCGCTGCGTCTTCTTTGCCCTCTATGATGCAAAGTATGCAGCATCCATCTCTTGATCCTCTCGTTGCCTCTGGCTATAAAGAGCTTGCTTCTCCGCTTCGGTCTCGAAGTCAGAAGGTGGAACATACTCATTATCCGACATGGTTGCTGACAAGAGAAGCAAGGGAATGTGTATGAGTCAAAGGAAGTTAAGGGGTAGAGGTTGAATTCACAAAACCAACCTAGGTTAGGGTTTTCACTGTGTAACCCGGACTTGTCCGCCCAGGGGCCGGACTAGTCTGTACCAGGTCGGACTTGCCCGCCCTATGGCAGGACTAGTCCGGTTCACACAACAAGAACCCTAATCTAGAGAAATTTTGCAAAAACTACGGATCCTACCACAAAAATTGAGGTACATGATCACATTGATGTGCACAACAACATTTGTGAAGAAGTTTCTATCAATAGACCCAAAAGAAATGAATTTCATGGATTTTGGGGTTAGGTCAAGAATATCTCTTCAAATCTTTGATTTGACAAAATGTAGGAGAGGAATCAGCCTCCGATGCTTGGGGAAAGGTTCCTAAGCACCTTAAGACTTCAAGCCACAGATTGGAATCAATATTTGTTGGAGGGAATTGAAAATCGTTGTTTGGGAGACGGTTTTCGAGCGTTTTTGGAGAGAGAGTGTTTGAATGGAAGTGGAGAGGTCGAGGGCTCCCTGGGGAGGTTAAGTCCCCAAGGGGCGGACTAGTCCGGTCAGGGACCTGGACTTGTTCGGCTGTCAGACTGGGTCCGGACTGTTCTGAGCCACCAGACTAGTCCGGTCTGAGGGCGGACTAGTCCGGTCCTGAGACTGAAAACTCCTATATATTGGATTTTCAGTGGAGATTTGATCCTTTTGGACTAGATTTCGCAAAAGATCTTTGTAAACATGGTCAGTAAGCAATAAACAATCAAACTATGACCATGATTCACAAAGATTCAATAATTTCAAAATAATTTGTAGAAAATTTGAGGAGGATGAGTTTTTTGTAAGCATGTGTGAATTTTGAATATAACAATCAGATGTGCAAGACTTAATCTTCATTTCGATAATCTAAGATATTTAGCTCACTCCAAAGTTCACAAAATCTTTTCTCATCTAGGGGCTTGGTAAAGATACCGGCCAATTGTTTATCGGTTCTTACATGTTAAATTGCAATGTCTCCCTTGATGGAGTGATCTCTCAAGAAATGGTGGCGAATATCGATGTGCTTGGTCCTTGAGTGTTCAACTAGATTGTGGGCTATTTTGATGGCACTCTCATTGTCACATAGGAGAGGGATATGGCGCAAGTTTATGCCATAGTCCCTAAGAGTTTGTCGCATCCAAAGAAGTTGTGCACAACAACTTCCGGCGGCGACATACTCCGCTTCGGCTGTGGAAAGTGCAATGGAGTTTTGTTTCTTTGAGGACCAAGACACTAGAGATCTACCAAGGAATTGGCAAGTTCCCGATGTACTCTTTCTATCAACTTTGCACCCCGCATAGTCCGCATCGGAATATCCAATGAGGTTAAACTTAGAACCTTTGGGGTACCAAAGTCCTAGGCTTGGTGTGTGAATCAAATATCTAAGAATTCTCTTAACGACAGTCAAATGACACACCTTAGGAGCGGCTTGAATCTAGCACACATAAACACACTAAGCATGATATCGGGCCTAGATGCACATAAGTATAGCAATGAGCCTATCATGGAACGATATACCTTTTGGTCCACACTTGGACCATCTTCATTGAGATTGAGATGCCCATTGGTTTCCATATGAGTCTTGATGGGTTTGGCCTTGTCCATGTCAAACTTCTTGAGTATGTCTTGTGTGTACTTGGTTTGACTAATGAATGTGCCTTCCTTGAGTTGCTTCACTTGAAAACCTAAAAAGAACTTCAACTCCCCCATCATGGACATCTCAAATCTTTTTGTCATTATCTTAGAAAACTCATCGCAAAAAGCTTTGTTAGTAGAATCAAATATAATTTCATCGACATATATTTGGCAAACAAACAAATCATCATTGAAGTGCTTAGTAAATAAAGTATAGTCCGCCTTTCCAATTTTAAAACCATTTTGAGTTAGAAAGTCTCTAAGGCACTCATACCAAGCTCTAGGAGCTTGTTTGAGTCCATAGAGAGCCTTACGCAATTTGTACACATGGTTTGGAATTCTTCATCTTCAAATCCGGGGGGTTGCTCCACATATACCTCTTCCTTGATTGAACCATTGAGGAATGCGCCCTTGACGTCCATTTGATATAGCTTAAAATCATGGTGAGTAGCAAAGGCAAGTAATATACAAATTGATTCAAGCCTAGCTACGGGAGCAAAGGTTTTTTCAAAATCCAAACCTTTGACTTGTGAATACCCTTTGGCCACAAGTCGTTCCTTGTTCCTTGTAACCACCCCGTGTCCATCTTGTTTGTTCCGAAACACCCATTTGGTGCCTACAACATTAGCATTTGGCCTCTTCACAAGCTCCCATACTTGATTTCTTTCGAAGTTGTTGAGCTCTTCTTGCATGGCCATCACCCAATCCAGATCTCGTAGTGCTTCTTCAGCCTTGTGGGGCTCCAAGAAAGAAACAAAGGAGTAATGTTCACAAAAATTTGCAACACGAGATCGAGTAGTTACCCCCTTGGAGATGTCTCCAAGTATATTGTCAACGGGAAGGTCCCGTTGGACTCTTTGATGCACTCTTGGGTGAGGCGCTTGAGGTCTTGAGTCATCATCTTGGTCTTTTTCATCCTCATTGTCTCCCCCTTGATTGATGCCTCCATTTTCATCTTCTTGGAGCGCATCTTGGGGAACTTGATCTTGATCATTTGAGGAAGAGTTTGCTTGATGTTTAGGAAGGTCACTTGCATCTTGAGGTTGTTCTTGTGGTCGTATATCTCCAAGTGTCATCCTTCCTATCACCACTTGTGGAGCTTCTTCTTGATCTAGCACATGACGATCAACTTGCTCCACTTGGGAGCCATTAGTCTCATCAAACACTACGTCACGTGCTACTTCAACAATTCTGGAGGATTTGTTAAAGACACGATAGGCGTAAGTGTTTGAGTCATAGCCAAGCAAGAAATCCTCATCGGACTTAGAAGCAAACTTCGAAGTCCTAGGCTTCTTGTTAAGAATGTAGCATTTGCTCCAAAAAACACGAAAGTAAGAGATGTTGGGCTTGTTACCGGTTAGGAGATCATACGACGTCTTCTTAAGTATGCGATGAAGATACAACCGGTTTATGGCATGGAAAGCGGTGCTAACCGCTTCCGCCCAAAACCGGTCTGACGTCTTGTACTCATCAAGCATGGTTCTTGACATCTCAATTAGAGTCCTATTCTTCCTCTCGGCCACCCCATTTTGTTGAGGGGAGTAGAGGGCCGAGAACTCATGCTTGATGCCTTCTTCATCCAAAAATTCTTCAACTTGAGTATTCTTGAATTCGGTGCCGTTGTCACTCCTTATGGTCTTGATACTCAAGGAGAACTCGTTTTGAGCTCTCTTCAAGTATCTCTTGAGAACACCTTGAGTCTCGCTGTTGTCATGCAAAAAAGAATACCCAAGTGAAACGTGAAAAGTAATCAACAATAACAAGACCATATTTGTTACCACCAATACTAATGTAGGCGATTGGACCGAAGAGATCCATGTGTAGAAGCTTCAATGGTCTCGATGTTGTCATAATGTTCTTGGATGGATGTGGTGCTCCAACTTGCTTTCCGGCTCGGCATGCGCTACATGGCCTATCATTTTCAAACACAACATTCTTTAAACCACGGATGTGCTCGTCCTTAAGAAGTTTTTTTGCAAATTTCTCATCCCAACATGGGATAGCCTCCTATGCCACAGACATCCCATGTTAGTTTTTGCAATTAAGCATGTATCATGTTGGGCTTTATCTGCGGAGAAATCCACAAGATAGAGCTTTCCCTTGTGTACACCCTTAAAGGCAATTGAGCCATTGCTTCTCCTTGTGACAGTCACACCCTCATTAGTGAATAAATAATTATAACCTTTGTCACATAGTTGTGATATGGACAATAGGTTATAATCTAGTGAATCAACATGTAAAACATTTGAAAGAGTATGATTAGGGGATATAGCAATTTTACCGGTGCCAAGGATTTTTCCTTGGCTATTGTCCCCTAAATAGATTCCTTCACTTGGATATTCATTTAGCTCATACTCCACAAACATCTTTCTCTCTCCAGTCATATGATTTGTGCATCCACTATCAAGAACCCACTTAGTTCCACCGGAGGAGTATGCCTACAAGAAAGATTTAAGCCTTGGCTTTAGGTACCCAAACGGTGTTGGGTCCTTTGATGTTAGTCAAGAGGCACTTGGGCACCCACAAACAAGGTTTAGGACTCTTGCGGTGTGGCCCAACATACCTAGCATAGGCCTTTCCAAACTTGTTCCTCAATAAAACATATGAAGCATCAAAATCATGGAACAATGGATGAGGTTATTTCTTAGACATTTTGGGTGAAGTAGCAATGTCCTTCCCTTTGTTGTTGTATGAGCCTCCTTTGACAAAAACAATCAAGTCTTTGCCATTCTTGGGAGTTTTGGCGTTTTGCCTCATCCCCCTAGAATAACCAAGACCATCCTTGACAAGGGGATGTCTTGTGTTGGTATATGCACTACGTGCATATGCCACCTTCTCCTTGTCAAAGATTCCACCCTTTGGTGCTTGATTGGTTTGTGCCAACTTAAGCTCATATTCAAGCTTTATGATTAAGTTTGAGCATTTACAAGGTTGAGATGCTTCAGATTTAATATTTGTGGAAGGTGAGCTTGTAGAGGAAGAAGGTGCATTGACCTTGATAGACTTCACTTGCGTCTCAAGGATCTTGTTAGCTTGTGTCAAACTAACAAGTTCATCCTTGAGCACAATTGTAATGTTCTCAAGGTTTGAGCAAGTTTCCTTGCTCAAAGCGAGTTCACGCTCAAGTTTCTTGTTTCTTTCTCTTTCAAGCTCCAAGAGCTCCTCAACCTCTTGACATCTCTCCTTTTGTTGGATGAGCATGTCCCCTTGACGGTTGATGAGTTCTTCCTTCTCAAATATTTCCTCCGTTAACAATCTCAATCTCTTCAAAGTACTTTTACTCATGTCTTTAAGCATATGTTCATTTTCACTACTACTATCAAAATCATCATGAGAATAAATTGAAGAAGAGGATTTAGATTTAACCTTCTTTCTTCCCTCCTTGGCCATGAGAAAAGTTGCCTTTGAAGTTTCCAAGTTTGGGAAGAGCTTGTTCTCCGTTGTTATCTTCTTCATAGCAATGGTTGCTACGATCAGCATGTCCCCACTGCTTGCTCCAGGTGCTCCTATACACTCTCCCTTGCCGGCTACGACGCTTTTCCAGCAGACGTCGGCATCTGTTGTCAGTGCCCCTCTTCCTGCAGTCCAGTCTGAGCAGGCACCGACAGCGGCTCCCGCAGCACCCGCCACCTCTACTCCAGCTTTGGCAGCAGCAGGCAGCAGCTCCGACGACAGCACCCCTGACGGTGACCAGTTCGTCATCGCCCCGAGTGCTTAGGGTCCTTAGGCACTCAGCTTCCTTTTTGGTGTCTTGATGCCAAAGGGGGAGAAGAGTCAGGGGGGGGATAGCTTAGTCTCAGGGGGAGTCCTAGCTGTAGGGGGAGTCTATCTTTTTGGGAGTCCTTTTGTAATTTGGTGATTTGCTACTCTTTTGCTATTCATTGAGTATTCGTGTGCCACTTAATTCTCTTGAGTTTTTGATCGTTGAGCTTTCGAGTTATTGATCGTTTTTGAGCCTTCAAGTTTAAGTGTGCTAAATCTTGTACTTATTGCATATCCTCTTGAGTATTGTATTCTCAAATTCATTACTATTATGCTTTACTTGTTGTGTTGTCATCAATCACCAAAAAGGGGGAGATTGAAAGCATCTAGGCCCCCATGAGGTATGGTTTCGGTGATTAATGACAACCGTTGGATTTTACTAATGAATTTGTGGATGCAAGGTCTCCCATATCACTCATCACAATCAAATGAAATCTATATGAATATCATCTACTGCTCATTGGATATAATTGAAGACCCCTAAACAATCATTCTATGAGGTTAATCAATTTTTATGAAGATTAGAAGTAAAAGCTCATATGTCAAAGTTGTTCAACCAAAATTGACAGCACTCAATGCTTGATAATCATCAGAAGAATATTTCAAACCAATGTATAAGAGGTCACTCGAGCAAATTCCAAAAGAGTCACTTAAAACAACTCGAAGCAGACAAAATCAACTCACCAGATCAACCGATGGTTCCAGAAAACAATACATCGGTCGAGTTGGTTCAGCAGAAGAAGAAGACCTCAGAACTAAGTACTCACCGGATCATCCAATGATGAAGGGGATGTTACATCGGTCCATCAGTACAGTAAGCAATCTCCTTGGACCAAGTGTAACACCGGACCATCCGATGTACAACTATAAACACATCGGTCAATCACTCCAGTAAGCATTAATTCTGAACAAATTCTGGATGAAGTGCCACCGGATCATCCGATGAGAAGGAAAGTGAAACATCGGTCTAACAACGGTCATATCTGACACAGTGACATCAGCTAATTTGGATTCGACCGATGATAACTGAAGGGAGAACATCGGATCATCCGGTGTTCGCAGAACACTGATGTCAGCCTACTTTTCCAACGGCTATTTCATGGAGGCTAGCTATTTATACCCCTTCAACCAGTCTATTCGACAAGTGTAAGGACCGAATGCACAAGAGGGGGGTGAATTGGGCTTTCTTCAAAAAATTCTAAGCAATGAAACTTAATTTCTAAAGCCCAATTCCCTACGCACACTATCTATGCATTCTAGTAGATAGAAACTTCGCAGAATATAAAATGCATAAAAGTAAAGGAAAGGAGAAGGATGCAAACTCGTGAGGAGACAAGGATTTATCCCGTGGTTCGGCAAGATCGTTAAGATCTTCCTACATCCACGTTGTGGCACCCACCAAAGGGTTTTGCCACACCCAAGTCACCGAGACGAGGGGTCTTCACTATTCCTCTCCGTTTGCCTCCTTTGGCAAGGTGGAGCTCAAGCCTTGTACAACTTCGACCTTCCGGTCTTCCACACACACCTTGGCAAGCTCCGGAAGTTTTCTCACAGTTACAAACACCAAGGGCACTCTCTTGAGGCTCTCACACTATCCTAGAGAGTCCACTCACCCAGAATGGAGGCACACAAGCTCTCTCTCTAGCTAGTTCTAGCCTAAATCTTGGTGTAGAGGTGATCGAAATGGTGTGGAAGTGATTGCTTTTGGTCTTGAATGCTTGTGGATGTGTTGATAGCTTCTGGTTATCAAGACTTGACGAAATGACAGGATTAGGGGGTATTTATAGCCAGCCTCCCCGAAATAGCCGTTGGAAAAGTAGGCTGATAGAACTTTATTGTGAACACTGGATGATCCGATGTCTCCCCTTTAGTTATCATCGGTCAAGTTACTTTAGTTGACGTCATTGTGTCAGATATGACCGTTGTTAGACCAATGTTGATCCTGTCTTCTCATCGGATGATCCGATGGCTCTTCCTCCAGAATTTTCTCAATCTTGATGCTTACTGGAGTAATCGACTGATGTGTGCTTCTCTGTACATCGGATGATCCGGTGCTAGACTTGGTCCAATGTTCTTGCAAACTGTACTTATGGACCGATGTTACTGAGCCATTCACATCGGATGATCCGGTGAGTACATTGTTCTGAGGTCTTCTTCTTCAGTTGAACCAACTCGACCGATGTGTACATTTATGAAATCATCAGTTGATCCGGTGAGTTGATTTTGTTTGCTTCGAGTTGTTTTGAGTGAATCTTTTGTGTCTTGCTCAGATGACCTCTTAGACATTTGTTTCATAAGCCTCTCTGATGATCTTCAAGCATTGTATGTTGTCAACTTATGGTTGAGTCACTTAGACATAAGAGCTTTCACTTCTTGTCTTTATCTCATTGATTTGATATCAAAAGTTGATTGTATATGGGTCTCCAATGACATATTCATTTCATTTTATTAAGTGATTATGGGGACCTTGCATTCACAAATTCATTAGTAAAGTTCAATGGTTGTCATTAATCACCGAAACCATACTTCATGGGGGGGGGGACCTAGATGCTTTCAATCTCCCCCTTTTTGGTGATTGATGACAACACAATAATCAAAGCGCAATAGTAATGAATTTGATAGAATGAAACTTAAAAGAATATGCAATGAATACAGGATGTCACACTTGAAGCTTAAGCATCAATTAATAACTCAAGTGTGAATAATAAGTGATCATAAACATAGATAAACACCAAATGAGCCCAATCGATTAATAACTCATGGAAATAAGTTCATTAGAGCTCAATAAGTAGCAAATGAGTAGCAAACACACCAAATGTAGCAAACACACAGAGTTACAAGAATGATAAACGATAAATGATAAATGAGACTCCCCCTCACACTAAGACGCTCCACCTGACTCCTCTAACTCTTCTCCCCCTTTGGCATCAAGACACCAAAAAGGGATCCGAGCGCCTAAGGACCCTGAGTACTGGGCGCGATGACGAACTGGTCACCATCGCTGTCGTCGGAGCTACTGGCTTGAGTAGCGGTGGAGGGAGCTGCCAGAGCCGTAGGAGCCACCGTCGGTGCCTGCTGTGGAGGAGCTACTGGAGCAGGGGCACTGACGACGGAGGCCGGCGACTGCTGGAACAGGGTCGTGGCCGGCAGCGGGGAGTGGATCGGAGCACCAGGAGCCAGAAGTGGAGACATGCTGAAGGAGGGAATCGGCGTAGAAGATACTGGGGCCACTGGAGCGGCAGCTGGAGCCAGGACTGGAGGTGGTGGAGCGACTCCTGGCAGCTGCGACGGGAGGGCAATCCCGATCTGGGTGTAGAGGTTGGTGATCAACCCCAGGATGCCCATCATCGCCTGCTGCGTCTGCTGCTGCTGGTCGAGAGTGCGCTGATGCATCTGGTCGATAAGCCCCGTCAGCCTGTCAGTGTCTTCACGCCTCTCACGAGTGATCTGACGCTGCATCTCCTGCTGCTGCTGCTGGAGCTCAAGGAGACGGGCAGCCTGCTCCACTCAGGCCTGCTCGGCTGCCAGCCTGTCCAGACGCTGCTGCTCAACCATCTGCTGGAGGAGCGACGTCAGCTCTGACGGCTGCGTGACCTGCGCCTCAGTGATGGGAGGTGGAGTAGGTGGTAGCACTATAGAGCCTCCAGCCTCCGCGTCGTGCTGCCTGGGTGAGGGCGGAGGAGGGAAGTACTCCTCGACACTGTCGTCGGTGTCGCTCTCTGACCAGATATGCTGCAAGTCCTCCCCCTGTGCCTCAGCCTCGGCAAGCCTCTCATCCTCCTTCTCTAAGTCAGACCAGTCCTCCTCAGAAAGGTGAGCCCTGACCTAACGCTCGACTGGACGGCCAAGGTGGCGCTCTCCAGGAGCTGGGGCACAGTAGTGACCGAACCGTGTCACACTCTCGTCAGTGAGACAGTCGTGCACGGCGGACTCCTCAGGGACCATCATGGTGAGCAGGTAGCTGATCCAGTATCCGTACACGAGCTCCCTCATCATCCCCACTCCATCTGTGATCACATCCTTCATCTCGCATATGAGGACGTCCACGATGTCGAACTCCATCCCGTTCATGATGTAGAACAGGAGAGTCTGCTGTAAGCTGGTGAACCCCTCCAGGTAACCAGACCTCGGCAGGAGCGTGCGGCGCAAGGCGAGGTGCACTGTGCGCGCAGCTGGAGTCAACAAAGCTGGTACTCTTGGCTGGTTAGGAGAGAAGGTAGGACCGAACAAAGAACGAATCTCCTCCAGAGCTGGTGCCACTCCTCCAGTGAGCGGCCTCCTCGGCGGGTCTGCCTGACCATAGACCCTCTCATGCACGTAGGAGTCGTGCAAGTCCACTCCCAGCAGCTGTCCCAGCGTCTGCCTCGTCAGGTGATAGTGCTGACCCATGAACATAAAATCAATTGATCTTCTTCCCTCAGAGACATAGAGGGTGGCATAGAAGACACGGACCCAATCTTCCACATAGGCACTCCGCTCATATGACATCAGCTGCACCAAACCTCGGTACCTCTCAAAATAAGGACGGATCTCCGTCTCTGCTGCCAGAGCTAGCTGACCCCAATCCAGATAGTTGTGTTGAAACAGCTTGTGACCTCGGCGCCTGTAGGTCTCATAGAGTGACGCCTGGGTCACAGTCCAGAAGCGACTATCCACCAGAGCCTCTCTGGGCTGCGGGTACCACTCCTCAAGCAGCACATTCCACCTGAGTTTGCGAAGCTGCTTGGCCTTCATCTTCCGGTAGTCGGTCAACCGGACTCCTTCAGCAACATGGACAGTGGTGTCATCTCGTAGATAGCACGTTGGGCCTCCCTATCCTCACGACGATTGGCAGCCGTTGGTCTCGGACGTGGAGCAGCCGCGAGATGACCCCCACGGGTCCGGGCTAAGCGTCGGCGGACGAGAGGCTCTACCGGCTCTTCTTCAGCCTTGGAGTCGTCGATCACCGGAGGCTGCCTCGGACGAGCCTCACAGATCCTTAGGGATCCCCCTCGGCCACGCTCACGCTCTTCGGCGGTGCGAGCGGCCATTAAGGCCTTCTTCTCCTCCTTCGACAATTTTTGCTTCTTTGGGGCCGGCTCCGCGATAGCCTTCCCCTTGTTCTTCTTGTCGCGAGCCATTGCGATCACGCGATTGAATGGAGTCGACAACGGAGACATGGAGATTGATGGTGCCGGGAAGCCCTAGAGTCGGCGAATAGATGCAATTTGGATGTACCACAACGGCAACTTGGTGGTGAGGGAGAGGAGCGGCGGCGGCGTTCTTGGGTGGAGACGGCGTCGCTTGGAGGCGGCGGCGCTTGGAGGCGATGGAGGTTGCGACGTGGTGATGGTGGCGGCGGCGCTAGGAGATGATGGTGGCGCGGTGGAGTGGGCGGCGCGTGGATGGAGGAGGCGGCGCGGCGGGCGGCGGCGGCCGGTGGGCGGCGGCAGCGTCCGGCGGCGGTGGAGGTGGCGCAAGGTGAGCAAGGCGGCGGCGGAGGCAAATGAGATCGGGGAGAGAGAAGAGGTACACGACCGGCAAGTTTAAATAGTGGGTCCCAAACCCTAACCGTATTTTTAACACCGGATGGACCGATGTTAGATGGGATATACATCGGTCGAACGCCACAGTAAGGATATTCAAAATGTTGCCGTTGACATCGGATGGACCGACATTGAGAGATGAGATCATCGGTCGAATGGCACAGTAAGGGTATTCAAAAACGTACTGTTGACACCGGATGGTCCGACGCGGGAGAAGGTAGCATCGGTGGAGTTTGGCACAGCTCCAGAATTGTGAACAGCGGATGGACTGATGTTTTTCAGAATGAACGCGTCGGTTGATTTGCAGCACTAACTAAACTGACTCTTTGTTTTTGAACACCAATTGATCCGATGATGGTTTGACCTAAGCATCGGACAATCCGATGACTATAAAATGACAACATCCCATATATGTCCTTTGACCAATCAATCAAGCAATAAAGAACACATGTCTTAGGACTTTTTGGGCAACCCCTTACCCCTCAAAAGTACTAAGTTGCCAATAACTTGGCTAGTCCTTAAAGCACATAGAGCATTAAATAAAAAGGGAATGAATTTATCCAAATAAAATGTAAGGCCCATGCTTTATGAGCTAGAGTACGAAGACTTCTATCTCTTTGAAGCATGTTCCTATAGGCATTAACGCACCTAACATTTTGTTCTTTCCACCTTGTATGAGTTGAGATATTACATTTCAAACAAGTCTCTTTCTCATGAGGTGGGTTCCCCTTTGTGACAATCTACCGTATGCAATGCCAAACAAATTATAGCGCAAGAAATTTAAGTATGAGTGCAAGTCTATATGGCAGGCATCATGCAAGACATAAAGTAAATCTATCTTGCCAAGTTTGAACCTTTCAAAGGCTTCTTCAGGGAGAGCTACTCTCCAAGCCTTGGGAAACCCAAAAGAACCTCTATCCCAAGCTAACCCTTGCTCACCCCTATCCTTTGAGAGTTAGGCAAGACCTATATGAAGTGCATTCTTACATGACGTTCATTGCATCTAGCACATTTAATTCACTTCTTAGCCTAGAAAAAGTTTTCTCATCAAGTGGTTTAGTGAAGATATCCGCCAATTGTTCTTCGGACCTAACACCTCGCAATGAGATGTCTCCCTTAGCTTCATGGTCCCTTAAGAAATGATGGCGAATATCAATGTGCTTAGTGCGGGAGTGTTGAACGGGGTTTTTAGCTATCTTAACCGCACTTTCATTGTCACAAAGGAGAGGCACACAACCAAGTTTAACAACAAAGTCCAAAAGGGTTTGCTTCATATAAAGAATTTGAGCACAACATGCACCGGCCGCAATGTATTCCGCTTCCACCGTGGACAAGGCGACGGAATTTTGTTTCTTGCTTGACCAAGAAACTAGGGAACGCCCAAGCAAGTGGCACCCACCGGAGGTACTCTTGCGATCCACGCAGCATCCGGCAAAGTCTGAATCCGAGTATCCCACAAGATGGAATTTTGCACCTTTAGGGTACCACAAGCCCACACTAGGGGTATGCTTAAGATACCTAAGTATCCTAAAGACCGCCTTCCTATGCGATTCTTTAGGTGCCGCTTGAAAGCGAGCACACAAGCATACACTAAACATGATATCGGGCCTAGATGCGGTAAGGTAAAGCAATGAACCAATCATAGAACGGTAGTTAGATTGATCAATAGGTTTACCGTCCTTATCCGCGTCGAGATGACAATTGGTTGCCATTGGAGTGCTTCTTGAACTACAATCTCCCATCTCAAATTTCTTCAAGAGGTCCTTGGTGTACTTCTCTTGATAGACGAAGGTCCCCTCTTGAAGTTGCTTGATTTGAAATCCAAGGAAGAAGTTGAGCTCTCCAATCATTGACATCTCGAATTCCCTAGACATCATTTTGCCAAACTCATGGCTAAGAGCTTCGTTAGTTGAACCAAAAATAATATCATCAACATAAATTTGACAAATGAACAAATCTCCGTTGATGTCCTTGGTGAAGAGTGTAGTGTCCACCCTCCCGATCTTGAATCCTTGCATGATGAGGAAAATCCTGTAGTCGTTCGTACCACGCCCTAGGTGCTTGCTTGAGCCCGTAGAGCGCCTTGTGCAACCTATACACATGATTAGGATTCCTCGGATCTTCAAACCCGGGAGGTTGTTCAACATAAACAAGCTCGTTAATGTAACCATTAAGAAAGGCACTTTTCACATCCATTTGATAAAGTCTAATACTATGATGTGATGCAAAGGAAAGGAGTATACGGATGGCTTCTAGCCGGGCGACCGAGGCAAATTTCTCCCCAAAATCTAGTCCTTCAACTTGCGAGAACCCTTTGGCCACAAGTCTTGCCTTGTTGCAGACCACAACGCCACTCTCGTCTTGTTTGTTGCGGTACACCCACTTTGTTCCGATGACGTTCTTGTCCTTGGGTCGCTCCTCCAACACCCAAACTTCATTGCGGATGAAGTTGTTGAGTTCTTATTGCATGGCCATTACCCAATTTGGGTCTTGGAGTGCTTCCTCAATATGAGTGGGTTCTACACACGAAACAAACGAGTAGTGCTCACAAAATGAAGCGAAATGGCGAGAACGTGTACTTACACCCCTTGACGGACTTCCAATGATTTGGTCCATTGGATGCGCCTTGGAGATGCGTCCATGCCTCATAAGTGGTTGTGAAGCACTTGGCAATGGTGATGCGTGTTGCTCCTCTTGTGGTTGGACTTGATCATGGACTTCTTCTTCTTCTTGATGTTATTGTGCTTGTGAGTCTTGAGTCGGCAATGGATCATCCTTCTCTTCTTCGTCAACTTGAGGTGCCATGGAGGTGTTTTTGTTGGAACTTGAAGCTCCCCCTTGATCATGGCTCTCCTCAACTTCCGGCTTGATGTCTCCAATGGTCATGTTCTTCATGGCTTCTCGTAGAGGCTCATCATCTATTTCATCATGACCAAAACTCTCCTCTTGGGAGCCATTAGTCTCATCAAACTCAACATCACAACTTTCTTCAACTAAACCGGTAGTTTGATGCATAGCCAAGAAATATACCAACATCACATCTTCTTTCAAACTTACCGATCCTTTTCTTGCGGTAGATGTAGCACTTGCATCCAAAGACTCGAAAGTAGGAGATGTTGGGCTTTCTCCCAATGAGAAGCTCGTACGGGGTCTTTTGAAGTAGTCGATGGAGATAGACCCTATTTGTGGCATGGCACGCCGTGTTGATTGCTTCGTCCCAAAACTTCTCCGACGTGACGTAGTCATCAAGCATTGCTCTTGCAAGAGTGATGAGTGTCTTGTTCTTCCTTTCAACGACACCGTTTTGTTGAGGGGTGTGGCCGAAAACTCATGTTTTACTCCTTCATGGTCACACCACTCCCCAATGTTGTAGTTCTTGAATTCGGTGCCGTTGTCACTCCGGACCTTGATGATGGGAAGTTGAAATTCCCTTTGAGCGCGGTTGGCGAAGGTCTTGAACACTTCCGGAGTTTCACTCTTGTCACCTAGAAATAGAGTCCAAGCATAGCGAGAATAGTCATCAATAATAACGAGACAATAGAGGTTACCACCAAGGCTTTGATATGTGGACGGTCCGAAGAGGTCCATGTGGAGTAGTTCAAGTGGCTTGGAGGTTGACACCATTGTCTTCATTGGATGGTGTGAAGCAACTTGCTTCCTGGCTTGACAAGCGCTACAAAGCTTGTTCTTCTCAAATGTGACATACTTCACGCCGGTCACCATCCCAAGCTTGAATGACTTCTTGAGTTTGCTCATCCCTATGTGCGCTATGCGTCGGTGCCATAGCCAACCCAAGCTTGTCTTGGTGAAAAGGCAAGTGGTCAAGCTAGCATTCTTGTTGGAGAAGTCCACTAGGTAGAGGTGTCCATGCCGAAATCCTTTGAAGACTATGTCTTTGCTTGTTTCACTACTCACAACAACATCATTTTTGCTAAATGTGCATGTTAGTCCAAGATCACATAGTTGTGCAATAGAAAGTAAATTAAAGCTAAGTGACTTAACGTACAAAACATTAGAAATGGATAAATAATTTGAAATAGCAATTTTACCTAACCCAATTACCTTTCCCTTAGAGTTATCACCAAAGGTGACTTGTTCATGATTGCCTGGGTTTTCTATGGTGGTGAACATACCATCATTGCCGGTCATATGTTGAGTGCACCCGCTATCGAGTACCCAATGCTTTCCTCCGGCTTTGTAGTTCACCTACACACATGAATTCAATTTTTGACTTTAGGCACACAAGCCAACTTAGGTCCTTGTGTGTGTGATACAAGTGTTTTTGGGACCCAAAGTTGCTTGGGGAGCTTCCCCTTCATGCCCTTCATGTCTTTGCCAATGAACCTTGCCTTAACCTTGCCATGTACTTTAATCAAGAGATAATAATGATCATTGAAAGTAGATTTATAGTTAGTAGGCAATTTAGGAGAAGGTCGGTTAGGAAGAGGACACTCCCTTGTGTGGTGACCGGTGACCTCACAATGTTGGCAATAAGAACCAACTTCCTTGATGAAGCTTGTTCTTAGCTCCAGTGAGGGCACCTTTCCTTTGTTAGGCACCGAGAAGGATCCAAGTCCTCTCTTGTTGAAGGCCTTTGCTTGTTGGAAGAGGATTTCCTTGTGCTTGACTTCTCCTTTTGAAAGTCTAGCCACACTAGTGCGGAGACTCTCAATTTCTTCCAACAAGTCCTTCTCCCTAGCATTAGCTTTCAAAGGCAAAGACTTGTGCAAAGCATTAGTGGCATGCGAAGTAATGGATATCTTATCATTAAGAGTTTGCTTCTTCATATTTTTCAACTCTTGATCAAGCATGTCATGAGCAAGATTAAGTGTTTGATGTTCTTGTATTAACTTGTTGTGCTCTTCCAAGAGTGTTTGGTGTGCTAAGTTAAGTTCATGATTATATATCTTGATTTTAGCCTTTTCTTCCTCAATTTGCTTGACATGGGATTTGAGCGTGTCATGCTCTTTGAGTATGCTTTCATACTTATCAAGCAAATCAAGGTTAGCACTCTCAAGTTTAGCACGAGTTTCTTCAAGCACTTTAACCTTACTCTTTTCCCTCTTAATGATAGCATGATATTCATTTATCAAAGAAGTTAAATCATCGTGGGAAAGCTCATCATCACTAGAGTCATCACATACCTTGGTGTTACCTTTTGCCATGAGGCACATGGGCGGTGGATGAAGAGGTGCATCATCATTGTTGGCGATGGCGAGGCCGGCCAAGCTTTCTTCTTCCTCTTCACTCTCTTCACCACTTGTTTCTTCGTCGGTGACCCATTAATTTGCCTCACACGTGAACACCTTTTGTGGGCCATTTCTCTTCTTTGGGAAGAGCTTCGCCTTCTTTCCCTTGTCATGTTTCTTCTTCCCAAAGGCTCTTGGTTTGGGTTTGGCCTCTTCTTCATCATCATCACTCTCTTCAAGCTTGCGATGCTTGCTTTTGTAGTTCTCTCTTCTTTTGTCCGGTTTTGGACAATCATAGGAGATGTGGACTTGATCACCACAATTGTAGCAAGTCTTGCGATCATCTCTCCTTGGTAGAAACGCTTTCTTCTTGGGATCAAAGGTGTACCCCTTCTTGGTAATCTTGGAGTTCAAGCGTGAGAACTTTCTCATCATCAATGCAAGCTCATCATCATCATCTTCACTTGATGCTTGTTCTTCTTCACTTGAGCTAGGCTCAACCACCTTCTTCTTCTTGAGGCTTGTTTTCTTGGTGGAGGCCTTTAGAGCAATTGTCTTTGAAGATGATTGCTCCATCATCCCAAGTACACTCATCTCATGAGCGTGTATTTCTCCAATGAGCTCCGAAACTTCAATGTGGTCAAGTGACTCTTTTTGGAGCATGGAGTTGATGATGTTGTACTTTGGCTTGGGAAGGAGCATGAGGATCTTGCGGTTGATGAGTCCCTTGCCAAGAGAAGCAATGTCAAGAGCATTGATTTATTCAATGAGCACATTCAAGCGAGAGAACATTTCATTGACATTTTCATGAGGAAACATTTTAAATTCATCATATTTGGCTTTAAGCATGTGATATTTTAATTCCTTGACACGAGAAGAGCCCTCATGAATTTCTATTAAGCAAGCCCAAATTTCACAAGCTTTTTCTTTACTAGCAATTCTAGCAAATACATCTTGACTAATACATTCATAGATTGCATTCCTAGCTTTAGCATCCCATTTAATTTGATCACCAACATAATTGTGTTCTCCAAACCCCGTGTGGGTCGCTTCCCAAACTTCGGGCGCAATAGCCTCTAGATAAGCGCGCATGCGTGCTTTCCAATAGGCAAAGTTCTTGCCCTCGAAGATAGGAACCGAACCCCCAACCTTGGCCATTTTAGCTCTCTAGCGGTGAAGCTAGAATGATCCTATGAGCAACCTTGCTCTGATACCAATTGTAAGGACCGAATGCCTAAGAGGGGGGGGGGTGAATTGGGCTTTCTTCGAAAAATTCTAAGCAATGAAACTTAATTTCTAAAGCCCAATTTCCTACGCACACTATCTATGCATTCTAGTAGATAGAAACTTCGCGGAATATAAAATGCATAAAAGTAAAGGAAAGGAGAAGGATGCAAACTCCCGAGGAGACAAGGATTTATCCTGTGGTTCGGCAAGATCGTTAAGATCTTCCTACATCCACGTTGTGGCACCCACCACAGGGTTTTGCCACACACAAGTCACCAAGACGAGGGGTCTTCACTATTCCTCTCCGTTTGCCTCCTTTGGCAAGGTGGAGCTCAAGCCTTGTACAACTTCGACCTTCCGGGCTTCCACACACACCTTGGCAAGCTCCGGAAGTCTTCTCATAGTTACAAACACCAAGGTCACTCCCTTGAGGCTCTCACACTATCCTAGAGAGTCCACTCACCCAGAATGGAGGCACACAAGCTCTCTCTCTAGCTAGTTCTAGCCTAAATCTTGGTGTAGAGGTGATCGAAATGGTGTGGAAGTGATTGATTTTGGTCTTGAATGCTTGTGGATGTGTTGATAGCTTCTGGTGATCAAGACTTGACGAAATGACAGGATTAGGGGGTATTTATAGCCAGCCTCCCCGAAATAGCCGTTGGAAAAGTAGGCTGACAGAACTTTACTGTGAACACCGGATGATCCGATGTCTCACCTTTAGTTATCATCGGTCAAGTTACTTTAGCTGACGTCATTGTGTCAGATATGACCGTTGTTAGACCGATGTTGATCCTGCCTTCTCATCGGATGATCTGGTGGCTCTTCCTCCAGAATTTTCTCAATCTTGATGCTTACTGGAGTAATCGATCGATGTGTGCTTCTCTGTACATCGGATGATCCGGTGCTAGACTTGGTCCAATGTTCTTGCAAACTGTACTTATGGACCGATGTTACTGAGCCATTCACATCGGATGATCCGGTGAGTACATTGTTCTGAGGTCTTCTTCTTCAGTTGAACCAACTCGACCGATGTGTACATTTATGAAATCATCGGTTGATCCGGTGAGTTGATTTTGTTTGCTTCGAGTTGTTTTGAGTGAATCTTTTGTGTCTTGCTCAGATGACGTCTTAGAAATTTGTTTCATAAGCCTCTCTGATGATCTTCAAGCATTGTATGTTGTCAACTTATGGTTGAGTGACTTAGACATAAGAGCTTTCACTTCTTGTCTTTATCTCATTGATTTGATCTCAAAAGTTGATTGTATATGGGTCTCCAATGACATATTCATTTCATTTTATTGAGTGATTATGGGGACCTTGCATTCACAAATTCATTAGTAAAGTTCAATGGTTGTCATTAATCACCGAAACCATACTTCATGGGGGGGCCTAGATGCTTTCAACAAGTCTTGACAACCAGAGCTACTCTACACATTCTCAAGCATTCAATACATTGAGCCAACACTTCTACATCATCTATACCACTTACACACCAAGAGATAGGCTAGAACTTGCTAGAGATAGTTCTTGTGTGCTTCCATTCTTGGTGATTGGAGTCTCTAGTGTACTGAGAGCTGTAAGGGAGTGTCCCTTGGTGATTGTATTGGAGAGAGCCTTCCGGAGCTTGCCAAGACGGTTGTGGAAGCCCGGAGGATCCAACTTGTACAAGGCTTGAGCTCCACCTTGCCGAGGTTGGCGAACGGAGAAGTATAGTGAAGATCCCTGGTCTCGGTGACTTGAGAGTGGCTATACCATTTGGTGGGTGCCACAACGTGGACGTAGGAATATCTTGACGATCTTGCCAAACCACGGGATAAATCTCCGTGTCTTCGTGTCTCCTCGGGAGTTTGCGCTTTCTTCCTCTCCCCTTATACTTATGCATTTCATATACCGCAAAGTTACTATTCACTTGAATTCATAGGTTGTTTGCATAGGGAATTGGGATTTTAGTAATTAAGTTTTATTGCTTTAATTTTTTAAAAGAAGCCCAATTCACCCCCCCCTCTTGGGCATTCGATCCTTACAATTGGTATCAGAGCTAGGTTACTCATTGGATCATTTTAGCTTCACCGCTAGAGAGCTAAAATGGCCAAGAATGGGGGTTCGGTTCCTATCTTCGAGGGCAAGAACTTTGCCTATTGGAAAGCACGCATGCGTGCTTATCTAGAGGCTATTGCTCCCGAGGTATGGGAAGCGACCCATGCGGGTGAGCATAATTATGTTGGTGAGCAAATCAAGTGGGATGCTAAAGCTAGAAATGCAATTTATGAATGCATTAGTTAAGATGTATTTGTGAAATTTGGGCTTGCTTGATTGAAATTCATGATGGTTCCTCCCGTGTCAAAGAACTAAAATATCATATGCTTAAAGCCAAATCACTACAGGAATACCGGTCACTTACGTCGGCCAAAGCCGACGTAAGTTAGGCTTAAACCGACGTAATTAACTTAATTACGTCGGTTTTTGCTTAATTACGTCGGCTTTCAGCCGACGTAGGGTTTTGGACGTAATTAAGGTAACTTACGTCGGCCACCGACGTAAGTTACCTTAATTACGTCGGTCTGCAGGAGCCGACGTAAGTTCACCCTTGAGATGGGCCTTGGGCTGGGCCGGATGACTTACGTCGGCTTGGGCAGGCCGACGTAAGTTAAGTGCTGTAACTTACGTCGGCCAGGGCAAACCGACGTAAGTTAACCTGGGCAAACTTACGTCGGCATGCTCATAGCCGACGTAAGTTAAGTTTTCGAATTTTTTTTAAAAACAAAAATTGTCTACCTCGCTCGATGGCGAGTCACAGAACAGTCAAAAAATATATACAGATATATACAGTCACAGAACAGTCAATATAAGTTCGCCCATGGTTCAAAACATCAACAAACACCACAATTTTCCAAATAAATTACACCGGGCTACACGCTAGCCCCTCCATTACCTCCAGGATCTTCCCGGCGCGTTCCGGATCCCTGCAAAACAAACATAATCACTAGTAAGCATCAATGTCAACTAAGTGATAACATAAGAGGCCAAGAACATCAGTGACAAAAGAAGGAAGCATGATGTAGTTTCAAATGAAGTAATGTACTATATCACTAGTTAAATGGAAGCACTAGCCCTTTGTTAACTCAATGAACATCAGTTTCGACATAAGAAGGTAACATCAGTGATAATCACTAGCTCTTTTGTTAAATGGAAGCACTAACAACTTATTCACTATATACTAATCATTTCTATCATGGTCAAAAACTACTAAAGCTTGATTAGATACACTTAAAGAGAGTTTCTCACCGGCTCCAGTGTCTACACGCTACCCCCTCCACTGCCTCCGGGATCTCGACGCGTTCCGGAACCCTGCAAAAGAATCATAATTAGAATTAAATGTGATGCAAATAACTTTTTAACATAATGAAAAGGGAATCAAACTCCTAGGTATAGACAATATTACCTGCTCCGGTGTCTGCTGCGGCGGAAGCGTAGGAATCTGGATGTCCTGACCGCTTTGTCGAGCAAGAGCTTGCCATTGCAAGATATTAGCAGATATATGTTATTAAGTGTTGTGAAATTTAACTACGGTACTTTCAATTACTTACAGCCACCGTTGCTTGCATCTGGGCCATCATTAAGGCCGTCCTCTGCTGCTCCTCCCTTGCCTCCGCTCTCGTCCGCTCCAGCTCTGCCTGAGTTTGCGTCAGCGACTCCCTCATGGCCTGGAGCTCCAGCTGCGTCTGCGAGAGACGACCACTGGTCCCAGCGGTCGAAGCCTGCGACGATGAAGCGCCTCTCAAAGGTCGCGTCGACCTCGAGTCGACAACTCCATCGAAAATGGCAAACCTGCAAAAGAATGAAAACACTAAGTAGAAGAAGATTAATTGAAAAAGAAATGAAACACACGAAGAACTCACCGTCCGTGGGCCTTCCCGCCTCCGCTTGCGTACGCGGCTTGGGGGTCGATCGGCGCGCTTTCCCAATCGTAATCCGCACCGTGTATCTTCGCGACCTCCTGCGCGTACTTTGTCTACAAAACAAATAAATCTTGTAAGTATGTCAATAATAGTATTAGTTATAATGAAATTGATGAATTTCGAAAACTTACCAGTCGGTCGGCTGCGACCTGACTACACTGCCCTGGCTGAGAAGGGTCACTTCCCTTGTGACCTCTCTTCCAAACCTGGGTCGGGGTCGGCTCATGACCCAGCTCTCGCTCCTGTACATCCGTGTTAGTGAGATAAATAATATATTAAGAACACATAAATAAAATAAAAAGGTACTTACCATGCGTTTAGCCAAACGCAAGTAGCCGTCACCGCCATAGTTGTGCTTGCCCTCGGACCCCATGCGGCACTGTCTAGCCTTCGTGGACTTGTTGATAAAAGCGTCGCTAGCCCAGTACCGACAGAGAGCTAAGTACGCCTCGATGTTACCCTGTAACTAGGAAATACTAACATGCACATATTTCATTTTCATCAACGCGGTTAACATACGTAGATATTGTAAATATTTAACAATATTAAAAACTTACCTCCGCGTACTGCTCCTCTGTCAAGTAGGAGTCCGAGTCCTTCCTAAAGACACCCCTTTGCTGCTCCTGCTCCTGCTCCCGGGGGTGCCGCTTGTAGTAAGCGTTGACGGCCTGAATCCGGGCGTATGACAACGCCGCCGTCGTGAGCTTCCGAGCGTTGTAATGGAACACGCGTCTCGCGTGGTCCTCCATGCCCGGCTCCTCTACTTGGTACCTCAACTTTAAGCAAACAAATATTTAAGTGATATGCAATTAAGAATTCAAAGGAGTTGAAAAAACGAAACAGTTAAACTTACCATAAAATCATGCCACACGGCTCCCTGAACCGTGCCGTGCACCGGGTGAGAGACCCGAGCGTAGTCATCCCACGACAGGGCAGGAAAACCGTCAATTACACCGGGTAGTGCAACTTGACGATAGCACCGAGGACACTGTTAACCTGCTTGTGGTGCTTCTCGGCCCCCATGAACGAGAAGTCGTACCAACATCTACAAAATATATTAAATCATTAAGTAAAGAAAAACAACATCTAATATTTAGTATACTATATACAGTTTTTATACCTGTCTCCGACGGGACGGATCGTGGTCCGCTGAGTAGTAACCAGAGGAGGAGCCGCAAAGTGGGTCCTCCTCGTCCGTCGCCTCTGCTGCGACGCTGCCGCGTCCTGTGACCCTGAAGGCTCTGCGGACCCCCCGGAGCCTCCAGGAAGGCTAGTGGTAGAGGGCTGCCCAGGGAGGCTAGCGCTAGCCGGCTCCGAAGGGAGGCTAGCGCTAGAGGGCCCCCTAGCCTCTGAGTCGGGCTCCTGTAGCGGCCCCCTAGCCTCAGACTCTGACTCAGACTCAGAAGTCTCTGAGTCAGACTGCACAAAAGGAATGACTTTATTAATAATTAATAACAATTGCAATTTCAAAAATAACTTTATAGTAACTAAAGTTTACCTCTGTCTGCTGAAAGCACACGACAGCTGAGGGTGGAGCGTGTGCCAGAAAGAGCTCACGTCGACTAGAACGGAACGAGCTCCCTGAGCAAGGGTCTGCTGGCGGCTCAAACCCTATCACTGGCTTCCCCTTCCCCTTCCCCTTTGACGACATCCTATTGCAAGGAATAAATGATTAATATACAAAGATAATATACAAAATTAATGTTAAATTAGTGAATAAAACGTTACTTCAAAATTCATCAACATCACGATCATGCACCCTACTCCTTAAACCAGCCCATCGATCTTCTTGTTGCGCATATCGTTTTCGTTTGCGCAAATCAGCAGGTTCGACTATGTCATCGATATCTTCATATTCTGATTCTGATTCTGTTTCCGCTTCCGTGCCAGCCTCGATATTTTGAGCGTCTCCAACTAAGTTATCGAGTCCTACACCGGGCTCGACTGAGAAGGAGTCTGGCAACTCTTCCTCTTGGTAGACACAATCAACCTCAGCTTCGTCGTGATAATCATCATCTCCTGGAGCGTATAACCGCTCACGAGGATTCACCTTATGTACCACCCACCAAGCTTTGAATTTATTGCATGGATAAGGTAGATAGTACACTTGCTCTACTTGGTGTGCAAGAACTAATGAATCGAATCCTTTCAACCGTTCCTTGTGTTTTACTTCGACCATGCCAAATTCGTTTACTCGAATTCCACGAATGGAATCAAACCATTCGCAGTCAAAGAATACCGCTCGAATTGGCTTGTTTGCGACAAAAGTGAATTCAAGGATTTTTTTAATAATCCCGTAGTACTGTGTTTCATGATCTTGCGAATCGATTGCCCTCATCACAACTCCGGTATTACATGTTGCCGCGAGAGGACGAAGAGATTCAAATTGAGTTGTACGGAATCGATAGCCGTTGACGTCATATCGACCATAGCTTCTAACATTAACCACTCCATGGGATAGTTGTCGCAAATCTTCATGGACGTTGGCATCTTTTTGGCACTGTCCAAGATATGGAATTATTAGAAAACGTAAGCATTCTTAAGTTATAAGAAAACATTGTTAACATTGATTAGTTATCGAGAAAACGTTACATGATCTCGAAACCAGGAGAGAAAATTAGATCCCCCGTTTATTCCTTCCCGTCGAATATGTTCTATTTGCTTGCTCGTGGGTTGATGTCTATGTCTCCAATTTTGCTTGTCGAACATACTACACGACAAAGAGAACCTTTTAGAATACATGTGTTGGAAAAGATGGTGAAAAGCATAAGTGTAGGAGAAACACTTACTTGAAATATTCATTCATTTCTTCCATATTAGCGTACATGTAGAAGAATGCAGCACGCCTTTCTTTTTCGCTAACATCATACGAAGTGTAACTACCAACAGTAGTGCCTCTTGTTGCAAAAATGGAGAGATCGCTACAAGGAGGTTGCTCATCTATATTGTATCGCATTACCGAAGTATTAACATTGTTTTCCTCTACAAAGTAAACACTTGAGAAGTATCCTACTTCCTTAAGAGTAAAAGCTTCGGCGATGCAACCTTCAACCCTTGCCCTGTTACCAACCATTGGTTTCAGATATCTAAGTGATCTTTCAATATGATACATCCACCTATATTGCACGGGACCGCCCACTTTCGCTTCAAATGGAAGATGAATTAAGAGATGTTGCATTGGATTGAAAAATCCCGGAGGAAAAATTTTTTCCATCTTACACAAAAGTACCGGAACCTCCTTTTCCAATTTAGTCATCATCTCTGGCGTGATTTCTTTAGCACAGAGTTGCCTATAGAAGTGGCTAAGCTCGGCTAACACCTTCCACACTGCATCGTCAAAATAGCCTCGAAACATAACAGGCAGAAGTCTTTCCATGATTATGTGATAATCATGACTCCTCAACCCAATGAGCTTTCCCGTTTTCACATTCACGGCTCGTCTCAGACTAGCTGTGTAACCATCTGGGAATTTCAACCTTTGCAACCATTCGAGAACTTCTTTTTTCTCTTTAGGTTGAAGACAGAAAGGAGCGCGTGGTTTACCACCATTTTCGGAGAGCTCAAGAGTTTGACGGTTACAAAGCTCGGCAAGATCCTTTCGAGCCTTTAAATTGTCTTTTGTTTTGCCCGTCATGTCCATGCATGTGCTTATGATACATTCGGCCATGTTACGCTCTTGATGCATAACATCAATGTTGTGCCTTAGAATCAACGACTTCACATACGGTAACTCCCAAAGTCCACATATGTGAGTCCAATTGTGTTTTTCTCCGTAACCTTCGAAATATCCAGGACGACCTTCATCTGGCACCAATTTGTCCAACATATCAGATATTTCTGACCCGTCAAGACGTTTCGGTGGTCCTTTAGTGACAACGGTGTTCTTTCTGAAGACATTCCTCTGTTGTCTAAACAAGTGATTCGGAGGTAGCCAACGTCTATGACAATCGAAGTAAGATATCTTGCCTCCATGGGTAAGTCGAAAGCAATCGGTGTCCGAGGCACATATCGGACACGTCAACCGACCATGAGTGCTCCATCCAGAAAACATGCCGTATGCCGGAAAATCATGAACGGACCACAAATAAGCAACTCGGAGGTTGAATTTCTGTTTCTTGTAACAGTCGTACGCTTCGACTCCTGTCCACAACATTTTCAACTCTTCGATCAACGGTTTCAACATCACGTTGAGACGTGACCCAGGATGATCTGGCCCAGGTACAATGAGGCTAAGAAACATAAACTCATTCTTCATGCAAAAGGTCGGCGGAAGATTGTACGGAATGGCAAACACGGGCCAACAGGAGTATGTGCGGCGTTTGTGCTGAACGGTGTGAACCCATCTGTCGCCAACCCGATGCGAACATTTCTCGCTTCACGAGCGAATTCTGGGTCGAACCGGTCCAGAGCCTTCCATGCCTCACCATCGGACGGGTGCGTCATGACTCCATTATTCTCACGCTCACCTTCTTTGTGCCATCTCATGTGTCTGGCCGTTTTTTTTTTGAAAGGAACAGCCGCTTCAACCTCGGTGTCACAGGTAAGTAACGAAGCTGCTTATGTGCGACTTCCGTCGTCACTGTATTACCATCGTTATTAACAACTTCGACAAACCTCGGTTGACCACATTTCAAACATTTGTTCTCATTGGCATGCTCTCTCCAGAAAAGCATGCAGTTGTCCGGACACACATCAATCTTTCGTGCTTCATCCCGAGACCAGAAAGAATTTTCTTCGAGTTGTACATATCCTTAGGCACTTTGTTGGGTTGTGGAAGAGCATCTTTGAACAAATCGATGAGCATGTTGTAACAATTGTTAGAAAAGAAGAACTTAGACTTAATTGCCATAAGTCTAGTCACAAAATTGAGGATTGACATTTTAGTGTGTTCATGCAGAGCCTCTTCTGAATCTTTGAGACGTTTGAAGAACTCTTTAACCTCTGCTGTTTGAGTATCTTCTGTAAGCTCTGGTCGTATAGCTTCCAGCATCTCATCCATCATATCAACCTCTTGAGCATCATCATTGTCAGCTTCCACTTCTTGTACAGCTTGAGAAGTTGTCTCGCCGTGGAAGTTCCACAACTCATAATGTGACACGTAACCGTTTCGACACAAGTGCAACGTAAGTTCCACTTTGTCCAAAAACGTTCCGTTTCGGCATTTCGTACATGGGCACCGCGCCTTATCGCTATTTGACAACGAAAAAGCTCGTTCCACAAAAGCTTCTGTCTTGGCGTACCACTCATCTGAGTGACCACCAGTTCTGCTCTTCCAACCAGTGTACATCCAACTACGGTCTTCGCCCATGTTTGACTCTGCAGTTTAACGCGAAAGAAATTGTCGTTAATGTATTGTTATGTTATGTGTCACGGCCCTACAACCTAGGCAGATAGATCCTAAACCCACCCAAGAGTGACCGAGCGGAGCGTGCTCATGACGAGACGCGTGATCCGGATTCGAACGAAATTTCGGCAGCATAACCCCGCTGTTCTCCACTGCACGCCCAAAAATGGTGCAGCAGAGAACAACAGGGTTACGCCACCGAAATCTCGTCCAAATCCGGACCCGCGTCTCGTCACAAGCCACGCCCCCTCGGTCACTCCGAGGCTGTCCAAAAAGGGACAATTCCGAACCTGCACGTCTCACATGCCAATGGCATGTGAGACGTGCCGATCCGAAACGGGTAACACATTGCTATAGGTTACATTGCTCATTTTCATTTTGAGGTCATTTAAGAGAGAGGAAAGAACTAGAGAAAGACTGAGAGGAAAGTTGGTCTTAGATGACAATTCCACATCCATTTCCACCGTCCACACAATCGCGGGTCATTGACGTTCTTAAGGCGGTAAGGCGACTTAAGGCGACGGATCCCCCTGCTCCCGCGGCGCCAGCTTTCCCTGCCGCCGCCGGCTTCCCTGGCCGCCGCCGCCTTACCCTAGAAAGCAAGGCAACAGGGATGCCTCATGATGTCGGAGTGCCTTACCGCTTTAGCATCGCTAAAGCGATGCCTTAATAACTATATACCGCGTTTCTCAGTTCACCGCCGGCGCGAGCTTCTTTTGCGTGCCGCCCACTGCCTCGAGCTCCTCCGCCGCCCCAATCTCCTCTGCTCACCCCTACACACGACCCACGGTTTCTCTCTCTCTTGTAGCTACCGGCGACGCCGTGGCACCCGACAGTGGGCCGCCCCCGACGCTGCCCTCCTCATGGTGCTTAAGCACTTAATAATAAATAGATAAACCACTTCAGCATAATTAAACACATAAGAAAATTAACAACTTAAATAAACCAATTAAGCATAATTAAACAAATTTAAGCAATTTAAGCATAATTCAACATAATTAAATAAACCACACCTAAGTATAATTAAGCAAATTAAGCAAAAATAAGCAAATTAAGCATAATTAAATAAACCGCTTAAGCTTAATTATGCATAATTAAGCAAATTAACCATAATATAACAAACCACTTAAGCATATTTAAGCAAATTAACAACCATAACTAAATAAATAGTTAAGCAAGCACTGCCATCATAGAATCACATGAGCAATAAAACACGACATCAAGCTAACAATTCTAATTAGGCTACAACGACAGCATAACAAGTATTTGAAAGCACTAAATTTAGAGTCCAAATTGAAGTGCGTACCTGATCGATGGGACGGCCGGAGGCGAGCCGGCGGCGAGGGCGCAGGGGCGGCGGGGCCGGGGGCGGGCCGGTAGCGGCGGCGCAGGGGCGGCGGGGTCGGGCGGTGGCTAGGGCGCGGAGGCGCAGGGGCGGCGAGGGCGCAACAGGGGCGGTGGGGCTGGGGGCGGGCCGGCAGCGGCGGCGCAGGGACGGCGGGGCCGGGCAGTGGCAGGGGCGGCGGCGCAGCGGCGGCGGGCCGGCGGCGGCGGCGCAGAGGCGGCGGGGGCGGACCGGCAGCGGGGTCGGGGCCGCGGGGGGTCGGGGCGGCGCCGTGGGGGCGGGGCCGCGGGTGGGAGGGGGGTGGCGGCCTGGCGGTGATGGCAGGGCCGCGATGGCAGGGCGGCGTGCCGGCGGCGGGGCAGCGACGGGGCGCAGGGGCGGCTCGTAGTCGGCGGCGGGGCGGCTCGGGGGTCGGCGGGGCGGGAGCGGCGTGAAATGAAACGGCACGCACCGCTCCCGCGGTTAGGTTTAACCACAACTTACGTCGGCTGGGATTACTTACGTCGGCCGACATCAGAGCCGACGTAAGTTAGTGTTAATTTACATCGGTCGATTAACTTACGTCGGCTGCGGGCCGGGGCCGACGTCAGTAAAATTTATTACTGTTGGTCTCTTTACTTACGTCGGCCAACCGACGTAATTTAATTAACTTACGTCGGCTACCAGGCACCGACGTAAGTTACTAACTTACATCGGCAGGCCGACGTAAGTTGCTCTGGCCGACGTAAGTGATCGATATTCCTGTAGTGAATATGATGAGTTCAAAATGCTACCTCATGAAAATGTCAATGAAATGTTTTCTCGCTTGAATGTGCTTATTGAGGAAATTAATGCTCTTGACATTGCTTCTATTGGCAAGGGACTCATCAACCGCAAGATTCTTATGCTCCTTCCTAAGCCAAAGTACAACATCATCAACTCCATGCTTCAAAAAGAATCTCTTGATCACATTGAAGTTTCGAAACTTATTGGAGAGATTCACGCTCATGAGATGAGTGTACTTGGGATGATGGAGCAATCATCTTCAAAGACAATTGCTCTAAAGGCTTCCACCAAGAAAACAAGTCTCAATAAAAAGAAAGTGGTTGAGCCTAGCTCAAGTGAAGAAGAGCAAGCATCAAGTGAAGATGACGATGATGAGCTTGCATTAATGATGAGAAAGTTCTCTCGCTTGAACTCCAAGATTGCCAAGAAGGGATACACCTTTGATCCCAAGAAGAAAGCTTTTCTACCAAGGAGGGATGACAACAAGACTTGCTACAATTTTGGTGATCAAGACCACATCTCCTATGATTGTCCAAAACCGGACAAAAGAAGAGAGAACCACAAGGGCAAGCATCGCAAGCTTGAAGATAGTGAAGATGATGAAGAAGAGGTCAAGCCCAAACCAAGATCCTTTAGGAAGAAGAAACATGACAAGGGCAAGAAGGCAAAACTCTTCCCAAAGAAGAGGAAAGGTCCACAAAAGGTGTTCATGTGTGAGGCAAATGAATGGATCACTGGCGAAGAATCAAGTGATGAAGAGAGTGAAACGGAAGAAGAAAGCTTGGTCGGCCTTGCCATTGCCAACAATGATGATTCATCTCTTCATCCACCTCCCATGTGCCTCATGGCTGAAGGTAACACCAAGGTATGTGATGATTCTAGCGATGATGAGCTTTCCCCTGATGATTTAACTTCATTAATAAATGAATACCACACTATCATTAAGAGGGAAAAGAGTAAGGTCAAGGCTCTTGAAGAAACTCGTGCTAAGCTTGAGAGTGCTAACCTCGATTTGCTTGACAAGTATGAAATCATACTTAAGGAGCATGACACGCTCAAATCTCATGTCAAGCAAGTTGAGGAGGATAAGGCTCAAATCAAGCTAGATCATCATGAGCTTGACTTAGCACACCAATCACTCTTGGGAAAGCACAATGAGTTAATCCAAGAGCATCAAGTACTTAACCTTGCTTATGAAGTTCTTGATCAAGAATTGAAAAATATAAAGAAACAAACCCATGATAAGGTATCTATTACTTCTCATGCCGCTAATGTCTTGCATAAGTCTTTGCCTTTGAAAGAGAATGCTAGGGAAAAGGACTTGTTGGAAGACATTAAAAGTCTTCGCACTAGTGTGGCAAGACTATCTAAAGGAGAAGTCAAGCACAAGGAAATCCTCTTCCAACAAGCAAAGGCCTTCAACAAGAGAGGACTTGGATCCTTCCTGGTGCCTAACAAAGTAAAGGTGCCCTCACCGGAGCTTAGAACAAGCTTCATCAAGGAAGTTGGTTCCTATTGCCAACATTGTGAGGTCACCGGTCACCATACAAGGGAGTGTCCTCTTCCTAACCGACCTTCTCCTAAATTGCCTACTAACTACAAGTCTACTTTCAATGATCATTATTATCTCTTAAGTAAAGTAGATGGCAAGGTGAAGGCAAGGTTCATTGGCAAGGACATAAAGGGCATGAAGGGGAAGCTCCCCAAGCAACTTTGGGTCCCAAAAACACTTGTATCACACATACAAGGACCTAAGTTGGCTTGGGTGCCTAAAGTAAAAAATTGAATTCATGTGTGTAGGTGAACTACAAATCCGGAGGAAAGCATTGGGTACTCGATAGCGGGTGCACTCAACATATGACCGGCAACGATGGTATGTTCACCACCATAGAAAACCCCGGCAATCATGAACAAGTCACCTTTGGTGATAACTCTAAGGGGAAGGTAATTGGTTTAGGTAAGATTGCAATTTCAAATGATCTATCTATTTCCAATGTATTGTATGTTAAGTCACTTAGTTTCAATTTGCTTTCTATTGCACAATTATGTGATCTTGGACTAACGTGCACCTTTAGCAAGAATGATGTTGTTGTGACTAGTGAAACAAGCCAAGAACTAATCTTCAAAGGATTTCGGCATGGACATCTCTACCTAGTAGACTTCTCCAACAAGGATTCTAGCTTGACCACTTGTCTTTTCACCAAGACGAGTTTGGGTTGGCTATGGCATCGACGCATAGAGCACATTGGAATGAGCAAGCTCAAGAAGTCATTCAAGCTTGGGATGGTGACTGGTGTGAAGGATGTCACATTTGAGAAGAACAAGCTTTGTAGTGCTTGTCAAGCCGGGAAGCAAGTTGCTTCTCACCACCCGATGAAGACAATGGTGTCAACCTCCAAGCCACTTGAGTTGCTCCACATGGACCTCTTCGGACCGTCCACATATCAAAGTCTTGGCGGTAACCTCTATTGTCTTGTTATAGTTGATGACTACTCTCGCTATGCTTGGACTTTGTTTCTAGGTGACAAGAGTGAAACTTCGGAAGTGTTCATGACCTTCGCTAACCGTGCTCAAAGGGAATTTCAACTTCCCATCATCAAGGTCCGGAGTGACAACGGCACCGAATTCAAGAACTACAACATTGGGGAGTGGTGTGATCGTGAAGGCGTGAAGCATGAGTTTTCGGCCACATACACTCCTCAACAAAATGGTGTCGTTGAAAGGAAGAACAAGACTCTCATCACTCGTGCGCGAGCAATGCTTGATGACTATGGCACGTCCGAGAAGTTTTGGGCCGAAGCAATCAACACGGCGTGCCATGCCGCAAATAGGATCTACCTACATCGACTACTTCAAAAGACCCCGTACGAACTTCTCATTGGGAGAAAGCCCAACATCTCCTATTTCGAGTCTTCGAGTGCAAGTGCTACATCTACCGCAAGAAAAGGCTCAGTAAGCTTGAAAGAAGATTTGATGTTGGTATATTTCTTGGTTATGCATCAAACTCAAAAGCATATTGAGTATTCAACCAAACCTCTGGTTTAGTTGAGGAAAGTTGTGATGTTGAGTTTGATGAAACTAATGGCTCCCAAGAGGAGAGTTTTGGTCATGATGAAATAGATGATGAGCCTCTACGAGAAGCTATGAAGAACATGACCATTGGAGACATCAAGCCTAAAGTTGAGGAGAGCTATGATCAAGGGGGAGCTTCAAGTTCCAACATCAACACATCTATGGCGCCTCAAGTTGACGAAGAGGAGAAAGATGATCCATTGCCAACACAAGATTCACAAGCCACACAACATCAAGAAGAAGAAGAAGTCCATGATCAAGTCCAACCAGAAGAAGAGCAACACGCATCACCACCGCCAAGTGCTTCACAACCACATATGAGGCATGGACGCATCTCCAAGGCGCATCCGATTGACCAAATTATCGGAAGTCCGTCAAGGGGACACTCCAAGATCCAAATTGGATGATGGCCATGCAAGAAGAACTCAACAACTTCATCCGCAATGAAGTTTGGGTGTTGGAGGAGCGACCCAAGGACAAGAACGTCATCGGAACAAAGTGGGTGTACCGCAACAAACAAGATGAGAACGGCGTTGTGGTCTGCAACAAGGCAAGACTTGTGGCCAAGAGTTTCTCACAAGTTGAAGGACTAGACTTTGGAGAAACATTTGCTCCGATCGCTCGACTAGAAGCTATCCGTATACTTCTTGCCTTTGCATCACATCATAACATAAAACTTTACCAAATGGATGTGAAAAGTGCCTTTCTTAATGGTTATATTAACGAGCTTGTTTATGTTGAACAACCTCCCGGGTTTGAAGATCCGATGAATCCTAATCATGTGTTTAGGTTGCACAAGGCGCTCTACGGACTCAAGCAAGCACCTAGGGCGTAGTATGAACGACTACGGGATTTCTTGATCATGCAAGGATTCAAGATCGGGAGGGTGGACACTACACTCTTCACCAAAGACATCGACGGAGAATTATTTATTTGTCAAATTTATGTCGATGATATTATTTTTGGTTCAACTAACGAAGCTCTTAGCCATGAGTTTGGCAAAATGATGTCTAGGGAATTCGAGATGTCGATGATTGGAGAGCTCAACTTCTTCCTTGGATTTCAAATCAAGCAACTTCGAGAGGGGACCTTCATCTATCAAGAAATATATACCAAGGACCTCTTGAAGAAATTTGAGATGGGAGATTGTAGCTCAAGAAGTACTCCAATGGCAACAAATTGTCATCTCGACGCGGATAAGGACGGTGAACCTATTGACCAATCTAATTACCATTCTATGATTGGTTCATTGCTTTAACTTACCGCATCTAGGCCCGATATCATGTTTAGTGTATGCTTGTGTGCTCGCTTCCAAGCGGCACCTAAAGAATCGCATCGGAAGGCGGTTTTTAGGATACTTCAGTATCTCAAGCATACCCCAAGTGTAGGCCTGTGGTACCCTAAAGGTGCAAAATTCCATCTCTTGGGTTACTCCGATTCGGACTTTGTCGGATGCCGTGTGGATCGCAAGAGTACCTCCAGTGGGTGCCACTTGCTTGGGCGTTCCCTAGTATCTTGGTCTATTAAGAAGCAAAATTTCGTTGCTTTGTCCACGGCGGAAGCGGAATATATAGCGGCCGGTGCATGTTGTGCCCAAATTCTTTATATGAAGCAAACCCTTTTGGACTTTGGTATTAAACTTGGTTGTGTGCCTCTCCTTTGTGACAATTAAAGTGCGGTTAAGATTGCTAAAAACCCCGTTCAACACTCCCGCACTAAGCACATTGATATTCGCCATCATTTCTTGAGGGACCATGAAGCTAAGGGAGACATCTCCTTGCGAGGTGTCAGGTCCGAAGAACAATTGGCGGATATCTTCACTAAGCCACTTGATGAGAAAACTTTTTCTAGACTAAGAAGTGAATTAAATGTGCTAGATGCATCGAACATCATGTAAGTTGCCATGATCATGTAAGAATGCATCTCATATAGGTCTTTTCTAACTTTCAAAGGATAGGGGTGAGCAAGGGTTAGCTTGGGATGGAGGTTCCTTTGGGTTTCCCCAAGGCTTAGAGAGTGGCTCTCCCTGAAGAAGCCTTTGAAAGGTTCAAATTTGGCAACATAGATTTAATTTATGTCTTGCATGATGCCTGCCATATAGACTTGCACTCACGTTTAGTTTCTTGCATTATAAATTGTTTGGCATTGCATACGGTAGATTGTCACAAAGGGGAACCCACTTCATGAGAAAGAGACTTGTTTGAAATGCAATATCTCAACTCATATGATGTGGAAAGAACAAAATGTTAGGTGCGTTAATGCCTAAAGGAACATGCTTTAAAGAGATAGAAGTTTTCATCCTCTAGCTCACAAAGCATGGGACTTACATTTTATTTGGATTTATTCCTTATTTTCTTTGGTGTTCTATTTGCTTTAGGGCTTAGCCAAGTTATTGGCAATTAGTATTTTTGAGGGGTAAGGGGTTGCCCAAAAAGTCATAAGACATGTGTTTGTCGTTGTGTGTTTAAGTCAAAGGACATATATGGGATGTTGCTGTTTTGTAGTCATCGGATTATCCGATGCTTAGGCCTGAAGCATCATCGGATCAGTTTGTGTTCAAGTGCCAAGGGTCAACTCAGTCAGAAAGTCAAATCAATCGACGAGTTCATTCTGAGAAACATCAGTGCATCCGATGTTCACTTTTCTGGAGTTGTGCCAAATTCAACTGATGCAAATCATTTTCACGTCGGATCATCCGGTGTCAATGGTACCTTTTGGAATATCCTTACTGTACCATTCGACCGATGCTCCTATCATCTGACGTCAGTTCATCCGATGTTAAAATTTGATCTAGGGTTTGGGCGCCACCTATTTAGCACGCCGCTTCTCTCTCTCTCTCTCTCTCTCTCTCTCTCTCTCCCCGACCTAGCTTTCCGCCCCCGACACCCTCGCCTCTGCCGCCGCCACTCCGCGCCTCCGGCCGCCGCCGCCTTCCCACGCAGCGCCGCCACCTCCCCAAGCAGCGCCGCGGCCTCCCCAAGCAGCACCGCCGCCCTCTGCGCCGCTGTGGTGCCCCCCTACGGTCGCCGTCGCTTCACCGCTAGGGTTCCCCGGCCGTGACGATCTTTGCGTCGCCGTCCCGTGTGCCCGAGCTCATTTGTCTCGCGTGCTCATTCTCGTCGTCGTCATGAGTCGTGACAAGAAGGGAAAGGGCAAGGCTATTGAGGAGTCGGCCGCTAAGAAGTAGAAGTTGTCGAAGGAGGCGAGGAAAGCCCTAATGGCCGCTCGCGTCGCTGAGGAGCGAGAGCGTGGCCGAGGAGGATTGTTGAGGATCCGCGAGGCCCGACAGAGGCAGCCTCCCGTGCCAGAGGAGTCAGAGGAGGAAGAGGAGCCCGAAGTGCCGCTTGTTCGCCGGCGCTCAGCCAGAACCCGTGGGGGTCATCCAGCTGCAGCACCGAGACCGAGACCGTCAGCAGCTGACCTCCAAGAGGACAGGGCGACCCAGAGAGCCGTCTATGAGATGGACACCAACATCCGTGTCGCTGAGGGTGTCCGACTGACCGATTATAGGAAGTTGAAGGCCAAGCAGCTCAGTCAGATGGAGTATTTTACTTGAGGAGTGGTTCCCGCAGCACAGAGAGGCACTTGTGGACAGCCGCTTTTGGACCCTGAAACAGGCATCGTTGTACGAGACCTACATACGTCGGGGTCATAAGCTCTTCCAGCACAATTTCCTGGATTGGGATCAGCTTGCGCTTGCAGCCGGGACAGAGATACGCCCTTACTTTGAGAGGTATAGAGGGCTAGTGGAGCTGATGTCTTACGAGAGGAGTGCCTATGTGGAGGACTGGGTCCGAGTATTCTATGCCACACTCTACGTCTCTGAGGGCCGCAAATCCATTGATTTCATGTTTATGGGCCAGCATCACCACCTGACCAGGCAGACTTTGGGACAGCTGCTAGGAGTGGATCATCACGAGAGATGCCTGCACAAGAGAGTGTATGGACAGGCTGACCCACCGAGGAGGCCACTCACGAGAGGTGTGGCACCACCACTTGAGGAGATACGCTCACTGTTCGCTCAGCCTTTCTCTCCAGACCAGCCGAGGGTACCAGCACTACTCACTCCAGCTGCACGCACTGTGCACCTTGCCCTGCGCCGCACACTTCTGTCGAGGTCCGGATACCTTGAGCGGTGCACCAGCTTGCAGCAGACTCTCCTGTTCTATGTCATGAATGGGATGGAGTTTGACATTGTGGACATTCTCATTTGTGAGATGGAGGACGTAATCACTGATGGAGTTGGGATGATGAGGCAGCTTGTGTTTGGTCACTGGATCAGTTACTTGCTCTACATGGTAGCTCCAGAGGGGTCCGCCGTGCGTGACAGTCTCACCGACGAGAGCGTCACACGGTTCGGCCACTACCGTGCTCTAGCTCCTGGAGACCGCCGCCTTGGCCGTCCAATTGAGCGTCAGGTCCGTGCTCGTCTCTCAGAGGAAGATTAGTCAGACCTGGAGAAGGAAGACGAGAGGCTAGCACAGGCAGAGGCTCAGGGTGAGGATCTACAGCATATTTGGTCCGAGAGTGACACCAGCAATAGTGTCGAGGAGTACTTACCACCTCCTCCCTCACCCAGGCAGCACGACACAGAGGCTGGAGGCTTGACTGTGCCACATCCTACTCCACCTCTGGTGTCAGAGGCACAGGTCTCTCAGCCATCTGAGCTTACCTCCATACTCCAGCAGATGGTTGAGCAGCAGCGCGTGGACCGGCTTGCAGCTGAGCAGGCCCGAGCTAAGCAGGTTGCACGTCTCTTGGAGCTCCAGCAGCAGCAGCAGGGGATGCAGCGACAGATTGCCCGCGAGAGGCGAGAGGACACTAACAGGCTGACTGGGCTGATTGATCAGATGCACCAGCACTCTCTCGACCAGCAGTAGCAGACGCAGCAGGCGATGATGGGCATCCTGGGGTTGATCACCAACCTCTACACGCAGACCGGGATTGCTCTACCGTTGCAGCTACCAGGCCTAGCTCCAGGTTCACCTATTCTGGCTCCAGTCTCAGCACCAGTGCCGACCACGCCGATCCCGACGATCAGCATGTCCCCACTGCTTGCTCCAGGTGCTCCTATCCACTCTCCCTTGCCAGCTACGACGCTTTTCCAGCAGACGCCGGCATCCGTTGCCAGTGCCCCTCTTCCTGCAGTCCAGTCTCAGCAGGCACCGATAGCGGCTCCCGCAGCACCCGCCACCTCTACTCCAGCTTCGGCAGCAGCAGGCAGCAGCTCCGACGACAGCACCCCCGACGGTGACCAGTTCGTCATCGCCCTGAGTGCTTAGGGTCCTTAGGCACTCGGCTTCCTTTTTGGTGTCTTTATGCCAAAGGGGGAGAAGAGTCAGGGGGAGGATAGCTTAGTCTCAGGGGGAGTCCTAGCTGTAGGGGGAGTCTATCTTTTTGAGAGTTTTTTTTGTAATTTGGTGATTTGCTACTCTTTGCTATTCATTGAGTATTCGTGTGCCACTTAATTCTCTTGAGTTTTTGATCGTTGAGCTTTCGAGTTATTGATCGTTTTTTAGCCTTCAAGTTTAAGTGTGCTAAATCTTGTACTTATTGCATATCCTCTTGAGTATCGTATTCTCAAATTCATTACTATTATGCTTTACTTGTTGTGTTGTCATCAATCACCAAAAAGGGGGAGATTGAAAGCATCTAGGCCCCCATGAGGTATGGTTTCGGTGATTAATGACAACCGTTGGATTTTACTAATGAATTTGTGGATGCAAGGTCTCCCATATCACTCATCACAATCAAATGAAATCTATATGAATATCATCTACTGCTAATTGGATATAATTGAAGACCCCTAAACAATCATTCTATGAGGTTAATCAATTTTTATGAAGATTAGAAGTAAAAGCTCATATGTCAAAGTTGTTCAACCAAAATTGACAGCACTCAATGCTTGATAATCATCAGAAGAATATTTCAAACCAATGTATAAGAGGTCACTCGAGCAAATTCCAAAAGAGTCACTTAAAACAACTCGAAGAAGACAAAATCAACTCACCGGATCAATCGATGGTTCTAGAAAATAATACATCGGTCGAGTTGGTTCAGCAGAAGAAGAAGACCTCAGAACTAAGTACTCATCGAATCATCCGATGATGAAGGGGATGTTACATCGGTCCATCAGTACAGTAAGCAATCTACCTGGACCAAGTGTAACACCAGACCATCCGATGTACAACTATAAACACATCGGTTAATCACTCCAGTAAGCATTAATTCTGAACAAATTCTGGATGAAGTGCCACCGGATCATCCGATGAGAAGAAAAGTGAAACATCGGTCTAACAACGGTCATATCTGACACAGTGACATCAGCTAATTTGGATTCGACTGATGATAACTGAAGGGAGAACATCGGATCAGCTGGTGTTCGCAGGACAGTGATGTCATCCTACTTTTCCAATGGCTATTTCGTGGAGGCTGGCTATTTATACCCCTTCAACCAGTCTATTCGACAAGTCTTAACAACCAGAGCTACTCTACACATTCTCAAGCATTCAAGACGTTGAGCCAACACTTCGACATCATCTACACCACTTACACACCAAGAGATAGGCTAGAACTTGCTAGAGATAGTGTTTGTGTGCTTCCATTCTTGGTGATTGGAGTCTCTAGTGTAGTGAGAGCTGTAAGGGAGTGTCCCTTGGTGATTGTATTGGAGAGAGCCTTCCGGAGCTTGCCAAGACGGTTGTGGAAGCCCGGAGGATCCAACTTGTACAAGGCTTGAGCTCCACCTTGCCGAGGTTGGCGAACGGAGAAGTATAGTGAAGATCCCTGGTCTCGGTGACTTGGGAGTGGCTATACCCTTTGGTGGGTGCCACAACGTGGATGTAGGAAGATCTTGACGATCTTGCCGAACCACGGGATAAATCTCCGTGTCTTCGTGTCTCCTCGGGAGTTTGCGCTTTCTTCCTCTCCCCTTATACTTATGCATTTCATATACCGCAAAGTTACTATTCACTTGAATGCATAGGTTGTTTGCACAGGGAATTGGGCTTTTAGTAATTAAGTTTTATTGCTTTAATTTTTGAAAAGAAGCCCAATGCACCCCCCCCCCTCTTGGGCATTCGATCCTTACACTTGCCCTCCTTCTTCTTCTTATTTTCTTCATGTGGACAATCCACAATGAAGTGGCCATACTCTCTGCAATTGTAGCAAGCCCTCTTTGATCTTGTCTTGGGCTTGTCTTTGCTCTTTATTTCATTTTGGTAGCTCCCCCTCCTTCTTCTAAACATCCTCTTAAAGTTGTTGATGAAGAGAGCTTCTTCCTCATCGGTGTCGGGACTCTCTTCATCACTCTCTTCCTTTTCATGTGATCTTGAGGACGTTGCCTTGAATGCAACATCCTTTTTCTTGGAGGAGGAGAGCTTTTGTAGATCATTGTAGAACATCGCTTCTTGCTCCATCATCTCATGGTTGATGATCCTCCCTAGCACTTCTTCGGGAGTCATCTTGTGGAAGCCCGGACTTTCACGAATTAGTGAGCAAGGAGTGACGTTTCGAGGCATGAGTGCTCGAATCATCCTCTTTACCACCTTGTGGTCGGTCCACTGGGTGCTTCCATATGACCGACTCTTGTTGATGAGAGTCTTGAGGCGGTCATACATATCTTGGGGAGACTCACCCTCCATGATGGTGAACCTCCCAAGCTCTCCTTCAATCATCTCAATCTTTGCCTCCCTAATGACGCAGTTGCCTTTATGTGCCGTCTTGAGGGTATCCCATATCTCCTTAGCAACCTCCAACCCTTCAATGCGGTTGAACTCCTCACGAGTCAATAAGGAGGTAATCACTCCAATGGCTTGAGCATTGCGATGTAGAAGAACGGCTTGCTCCGGAGTGATGTCTTCCTCATTCTTCGAAAGATGAACACCTGTCATAACAATTTGCCACAAGATAGGGTTTAAGGAAATGAGGTGCATCTTCATATTATGCTTCCACATAGAGTAATCATTTCCATCAAATTGAGGAGGTTTGCCAATGGGAATAGACAAATAATGGTTGCTCGCGGTTAGTTGTTCATAATTATAAGGATACCAGGAGTAGTCTTGTGAACTACTCTCATTGTCGATGTTGGTCGCGGCAATTGGCTTGATCTCCTTCTTGGGCACGTTGATATTCTCACGAGGCCGTGCCTTGAGCATCCGAACTTCTTCGTCGTCATTTCGATCATCTTGAAGAACATTGACGTTCTTCATCTTGGTGTCATCGATGACCACTAGAACCTCGTTGTCACCCCTTCCGACCGTTACTTCTCTGAGTTGTTAGACTCTTTTGAAGAAACCTGCTCTGATACCAATTGAAAGTCGCCTAGAGGGGGGTGAATAGGCAATAATACCTGAAATGACTCAATCAAACATGATTAAATTCGAGTGGCCGGACTAGTCTGCACAGGGCTGGACTAGTCCGCTCAGCACAGGGTGAGAACCTTAAAACTTGGTTTCTACAAGTTACTTGCGGAATTAAAGTTCATCGAGGAAATAAGCAATGTGTTGTAAACTAGTAAAGCTCAGATTGTGAAGTTTAAACACTTAGATTGCAAGTTCACAATAATGATCTAGGTGAAGAGCAATAAGAGGAATATGAACCCTAATAGCAATACTAGTGATCACGAAAAGTGAAAGGCAAGTGAAACGAGATTTATCACGTGGTTCAGCTCCACGAAGAAGCCTACATCCACATTGAGAAGTCCACACAAGGACCGGGTCTCACCTGACCCTTCTCTCACCAAGCCACCATGATGGCCGGCTTGGTTTCCACTACATCAATGGGAAATCACAAAGTTTGATGGGGCTACTCACAACTTGAGGCTCCCACAATCAATACAATGAGAAGCACACGAAGCTCAACTCACACAAGCCACAAGACACAACACAATGTGCAAGAGATCAAACTGAGAGCCAATGCGCGATGATCTTCCTTTACTCTCCTCCCCAAACCCTGATCTATTCAAGATTCGCTCTTAGAGGGTTAGTAGGACGAGTAGAAGGCTTTGGAAGGCTCTAGGATGCTTGTGGCGGCACTAGGGTTCAAGACTTGTTCAAATGAGCCCGGGGGTCCCATTTTTATAGGGGTCCCGAGCCCCTTCTGCTGACCTCAGCAGAAGGGCGGACAAGTCCGGCCTCTGGACCCGGACTAGTCCAACCTTATGGGACCACTGACCTCTGGTCAGTTCTTGACAACTTCCACAATGAGCAACGATCGTCACGCTACCCGCCAAATTTCCAAATTAAAACGGTCACTAGACAATGGACTAGTCCGGTCCAAAACGGACTAGTCTGAAGTGGAACAAAACCGTTTGGTCCGTTCCAAAATGGACTCTTCTGAGTTGGCCCAGGCTAGTCTGGCCATATGGACGAACTAGTCCGGCCCTCTAGGGTTTCTCTCGATTTATCTCACTAAGTCTCAAACGGACAAGTCCGTACCCAAACAGACAAGTCCGAACTATTCGAAAGAGCTTTAGTCCGTCCAAAAATGGACTAGTCCGGACTTCACGGACTTAGCTCCAAATTCACTCAGATTCACTCCAGAGACGTTTGGTCCGTCTCAAAACGGACTTGTGTGCCTGGCCGGACTAGTCCGACCTCCTAGGGTTTTTCTCATTTTTTGCTTCTCGCTTAGGTGTTTCACTAAATCACCACTTTGAGCCCTCTAGTATGATCTCATTGCACATGATACATCCAGCCTCTCACATGACAAGGCTCATATAACCTCAATACCATAGAAACCCTAATTTCTACGCTTGAGTCTTTGATACCCATTTTATCCTTTTCCTTTTTGAGGGTTTTCATCACATTTCAATCCTTGTACCTGTGCTTCAGATCACTTTAGCTCATTAGCCTCTTAATTGTTGTCATCAATCATCCAAAACCCACGGGGATGCCTAGATGCACTTTCAATCTTGCAGTGGAGCATTCTGCCGTTGCAGAACTTGCTGCGGAGCTTGCTGCGCCGAGTACTGCTACTTTAGCACCTGCTACGCAAAGTACTGCAGTGGGCGGTCGACCCAGCGTAATCTTGGTGAGGAGGCGGCAGAGGGTTTACCTGTATTGCACCTTGGACGAAGGACGCCTCCTGCTCAGGCCCTTGAGGGCCGTATTCGGCCTCAAGGTTGCATCGTCTCTCCTGCTGCCGCTCGGTGATGACGGGGTTGTCTTCATGAGCTCGACGGCGGTCGAGCTCGTCCCTCAGGTCAACCGTGGGGATCCTGCCAGTGCTAGTAAGGCTTGTGGTGCGGGAGTCGACGAAGCGACGGTTGATGGACGTGTGCGCGATAGCGACATGTGACATCTCCCTCTCACGGGAGAGTTGATTGTCGCAACGATGAGGTGGTCAATGTCATGGACCCACTGCTGAGCCGCTCCCCGGGAAGTGTTCAAGGACGATGGGTGGTGGAGAAGGGCCCTAGCTGCTGCCAAAGCCCTCTCCGGACTTGCAGTCGGCGGTTCCAGGGGCGCTGATTGCGTCAGGACATGCTCGAATGCGCCGCCCTAGCCAGCTGCGTCTATGTGGGGGCGTGACAGATCAGACTGCACCGCCCGGGCAATGGATCTGGTCGCAGGATGGCGGCCACGAAAATTGTTGTCCGTGGGCTTGATGTACACCAATGCGGTGCTAGCGCAACCACTTTTTAGAGGAAAAAGCCCCTACCTGGCGCACCAAATGTCGAAGTGTTCTTGCGACACATCCCCCAGACTTGTTATGCGAGCAGCCCGCGGAGGTTCTTGATCAGCAGGGCTTAGTCCTCGGGTGAGGTTGCACGTATAAGAGATGGTGAGACGATGGTTTTACGTGGTTCGGGCTGTCGGAGCGTAATACCCTACTCCACGGTGTGGGCTCTCCTCGGTGTGAATGCGTGTGTCGAGTGTGTATGTTTGGATTCGGGGGGGCTTGTAACGGCGGCAGTCTGGTCCTTTTGTAGACAAGGTCGGATGCTTTACAAGTGGGATTCGGGACCCGACAGGTGGCCCCCGAGGGATCTTATCCTAAAGATCAAAGGCTTCTCGCATAAGCTACCTCTGACCGCGGCTTGAAGACGCACCGTCTTGCCACCTCATACGCCAGTGGTCCGTGCGTAGTCATTGCGTCCAACTGTCCTGTCGTCGTAAGCTACCCACTTGGCAGTGTGGGGTAGGCCTGCGACGTCTTCACTGACAGTAGGCGTGCGCCGCGTCCCACCGTCTAGGGCAAGTTGCAGGGTGCGTGGCAGCACAGAAGCTAGCCACTGCGTGGGAGGCTCCAGAACCCACCCTTGAGGAGAGCCGAGGATCCGAGACTGCAAGACACGTGGTAGAGTCGGAGCCCGCCTCCGTGGGAGGTGGCCGACTGGGTGCTTCAGACCGCGTGGCAGCACCAGAGCGCACTCCTATGGAGGAGCGGGGTCGTGTCCTGCTAGACACATGGCCGCTTGGGAGCCCGTCTCTTCGGGGGAGCTGAACCCCGTCTTGGGGTCCAGGTGGCAGCGCCAGAACCCGTACCTGAGGTAGCCGGGGTCCGGGCCTTCTGGACACATCACGCCATCGTACACTGCCTCAGCAGGGAGGCAAGGTACTTAGGTGTTTTTAGCTTGTGCGCGAGGGTACCCGGTATGCCGGGTACCGACAACATCTATTTGACAACTTAAAATTTGTAGTTATGCTAGAAAATTAAGGATTTTTTGTTGCGCACCACCATTAATTTCTGTCTAGCTTCACCACTACATAAGAAGTAGACATAAAATTGTACATGACGGTCATTTTCAATGTATTTGCTTCCGCCTCACAATATTTTGACTGACAATGTGATGTAATAACAATATGTTGTATTACACCTTGTGTACAACTTCTCATATTCAGCAATGTCTTAGACCATCCGCAGAGGCAATACTGTAAACCCTACTGGATAGTGTAAATTTAGAAGATTTGGAGTAAGATATTGGAAAAGTAGAAGGAAAATAGTGTATAGATGATGTTTTAGAGAAAATGAATGCGCATTGCGTTAAAGCCATATTTATAGAGGATCCACTTTGCTGCTCAATCGTGTTTGGTTTGTTCAAGTGTTCGAAACCGCATTACAGATGGCAATTGAATGACATTACTTCCCACCATTATCATTAACCCGTTAGGATGTCGTCGCTTCAAAGACTCGTCACAACTCCCATTTTACAATATTTTCTTGCCGCATAGTGTAACAACAGCATTTTGTGCACCTACACTAAGCACACAACGCCTAGCAGAAAAATCCTCCCTCCTTATCTTTTTATTTGTCGTCTCAAACAAAAATATGAACTAAAAATAACTTGGTTACGCTGTTCTAACGACAAATAAAAAATAAAAAGGGAGTCGTATATAGGCCTCAAATACAATGGCACATTTTGCCTAAGGCTACTCCTAATGGACGTTTCTTTTTCACGAGTTTTATTAGATGAAACTGGATAGTATACACGATTATCTAGATTTAAAACACTATGAAACTAATATGGTAGGATAACACTTGCATTTCATACAGACAAACAACCAATAAAGAACACAGAATTAATAAGTGTTACGGTATATCAAAACGCAGCCATGCGGTCTCATTTATTATTTCAAGCATGACAAAGATGTTATTCCAACTGCATCAACAGTTGCGTTGCAGGTAAACCCAGGTGATGGAAACAACAATGATAGGAAATGGCGGTTGTCGCCAGTAAAGGGGAAATTCGAACTCAAACAGCAAACATGACCCTGAACTTGGTGACGAGAGGGATGGATATGATGGCAGCCCCCAACGCGACACCAAAAATACGGTGCGAGATTGAGGGGCTGTTTGGTTTGAAGTCAAAACTTGCCACACATTGTCACGCCTAAGTTTAGTCAAGTTTGACCAACTTAGTCATTGTTTGATTCATAGCATATAAACCAAACAGACCCTGAGAACGTAGCGCTCAGTTGTGGCTTCTTTAGAGGGAGATGGGGCGACAACGGGCGGTTTGCGACAGGTGATGACAGGGGACGGCTTGTGTGCAGGGGTCGGCTTCCAGGTGGAGATATCTTTTATCGCATAGCACCTATGGGAGAACAAGTCAGGGAAGAAGTTCCTACCACGGAGAGCAAATGGAGTTTCCCTGAAGGGTGCAAATCGAGTGTTGTTGTGATACTTCTCCATTCCTGCACCATATCCAATAATCATACATTTGCACCAAACAAAATCACTGTCTGTTGACGACAACGACGACAACAACAACAATCAAGCCTTTGTCCCAAACAAGTTGGAGTCGTCTCGAAATGAAACCTAACAATTTTTGAAAAAATAATAGAAAATAAGATGAAAGTAAAAAATACAAATAAAATAAGATTCTACATTTTATTTATTTTAATAAGTAAGAATATAAGACTAACAAAATACGAATAAATTAAGATTATGGCACATGAATTGCTAATTTCCATGCAGTCCTATCATGAGCCAAATCAGTATGTCTCACTTCTTTAAGTCTCGTTTCACCGCCTTCTGCTATGTCAATCTTGGTCGACCTCTACCTCTCCTACAATTTTTTCTACTCTTTATAATCCTACTGCTAACCGGTGCTTCTGAAGGTCTCCGCTGGATATGCCCAAACCACCGTAGGCGATGTTGGACTAGCTTCTCCTCAATCGGTGCCATCCCTACCCTATCACATATCACCTACTTTCTAGTTTTGTCTCTTCTTGTGTGACCGCACATCCACCGTAGCATGCGCATCTCAGCAACACTCATTTGTCGGATATGTTGCCTTTTAGTTAGCCAACATTCTGCTCCATACAACATCGCAAGTCTGATCACCGTCCTATAGAATTTTCCTTTCAATTTTTGTGGAACTTTCTTATCACATAAGATTTCAGATGCTTGCCGCCACTTCATCCACCTGATCTTGATCCCGTGGCAAACATCTTTATCAATTCACCATTACTTTGTAACATTGATTTTAAATATCAAAATGTGTTCCTCCTAGGTACTACTTGTCCTTGTAAAATAACATTTCCCTCCTCGCACCCGACATCACTAAAATCACATCTCATATACTCGATCTTGGTTCTACTAAGTCTAAACTCCTTGGACTCTAAAGTTCGCCTCCATAGCTCTAATTTTCTATCAACACCATCACTAGTTTCATCTACCAACACTACATCATCAGCAAAAAACATACACCAAGGGATATCCCCTTTATATCCTTCGACACCTCATCCATCACTAAGGAAAAGATGTATGGACTTAAGGTTGATCCTTGGTGTAGCCCTATTGTGATAGGAAAAATATCAGTCTCACTATCCTTTACATGCACACTTATCACCACATTATCATACATATCCTTGATAAGGTTAATGTACATTGTTGGAACTTTGTGTTTCTCTAGCGCCCACCACATGACCGGCCTTGGTACCTTATCGTATGTCTTCTCCAAGTCAATGAACACCATATGTAGATCCTTATTTTGCTCCCTATATCTCTTCGTAAGCTGACGGAGTAAGAAAATCGCCTCCATAGTGGACCTCTCAGGCATAAAACCAAATTGGTTTATAGTGACATTTGCTACTTTCCTCAAGCGGTGTTCAATCACTCTCTTTCAGAGCTTCATAGTATGACTAATAAGCTTAATTCCTCGGTAATTAGTACAACTTTGAACATTTTCTTTATTTTTGAAGATGAGTACTAAAATACTTTTCCGCCACTCTTCAGGCATTTTGTTTGACTGAAAAATGCAGTTGAATAGTTTAGTGAGCCATACTATTGCTACATCCCCACACATCTCCACAAATATAAAACTATTTCAAATCTAGAGAAACAAACATTCCCAAGGAAAAAAGCCTAAGGATGGGCTCTCCACTAAATCATCATTATAAGCAATGAAAAAGGGTATCTACAAAATGTTAAATCATGAATTACTGGGATTTAAAGGGTGACGTGTTACCCTGTCCCTGCACATAGGTGGGCCCAGCCCAGGTCCAATCCGGACTAGAGGCTCATGGCAGGCAAGAGAAATAGATTATGTGTGTTTGGTTTCTAGAAGAAATCAGAACAGATCAGAAAAGATATAGATAAGAGTCCAGTTTAGATCATAGTCTGGTTCATATCAGAACCGACTATGATAGATAGAGTCCTAAGGCTATCTCCAACAGCAGACCTAAATCGAAGCACATCTCCATTTTGAGTCATAAAAAGAAGAAAAATTGTCTCCAACAGATGCCCTAAACGTGTATCCTATTTTGCTTGCCCCCTCTCCCGTACCCCAAACAAAGGACCGCGTCACTGGCAGCCCATCCCAACCGATTTCTTCTCCCCCGCTCACCGCTCTGCTTCGCACCCGTCTTCGTCGTCTCCTCCGGGCCCGCATCGCGCTCGCGCCTCCTCCCCGCCGCCTGGCGCCCCTCCTTGCCGTCGTCCTTCGCGCTCCCTCCTCCCCATCGTCTGCGCCGCCGCTCCTCTGCTCACCACCGCACGTGCGCGGATCTGTGTCGCCTGCGCTGGTCCTCGGCTCTTCACCGCCCGAGCCGCCCGCGTCGGGCCTCCGCGGCTCTACACCAACCACGCCGGGCCTCCTCTGCTTCCCGCCACCCGCGTCGCGGATCTGCGCCGCCCGCGCCGGACCTCCGCGGCTCTGCTCCTCGTGGCATCGTTCTCTCCCACGGCGCCGCGCCACACCGCGCCTCTCCTTCGCGTGGCGTCCTCCTCACCGCCCACACCGTTCATTTTGGAGCACTGCTTCTCGTAGCAGAGCCTGTGCGCGGTGGCCATGTCCATCTCGATTACGGCGTCGGCCTTGCTCTTCTTTTGCTGCTGCAGGGGCGTGGATGCTGGCGAAGATTTCTTGGATTGTGCGGCGAATGCGGAGTTTCTAGGCTGGAGCAAGACTTTCTCCTTGCCATCGCTGTGCAAGCGGCAGGAACAGTGTGCTTGGAGGCGTCAGGCGTGGGGCCGTCGCTCTCGTGCCCGCTTCCCTGCTTGCGCTCCGCAGCCTCGCGCGAACCATTCGAGTTCGTTGACAGTAGCCTAAATTAGGATATCTGTTGGAGGTGTGTATAAAATAGGCTGTAATTTTCAGGTTCAAGAAAGCCCAAATACTTAAATAAGTCATCTATTTTAGCTTTCCTTGTTGGAGATAGCCTAATAGGCTGGCCACCTATGTAAACCTCTATAAATAGCTGGCATATCAGGGGTATACCGTAACCCCACCAAATAATATAAATCATCCCGTAAACAGCTCACACCCAGGAGAAAATCCCGACATCTAGCTATCTTCTCCCTGGTCCCTGTGCTGGTTCCCTCTTCCCTTCTTTGTTTCTTACCGCAGTAGCAGATCCAATCTGCTGCTCCGTGCGTCCAAGGAGGAAACTCATCTCCTTGTTGCTGCATGCCTCTCCCTGGTTCATGCTCAGCCTCTATAGCTGATCTGCTCTACCCAAACAGCCGGTACAACAAGCATGAGGCTTGTGTGGTGTCTGCAAATCAGTGTAGGAACGAGAGCAACAGCAGTTTTGGTGTGTTGAACACCGGGATTACAACACATGGAGAATATACAACATGTAATACAAATACTCGTGACTTCTTTTTAATAGAGGCACAATTGAAGGATGCAATGTAGCAACATATAACATGGCATTTGTAATTAAAAATTGTAGTTGACTAATGTAGATACTGATGTCATGAGTAAAAACGTTTTCAGTAAAAAAAGGTGAAACCCATTGTTATCGCATGGCCCATGATAAAACAACTATTAAGGAACACACAACCTACTTGAAAAGTGTTAATTCCTGATAGTGTAGGGTGGATTGGAGTACTCATCACAAAAGCAAGATTAGAATTCAATAGCTTGCAACAGATAAAAGATTCTGCAGAACTGACTATCCATCGAAGCAAGCTATGCTTCCTTAACAATGAAAGAAGCAACCACTAATGTCATTAAATATCCTTTACTAATTCAATCTATATAGTAGCTGCATAGGATGAGACTGAAACGCCAAGATTATGCCCAGGCATTGGTTACATTTTCCTTATCCAGTAAAACCAAGACCTGGGAATCCATTTTGACAAACAAATCTTATCGTATCTGTGTGCTACCTTCCACGGCTCAATTACCAACTACAGTGCTAGTTAGGAATTTATACTAATTGTAACCGAAGCATACCAAAACAAGTACTATTGATTGAGACAACTGACAAAAAACTCTCCCATTACTCCCCTTCCCTAATATTCCCCGCCAAAATGTGATTAACTACCATTCATTGGGACAACTGACAAAAAACTGACCCATTACCCCCCTTCCTAATATTCCTCGCTAAAACCCGACTCCAGACCTCAAGTGGTTGGCCATGGCGATCGTGCAGACATCTCCTGCGCAACTGCGAACTCGCCACACAAAACACGGCACTGACACAGAACAAAGTAAAGTGGTATAGCTGTTAACAGAGTCGAGTCCGCTCATGTCCGCCCATCGTTGGTCCGGCAAGGGGATCGGCATGGGGCAACTTCGGGTATAGAGAGAGCGAAAAATGAAACTTCTTTTGGCCAACCACTCCTCGCACATGCAAAAGCAAGCGTACGTGTTTTTTGGAAGCCAATACAGTCCTAGAGGTATTCCTACAGCTACAGTAGAGCATGCAAAGAGGTCAGTTCTCGATCGCTTTGTTCGTCCGCGTGATTCACACATTTTTTTCTGATCTCGCTGGTTTGCGATCTATTTCTTTTTTTTCGGACGAATGACGGAAGAAAAATCAAAGCCTACTGTTGCCTTCTACCGTTTAGCTAGGACGGGCTCTCACAATGTTGACTGACGGGGCGACCAACCCAAAGGATTGGCACACCTTGTTTTTTCATTTCAACCAACTAATAATAAACAATTAAAAGATGTTTTATGATTCGCACCGCTCAACACAATTTGTTGGTTATTAGTAGGGTGAAATGAAACAAGGGCGTGCCAATGCTTAGGCTTGGCCGGTCTCCCATCTGTGCGAGGGCCCGTTCTGGCTAAACAGTAGAAGACAACAACAGACTTTGACTTTTCTTCCGTCCTTCCATCCAAAAGAAAGAAACATACCGCAACTGACATGATCAAGAAGGAAAAAGCGTGCGAATCCCAATGACGAATCGAGAACCGAGCCCTCGGTGCCCAAGCCGTGTTTGGTGCGGGTTCATTTCGTGTTTTAGTGACCATCGGGTCCACGACCTTGGCAGCAGACCGTTATTCTAGGTTGTAGCGAGTCCATGCATGCTCTGCCGTGGCTGTGTACTCCCTCCATCTCAAAAAGATTGTCGTCTTATAGTTCATTTTTGAACTACAAAACGACAAATTTTTTGAGAAGGAAGGAGTAGATAACACCAAAGCTAGGCTGAACTGGTTTTAAAAAAAACATGTACGTTTCTTTCGCATGTGTGTGGAGCAGTTGGCAAACAGAAGAAGCCACATTTTCGCTCTCTCTCAGCCCGGTGTTGCCCCATGCCGATCCCCTTGCCGGACCAATGAACCGCTTCTGTTAATTGCTGTACCACTTTTCTTAGTTCTGTCCAGGTGCCGGTGGTTTGCATGGCGGGTTCGCAGTTGGCCACGTCGTTAATGCAGATGGCCAGTGGTCCAATCTCGACCAACAGCACCAAACATCTCCTGAGATCAGATATGTACACCAGCAACTACTCTCACGAGACCCTGGGTTGAAGCGCACAACCAAAATCTTAGAAAACCCGGATCCCCGTGAATGGCTGAGCCCAACAATACCCACGATAATTTTGATCCTCAATTGGATCGGATCGAACTGGACCACGATCCGCCGCGAACCTTACAACGGACCAAACCGCCGAACTCTAGGACAGACGGATCTCGGTTGTAGCATGACTAGCATAACGCATCGGAGCCTGGGGTCCAATGAGATGAGGATTCATGAGAAGGAGAGAGACTCACTGAGCTTCTCTTGATCGCTGCCTCCGCTGGTGCTGCTCCGGCGCCTCCGCTGCCGATGTCAAGGTGGAGATTAGAGGCCGCTGGGAAGGAGAAGGCCTTGGAACTCTCCCGCAGTTAGATGGGCCGAGCCTATTTTCCATTGGAGAAAAGCATGGGCCGAATCCATTTCAAGTTTTCGGCCCACGGTCAGAGGAGCAGAAGGCTTTGCTACACAGGACACGTGCGCGTTCCAGAACTCACGGCGCCTTCACACTCACAGACCCAAGCGAGCGCGACTGGCATGGCGAGCGGCGCGGCGGCGCGGATGGACCCGGAGGCGGCGACGGAGCTGGTGCGGAAGGGCGCCACCCTTCTCCTCCTCGACGTGCCCGAGGGCACCCTCTTCGGGATAGACACCCAGGTGTTCTCTGTCGGGCCCAAGTTCAAGGGGATGAAGATGGTGCCCCCCGGGCCGCATTTCGTCTACTACTGCTCCCCCAGCAGGTACCCGACTTTCCCCACAAGTCCGTCTACTAGTACTGCTATTACTGCAATCGTTTGTGCTTGTCTTGTACTAGTATGCTTCTTGGAGTTTGAGGCACGATCGTGCCAATTATAATTTGGTCGGCAAGTGGGATATCCTAATTTACCTTGGATAACTTGTACTCATAGCATTTTTTACTTTTGCGAAGGCTATGCTACACATGAAACGAAAGAAACGCTACAATGTTATTTGGACACATTTCCTGTAAAGAATGGACCCCTGGTATGTTTATGAAATACTATATGTGATCAGCAGCAGCATGCTGTCACGTTTCTGTGCTCTGATTCTTTGGACTGGCCACACTTCGTAAACTGGTCAAAATATGTGTACGATCAAGTCCTCTTGACGTACTTTACAATCAACAACGCCAACACCCACGTGTTGTTTATTTTACTCCATTGCCCCAATGTTCTGATGGTTGTTGTCAATCTATTATGGCTACTGGCTAGTGCCATTTATTCATGTAATACGATGTACTGTACTGACCACATCTTCATGGTCTTTTATGATTATAGGCACAACAATGAGTTCGCACCTACTGTTGGATTATTTGTTACCACACAGCCATCTGAGGTAACTCTTCCTTTTTTTTGACCGAAAGGTAACTCGTCCTGTTGGCCCAAGAATGTTTATCAGTTGCAATTTGATATTGCACTGACTAGTCCCTGTAGATTTAAGTATCAAAATTCAATGTATGCTGCTATTGGAGCCTATGCACCTAAAATGAAGTCCATTCACTGAATTCTTGGCAAAATACAAATATGCAATGTTACCCTAAACGGTTCGTTTAAACGCTAAACAGAGGGCAACTGTGCAGTTTAGCCCCTAAACGCTGGATTAAATTGTTGACCCGTTTAAACGGGCTAAACGGAACGGATTTTAAACTTGTTTAGAACCGTTTAGGCAAAGTGAACTTACAATTATAAGTCAGATGTGCGTTCAAAAAAAAATTATAAGTCATATGCAGGTTTCTAATTAATATCACCAAATTGATTAAAATCAATACATTTTCTAAGCTTCACTTAAACACATCAGAGATAATATTACTTGTGTTTCAACAAAATATAATAAAACAACCATTAGCCCTAAAAGTTAAAATATTTGTTTAGTTTACTGCATGCACTGTTTTTCAGTGTCAATATCATTATATGGTGGTGTGGCATTGTGATTCTCTTTAAATTTTATATGATGTCGAAGTTAAATTGGTTCCTATTTCCAAACATGAATTTGAACTTGATTTGAACATCTACCGTAGTGCAGGGCAGTAAAAATATTTTTTTGCTGCTACAGTACACACCGTTTAATCCTTTGAAACACCGTCTAAACCTTCTAAATGGTAAACAGAGCTCCATCGACCGTCTATTGTCAACCGTTCAGGATAACACTGCAAATATGTTCCGACAATGAAGATTATTCACCTATTATGATTTAGTTGGTCCAAGTAATTTTTTTTTTCAGTGATGGCACTTAATTGAAAACTTATGTAGAACCATCTTCTGTGTTTCCAGGTGATTGTTCGAAAGTGGGATGCACAAGAAGAAAGGTTAATCAGACTGCCAGAGGAAGAGGTGATATCTTGAATATTTTAATTTGAACCATGAACAATTTATTTAGTCATTTGCCTGTTTATTGATTCATGGCTGGACCTTCTTCTTTATGCTGCCCTGCTTGGCTGATGTCAGATAATAAAAAAATAAGAATTTGACCTTCATATGATAATAGTCACTTTGAAGCTATTATGATATTTCTACCGTGTCATTGATAGGTGTAAGCTGTAGTGGCACTAGCTGTTGTTAGCTATTCTTGCAAGAGGACTTGTGCACACTTTTTTTGTTGAGACATATACATGCTCCACTTCTGATCATTACTGACTTCACCTGTTTATGCATACCATATTTCAGTAAGATAAATATTGCACCTCTCATTAGATGATAGTGCCAGCAGCTTCAAGTTCTCATTTGTTTTCACTTAAATGTTGCACCCTTGCACACTTTCAAGCATAGCAGCACAAGATATTCCGCCTCACCTGGTGTTGGCGGGACATCTCTCTCAAATGCATGATCTACTGGTCTGCGCCAAATGTGGAAAAACTTAACACTGAACAAAATGCATTTAATTTACTAAACATAAAGCAGGTCTGGATTTGTATTTGTCAAGAAATTCTGGGGTCCCGTAATTTGCTTGGACTTGACGTAATCTTGAATTGTGGATGCACACATTTGTTTTCTCTTGAGTTTGTATACTGAAGTTCCTTTTATTTTAGGAAATCAGATACACAGAAGCAGTAAGATGTTTCGAGTTTGATGATCATCTTGGACCATACAATTTGGATTTGTTTGGAGACTGGAAACAACTTTCAAGCTACTTATCACATAATGTCATTGAACGGCTTGGTACGATGGATTTTTTGTTTTTGCTTGTATTGGATTGAAATAGGAAATTATAAATTTGATGAAGTCATGAAGTGGAGTACCACATATTTGTAATGATTTTTTCCCTTCCAGAACCAATAGGAGGGGAGATTACAATTGCATGGGAATCATCATGGATGGATAAAGCCCCCCAAAGTGACATGGAGAGATGTTTGGTGGAACAGCTGAGACAAGGCAAGTTTGCAAAGAATTCTCCTGTGCAGTCTGAGAGGAGAGGATGCTACTATACAAGTATCCCTACTTCGATGAAGCATAAAGACATGTCTGGTGATGAACTGACGGCTCTGAATTTGGACAAAGTAATGTTCCAACCACGTGTAGTTCTGTGAAATCTTTATGAATGAGAATGACATAGATGATATGAAGCTTATCATTATGCATCTACACTTATGTTTTCACTTTGTTCTATTTAATTCTTGAAACAACTATTTGTCTGAGAACCTAATATGTCATATTTTGTGGAATAATATTGACTAATAGTTTCACAAATGAGAAAAAACCTGAATTTGCACAGTACAGTATAGTACAATGACAGTTTAATGCAGTATCAATGGGTTTGCCATGATATTTCAACATGTTAATCGTGATACCACCAATAATTTGGCTCGAACTATAGTACAGTCTGCTAGACATGGTAATTTCTAGTATATTGGATGGTTTCTTGAAGTAATTCCTACTATTGATGAGGCTGTTATACTTCTCAGACAAGCTTGCTGGAGAGTGTTTTAGCTAAAAGTTATCAAGGCCAAGAAGATTTACTCTTGGGAGAGCTACAGTTCTCTTTCGTAGCTTTTATGGTACTACAGACTAAACTAAACATTTCTGTTGTTAGCGAGTTAGAGATTCCTTTAGACAATTTTCTGATGCATTTGAGCTGGGCAGATGGGTCAGTCACTAGAGGCTTTTATGCAGTGGAAATCATTAGTCAGTCTTCTTTTGAGCTGTAGCGAAGCTGTAAGTACTATTCTATGGTTATCAAGCAGCATTGTTACTATTAGCCGCATATACAGATTTATGTAGCTTTCTTTGTGGCATTTCTTTTACATTTTAAATATCACTGAAATTGTTTATTCTTATTCTGGATGCATGCGGTTTTATCTTTTTGGATGTGTTCTACCACCATATTTTATGATCTTGGAGAATTGCATGTTCCATGTTTGCTACATCAGTACTTTGCTAAAATATACTATTCTAGTGGGAAGTTTGAATTTCCATCTCAATGCACACCTTGATAAAATTTATACACCGTGCTTCCAGTTGAAACAAATTCAATTGGAGTCCATGACTGATTGTACGTACCAGTATCTCATTAACAACAAACAGTAGGTATTTTGTTTGTTTCCAAACTTCCATTTCAATGTGCATTTTTACGAAGCTAAGTCTCAATTCCATGAAAAATATAGCATATGTTAGGTTTAACAATAGCATCGTGGTTCAAAAGTTGTTGGAGCCTGTGATCTATCCACACTCTAGGAAAAAGTTATGTTTAATAGAGGGCTAGAATAATTGATTCATTAACCAAGGGACAGGGTACATATTTATAGATACATAGATGGGCCGGTACACAGGTCAGGCCCAAACACATAACTCAACACAGTCCAACACTCCCCTGCAGTCCCAACATCTAGCCACAACAGATGTTGAGACTGGACCGATGAAAGTTGCCTAGAGGGGGGGGGGGTTGAATAGGCTAATCGACCTGAAATGACTCAATAAAACGAGATCAATACAAAGGGGGCGGACTAGTCCGGTACATGGGCGAACTAGTCCGGTCCACCTACAGGGAAGAGCCTAAAAAAGGGGTTTCTAACAAGTTTTAGTCCACTTCTTGTGATGCAAAGTTTGTTAGAATAACTTAGTGAACCTCAACAAGTTATATGACAAGTATGAAGCTAAGGATTACAATAAAGCAAAGGTGATGAACAAATCCGATAAAACTAACCCTAGAAGCAATATGCGATGAATGAAAGATAAGAGCACAAGTGACACGAGGATTTTATCCCGAGGTTTGATCCCACACAAGGAATCTACGTCCTCGTTGAGGAGTCCACAAAGGACCGGGTTCAACAACCCTTCCCTCACCAAGTTTACCGCACGGACCTAACTTGGTTCTCCACTATCACAAAGAGTGAATACAAGATTCGTTGGGGCTTCTCACAATCTGAGGCTCCCACCACAAATACAATCGCAAATCACAAAGATTGACTCAAGCCACAAATCACAAAGATTCACAAAGTGCAAGAGATCAAACCGAGAGCCTAAGAGCGGTGTTCTTCCTCTTCTTCTCCTCACCAAACCCTAATCCACACAAGAATTAGTTTTAGAGGGAATGTGGGCAAGAAGGAGGCTTTTGGGGGCTCAAGGTTGCCGTGACGGCGCTAGGGTTTCAACTTGCTCAAGGGTTGGTTCAAATGAACCCAGGGGTCCTCTATTTATAGAGGTTCTCAGCCCATACTGCTGACTTCAGCAGATGGGCGGACTAGTCCGGCCTACAGCCCGGACTAGTACGACCTAGGGGACCACTGACGCAGTGTTTTAACTAAGCGCCTGGACGCCTAGGCGCCGGCGGGGCGCCTGGACGCCGAGGCGCCCGCCTAGGCGCCTAGGCGTGCGGCCAGGCGACCGAGCGGCAGCGGCGGCGGACCAAACTCCGGCGGCGGCGGATCGAAATCTGGTGGCGTCGGGCGGAATCCGGAGGGCGCAGGCGTCGGGCAGAGTCGGGCGCAAGCGTCGTGCGTCGGGCGGAGTCATGTGGACGGCTGGGATTGAAAGCGAAGCGTTATTTTAAAAGGCCCAATTGCGGCCCATGTTCCAGAATCCTAACTTTTCCCGTCTCCAACACCAGCGTCCAGCGCCGCCTCCGCTCCGCCTCCGCCGGCCGCCTCCGCTCCGCCTCCGCTCCGCCTCCGTCGGCCGCCGTACCTCCTCTGCTGCCGCCGATTCCGCCTGGGCCGTGCCTCCGTCGCCCCCTGCTCTCCCTTCGGCACCTCCCCCGCACCTCCGCCGGCCGCGGCCAGGCGAGGCGAGGCGGCGCCTCAAAAACGCTGCACTGACGTCCCTGACAACTGTCGCACTGCGCGGCAATCGTCACACTACCCGCCAAACTTCAAATTCAAACGGTCAATTCAACAACAGACTAGTCCGGCCGACACCGGACTAGTCCGATCTCACACAGAACCTTTTGTTCCGTGTGAAAACGGACTAGTCTGAAGACCACGGACTAGTCCGGCCCTAGTCCGGCCTTCCCAGACTTAGTCAACAGAAGCACCGACTTCTCTCAAACCCGGACTAGTCCGTCCCCAAGGGCGGACTAGTCCGATCTCACTCAGGACCTCTTGGTCCGGTCTCAATCGGACAAGTCCGTGGTTTTGGGACTTAGTCCCCAAAACACTACACGGCTACCCGGACTAGTCTGTCCCAATACGGACTAGTCCAATCTCAGTCAGACCCTTCTGGTCCGGCCGAAAACGGACTTGGCCGGCCAGGGGCGGACTAGTCCGGCCACCTGCACGGACTAGTCCGGCCCTACTGCCAGACTACTTCCCACTCTTTTCTCTCAAGGGGTTTGACCTCTAAACCGCTTTGAGCTCCCAACTTGATCTCAATACACTTTACACACACATCCTCACACATATTTGGCTAGTCTAATCGACACCTAGTTTCTCCTTTCGAGTTGACATCGCCGTTTTCGTCTTTTTCCTTTTTGAGGGATTGTGCTTCCACTTAGTCCACACCTGTGCTTAAGATCACTAAGCTCATTAGTCATTTAATTGTCGTCATCAATCATCCAAAACCCACGGGGATCCTAGATGCACTTTCAATCGAAACTCAGAAAATAAAGACGTCGGGAGTCCCTTCGTGAAGATGTCGGCAAACTGTGACGTCGTCGGCACATGGAGAACTCGAACCTCACCGCGTGCAACCCGCTCACGAACAAAATGAAGATCAATCTCCACATGTTTCGTGCGCTGGTGCTGGACGGGGTTGGTGGAGAGGTAAACGGCGCTGACATTATCACAATAGACCAACGTGCTCCGGGCGACGGGGGAGTGGAGCTCCTGAAGTAACTGCTGGAGCCAAGACGCCTCTGCCACGCCGTTAGCCACGGCGCGATACTCCGCCTCAGCACTGGAGCGAGAAACTACGGGCTGCCGCTTCGAGGACCAGGAGACAAGATTCCCCCCAGGAAGACGGCGTAGCCAGAGGTGGAGCGGCGGGTATCAGGGCACCCCGCCCAGTCAGCGTCGGTGTAGACCACCAACTCAGAAGGCGAGTCACGTCGAAATAGAAGGCCGTAGTCGAGGGAGCCGCGCAGGTACCGAAGAATCCGCTTCACAGCGGTGAGGTGCGGCTCCCGCGGGTCGTGCATGTGCAAGCACACCTGCTGGACCGCGTAGGAGATGTCCGACCTGGTGAAGGTGAGGTACTGTAGTGCACCTGCAAGACTCCTGTAGGCAGTCGGGTCGCTGACAGGAGTCCCATCAGCAGAAGAGATCTTTGCCTGGGTATCCACCGGTGTGGAGCATGGCTTACACTCAGCCATACCCGCACGCTCGAGGATGTCCAGACAATACTACTGCCGCTGGTGAAGAAACAGGCCAACTGGTCTGTCCTCGACTGCAATCCCCAGGAAGTGGTGAAGTCGGCCCAAGTCCTTCATAGCGAACTCCTGCTGGAGAGCAGAAATAATCCGCTGAAGGAGCGTAGGGCTGGACGCTGTCAGCACAATGTCATCGACGTAGAGAAGAAGGTAGGCAGTGTCATCCTCCCGTCGATAAACAAAGAGTGACGTGTCCGACTTGGCTTCAACGAAACCCAAGGAGACTAGGAAGGAGGCGAATCTGCTGTACCAGGCTCGAGGTGCCTGCTTCAGACCGTACAAGGACTTGTTCAGCTTGCAGACCATGGCTGACCGAGCTGAATCCACAAATCCTGTCGGCTGAGAGCAATACACCGTCTCCGTCAGAGTACCGTGAAGAAAGGCATTCTTGACGTCTAGCTGGTGGACTGGCCAAGAACGCGAGAGAGCTAACGACAGAACAGTCCGTACTGTCGCTGGCTTAACCACCAGACTGAAGGTCTCGTCGTAGTCCACTCCAGGGCGCTGAGTGAAGCCCCGAAGTACCCAACGAGCCTTATATCTCTCCAGGGATCCATCCGCCTTCCTCTTATGCGTGAAAACCCATTTGCCTGTGACAACGTTGCCACAAGGAGGACGAGGAACAAGGTCCCATGTCCGGTTGGCAAGTAGGGCCGCATACTTCTCCTCCATAGCGCTGCGCCAGTGAGGGTCAGCGAGGGCGCTACCGACGGAGGTCGGTGTAGGTGATACCGAAGAGGAAGTGGATGGTGTCGGCGTCATCGAAGAGAGTACCACTCCGGAGAACCGCTCAAGAGGCCGAAGAACCCCAGTGGCACGTCTAGTCACCATCGGGTGAACGTGTCCTGGGTCCCGGTGGAGCAACGGTGGGTGGTACACCGAGGGCTCGGGACGAGCAGGCGCAGAGTCACTAACCTGCTCTCGTCGATGGTAGACAAGAGCAGGGTCGGCGAACCGTGGAACAGGGGTCGCGCGTGGCGCAACGCGTGACGAGGCTGGAGACGCTGGAGCCGCGCGTGACGCGGGAGTCGGAGTAGACGCCGGGTCCGCGCATGGCGCGGGAGTCGAGGCCGGAGACGTCGGGGCCGCGCGTGGTGCAGCTGTAGGGGACGCCGGGGCCTCGTGTGGCGCAGGAGTCGAGGCTGGAGACGCTGGGGCCGCGCGTGGCGCAGCCGTAGGAGATGCCGTGGCCTCGTGTGGCGCAGGAGTCGAGGTCGGAGACGCCGGGGCCGCGCGTGGCGCAGCCGTAGGAGACGCCAGGGCCTCGTGTGGCGCAGGAGTTGTGGTCGGAGACGCCGGGGCCGTGCGTGGCGCAGCCGTAGGAGGTGCCGGGACCTCGCGTGGTGCAGCCGTAGGAGACACCGGGGCTGCACGTGGCGCAGCAGGAGACGTCGGTGCCACGCGTGGTGCAGCACTCGTCCCCAGGGTCGACGGAGCCTGGGCACCAACCCGCACTCGTCGCTGGTAGACGAGAGCAGGGTCAGTGAACCGCCGTGTCGTGGCTGTAGTAGGCACAGCCGGAGTCGCCACAGGCGCCGGCGCTGCGTAAGGTGCAGCGGTCGACGTCGTGGGAGCCACCTGTGAGCCGGTGAGTGATGTACCTGCAGAAAAAGGCCAAAGCAGCTGTGGTGGAGCAGCCTCGGTGTCAGTAGAAAAAAGGGAGTCCAGCTCTACAGCTGAACCAGAGGTGGAGGAAGAAAAGGGGAAGGAGGACTCGTTGAAGACGACGTGCCGAGAGATCAAAATGCGGTGGGTAGAGAGGTCGAGGCACCGGTACCCCTTATGCTCAAGGGAGTACCCAAAAAAGACACAAGCGGGGCGCAAGCTTATGTGGAGCTGTGGCGGAAAGATTAGGATAGCAGGCGCACCCGAAGACACGAAGGTGGTCGTAGAGAGGGGTAGTGCCATACAGGGCAAAGAAAGGGGTCGGTGCTTGAATCGCCTTGGGAAGGCGATTAAGGAGGAAGGTGGAAGTGTCGAGTGCCTCTACCCAGTATCGAGCGGGGATAGATGCCTGAAACATCAAGGAATGCATGACATCATTAATGGTGCGAAGCATGCGCTTAGCCTTGCCATTCTGGGGGATGTGTATGGACAAGACATGCGTAACTGTGTGCCATGTGTAAGAAGAAAGTCACGAAGTCGCGAGTTGTCAAACTCGCGTCCGTTGTCACACTGGAGAGCACGAACAGTACGCCCAAACTGTGTGGAAACCCAAGTAAAGAAGTGAGAGAGAGTATCAAATGTCTCAGATTTCAAACGTAAGGGAAAAGTCCAAGAGAAATGTGAGAAATCATCAAGTACCATCAAATAATATTTAAAACCCGAGACACTGATAACAGGAGATGTCCACAAATCGCAGTGAATAAGATCAAAAATGTGTTGCACATGAGACACAAAATTGGGAAAGGGAAGCCGAACATGGCGACCAAGCTGACAAGCGTGACATAATGACTCATGTGTGCCCCTAGTACACGAGATAACTGAACTACTAGACAACTTCGACATAGCATCAGCGCCAGGGTGACCAAGCCGACGGTGCCAAGTAGCGGACGAAGCTGTCATAGCCAGAGCAAATGATGGAGATGCAACGGAAGTAGGAAGTCGAAGAGTGTAAGGGGCCCCGGACTATCACATCGAAGAAGAAGACGCCGGGTGGAAAGATCCTTCACAGACAAACCAAAAGGATCAAACTCAACAGAAATATTGTTATCAGTGGTGAAACGACGAATGGAAAGCAAATTTTGAATAATGTCTGGAGCAACAAGAACATTATTAAGATGGAATGAACCTGGAGAAACCGAGTCACCTACTGAGGTGACTGGAAGAACATATCCATTTTCAACAACGATCGATGAAGGAAACGAGGGATGAGGTGGGTGGGTAGAAGAGAGAATACCAGCATCTGGGGTGGTGTGGTAGGAGGCGCCAGAATCAGCCACCCAATCAGTAGTCGGCGGTGTGAGGTGCATGGTGCTGAATGAAGACGCCAAGTCCTGACGATCCCACCCCAGGGGCGGCTCCGAGTACCCAGCGGGGTAGGCAGCACCGCCGTAGGCCGGAGTTGGCAATCCAGCCGCAGGGCGACCAAGTCCGCCATAGCTCGGGTGGGCTACGTACGCCGCCTGAGGACGTGGCTGGCGCGGAGTAGAAGAAAGTCGGTGGCGCCCAAGAATACCTGGAGACGGTCCAGGCCACATAGAGATCTGGCCAGTCCACGGGTTGTACGGTGTGGGCCAGGGCGCACCTCCCCAGCCAGTGCCACCAGTACCACTACCAGTAGGAGCAGTGGACATAGAAGTGCCGCCGGCACCTCGTCCTGTGCGCTTCCCGCCACGACGTCGACGAGTACCACTCCCAGAGCCAGCAGAGGCACCCGGGGCGGTAGGCGGAGTAGGTGGTCGCGGTAGTGGTCCCCCAGAAGACGGTGGGCGTGAGGGCTGCCCAGAGCCAGAAAAAGGCTGTGGCAGGCCCAGAGGTAGCAGATCCACCAGTCGTGATCTCCTCAAGCTCGAGATCGGACCAGACCTTCTCGAAGGTCGGTGGCGGCTCCATACGAAGAAGCCAGAAGCGAAGATGGCTGAAGCGCTCGTTCAGGCCGTGAAGGACCCGAAGTACTAGTGTGCTGTCGGCAACCGGCTCGCCAAGGTCGCGCAAGGAGTCAGCCATGCCCTTCATCTCTCCACAGTAGGCAGAGATGGAGCGGTCACCCTGCACTGTAGTCTGGAACCGTGCGTTAATGTGAAGAGCCTGAGTCGCATGGTTCCCCAAGAAGTGGTGCTCCAGTATCTGCCAGGCCCGGCGCGCGGTGCCCCCGCCGCGCTGTCCGACCACCTGGTGCAGATCGTCGGCGAGAGTGCCAAAGATCCAGGCAAGGACCAGACTGTCCATGCTGATCCAAGAGTCATCCTACGGGGTGTCATCCCGCTGGACGTGGTCCTCAAGCTGGTACCGTCTCAACGTGAGGAGGAACTCGTTACGCCAGCGGGCGTAGGTGGTGGAGTTACAGCTCAGGTCAGTCGACACTAGTGTCCGAATGTTCTGAACTCCAGCCACCTGGGCGTGTAGAGCGGCGACGAGAGACGCCGAGTATGCGGAGTGCACACTGGTGTCCGAGGTGGGCTCGTACGTTGCGCTTAGCGGTCGGTGAGCGCTCTCCTGGATCTGGTGCGAGAGAGCAGCCGCTGAAGCGCGCTCCTGCTCCAAGGCAAGAGCGAGTGCCCGCTCGCGCTCGCGAGAGGCAGCCAGAGCCGCGAAGACACTGGAGGTGTCCGCGGCCGTCGTGGTGGTGCTGGCGACGCCGTAGAGAGGATCAGTGGCCGCACGAGGAGCAGAAGCAGTGCTAACAGCAGATCCGGAGCCCGTCATGAAGGCGACGGCAGTAGGGCTGCCGAGTGATCCGCCAACTGTCGGATTAGTCGTTGCGCCGGGCGCGTGCCGAGCCATAGAGACGAGTGGTGTGCCGGCTGCCGGACCAGTAGCAGGTACACCGGCGGGATGGGGCGCACCGGCCAGTGGCGGGGCGCCGATGGCGCTGTCCAGGAAAGGGCTGCCGGTCAGGCCGCCGGCCAAGGGGGCGCCGGCCAGGGGGCCGCCGGCCAGAGGGGCACCGGCCTGGCCGCCGGTCAGGGGGGCGGCGCCGGCCAGGGGGCCGCTGGCCAGGGAGGGGGCGCCGGTGGCAGCCAGGGAGGGGGCGGCGGCGGCGACCAGAGAGGGGGCGCCGGCGGCGGCCAGATGGGGGCGCCGGCGGCTGCCAGGGAGGGGGCGCCGGCGGCGGCCAGGAAGGGGGTGGCCAGAGAGGGGACGACGGCGGCGGCCAGGGGGGAGCGCCGGCGGCGGCCAGGGAGGTGGCGCCGGCGGCTGCCAAGGGATCAGCGGGGGGGGGGGGGGGGGGGGGGGGGGTCGGCGGCTAGGGTGGTGGGGATTAGGGTTAGGGTTTGGCTAATGATACCATATTAGAGGGCTTAAATAATGGATTCATTAACCAAGAGACAGAGTACATATTTATAGATACATAGATGGGCCGGTACACAGGTCAGGCCCAAACACATAACTCAACACAGTCCAACAATGTTTAGTGTGACCGATTGGATCTCAAAACTCAAGGTTAGATATACTCATTACTCAAAACAAAATGCGAAATTATAAAATGAATAGGTCCACACCAGATTCTGCACTGGAAATTGCTGATTTGTTGGAGGAACCACAATCAGTTAGCATGCTGTTCTGTTTTCCTGAGTCCTGACCACTGTCATGGTCATAAGGAGAGGAATATGGGAAAGGGGACAAACTGCGGTTGATTCTTAATACTTCTCTTGAATACTACTAATACTTTTCTCTTATGATCTTATCTCTTGCAGCCTCTTCATACAAGGACTAACATGTTCGTAAAGGTACGATCTGGCTATTCTATCTTTTCATTTCTGGAGCTAGTGTATGTTTACTATGATCCGAGCAAATACAGCCAATCCATGGGGCTAACAGATTTCATTATTTTATTCACTATATTGTGTTGCATTCAGTTCATTAGGACATTTTACTACCAAATCAAGCATGGCTTTCAGCATACCCAAGATTCCAGGTGCAGTGGGGATATGGGTAACTCTCTGTTTCTGGATGAAGCGTGGTTTTCAAGGGACATGTTCCTGTACCGTCTTTCCAAGGTAATTTTGTTATTCATAGCAACTAACAAGATATATGACACAGATTAAGATTATTGTTTTAGGTGCATATCTGGTGAAACGGGACAAATTGTGGAAGCTTGAAAATTTCCTGATATTTCACCATGGATTATAATGTTTTTTTTTTTTGAAAATCTCTAAGTATGTTTTGATGGAGTTTTCAAGCTTCCAACAATTTTCTGTTTTCACTGGATATGCTCCCTACTATTTTCTATCACACCAGTGTTTATGTACTGGTACTGTATTGTTCACGGTCCCACCAGTGCCTTTAAAGATAAGAATATGTAGTTCCTTCCTTGTAAGTTGTGTTGTTTCTCAATAGATGTATTCCATATTATTAGAGATCATATGTTCAGAGTATTATTTATAGGCAGACTTTATTTTGTCTTCCGGTTTATGTACCCTGATCCATTCATGCTGTGTCTTATGTTTATCCATCTTCTCCATGTTAACTGATTTAATCTTAGACAAGAAATAAAATAGATATTAATTTTAGCTAGTGTCACAGACTTTCTTGGGATTCTGCTGAACCTGTCGCCTGATCGCCGGCGCCGCCGTTGCGTCGCCAATGAAGAGGGGCAGGAGTATAAAAGAGACAAGTTCTCTTGGACTATAATTCTTGCTTGATTAATTTGTTCCGTGCCGGCCACAATATATAGCCGGTCTGCAGATTACATTAGGAAAACTAGGACTCTATCTCCAAATATAGAAACTAATCTATTAGGATTATTTTATTCCTTTATCTCTAAACTTAATCTTTAGAAATTAATTAAAACTCTATCTAACTTAACTAATTTGATTTATTCCTGCCTTATTTGTTGGTCTAATTTGTATAGAATACGTGACATATCTCCCTCCCTTACGAAAAGCTCGCCCTCGAGCTTGAAATGAAAATCTTAACTCCACTGTAAACTAGTTTACTGCAGTAATGTATTCCTAGCCTTCATCAGATGATGCTGACGAGTGGACCGGGATCTGGCGGTAGGGATAGGTCTGGACACGGATGTGAGAGGTGTTGAGCGATGAAATCTTTAGCCACTCCTTCCCTCATCAGACTCTGTTCCATCCCATCCCACGTCCCTGCAGAAAAATAGCTGCAACAGCATGGATCACGGTGGGGACAGTCCTGGCGGCTGTGAAGATGTAGCGCCACACGTTGCCGTGGGAGCTGCTGACAGACCTTCTTGGACTAGAGGCTGACGAGTGCGAGGTTGTCGCGATGGAAGCTGAAGAGGGCGTCGACAGCCTTTGCGGCGACGACAGTGAGGAAGACGAGCCCGAAACTGACGAGGGTGCAGACAGCATGTGAGCGGATCCTGACGACGTGGAAGACAGCAACAGCGTCGCTGCAGCGTCGGCGGGTTCGTGGATCTTGACTGCGCTGCAGCACCTGCACGCCGCCGTCACCAGCAGCTCCGCCACGCCTCCCGGCAGATCCACGTCTAGCGCCGCCCTTGCATGAAGCTACCAGCGCGGGTGACATCCAGATCAGGCCAGGCTTGACGCGGTGTGGTTGGTTGGAGGAGCCAACCTTCTGGGGCCCACGTGCGATGTGGAGTCGCCCCCCAAGGCAGGTTGTGGCCTCGACCGTGGGCGCAGATCCGCAAACAGCGTCTTTCGCCAGATCCCGTAGCTCCGCAATCTGATCTCAAGTGTGTCGAAATGCTTGTTGAGCGCATCACGCAGAGCGTCGAACGCGGCGTCTATCGCAGCTTCGACGTTGCCCATGGGATCGTTGCTGGATCGTGATACCAAATTGTCACAAACTTTCTTGGGATTCCGCTGAACCTGCCGCCTTATCGCCGGCGCCGCCGCTGCGTCGCCGATGAACAGGGGCAGGGGTATAGAAGAGACAAGTTCTCTTGGACTATAATTCTTGCTTGATTAATTTGTTCCGCGCCAGTCACAATATATAGCCGGTCTGCAGATTACATTAGAGAAACTAGGATTCTATCTCCAAATGTAGAAACTAATATATTAGGATTATTTTATTCCTTTATCTCTAAACTTAATCTATAGAAATTAATTAAAACTCTATCTAACTTAACTAATTTGATTTATTCCTGCCTTATTTGTTGGTCCAATCTGTATAGAATAGAATACGTGACAGCTAGCTGAATGGTCGAATGTCCAGACTCCAGAATTTTTGAACGACATCCAAACATGTTTGATGTCAGGAGATTTTAATTAGATGAAAGAGTGGTCTTGGAGGATTGGTTGTTGTATCCTCAAGTTTGAACGTTGAAATAGTTTTGTTCAAAGTGTACCAGCAGCTTAATAACTTGGTCTACTTGAACCATTGACTTTTCATAGCTGCTTTTGCAGGATTTCTTTACAGTGGTACTTGAGGCCCCCGTCGTGGATGGAGATCTGCTATCATGGGTGGGTATTCTTGAACCATATTTTTTTTTCTGATGGCACAAAAAATTGCTTGCAATTCTGTATTTCTGACTTGAATTTTTCATTCAAATCTTAAAGTGAGTTCCAAGCTTTCGATTTTTGACTTAAATAGCCCAGGAACTCAGGAAGAGACAGTTGTTTAATGACGGTTGTCCATGGATTAACGTCAGGTTGTCAGCAAATGATGAGATTACAACTTATTTTTTATGAATTTGTTGCAATTTCATGCACACAAGATTTGTACGCCAGTTTTTATGTGAGTAATGGTATTCTTCAAGGGACGAACATATAAATACTAGATATAGATAATATTATATCGTGGTCACAGTGCAAATAAAAGGTGGTACCAAATATAATTGAGCACTCTAAACATAGGTGCAGAGAACAGATTTTCAGACATATTAGTGTACATTTTATCATAAATTTCAAAACTAAGGAATTATGTACACTTTTCTATCGTTTCCTTTTCTGTATCCAGTCTAGAAAACTTAAAATGCTTCTGGAGACTACATTTGGATGGGATCTAGGGGACAATGCAGTGAACCTTATTGATGAAGATGACGAGGTAAACACGAATCCTTGTCAATTGATAGCACTTTTGTGTAACACATCACTGAGGAAACTAACAGTTGTGCATATGACTGCAGTTCGCGCCTGTGGTTGTGGAAATGAATGGCTCACAAGCTAGTGAAATCGCTCTCAAGGATATGGTACACTAATAGATACGCAACGAACCTGGAACTGCCCAACTTTCTACTCTGGTATGTTGAATCATGCCAAGTGTTAGATAACTGTTTTATTTCTGGGAATAACTAGAATGCATCTAAGTTATGGTGCAATTATGCAATCAGTCATTCTTGTTCGTTAGATCAGTATTCTACGGTTGTTACATTTTTTACTTAACATCCTCCACCTGATGGATTTAGATGGAGGGACCGTAGGATGCAAATCTAGTGAATAGGAATGGCTGATTGCACGATTGCACCGTAACACAAATTGCATTCTAGTCGTTGCCTTTATTTCTAGCTTACTGCTGGAATCTTGCATGCTTTCTTATGATTTTTGGTGCTGGGTGCGCGGTGGTGTGCTGATGCTTACAAAGTTCCATCGTCTGCAGAATGCCCTGAATAACGATGGAGATATCTGATCCCCTCTTCAGTGGCCCTTTGGCATCCTACTTTTTGAAGAGTGACATGTAAAACATACAGAGAGCTTAAAAACTAGCTGCATCAGCAACAGGGTATCCTGGAACCTGGTGGTGCCTGTAGTATATTGTAATGTCTTTTTAGCCTGTGTGAGAGCATGATTTGACTTGTTTAGAGCTGAGACAAAGTGTTGTCTTAAGTGCGATTCTTTGTTAAACAAGCAAGAGGTTGATTTCCCCTCACATTTTCATTGAAACATGGATACGAGCCTTGCTGAAATGTGAGTTTAATTTGAACGCTGAATTATCCCAATGCTGGATTTTATTTTTACCTTGGAAGCCCTAGGTACAAGATGGACGAGAGTAATCGATTTCTGAATAAATTTTGCAGGCAGGCGCTTGGCTGAGCTTCGCAACAGAACCGGCGTACTGTGATGGCCCACTTGTCTGACAAGGCAACAACTCCGCCATTTGTATACGTAATTCAACATTGGGGCATCACTTGTAATCTTGTGCTGGTCCTGAGTCCTGACTCCTGTTTAAAGAAGAGGTGGAAATGGAATCCATTAACATGTGCCTCCCTCATCTCATTAACCTTGGGATGGGGGTAATTTATTTGGTGAGGTCTAAGCTAGCTTTATGCTTTTAGGGTTTCAAGTTATCTGGTTCTTTTCTTACCAGCACACCAGTAGCAAACACTTGTTCATATATGGGCATTTCTGCTGAGGTATTTCATACAGGACATTCTTGGATGCTGATTTTTTCAATCAAGAAATAAATGTCTCCATCTCTTTTAATTAGTGGGTCTTGGGGAAAAAAGTTGTACAACTAATATAGGGCCTGTTTGGTTCTACGCCTAAGTTGCCTAAACCTAACGTTAGGCGTGCCACACTGTTTTAGGCGGGTGTTTGGTTGTTGACTAGAGTTAGGCGCGTCACAAAAGTTAGACAACTTTTGCATCCATTGTCTAATTAAAAATTGTCTCAACTGAGGCGCTCGAATCGACCGCCTAAGCATGTCACACTTTCTTAGGTGTGTCTAAGCTTAGGCTACAGTAACAAATCAGACAACAGGTAACATTAGGTAGCTTAGGCATGCCACAAGTGTGGCAAGTGACTAAAGTTAGGTTTAGGCAACTTAGGCATACAACCAAACAGATCATTTAAGTATCTCTGAATGTAATTTACTACTAGCAAAACACTCTACTTGGATCAAGAAAAGGAAACGGGCATTATATTTATGTTATCAGGTGGGAGAGTTTGTAAAAGTACAATAATCATTGGATGAAGATTATGTGTTTTAGATTTATTTTTTACACGATTGCACCAGAATGTTAATTGCATTCTAGTCTCCCCTGCGTTGGGATCTAGAAAAACCTCTAGTTTTTTTTACCGAGTAAATATATTAACTTGTTACTGCTCCAGCTCTGTGCCAGAGCAAGTTAGCAGTAACTTAGTGGCATCCTCCAGTACGAAGAATTTTTAAAGCTAGCTCGACCTGTACTTCTCCAGGATCCACATGCTCTGCGTGATTCGATCATTCAGGTTCTAACAGTAGTTTAATCTCTACATGGAGCATGTCTCGCTTTGTTAATTAGACAAGTTTCTTGACGTTAACTTGAGACTTACGATAAATCTCTCTCTATATAGCAAAACAACAATGGTCATCATTTGAGAAACATGTTGCAGGAATAATCGTCACAAATATGAAAAATCCTCTTAGCATTGAATGAATCGTAGTCGATTCTATTTTTATTTCTGCGTGAACGGATATATTGGAATTGAAGGGTTGTACGAGAGAACTAGCTTTACACTATAAGGATGCGATTAATTTACAATAGTCAAAAAGCCGTCGTAAATAAACTCTAAGACATCGTAAATAAGCTAAAACCATCATAATATTTACGACGGTTTTTTACCGTCGTAAATAATGTGTCATGAATAAGTTAATTTACAACGGTCACTGTCGTAAATTAGCTTATTTACGACGACCAACCGTAGCCTCGTAAACAAGGTACATGTGCCATGTGGAGGGCTGACTGTGGTGTGGGTACCTGCGACTGTTGCCACGAAGAAATCGCGTTCACCGTCGTAAATTAGCTTATTTACGACGATCAACCGTATCCTCGTAAACAAGGTACACTTGCCATGTGGAGGGCTGACTGTGGCGTGGACACCTGCAACGGTTGCCACGAAGAAATCACGATCTGTTGCACATGCTGTCGAGCTAAGGCCTATCATTGCAAAACATCAGAATATACATATCACTGTAATGCTATGAGTTCAAAGTAAAGTAATTCAAATTACTTACCTCCATTGCTGCCTTCATCTATGTCTGTGCGGCCTTGTGCAGTGTTTTTTCCTTCTCCATGTAGTTCGCCTGAGAATTATGATTTAATTTGAAACTGTCGTGATAAAATGGTATGGATATAAAACCCTCTAACCAAGGTAATACTATAGTGCATGTCATGTCAAGAAGTGGTGTATACCCAGTAATGCAGCGCGCGACCAAATTCGTCAATTGCATGCGTTATTACGGCACTGACCAAAGCTTCATTCGGAGCCTATCGGGACAACTGGCTCAATCGTATCCGAATACGCCACGAGCTCGCTAACTAAGGAGCGATGGAGTTGTAGACCATGATCCAAAGTGTTTCGAATATACCGGAGCATGCATTTCACCAACATAAAATGAGGCTCTTGAGGATCTTGCATGTTTGAGACACACATGTTGCACAACATATATAATATTTGACCGAGTAAAAGTGAGATACTACAGGGCTCTAGCAAGACTAAAATATTGTGTACCATCAGAAACAGGAGCACCATCAGATGACTATTTGGCACATGTGTTGACTAGAGTGGAATATGGCTTACAATCTGCCATGTCTGCACTCTAAAGAATGTCAACCATATACTGCACCTGTGAGACGAAGAAGTCTGTGTTGTTCCTTGTAACATTAGTGCCCCTATAAAATGATGGAGGCTATCCAAATCCTTTATGGAAAATTTTTACACCAAGAGCATCGATGATACGATGACGCAACAGTACTGAGAAGGCAGTTAGAATAATATCATCCACATACAACAACAATAAGGTATTTCTACACCGTGTCAGTAGATAAAAAGAGAGATATCTGATTGAGCACCAACAAATCTAAGTTTAGTAATGTGAGAAGCAATGTGGTTGTACCAGGTACGAAGAGCTTGCTTCAAACCATACATTGATTTGTTCTGGCGACAAACGAAGTCCGGATGAGCCGTATCAAGATCAACATATGGCTACTCACAATAGACTATCTTCTATAAAGTACCATATAGAAAGACGTTCTTCACATGAAGATGGTGAACCCGCCAATCACACGAGAGTGTGATGAATAGAATAGTACAGGCTGTAGCAGGTTACACCACAGGGCCAGAATCAATACCAGCTACCGAGTAAAACTGTGAAGCACCCAACGAGTGTTGTAACGATCAAGAGAGCCATTATGATGAAACTCATGGCGAAAAACTCATTTGCCAGTAACGAAGTAACGATATTCATCCCTGAAGGACGAGGCACAAGATCCCAAGTGTTGTTGGCCTATAGGCAGTGAACTCCTTGGACATAGCCTCTCCCCAATTAGGATCAACGAGAGCACCATGGTAAGTCTTCGATATCGGTGACATAGTCAAGGCTTGTAAATTTAAGTGATGTAACAAAGACCGACCTTCCAACAGGTTCGCATGGTGTGCTCATTGCCGATGGGAGGCACCTCGAGCACAGACTGTGGGGCATGAGCAAAGCTCGATTGCTAGTGAAGAGCATTGGTAGGGGCTGCAGGAGACCCGAAACCTGGCGTAGCACCATTAGGCAAAAAGTAGCTCTAGATTGAGATGGGTGCTCTGATCGCCCGTGATGACGGATGAATCGCCAGTGGAACAAAGGCTCCCAAAGCCTTTGTGCAGAGAGGTGGCCTGAGTGCCTGGGGTGACAGTCGAACCGTGGGGCCCTATAGTCGGACTGCTAGAAGGGGTGGTTGTATCATTGGGCGTGCAAAGGTCCACCTCGCCTCTTAGCGGGGGACTAGAGATTGGATCGCCATATCCCACGGTCAGAACGCATAGGGAACAGAGGCCTCCTTGGCCTTGTTAAAGTTGCTGGTCTGAGCACTGTGTTCCGTGCTTGGAGCGCGAGGAGAGCATAGACCAGCCTAGCCTCTACTAGAGTTGGTGCTTTGTGGACAAGGGCCGAGGAGGCCTCTGTACATGGGGGTGACTCGATTGCCTCGATTGGTGGTTGTACTGCTGGAGAGCATTGGTCTAACCGCCGAGGTGGCAGTCTGACCGCCAGGCAAGCAGAAACGTGGTGGAGGCCCATGTCGACGAGTACATTCAAAACAATAAGTGGTAAGGGGCATTGAAGAATCATTAGTATTAAAAAGAAAGTCAATGTGGGATGAATAAGGGTTGGATATTTTAGGAAAGGGGAACTTGTCAAAGGTTATATGACGATAGATGATGATATGGTTTGTGGCTAAGTCTACGCATCGATATCCTTTGTGATCGAATGGATAGCCAAGAAAGACACAAACGATGGAACGGAGAGCAAGTTTTTGTTCAGCAGTGGCAGAGAGGTTTGGGTAGCACCTACAACCGAAAAATGCAATGGTAGGACATATCGGGGTGGGTGCCATAGAGAGCGAAGTGCCAGCTAACAAAGGAATGCAGTTTGGATAGTCACAAGTTTATTAAGTGTGTAGCAGTGTGGATTGCTTCTACTCAATAACCATTTGGAATACTAGCTGCATGTGATTTTCAGATTGGAATGTCCGGTCTTTTCATTATGAACTGCAGCGCAGGTGTTTGCACTGTCCGATCATAACATTTTTGTTCAGTTGCTCTGTTTTTAACTTGCAATAGTTTTAAACTTGCTCTGACTTATGGGAAGGTTGTTTAATACTTTTGCACTTTGTTTTGATGTGTTTGGTGGTTATGACTGATATTATTTTTCTAATTTGTGCAACATTCTTATGTGAGGTGCTCACATAAGGTGTTGTGGTTATCGGACTAACGACATTCAAGTCGAGGACTTTGGCTCGCAAAGAATGGTTGTTTTCTCATGTGCAAGTGTTGCTTGAGGTCAAGACATGGCTGGTGATGGTGATCCTTGAACTAATCTTAGGGAGAAGATGAGGTTAAATAACAAGTTTGGGAGGAATTGTGGTTGATGTGATCCGAGAGGTCACACACATTGTTTGAAAAAAAGCATATGGAGGTATTGTGGACTGTTTGGAAAGTGTGTGCATGTGTGCAAGGGGTACATGGATGTGACAACATTATTTTAAGGTGTGGTGAAGAGTTATGGATGTGAAGATATAGCCGAAAAGGTTCAACCGGCTGGCTCATGCGCTCAGGCCAAAGCTGAGGCGTTATGGTTATGGAAGGTTTTTAGTTGGTTATGATAGGATTTCGTGGAGGCATGAAGTTGAGTTGTTCTGGGAATGTGTTGGATGTTCATGAGATGTTTGGAAGTCTTAAATTGCTTCTATCTGCGTATAGAAGAGTTTTAAGTAGTAATGGGATGTTTCGGTGAATCCAAGTAGGAGTAGAAGTTCTAGTGGGATTGGAGTTGCCTTAAGGCTGGTTATACAATCAAGGGGGCCAGGGCTCGTGAAAAGCATGACTCACAGCTGCTTCTCTTGTTTTTTTCATGAATAAAACTTGTAGTTTGTGAGGAGCTTTGTGCCTTGTTCCTACGACTTGTTTGCTTCAAGCCTTTTGTAAGACCTATGTGTGCTGAATACATTGGCTTGTAGTGAATACACTTGGCTTTGATGATAAAAGTTTTGAATATCACAAAAACATCTTTTTGTCAAGGTCCGACTCTAGCTCTGAGCTACAGCAAGTTCCGACAGTAGGTCCGGCTTGTTTTGGGTAGCTCCGGCTATGTTCGAAGCTAGATCCGACTTCTTGGTAAGGTCCGACTAGCTTTGCTTAGCTCCGGTGACCTTTATCTTTAGCTCCGGCATGTCTTTGATAGTTCCGACATATATTTGATAGCTCCGGAATGCTTTTGCTAAGCTCCGACGTACTTTGTCTAGCTCCGGTTTTGGGTTGACTAGTTTTTGGTAAGCTCCAGTGCTAGGATCTACTAGTTTTGGTAAGCTCCGGCAGGTGCTTCATTGTACTAGTTTTGGTAAGCTCCGGCGCTAGGTTCTACTAGCTTTTGTTAGCTCCGTCTCAAGGTCCGGGATGCTCTGGCAAGGTCCGGAACTTGACCGCAGTGCTTCTGCTTTTCATTTGCAATGTTTCGTACTTGCTTTACATTGTTAGAAAGATTGTTTTGTATTCATTTGCTATGTTTTGGTGCGTTTTGGTTGATATGGATGATATCGTGTTACTGTGGTTTTGCAACATGCTTACGTGAGGTTCTCACGTAGGGTGTTGTGTTCGGAACTAACTTGAGTCAAGTCGAGGACTTGGGCTCGTATGGATTGATTATTTATTCATGTGCAGGTGTTGCTTGAGTTCAAGACATGGCTGGTGATGGGATCCATTGGACTAGTCTCAGGGAGGAGATGAGGTTCCAACAACCAAGTTCGGAAGGAACTGTGGTTGAGCTGATCAGGAGGTCGCGCAGGATGATTGAATCAAGAACAGTGCATATGAAGGTATTGTGGACGTCATTGGAAGATGTTTGCACGTGTGCAAGGAGTGCATGGACGTGGCTACATGGTTCCGAGACGTGATGAAGAGATGTGGACGTAAAGAATTGGTCGGAAAGGTCCAACCACCTAGGTTATGGACTCAGGCTGCGGCTGAGTCGGGTTTGACTCAAATATGGAAAGATTTGAGTTGGTTATAATAGGATTTCGTGTGGGTCACGAATTTGAGTTGTTTAGGAATGTGGGATACGTTCCTAAGGTATTTGGAAGTCTTAAGATTTCTTCTATCTGCGTATAGAAGAATCTTGAGCGGTTATGGAAAGTTACGATTCGTGATCTGAGTAGGATTGGAGTCCTAGTTGATATTGGGTTGGCCTAAGGGCTGGTTATATAAGCAAGGGAGCCCAGAGCTCGTGAGACGACTTTGGGGGCTGTTCCTCTTTTGTTCTATTGAATAAAATTCGAAGTTTGAATGAATTTTTGTGCCTTCTTCGTTCGACTTGTTCCAGACAAGTTTTACTCGTCGAGTTTCTGGACAGCACTACCTTTCGTCGGTGGTTTTACCATAACTCGAGTTTTACAGATCCAATTGATGTGATTATTTTTGGATTGTCTTCAAAACTTGATTATCTATTATATGTAAAAATTTCACGGTCATTAGATTTGTGGTTTCTGATCTACACGAGTTTCTTTGCAGCATTCCAGAACTGTTTTTTCTCGGGTAGGGCAGATTGACCTTGTTTGATCTTTCGATCATAGCTTGAGTTTTTCTCGACGGATTTGAGTGATTCCTTTTGTGTTGTCTTCGTGACTTGATTCTCTCTGATATCCATCACTTTTGTCATGGTGAAACACATTTAGATTAGTCTCACACACGATTTCTTTCATAGATCGTTTTTCTGCTGAAAGGGTTTGGGGTTTTATTGTTTCCGCTGCGTAAGATTTTTAAATCTACCATTCACCCCCCCGTCTGGTAGCTTTTCACGTGCTCTTCGATCCTACAATTGGTATCAGAACCACGGTGCTCTAATCTTTGTGATTTGCGTGTGTTTTTGACTAATCATCATGGAGAAGTACTCTGCCAAACCTTGTGTGTTCGCTGGTATTGATTTTCAGGTTTGGACGGCACGCATGGAGGCTTTCATCCAGGCACAAGGCTTTGCAATATGGGAGAAGGTATACAAGCCTTACGAAGTGCCATCAAACAATCAAGTTACAGCTACAAATCTGAGAGATGTCGACAACAACAACAAGACTCGGAACTTGATCATACAAGGATTAACTCAAAGCGATTTCGATCGTGTTGCACACCTCCGATCTGCATACGATGTGTGGAAAGCACTTTGTGACTACCACGAAGGATCCAACACAATCAAAGAGGTAAGGCAAGACATGTTCAAAAAGGAATACATGCGCTTCGAGATGCAACCCGGTGAGTCTATTGATGACCTTTTTGCTCGCTTTAATAAAATTCTCAGCAACTTGCGTAGTGTCAATGTTAGTTTTTCAGATGCTGAAAATGCTAGGCAATTGCTAAGTGCATTAGATATGTCAATTTGGGAGATGAAAGCCACATCTATTCGTGAATCTACTGTCATGAGTTCTCTTACATTAGATGTACTCTATTCTAAACTAAAAACTCATGAAATTGACATCCTAGCACGTAAGAACCCAAATAAGTCTATTGCATTTGTTTCACAACGTGATATGTCTAGATCTGGCCAATCATAATCTTGCAATACTCTTGCTTTGTTGTCCTCACTAACCCTGGAGCAGATCAAAGAATTTCCAGAAGAGGAGTTGGCACTCATCTCTACTAGATTCTCAAAAGCATTGCAAAATGTGAGAACTAGAAGGAGAGGAAGCTCCGGACCTTAACGCTGTTTTGAATGTGGTAAAACAGGACACTTTCGTACAGAATGCCCTAACCTTGCAGGTCCGACCACCTGGGAAGAAAAACAAAGCAAGGTTCGGACCTCCTCTGGAAATTCCAACAAGAAGAAGAAAGGTACCATAGGACGCAAGATGATCAACAGTTTCATCACCGCGCTTCAAGAGTTCAGTTCAAGTGACATGGACATTGGAAGTGATGAAGATGAAGATGATTTGGCAAACTTGTGCTTTATGGCGGGCAAGTCAAGATCAAGTATGGAGGAGGCAGAACACAACAGCGACAATGAAGAGGTATGTCCTACTTGCGAAGAAATGTGTGATGCTATTTCTCGTGCCATTATTATTGTTAAGAAAAAGGACAAAAAGCTTAGGGATAGTGCTGCTAAAATTGAATCACTAGAATATGAAATCAACCATTTAAAAACTTTGATTCCTAGTGATGATGCATGTTCCTCATGTGATTTAATATATGAACAATTGTCCTCATTAAGAAGTGCGCACACCTCCACACTTGATAAACTTGAGTTAGAAATTGAAAAGAACAAAGAGCTTGCTGCACTTAATGATAAAAACTTGAAAGATGCTAGCTTTTCTACAATTGATTTGCATTGTTCTGCATGTGAAAATCTTGATAAGAAACTACAGGATGCTACGAATGAAATTTCTATATTGAACAATGCTTTACGTTCTCATGAAGTTAAATTTTGTTCCAATTGCAAACTAAAAGGAAAACTTCATGTGAAAATTGCCTTGATCTGTCCAATAAACTTGATGACATGCATAGGACATTAGATCGGTTTTGTCATGGGAATAAGAACCTAAACTTGCTGCTGAATTCCTCCAAGTCATGCAATGATAAAACTGGTTTAGGTTTTGATTCTCATGCTCATGCTAAGGTACATCCACCTAAAATTGTAAAGTCATTAGGAAGTAGTTTGATTCAAACAGTTCCTAGACAAAAAGAAGTGGTTTTCAAATCTGCAGGAGTGTTGTCTCATTCGGCATCAAATAAAAATGTTGATTGCTCATCTAGACATGAACACAAAGTTAAATTTCATTGTACCTACTGTGGTAGAGATGGTCATGTCATAAATTTTTGTTATAGACTAGCTAAACCACAGAAAAAGAAAAGGATGATTGCTAGATCTTATAACTTTCATGCAATTAGAAAAACACAACCTGCTTTAATGAGTCATAAATTTGAAAAGGTAGCTTCCGGAACTTTTGGCAAGAAATCTACAAAGGCAGCTCCGGTAGTTCTGATAGCTCCGAGAGCTCCCGGATCTTCTGCTGTTCCCTCCAAAGCTTTAGTTTTTGCCTCCGGACCTTCTGCTTTTACCTCCGGAGCTACTGGTTTTCACTCTAAACAAGTAACAACTTCTAAATCAATTGTTAAGAACAGAAAACCTCAATCTTTGACTCATAAACCCGCTGTTTTATCTCAGCTTTCGCGTGTTTTTCCTACTGCACGTCGTGTGACTCAGTACTGGATACCTAAATGCCTTCTGACTAACCCCAGTATTGAGTCATCGACGTATTGTGCTTCTATGTAGGTTACACGTTTGAGGAAGGAGAACATTTGGATTGTGGATTCAGGTTGCTCACGCCACATGACCGGTAACAAAGATTGGTTCTCCTCTCTCTCTCTTTTGTGTCACGTGTAGAGAATGTTACTTTTGCCGATAATTCTTCAACTCCTATAATTGCTAAGGGTTAGGTTAGAGTAAATGATCACTACACTTTGAAGGATGTGGCACTTGTCAAAAATTTGAAATACAGCTTGCTTTCTGTTTCACAATTGCTAGATGAAAATCTGGAAATTATTTTCAATAAAAACTACTGCAAAGTTGTAGGTTCAAATAGTGAGTTATTTTTAACATGTCTCGGTTTGGAAGAGTTTTTAAAGCTGATTTTGATATGTCTCCCTCTAAGCATAGGTGTCTAGTTGCTAATGATTCAAAGGACTTATATTTTTGGCATCGTAGACTTGGTCACGTAGGCTTTGATCACCAAACGCGTGTTAGTGCTCTTGATCGCATATGTGAGCTGCCTAAGCTTAAAGGGGACAAATAAATTGTGTGCTCTTCTTGTAGACATGCTAAGATGGTTGCAGGTTCACATACTCCTCTCACAATGATCATGACAACTGAACCATGTCAACTTTATCATCTTGACACCGTAGGACCTTCACGTGTTCAATCCTTCGAAGATAAATGGTATGTTCTTGTTATTGTTGATGATTATTCTAGATACTCTTGGGTTTACTTTATGGCATCTAAGAATGAAGTTTTTAGTCTTTTTAGAACTTTATTTCTTAGATTAGTAATTGATCACCCAGGATCATTAAAAGCAATTAGAAGTGATAACGGAACTGAATTTAAAAATCAATCTTTTGATCACTTTTGTGCTGAAAATGAAATAGATCATCAATTCTCTTCACCATATGTACCTCAACAAAACGGTGTTGTAGAAAGAAAGAACAGAACCTTAGTTGAGATGGCTATGACTATGCTTGATGAATATCAAACTCCTAGGAAATTTTGGGCTGATACGTTAGCAACCGCTTGTTATGTCTGAAATCATGTTTTCTTGCGTGCTAAGCTAGGTAAAATACCATATGAGCTCCGGTTTGGACATAGGCCTAATGTTACACACTTTCGGGTCTTTGGTTGCAAATGCTTTGTTAAGAAACATGGTAATCTTGATAAATTTGAACCTAGATCCATTGATGACATGTTTCTTGGTTATCCATCTCATACTAGAGGCTACCGTGTGCTTTTACTTGACACTAACAAAATTGTGGAGACTTGTGAAGTGTCTTTTGATGAATCTAGCCCAGGTACTAGCTCAAACATTGCAGGTCTAGATCCATATCCGCAGGGGGAGAGCATTTTCATTGAAGATGAGGAAGAATCAGAGCTGCTGCCAGAAAATTCAGCAGCTAAAGACTTTGGTTTAGCTCCGGATGTTAATTCTCAACCAGCACCGACAACCATCAATGCTGATTCAAATCATCCTCAAGCCACAAGCTCATCGATTTGTGATGAACAACAACAAGAAGAAGCTTGTGAGACATCTGTTCCCCTACGGTTTTACAAAGATCACCCCCCACAACAGATGATTGGAAGCTTGCACGAACGAGTCACACGGTCCAGGTTCTGCGATCCAAACTCTCATGCTCATTCTGCTTTTGTTGCTTCTTTTGAACCCAAAGATATATCACATGCACTCACTAATGAATCTTGGATTATTGCCATGCAAGAAGAGTTAGAAAATTTTGAAAGAAATAATGTTTGGAAACTTGTACCTCCACCTCAAGGTCACACTTTAATTGGAACTAAATGGGTATTTAAAAATAAAAAAAGTGAGGATGGGGTTGTGGTTAGGAATAAGGCTAGGTTGGTTTCTCAAGGTTTCACTCAAGTTGAAGGTCTAGATTTTGATGAAATTTTTGCTCCTGTCGCTAGATTAGAAGCCATAAGAATTTTGTTAGCTTTTGCAGCATGTAAAGGTTTTTATCTATTTCAAATTGATGTTAAAAGTGCTTTTCTTAATGGCTACATAGATGAGGAGGTTTATGTCAAACAACCACCGGGTTTTGAAAATCCAGATTTTCCTAATCATGTTTACAAACTGTCCAAAACCTTATAAGGTATCAAACAAGCCCCTAGAGCATGGTATGATAGGTTAAAAACATTCTTACTTGAAAAGGGGTTTACCATGGGCAAGGTTGATAAAACTCTTTTTGTGCTTAAGCATGGCAATGACTCATTATTCGTTCAAGTGTATGTGGATGATATTATCTTTGGTTGTGCTTCTCATGATCTTGTGTCCAAGTTTTCAGCAATGATGAGTTCCGAATTTGAAATGAGTATGATGGGTGAACTCACTTACTTTTTGGGGCTGCAAATCAAGCAAACCAAGGAGGGTAACTTTGTGCATCAAACGAAGTATACCAAAGACCTCCTAAGGCGCTTCAACATGGACAAAAGCAAGCCTCTTCGGACACCAATGGGAACAGCAACAACACTTGAACTTGATGAAGATGGTGAACCCCTGAATCAAAAAGAATATAGAAGCATGATCGGATCACTTTTGTACCTCATGGCATCAAGACCGGACATACAATTCAGCGTATGTCTTTGTGCACGGTTTCAAGCTTCCCCACGTGTTTCACATCGTCAAGCCGTCAAAAGGATTCTCAGGTACTTAATGGAACCCAAGAATTTGGCATTTTTCTTCCTTCTTCCTCAACCGTTACTTTGAAAGCTTTTTCGGATGCTGATTTTGGGGGTTGTAGGATTGATAGGAAAAGTACTTCTGATGCTTGTCATTTTCTTGGTAATTCTCTTGTTGCTTGGTCCTCTAGAAAACAAAATTCAATTGCACAATCCACAGCCGAATCTGAATATGTAGCTGCTGCTAGTGCTTGCTCACAAATTCTTTGGATTGTTCAAACACTTCAGGACTATGGGGTTGATCTAGATAGTGTTCCACTGTTCTGTGATAACACTAGTGCCATTTGCATTGCTAAAAATCCCGTGCAACATTCTAGAACTAAGCACATTGACATTAGGTATCACTTTCTCCGAGATAATGTTGAAAAAGGAAACATTGTGCTTCACCATGTAGATACCGAACAACAATTGGCTGACATTTTTACAAAACCTTTGGATTTCACTCGTTTTTGTTACATTCGTAGTGAAATAGGGGTTATGCATCCTCATGGCTTAAATTGAGGGGGAGTTTTTGAAACTTGGGAAGTCTATGTGTGAATCTGGAATTAAAATAATATGAGCATAGTATTTCATACATATATGACTCTGTGATTCCTTTTACATGCTGAAAGTTCTTACTACATTACTCGTGTTATACATTTTGTAGTTTTTGCCATGTCTAGTAATTGGAATAATTACTTACACTAAAACTGGTCATGGTCGAACTTTCTTGCTGTTTTGAACTTGTTGCATGCTCACAAATGCTTTTAATCATTAAGAATTTATCAAGTAATCAACTCACATGTTGAGTTTTTATGAACAAATATAAATTGAAAAAAGATCAAGAGAATATGCATGCATCGCACTTCTTCTTTTGAGATGGCTTATCATTGCACTTAGATATGAACTTGAAAGAAGTTGTGTATGACTAAAACCATGTCCTAAAGCTTCTAATTGTCAAATGACATAGGCTTGGCTTGGTTGGTTAGAATAAGGCAGATGCGCATATAATCTCTTGCAAATATCATATGATCTAAATTTTTGCTTCGAAAAATAATAAAATGCAGCAACTAGTGTCATGCTTTCAGGTTTTGAAATAGTTAAGTTTGTGAGATCATGACTTGCTTAAATTGAAAATTACATTTGATCTCTAGCATGGCTTACACTACTTTATGTATTTCATTGATGTGATAATGTAAGGTACTTGATAGTATGACTTGGATGAGCTTTGGTTATATGTATATGTTATAATATGCTCATAACAACTAAAGAGGGAGAGATAATTTGTTTATATGCTCATGACTTGCTGAATACATTGTCAAAGGGGGAGAGATAAGCATGAAGAGAAAGAGAATATGTGCATAAGGAGAGATAATAAAAAGGGGGAGAGATAATATGGGAATTTTTGTTTTTGTTCTCATTTTACTTTTGATTTACAAAAGGGGAGAAATTGTTTTCAAAAATTTTATGTGAATAAGCCAATGTTCGGATTTTAAATGGTGTTGCCAATGCATTCATCAAGGGGGAGATTGTAAGACCTATGTGTGTTGAATACATTGGCTTGTAGTGAATACACTTGGCTTTGATGGTAAAAGTTTTGAATATCACCAAAACATCTTTTTGTCAAGGTCCGACTCTAGCTCTGAGCTACAGCAAGGTCCGACAGTAGGTCCGGCTTGTTTTGGGTAGCTCCGGCTATGTTCGAAGCTAGGTCCGAATTCTTGGTAAGGTCCGACTAGCTTTGGTTAGCTCCGGTGACCTTTATCTTTAGCTCCGGCATGTCTTTGATAGTTCCAGCATATATTTGATAGCTCCGGAATGCTTTTGCTAAGCTCCGACGTACTTTGTCTAGCTCCGGTTTTGGGTTGACTAGTTTTGACTAGTTTTTGGTAAGCTCCGGTTCTAGGATCTACTAGTTTTGGTAAGCTCCGGCAGGTGCTTCATTGTAATAGTTTTGGTAAGCTCCGGCGCTAGGTTCTACTAGCTTTTGTTAGCTCCGGCTCAAGGTCCGGGATGCTGTGGCAAGGTCCAGAACTTGACCACAGTGCTTCTGCTTTTGATTTGCAATGTTTCGTACTTACTTTACATTGTTGGAAAGATTGCTTAGTATTCATTTGCTAAGTTTTTGGTGCATTTTGGTTGATATGGATGATATCGTGTTACTGTGGTTTTGCAACATGCTTACGTGAGGTTCTCACGTAGGGTGTTGTGTTCGAAACTAACTTGAGTCAAGTCGAGGACTTGGGCTCGTATGGATTGGTTGTTTATTCATGTGCAGGTGTTGCTTGAGTTCAATACATGGCTGGTGACAGGATCCATTGGACTAGTCTCAGGGAGGAGATGAGGTTCCAACAACCAAGTTCGGAAGGAACTGTGGTTGAGCTGATCAGGAGGTCGCGCAGGATGATTGAATCAAGAACAATGCATATGAAAGTATCGTGGATGTCATTGGAAGATGTTTGCACGTATGCAAGGAGTGCATGGACGTGGCTACATGGTTCCAAGACGTGATGAAGAGATGTGGACGTAAAGAATTGGTCGGAAAGGTCCAACCGACTAGGTTATGGACTCAGGCTGCGGCTGAGTCGGGTTTGACTCGAATATGGAAAGATTTGAGTTGGTTATGATAGAATTTCTGTGGGTCACGAATTTGAGTTGTTTAGGAATGTGGGATACATTCCTAAGGTGTTTGGAAGTCTTAAGATTGCTTCTATCTGCGTATAGAATAATCTTGAGCAGTTATGGAAAGTTACGATTCGTGATCTGAGTAGGATTGGAGTCCTAGTTGATATTGGGTTGGCCTAAGGGCTGGTTATATAAGCAAGGGAGCCCAGAGCTCGTGAGACGACTTTGGGGGCTGTTCCTCTTGTGTTCTATTGAATAAAATTCGAAGTTTGAAGGAACTTTTGTGCCTTCTTCGTCCGACTTGTTCCAGATAAGTTTTACTCGTCGAGTTTCTGGACAGCACTACCTTTCGTCGGTGGTTTTATCGTAACTCGAGTTTTACAGATCCAATTGACGTGATTCTTTTTGGGTTGTCTTCAAAACTTGATTATCTATCATATGTCAAAATTTCACGGTCATTGGATTTGTGGTTTCTGATCTACACGAGTTTCTTTGCAGCATTCCAGAACTGTTTTTTCTCGGGTAGGGCAGATTGACCTTGTTTGATCTTTCGATCATAGCTTGAGTTTTTCTCGACGGATTTGAGTGATTCCTTTTGTGTTGTCTTTGTGACTTGATTCTCTCTGATATCCATCACTTTTGTCACGGTAAAACACATTTAGATTAGTCTCACACACGATTTCTTTAATAGATCGTTTTTCTGCCGAAAGGGTTTGGGGTTTTATTGTTTCCGCTGCGTAAGATTTTTAAATCTACCATTCACCCCCCCTCTGGTAGCTTTTCACGTGCTCTTCAATCCTACACTTTTTTTAGTGAGTTTTTTTTGCGTGGTCTGATGTTGCTTCGATATTCTTATCAACGCATGTTTTACAAATCCAGTTGCCATGATTCTTTTTTTGTTGGATTCACAACTCAATTATCTATATTTGTGAAAATTCCATGGTCATTGGTTTCGTGGTGTTTGAGTTACATGAGTTTCTTTGCAGCATCACATATCTGTTTTTCACTCGCATAGAACATATTGACATTTGCTCAATCTTTTGATCATAACTTGAGTTCTACTCGATGTTTTCATGTGATTCTTGTTTCATTGTGTTCATGACTTGATTATATACGATCTCTACTAATTTTATTGTGGTTGAATATGTTTAGAATAGTTGCACACACATTTTTCTCTATCAGATTGATTTTCTATCAAGGGGTTTCATAAAGCTTCCGCAAAAAAAGTTTTAATCTACCATTCCCCCACTGGTAGTTTGTCAAGTGCTCTTCGATCCTACAAAAATCCCAATAGCAGACTAAAAACTGCGATTTGGTGAATGAAATAACTGCCAATTGTTCAACCATCTAGGCACCCAATAGAGGATCACTCAGGCACCCAAATTAGTATTGAATCACTTGCCAGCAACTGCCATAATCAAATGGAATGGAGAAATCCCAAAAAGCATATATAAAAATGTGAGATTATGAACACAACAAATGCCAATTGGGTAAAAAGCTTAAAAAAGGATTGAATCGGTGCCAGTAACTGCCACAATCACAAGGCACCAAGAAATCTCAATTTAGTAATGTTGATTGCCAACCTTGATGAGAGATAATCACCGGAATATCCAGAAATGAATATGAGAACAACCACTCACCACTCTTCAAGGAAGAACAAATCAGTATTTACATCAATATTCTTGATCTGGAGAAGGATTTCCGTGAGTAATCAATGAAGGGAGTCGCGCAGTCGCAGCCACACAGCGGATTGCCACAATCTCCTGGATTGGACAGGGGAGTGACAGTTGCCCTCTCTTCCTTGGGAGGGAAAAGGGTGCGTGCACACGCTGCAAATATAAAGAGCGAGCAGGGGGTAGAAAAACAAGTATGAATCATGGAGGTGATGGGCAGTAGTGACCCATAAGGCTGTCAATGAGTCGAGCTCGAGCAAGCTTGTCCTCTGAGGCTCGAGCTCGGTAAGAATTCGATCGGAGCCTGGAATAAGTTTGATCCTGCAGTCAAGCTTGAGTGAATGTTGCCTAGAGGGGGTGAATTGACTAAAATACCTGAAAACACTTAATTTAAACTAAATAAGAAACTAGGAGCGGACTAGTACGGTGTGGGGCGGACTAGTCCGGTCAGACAGTTGCAAATGGGCTAATGGTTGGATTTGTATGGGTTTCTTCGATTTACTTAATGCAGAAATCTATACAACTATCCAGCAACCTAAACAAAAAAATGTAAAGCCTAGGAATAACTTAGATTGCAAGAATATGAAGATGATCAGAAATTGCAAGCGAAGAACGATTTGAACCCTAAAAGTGATCCAGCGACGAACGAAGGTAAAAGAGGCAAGAGACACAAGAGTTTATCCCGAGGTTCGATTCCATAGAGGAGTATACATCCCCGTTGAGGAGTTCACGAAGGACTGAGTCTCTTGCAACCCTACCCTCACCAAGGCACTAGAAGGCCGACTTAGTTCTCCACTGAATCACAAAGGGTGAATACAACGATTCTTGGGGCCGCTCACAACCTGAGGCTCCCATAACAATCTAGCACAACTAGGGATAAAAAACAACAACCAAGAACTCAGATCAACAACTCAAGAGTATCAACCAAGAGCTCAAGAGCGGTGAAACTCCGTTCCCTCTTCTACAAATTCCACACACCCTAAATATTCGCTTTTAGGGCTCAAAGATGTAAAGAGGAAGACTTAGAATGGCTCTTGGAAGGCTATGGCAGCGCTAGGGTTTGAGAGAGGTCCAAGAGGATCCAGGGGATCGCTTTTTATAGGGGTCCCGACACTTGATCGTTGCCAACCACTAAAGTCCAGACTAGTCTGCACTCGGACCCCGAACTAGTCTGGGCTTTGGGGACCACTGACGTCACAATGCACAACAACTACAAATCCCACCATCTTTTGAATTCAAACAATCACAACACCACAGACTAGTCCGTCTCACAATGAACTAGTTCGATCTCACTCAGAACCTTTTGTTCTGCATGAGAACGGACAAGTATGGTCAAGGCGGACTAGTCCAACTTTCCAAGATTAGTCCCTGTAGCTGAACTCTCTCACAAGATGAACTAGTCTGTCCACACACGAACTAGTCCGAAGTCAAACAAAACCTTCTGTTCTGGCCCAACTCGGACTAGTCTGGACAAACGGACTAGTCCGGTCGGTTTGGCAGACCAGTCCGACCTTCTGGGGCTTAGTCCCCGAAGCCACTCTCTTCCTCAAAACGGACTACTCTGCCCCTGAGCGGACTAGTCTTAACTCACACATTACCTCTTGGCCCGTGTGAAAACATACAAGTCAACTAGGGTGGACTAGTCTGACACTCCAAGACTTATTTCCAAGAAGGCACAAACCCTCTTACCACGGACTAGTTCGTCCCCAAACGGACAAGTCCGAACTCACACAGAGAATCTTGGTCCGCTCCACATCAGAACAGTTTGATGTGACCGGACTAGTTCGGCCCCTAGGTTCGGACAAGTTCATCCTTGTCCCTAAGGCTGCCTAGAGTTAACTCTCCACTAAAACCTAGTCGAACTACGAGCTCTCAAACGATTTTGAAGCACTTGAATCGTTGAAAACTCTATACACAACATTTCTCAACTTGAGACAAGAAAATTTAAACCCTAATTTCTACTCTTCAAGTTTTTTTCGACGCCATTTTGACACTTTTTCCTTTTTGAGAGTCTCCATTTCCATTTCAACTTCTATCACCTGTGCTTATACTCATAAAGCTCATTAGTCCCTTAATTGTCATCATCAATCATCGAAACCCCATGGGGATTACCTATATACACTTTCAATCTCCCCCTGTGGGATTGAAGAGCACGTGAAAAGCTACCAGAGGGGGGGGGGGGGGGTGAATGGTAGATTTAAAAATCTTACGCAGCGGAAACAATAAAACCCTAATCCCTTCGGTAGAAAAACAATCTGTTAAAGAAATCGTGTATGAGACTAATCTAAAACGTGTTTCACCGTGACAAAAGTGATAGATATCAGAGAGAATCAAGTCACGAAGACAACAAAAAAAATAATTACTCAGATCCGTAGAGAAAAACTCAAGTTATGATCGAAAGATCAGACTATGGTCAATCTGACCTACCCGAGAAAAACAGTTTCTGGAATGCTGCAAAGAAACTCATGTAGCTCAGAAACCACAAATCCAATAACCGTGAAATTTTGACAGATGATAGAAAATCAAGTTGTGAAGACAACCCAAAAAGAATCACATCAATTGAATCTATAAAACTCGAGTTATGATAAAACCACCGACGAAAGGTAGTGCTGTCCAAAAACTCGACGAGTAAAACTTGTCTGGAACAAGTCGGACGAACAAGGCACAAAAGTTCCTTCAAACTATGAATTTTATTCAATAGAACACAAGAGGAACAGCCCCCAAAGTCTTCTTCCACGAGTTTTGGCCTTCCCTCGCTTATATAACCAGCCCTTAGGCCATCCCAAACTCAACTAGGACTCCAATCCTAATCCGATCACAATCGGAACTTTCCATAACTGCTTAGGACTCTTCTATATGCAGATAGAAGCAATCTTAAGACTTCCAAACACCTTAGGAACGTATCCCACATTCCTAAACAACTCAAATTCGTGACCCACACGAAATCCTAACATAACCAACTCGATATTTCCATACCGAGCCATAACCGACTCTGCCGCAGCCAAAGTCATCAACGGATACGATCCGATCCTTCCGATCAGATCTTCCTTCCATAATCCATCTCTAGAAGCATATTGCCACATCATGCACCTCATGCATACGTGCGGACACCTTCCTTCGACCTTCATATGCACTGCCCTTTATTCAATCATCCTGCGCGACCTCCTGACCCGCTCAACTACAGTTCCTCCCGAACTTGGTTGTTGGAACCTCCTCTCCTCCTGAGACTAGTCCAATGGATTCTGTCACCAGCCATGACTTGAACTCAAGCAACACCTGCACATGAATAAACAACCAATCCATACGAGCCCAAGTCCTCGACTTGACTCAAGTTAGTTCCGAACACAACACCTTACGTGAGAACCTCACATAAGCATGTTGCAAAACCATAGTAACACGATATCGTCCATATCAACCAAAACGCACCAAAAACTTAGGAAATGAATACTAAGCAATCTTTTCAATCATGTAAAGCAAGTACGAAACATTGCAAATGAAAAGCAGAAGCACTTCGGTCAAGTTCCGGACCTTGCCAGAGCAACCCGGAGCTTGAGCCGGAGTTAACAAAAGCTAGTAGAACCTAGCGCCGGAGCTTACAAAAACTAGTAGATCCTAGCACCGGAGCTTACCAAAAACTAGTCAAAACTAGTCAACCCAATACCGGAGCTAGACAAAGTACGTCAGAGCTTAGCAAAAGCATGCCGTAGCTATCAAGTATATGCCGGAGCTATCAAAGACATGCCGGAGCTAAAGATAAAGCTCACCGGAACTAACCAAAGCTAGTCGTACCTTACCAAGAAGCCGGACCTAGCATCTAACGCAACCGGTGCTACCCAAAACAAGTCGGACCTATGGTCGGATCTTGCTGTAGCTCAAAGCTAGAGTCGGACCTTGATAGAAAAGTGTTTTGGTGATATTTAAAACTTTTATCATCAAAGACAAGTGTATTCACTACAAGCCAATGTATTCAGCACACATAGGTCTTACAATCTCCCCCTTGATGAATGCATTGGCAACACCATCTAAAATCCGAACATTGACTTATTCACATAAAAGTTTTGAAGGCAATTTCTCCCCCTTTGTAAATCAAAAGTAAAAAGAGAAGAAAATGAAAATCTCTCCCCCTTTATTTTCTCTCCTTATTTTCTCTTCATGCTTATCTCTCCCCCTTTGACAATGTATTCAACAAGTCATATTCTCTCTCCAACTTTAGTTGTTATGAGCATATTATAACATATACATATAAACAAGGCTCATCCAAGTCATACTATCAAGTACCTTACATTATCACATCAAGGAAATACATAAGGTAGTGTAAGCCATGCTAGAGATCAAATGTAATTTTTCAATTTAAGCAAGTCATGATCTCACAAACTTAACTATTTCAAAACCTGAAAGCATGACACTAGTTGCTGCATTTTATTATTTTTCAAAAGCATAAATTTAGATCATATGATATTTGCAAGAGATTATATGCGCATCTGCCTTATTCTAACCAACCAAGCTAAGCCTATGTCATTTGACAATCAGAAGCTTAAGGACATGGTTTTAGTCATACACAACTTCTTCCAAGTCATATCTAAGTGCAATGACAAGCCTTCTCAAAAGAAGAAGTGTGATGCATGCATATTCTCTTGATCTTTTCTCAATTTATATTAGTTCATAAAAAATCGACATGTGAGTTGATTACTTGATTAATTCTTTATGATTAAAAGCATTTGTGAGCATGCAACAAGTTCAAAACAGCAAGAAAGTTCGACCATGACCAGATTTAGTGTAAGTAATTATTCCAATTACTAGACATGGCAAAAACTACAAAATGTATAACATGAGTAATGTAGTAAGAACTTTCAGCATGTAAAAGGAATCACAAAGTCATATATGTATGAAATACTATGCTCATATTATTTTAATTTCAGATTCACACATAGACTTCCCAAGTTTCAAAAACTCCCCCTCAATTTAAGCCATGAGGATGCATAACCCCTATTTCACTATGAATGTAACAAAAATGAGTGAAATCCAAAGGTTTTGTAAAAATGTCAGCCAATTGATGTTCGGTATCTATATGGTGAAGCACAATGTTTCCTTTTTCAACATTATCTCGGAGAAATTGATACCTAATGTCAATGTGCTTAGTTCTAGAATGTTGCACGGGGTTTTTAGCAATGCAAATGGCACTAGTGTTATCACAAAACAGTGGAACACTATCTAGATCAACCCCATAGTCCTTAAGTGTTTGAACAATCCAAAGAATTTGTGAGCAAGCACTAGCAGCAGCTACATATTCAGATTTAGCTGTGGATTGTGCAACTGAATTTTGTTTTCTAGAGGACCAAGTAACAAGAGAATTACCAAGAAAATGACAAGCACCGGAAGTACTTTTCCTATCAATCCTACAACCCCTAAAATCAGCATCCGAAAAAGCTTTCAAAGTAACGGTTGAGGAAGAAGGAAGAAAAATGCCAAATTCTTGAGTTCTATGTAAGTACCTGAGAATCCTTTTGATGGCTTGACGATGTGAAACACGTGGGGAAGCTTGAAACCGTGCACAAAGACATACGCTGAATTGTATGTCCGGTCTTGATGCCGTGAGGTACAAAAGTGATCCGATCATGCTTCTATATTCTTTTTGATCCACGGATTCACCGTCTTCATCAAGTTCAAGTGTTGTTGCTGTTCCCATTGGTGTCCGAAGAGGCTTGCTTTTGTCCATGTTGAAGCGCCTTAGGAGGTCTTTGGTATACTTCGTTTGATGCACAAAGGTACCCTCCTTGGTTTGTTTGATTTGCAGCCCCAAAAAGTAAGTGAGTTCACCCATCATACTCATTTCAAATTCGGAACTCATCATTGCTGAAAACTTGGACGCAAGATCATGAGAAGCACAACCAAAAATAATATCATCCACATACACTTGAACAAATAATGAGTCATTGCCATGCTTAAGCACAAAAAGAGTTTTATCAACCTTGCCCATGGTAAACCCCTTTTCAAGTAAGAATGTTTTTAACCTATCATACCATGCTCTAGGGGCTTGTTTGAGACCGTATAAGGCTTTGGACAGTTTGTAAACATGATTAGGAAAATCTAGATTTTCAAAACCCGGTGGTTGTTTGACATAAACATCCTCATCTATGTAGCCATTAAGAAAAGCACTTTTAACATCCATTTGATAGAGCTTAAAACCTTTAGATGCTGCAAAAGCTAACAAAATTCTTATGGCTTCTAATCTAGCGACAGGAGCAAAAGTTTCATCAAAATCTAGACCTTCAACTTGAGTGAAACCTTGAGCAACCAACCTAGCCTTATTCCTAACCACAACCCCATCCTCACTTTGTTTATTTTTAAATACCCATTTAGTTCCAATTAAAGTGTGACCTTGAGATGGAGGTACAAGTTTCCAAACATTATTTCTTTCAAAATTTTCTAACTCTTCTTGCATGGCAATAATCCAAGATTCATTAGTGAGTGCATGTGATATATCTTTGGGTTCAAAAGAAGCAACAAAAGCAGAATGAGCATGAGAGTTTGGATCGCAAAACCTGGACCGTGTGATTCGTTCGTGCAAGCTTCCAATCATCTGTTGTGGGGGATGATCTTTGTAACAATGTAGGGGAACAGATGTCTCACAAGCTTTTTCTTCATTAGGTTCATCGTAGATTGATGATCTTGTGACTTCTGGACGATCAGGACCAGCAGAGGTGATAACCGGAGCTTGTTCAATGTCCGGAGCTGGACACGTGTCAGCTTCGGAACTACCAGGCAGTATCACCGGCTCTTCTTCATCTTCGAAAATACCCTCCCCCTGAGGATACGGATCTGGTCCTGCAAGACCGGAGCTAGTACCTGGGCTAGCTTCATCAAAAGACACTTCACAAGTCTCCACAATTTTGTTAGTATCAAGTAAAAGCACACGGTAGCCTCTAGTATGAGATGGATAACCAAGAAACATGCCATCAATGGATCTAGATTCAAATTTATCAAGGTTACCATGTTTCTTAACAAAGCATTTGCATCCAAAGACCCGAAAGTGTGTAACACTAGGCCTATGTCCAAACCGGAGCTCATATGGTGTTTTACCTAGCTTAGTACGCAAGAAAACACGATTTGAGACATAAAAAGCGGTTGCTAATGCATCAGCCCAAAATTTCCTAGGAGTTTGATATTCATCAAGCATAGTCCTAGCCATCTCAACTAAGGTTCTGTTCTTTCTTTCTACAACACCGTTTTGTTGAGGTACATATGGTGAAGAAAATTGATGGTATATTCTATTTTCAGCAAAAAAGTGATCAAAAGATTGATTTTTAAATTCAGTTCCATTATCACTTCTAATTGCTTTTAATGATCCTGGGTTATCAATTGATAATCTAAGAAATAAAGTTCTAAAGTGACTAAAAACTTCATTCTTAGACGCCATAAAGTACACCCAAGAATATCTAGAATAATCATCAACAATAACAAGAGCATACCATTTACCTCCGAAGGATTGAACACGTGAAGGTCCTACGGTGTCAAGGTGCAAAAGTTGACATGGTTCAGTTGTCATGATCATTGTGAGAGGAATATGTGAACCTGCAACCATCTTAGCATGTCTACAAGAAGAGCACACAATATATTTGTCCCCTTTAAGCTTAGGCAGCCCACGTATGCGATCAAGAGCACTAACACGCGTTAGGTGATCAAAGCCTACGTGACCAAGTCTACGATGCCAAAAATATAAGTCCTTTGAATCACTGGCAACTAGACACCTATGCTTAGAGGAAGACATATCAAAATCAGCTTTAAAAACTTTTCCAAACCGAGACATGTTAAAAATAAGCTCACTATTTGAACTTACAACTTTGCAGCAGTTTTTATTGAAAATAATTTCCAGATTTTCATCTAGCAATTGTGAAACAGAAAGCAAGTTGTATTTCAAATTTTTGACAAGTGCCACATCCTTCAAAGTGTAGTGATCATTTACTTTAACCGAACCCTTAGCAATTATAGGAGTTGAAGAATTATCTGCAAAAGTAACATTTTCTACACGTGACACAAAAGAGAGGGAGGAGAACCAATCTTTGTTACCGGTCATGTGACGTGAGCAACCTGAATCCACAATCCAAATATTCTCCTTCCTCAAACGTGTAACCTACATAGAAGCACAATACGTCGATGACTCAATACTGGGGTTAGTCAAAAGGCATTTAGGTATCCAGTACTGAGTCACACGACGTGCAGCAGGAAAAACACGCGAAAGCTGAGATAAAACAGCAGGTTTATGAGTCGAAGTTTGATGTTTTCTATTCTTAACTCTTTTAGCACAAGAACCAGTAGCTCCGGAGGTAAAGGCAGCAGTTCCAAAAGACAAGGCTGAAGCTCCGGAAACAAAAGCTGAAGTTCCGAAGGAAACAACAGAAGGTCCGGGAGCTCTCGGAGCTATCGGAACTATCGGAGCTGCTTTTGCGGATTTCTTACCAGAAGGTCCGGAAGCTACCTTTTCAAGTTTCTGACTCACTAAAGCAGGTTGTGTTTTTCTAATTGCATGAAAGTTATAAGATCTAGCAATTTTTCTTTCCTTTTTCTGTTGTTTAGCTAGTCTATAACAAAAATCTATGACATGACTATCTTTACCATAGAAGGTACAATGAAGTTTAACTTTGTGTTCATGTCTAGATGAGCAAGCAATATTTTTATTTGAAATCGAGTGAGACAGCACTCCTACAGATTTGAAAACCACTCCTTTTTGTTTAGGAACTGTTTGAATCAAACCACTTCCTAATGACTTTACAATTTTAGGTGGATGTGCCTTAGCATGAGCATGAGAATCAAAAACTAAACCAGTTTTATCTTTGCAAGACTTGGAAGAATTCAGCAGCAAGTTTAGATTCTTATTCCCATTACAAAACCGACCTAGTGTCCTATTCATGTCATCAAGTTTCTTGGACAAGTCTAGGCAGTTTGCACATGAAGTTTTTACTTTTAGTTTGCAATTGGAACAATTTTTAACTTCATGAGATCGTAAAACATTGTTCAGAATGGAAATTTCATTCATTGCATCTTTTAGTTTCTTATCAAGATTTTCACATGCAGAACAATGCAAATCATCTGTAGAACAAGAAGCATCTTTTAAGTTTTTATCACTAAGTGCAGCAAGCTTTTTGTTCTTTTCAATTTCTTTGTCAAGTCTGTCTAGAGTGGAGGAATGTGCACTTCTTAGGGAGGACAATTGTTCATAGATTAAGTCACATGAGGGACATGCATCATCACTAGGAATCAAAGTTTTTAAACGGTTAATTTCAGATTCTAGTGATTCAATTTTAGCAGCATTATCCCTAAGGTTTTTGTCCTTTTTCTTGACAATAATAGTTGCACGAGAAATAGCATCACACATTTCATTGCAGGTAGAACATACCTCATCGTCTTCACTGTTGTGTGATGCATCCTCCTGACTTGATCTTGATCTTGTTTTGCCCGCCATGAAGCATAAGTTGGCCAAATCGTCATCATCTTCATCACTTTCAAAGTCTACATCACTTGAACTAAGTTCTTGAAGTGCGGTGATGAAGCTGTTAATCATCTTGCGTCCTATGGTACCTTTCCTCTTCTTGTTGGAGTTTCCAGAGGAGGTCCGGACCTTGCATTGTTTTTCTTCCCGGGTGGTCGGACCTGAAAGTTTTGGGCATTCTGTACGAAAGTGTCCGATTTTACCACATTCAAAACAGCATTGAGGTCCGGAGCTTCCTCTCCTTCTAGTTCTCACATTTTGCAATGCTTTTGAGAATCTAGTAGAGATGAGTGCCAATTCCTCTTCTGGAAATTCTTCGATCTGCTCCAGGGTTAGTGAGGACAACAAAGCAAGAGTATTGCAGGATGATGATTGGCCGGAGCTAGACATATCACGTTGTGAAACAAATGCAATAGACTTATTTGGGTTCTTACATGCTAGAATGTCAATTTCATGAGTTTTTAGTTTAGAATAAAGTACATCTAATGTAAGAGAACTCATGACAGTTGATTCACGAATAGATGTTACTTTCATCTCCCAAATTGACATGTCTAATGCACTAAGAAGTTGCCTAGCATTCTCAGCATCAGAAAAATTAACATTGACACTACGTAAGTTGCTGAGAATTTTATTGAAACGAGCAAAGAGGTCATCGATAGACTCACCTGGTTGCATCTCAAAGCGCATATATTCCTTTTTGAACATATCTTGTTTTACCTCTTTGATTGTGTTGGAGCCTTCATGGTAATCACAGAGAGCGCTCCAAACATCGTATGCTGATCGGAGGTGTGCGACACGATCAAAGTCGCTTTGAGTGAGTCCTTGGATGATCAAGTTTCGTGCTTTGTTGTTGTTGTCGACATCCCGTAGGTTTGTGGCCGTGACTTGATCATTAGGTGGCACTTCGTAAGGCTTGTATACTTTCTCCCATATTGCAAAGCCTTGTGCCTGGATGAAAGCCTCCATGCGTGCCTTCCAAACCTGAAAATCAATACCAATAAACACACAAGGTTTGGCGGAGTACTTCTCCATGATGATTAGTCAAAAACACGTGCAAATCACAAAGATTAGAGCAACCTGGCTCTGATACCAATTGTGGAATCAAAGAGCACGTGAAAAGCTACCAGAGAGGGGGGGGGGGTGAATGGTAGATTTAAAAATCTTACGCAGCGGAAACAATAAAACCCTAATCCCTTCGGTAGAAAAACGATCTGTTAAAGAAATCATGTATGAGACTAATCTAAAACGTGTTTCACCGTGACAAAAGTGATAGATATCAGAGAGAATCAAGTCACGAAGACAACACAAAAAGAATTACTCAGATCCGTCAAGAAAAACTCAAGTTATGATCGAAAGATCGGACTATGGTCAATCTGACCTACCCGAGAAAAACAGTTTCTGGAATGCTGCAAAGAAACTCGTGTAGCTCAGAAACCACAAATCCAATAACCATGAAATTTTGACAGATGATAGACAATCAAGTTGTGAAGACAACCCAAAAAGAATCACGTCAATTTAATCTATAAAACTCGAGTTATGATAAAACCACCGACGAAAGGTAGTGCTGTCCAGAAACTCGACGAGTAAAACTTGTCTGGAACAAGTCGGATGAACAAGGCACAAAAGTTCCTTCAAACTATGAATTTTATTCAATAGAACACAAGAGGAACAGCCCCCAAAGTTGTCTTCCACGAGCTTTGGCCTTCCCTCACTTATATAACCATCCCTTAGGCCATCCCAAACTCAACTAGGACTCCAATCCTAACCCGATCACAATCGAAACTTTTCATAACTGCTTAGGACTCTTCTATACGCAGATAGAAGCAATATTAAGACTTACAAACACCTTAGGAACGTATCCCACATTCCTAAACAACTCAAATTCGTGACCCACACGAAATCCTAACATAACCAACTCGATATTTCCATACCGAGCCATAACCGACTCTGCCGCAGCCAAAGTCATCAACGGATACGATCCGATCCTTCCGATCAGATATTCCTTCCATAATCCGTCTCTAGAAGCATATTGCCACGTCATGCACCTCATGCATACGTGCGAACACCTTCCTTCGACCTTCGTATGCACTGCCCTTGATTTAATCATCCTGCGCGACCTCCTAACACGCTCAACCACAGTTCCTCTCGAACTTGGTTGTTGGAACCTCATCTCCTCCTGAGACTAGTCCAATGGATCCTGTCACCAGCCATGACTTGAACTCAAGCAACACCTGCACATGAATAAACATCCAATCCATACGAGCCCAAGTCCTTGACTTGACTCAAGTTAGTTCCGAACACAACACCTTACGTGAGAACCTCACATAAGCACGTTGCAAAACCATAGTAACACGATATCGTCCATATCAACCAAAACGCACCAAAACTTAGCAAATGAATACTAAGCAATCTTTCCAATCATGTAAAGCAAGTACGAAACATTGCAAATGAAAAGTAGAAGCACTTCGGTCAAGTTCCGGACCTTGCCAGAGCAACCCGGAGCTTGAGCCGGAGCTAACAAAAGCTAGTAGAACCTAGCGCCGGAGCTTACCAAAAACTAGTAGATCCTTGCACTGGAGCTTACCAAAAACTAGTCAAAACTAGTCAACCCAAAACCGGAGCTAGACAAAGTACGTCGGAGCTTAGCAAAAGCATGCCGGAGCTATCAAGTATATGCCAGAGCTATCAAAGACATGCCGGAGCTAAAGATAAAGCTCACCGGAGCTAACCAAAGCTAGTCGGACCTTACCAAGAAGCCGGACCTAGCATCTAACGCAACCGGTGCTACCCAAAACAAGTCGGACCTATGGTTTGATCTTGCTGTAGCTCAAAGCTAGAGTCGGACCTTGATAGAAAAGTGTTTTGGTGATATTTAAAACTTTTATCATCAAAGCCAAGTGTATTCACTACAAGCCAATGTATTCAGCACACATAGGTCTTACACTCCCCTTTTGGCGATTGATGACAACACTTTGAGGTTTTTTCAATAAATGGATAAAAATGGTTGTTTTCATAACACACATGTGTATAAATAGCCCCCCCCCCCCCAATATGTGCATATCTGATTTGCAATGACAACAATGCACATGAGTGAGGTCTATGGGAGTTTCATACACATGTGTCTTATGGTGGGGTGCCTAAGTGTGATGCAAAGTGTTAAGATGTGAAGAAATAGTGACATGTGCATCTCAAATGAATTTATAGAATCATCACACAAAGATATGAAGTTGTGAACATAATACACATGATATTCAATTAAGCCAACATAGAGTTGATAGAGTTCTGTACCAGGGTACCAAACATACGAGACCCGACAGTACTTGACGCTATGCGGCTATGGACTAAAGTTACTCTCTGATCAAGGAGGGACCCACCACAAACGCCACAACCGCAAGAGGTTGGGGTACTTAATCTGCCCAAGTTCCGACCGAGAGGTCGGACAGACGATTCCTCCCGGGCTCGTGCCCTAGAGAGGCGGGTAGTTGGGGGCATTTATGATGGACAGTGGGTGCGGTAACGTCGGCAGGGGGAAACATCCGCGATGTGACCCTTTGCAGGATAAGCCTGACATTCGTCCCATCCATTGTCAGAAGGGCGGTAACTTCACCTCGAAGATGGTGCCTTTGAGATCACGAAGAAGCCAAGATGAAAGCTTTCAACAGACTGGATACATAGAATGAACACTGTAAAATTGGCCCCACTATGAGAAATGTCGGATAGAGAGGGCCGCCTAACACCCCCCCCATAAAAGGGCCCCCAAGGCCTTTAGGGGGGGATTCACTCCATATTCGCGGTTAACATACACATTTTACTTTCTGCATTACCTTACACATTTACTTATGAACTTTTCCCTTTGGTGATCTTGCACCCTTTTCCATTGACGCACTTGTGTTCATGTTGTACTTTCTTACGACTGTGTGCGTTTACATTTATGCATTACTTTATGTAGATGTTCTTACATTCCTAGAGTTCATATACTCGGGCAAAGCCCGCTTGTAACCCGTTCTCTCGCCTTTTGAGCTAACAAATATCACAGAAGACTCCCTCTAGGCGTATGGCTTTTTTTTTGCCCGAACCAGGATAAATCTCTTGTTCTTTGCAGGCTAGCCATATGGAGACGAGCATGATTGAATAAGTTTGTACGAGACGGTTTATTAAACACCGACAGTTTGCACACCAGGAAGGGGAACACTATTGCACTTTCTCATTAGCTTTGTATGGCTTCATCGACACCGTGGAGCATCGCCGACGGCCCTCAGGGGCTCAACAACATTGACATCGCCGACGACATCCTGAAAGCGCCTTCTAGATGAATGGACGATGACACATCGCCATACCTCTTTGGGATACTAGAAGATAATGCCAGATCCTACCTCGATTCTGACTCCGACATCAAGGTAAGCAATCATATTTGCTGGAAACGCCGCCGAACGAACACCTACAGCAGCGTACGAGCAATTTCACGTGCGGTGCCAGGAACTTGGAAAGGAACCTGCACGAGGTCCCGTCCCAAACAACCACTTCATCTAGGACACACCATGCTCGATTCCAAGCAGAAGTGCTCGAAACTGGACGAGACTGCATCTCGGACCAATTCTCATCACCGCACTGGTCTAGACATGACACGCCCTCACGCGTGCTCCGCCTGGACTGACGTTGCCACGTTGCCACAAGCGCCGCCTACTCCCCTCGCTCTGAGCGGGTAGGCCAGAAGACCACAGACGCCCGTAGCAACGTACGAGCACACTCACAGATCGTGTACCCACAATCGTGGATGCGACACTGAGAGCTTGGAAAGGAACCTACACGCGGTCCTGTCAACAATAACCACATCCAGCTGAGGCGCACCGTGCTCGATTTTGAGCAGATGCACCCTAAATTGGGAGAGACCGCACTAAGAAACCATCTCTGTCACCGCGCTGGTCCGACGTGGCGCGCCTTTATGTGCATTTTTCCCGAACTGACGCCACCACTGGTACCACCGACGCCCCACGCTTCGAGTAGAGAAACCAGAACACCGTGGCACCAGCCTCCTCGCGGGCGCCATGCCCATATCGACCGAAACCAGATTTGGTCCGACCCATCGGGACCCCCATTCCTGACAGATCACGCCGTCCGCATTCACACAGATAAGCATCATCACAAGCACTGCACCAATGACTATCATCGACGACCGGGAAAAGACGCCTCGGTCCGGACGAGAGCTATTGACGAGAATGGGGCATCTACCTTCTTGTCTACGCCAACTCACGCATGAGGCCTGACTCCCGATCTTTGCCTAGCCCTCGCCATCGACGTCGTTAGGGAAGCAGCTACAATGGCGAAGGGGACCGAACTCCCAGCCCCGCAACGAGTGGGGCTGGTCTCAGGACCACCTTCGGTGATGGCGAATTTAGGGGGACTTAAAACCATCCTGGCCACCTCCAAAAGCTCAAAGGATATCGGCAGAGGCCGAACGAAATGCTCTACAAGTACATACATCGCTTCAACGAGAAGTGGAGCAAGTTCCCTGAAGCAGTCAACATAGACATCATCCTGGCCTTCCTCTCGGGGGTGGCCCGCGAGACCGAGGCATCCCTGGTCGCCCACATCAAGCCAAGGTGCGTGAGAAACTACTTAGAATTGCCTCCTGTGCCCACCTAAACTAAGGAGCGACAGGGAGCAGCACCGCTACGCTGAAACCAAGAACCAACGGACCCGGAACAAGGAGGGGTCCGACCGCTCATCGGAAGAAAAGGGGGCAGAAGACTGACCACAACCATGGCGGCCCGCAGACGCTGCCCCCAAGCGCATCAGCAACCCCCGACCGATGTAAAGACCGGAGACTGGCCAGACAAGCGGCCACCCACTTCGAGAAGATGCTCAAGGAACCTTGCACTCATCATGACTACCCGACAAGCCACACACTGAAGGAATGCATCCTCCTTTGGTGTTACCTTGAGGACAAGCTCAACACCCTTGGCGACAAAAGGAAAAGGACCACTTCCCAAGGCCTCGAGTCGGCAGAGTCGACCCCCCATGAGGACGGAAGCTGCCTCATGATCCATGAAGACGGAACCACACTTGGGAACCCGCCCGAGCAGGAGAAGGTGCTCCAAAGGACGGGACCCGATGGACCAGGTATCCCAAGTTATCTCCGATACTCCGAAACAGCTATCACTTTCAACAGGGCGGGCCATCCCAATTTCATCAAAAATATGGAGCGGTATCCTCTGGTGGTCGATTTAGTTGTAGGACCACACGCCTCACCCGAGTGTTGATGGATGAAGGAAGTAGCCTGAACATCCTCTACATCGCCATCCTGCACCTCATGAAGATCCCACACTCTCATCCCCGTCCCCCGCGGGGACCCTTCCAGGGAATCATGCCCGGGGCAAGAACGACACCCCTCAGACGCATCAACATCCGATCACATTCGACGGCTGGACTAACTCTCATACACAAACCCTTACATTCGAAGTCGCTGACTTCACCGGCACCTACAATGCCATCATGGGATGGCCCTGCTTTGCCAAGTTGTTGGCGGTCTCCAACTTCACTTACCTCAATCTAAAGATCCCAGGACCCAGGGGGTCATCACCGTGGATTTCACGATCCAACTGGCCCTGTTATGCGAACTATACAGCCAGGGTGGAGTCTCGGTGACGGCGGCGTCACCACCATGCGAAGCACTCGAGGTGGTGTTCACAGATAAAAAGTCGCAAGCGCACAGAAACTATCGAAGTAGCATTTACCTTTAAAGAGTATTCCCATGGGTGTCATTTATATTCTCCCAAAGGAAGGCTAGGTGGAAGCATAGCAATCATAAAATGGAGGGGATAGGTTGGTCTATGTAGGGTTCTAGTTAGGATGAGTAATAGATAAGTGAGGTAGTGTGACACACGCAAGATCATTCTTGAAAGTGCATCTAGGCATCCCTTGTGGGTTTTGGTTGATTTATGACAAACAAATCAGATCCTAACCAAATTGTTGAGATGAGCGCATGTTTTAATGAAATCATGAAGAAAGCACAAAAAGAAAGGAGAATGAGGATCTAGATGGAAAAGATCTCAAGAGCTGAATAGATTAGATCAGTGTGTATGGAGTGTGTTGGAGAAACACACCCCAAGAGCTCAAGAACAAGAAACTCATTCACTTCACTATTTTACTCAGGTCTGGACTAGTCCGATATACCCCAGACTAGTCCGATAATCCCTCTGTTCAAAATCAGACAAGTTCTCCTAGTGCGGACTTGTCTGCACAGTCTAGGTTTACACAGACCAGACTAGTCCGATATCACCACGGACTAGTCTGATATCTTTTTGACTAAGATCGGACTAGTCCTCCCCAGTGCAGACTAGTCCTCAACACTTCACAACTTTGCACGAATTCGGACAAATCCGATAATATCCAGACTAGTCCGATAACCTCTTTGACTAAAATCAGACAAGTCCTCCAAGTGCGGACTTGTCCCCAATTCACTAAGGGGTTCACCACATCCGGACTAGTCCAATATGTGCTGGACTAGTCCAAACTTTTCCAAAGCCTAAATCGGACTAGTCCGCCCAAGGCCGGACAAGTCCGATATTTTTGAGAACTTAGGGTTTCCTACTTGCGGCATACCGGACTAGTCCGAACTCCACCACAGACTAGTTCGGACTCTCGAAACCCTAACGGTAACCTTTGGAAACCTCCATATAAATAGATTTGCACGGCCCTACTTTCACCTCTCTCGACTCCCAGCGCCATCACACCCTCCAAGAGCCCAGAAAACAAATCTCTCCACACAATCCATTGCAGGAAAGATCAAATCTTTGAGGATTATCTTTGGATCAAAGGAGAGATACGATTCTCACGTCTTGAGCTCTTGGGTTTGATTCTCTAACACACTCCTATTGTTTTATTGTGAATTTTACGAGTGTGTTCTTGGTGGTGTTTGATTTGTAATCTTGGGGAGCCCTCAACTTGTGAGAAGGACCCTTGAACTTGGTGATTTACCCTTTGTTATTAGTGGAAGAGAATCGTCCTCTGTGGCGATTCAGCGAGGGTAGGGCTGGAGAAGACCCGATCCTTTCATGGGCTCCTCAACGTGGACGTAGGTTGCCTCTGTGGGAACCGAACCACGGGATAAACTCTTGTGTAAATCTCGTTCTTAATTTTTCATATCATGATTTAGGGTTTACATGATCTTGCATATCTTACATTAAAACATTGAAACCAAAGTTAGTTGTGCTACATTTAATTTCATTGACTCAATACCTTCAAGTTACATATTATATTCCGCTGTGTACTGTGCTGATATTGAGATCATTGATCCAACTAGATCAATCTAGTCTGCACATACCAGACTAGTCCGCACACAACCGGACTAGTTCGATTTCTTGGTATTTGATCAAGTTGCTAAGTGTTGTAGGTTCCGACTAAAATTCAAAAAGGCCTATTCACCCCCCCCCCCTCTAGGCCACATTCAATTGGTATCAGAGCAAGAATCTTCAAGAGGAGACTAATAGTTCGAAGAGAAAATGTTGGACATGAAGGATGTGCACAAGAGCCTCAACCAAGAGAAGGTTTAAGATGAAAAGGCGCAAAAGTTGGAGAAGCTCCTCGACGCCATTCAGGACTTCGAGGATGATGATGAGGAGACGTTGGAACTCAAGGCGCTCCTAAGGAAGAAAGCTCTCTCCAAAGGGAAAATAGAGATCGAGGACGAGAAGAAAAAGAAGGGGAGTAGTCACACGGACTACTCCCGATATCCTTTCAACTACGATCGTCTAAATTCTAACAATAGCCATTACTTGTCTATTCCTCTAGGAAAAGCCCCACACTTTGATGGCAATGATTACTCAATGTGGAGGCAAAACATGAAAATGCATTTAATCTCACTTAACCCCAGCTTGTGACATATAGTGTGCACAGGTATAGATATCCCAGACGACGATAAAGAGCTAACACCAAGCCAAAAGCAAGCAATTCATCGGAATGCTCAAGCTGCAGTGGTCATCACATCATCAATAAGTCAGGACGAGTTCACCAAGGTGGATGGAGTCAAGATTGCGAAGGAAATATGGGACACATTGCAAACTGCACATGAAGGTGATCGTCATGTGTGAGAGGCAAAGATCGAAATGATCGAAGGCGAATTGGGAAGGTTCGCCATAGAAGAAGATGAGTCACCGCAAGACATGTACAACCGGTTGAAGACTCTCATCAACAAGGTTCGAGCATACGGAAGTAAAAAGTGGAACGATCACGAGGTGATGAAGCTCATCCTTTAGAGCTTTCATGCCTCGCAATGTTACCCTGTGCTCGATGATTAGAGAGAGTCCCGGGTACAAGAAAATGACCCCGGACGAATTGCTTGGAAAAATTATCAACTTTGAAATGATGGAAAAGCAAGCTAAACATGTCAAGAAGATTGCTGACCTCACCTCGGCAAAGAAGAAAGGGGTCGACTTAAAATCCACTTGCAAGCCCTTATCAAAAGAAGCTCGAGAGGCTCAAGATGAAGATGGCAGTGATGTTGAGAGCAGCGACATAGATGAGGAAGACATGATCGTCTTCATGAAGTAATTCAAGAGAATGATGAAGAGAAGACAAAGGGGAAAATCAAGTGAAGGAAAACTCAAAGAAAAGTCAAGACCAAAGTTGAGGCAGGCCTACTATAACTGTGGTGAATATGACCACCTTATAGTTGATTGCCCTTATGAAGAAAACAAGAATAAGACCAAGGAAACAAAGCCTCAACCTAAGAAGTTCTTCAAGAAGAAAAAGCAAGTTGTACAGGTGCACCTAGGAAAGGAGTGGGACTCAAATGATGAGTCCTCGTCCGAAGAGGAAGAGGAGATGGCTAGCATATCCATCAACAAGACGACCAAGAAATTTACCCTCTTCCCCAACATTGGCGCAAGAAAGGACTACGACACATGCCTCATGGCGAAGGAAGGTAAAAGAAAGGTAACATCTAAATCTTCCTCCTCGCACTCTTACTCTAGTGATAGTGATGCCATAGTGATAATGAAGATATGCTTGTTGGCCTTGATAAGAAAACTACTGCAAGAATGGAATTCTTAATGGACAAACTTATTGATAAGGAGGAGCTTGTTGATCGACAAGAAGATATGATCATACTTCAAAAGGAGGAGTATCTTAAGATCGAAAAGCTCCTTGAACTTGAAAAGGAGTGAAGCAAGCCACTTGAACTTGAGCTAGCTTCAAGCAAGGAAGATTGCTTGAAGTTAAGTGACTCAAATGCTATCATTAAGGATGAACTTGCTAACTTAACCAAAGTTAACAAGATCCTTGAGATACAAGTTGAGTCACTCAAGAAAAGTGAACCTTCATCCTCTTCAATCTCTCCTTCTCAACCCCTTAAAACTAAACTCCTACTACTTGTACATTTGCTAAAGTTGAATCTAACTTGAAGGATAAGTCGAACTTGGCAAAGGACAAGCATCCTTCCCGTAGTGGCATATTTGACAAGGAGAAGATCAAGTATGCACACAGTGCATACTTGACCACGAGGCCTCCTAATGTCAAATATGGCATTGGGTATTTTTATGGTGAAAAGCAAAGTGCTATAAGCCATAAAAATAACAAGGAGCGCATTGCCTTTATAAAAGGAAACTCCCCTCAAGCTAGAAAGGCTAATAATGTTGACAAGTCCAAACATGTTAATTCATATGAGCAACAATTATTATTTAGAACTTTTGATGCATCTTATGTTCTTATGAAAAAACCTTTTGGCAAAGTGCATGACAAATATGTGGGGCCACGCCATGGGAACGCCAAGTCCCATGTGTGGGTGCCCAAATCTCTTGTGACTAACCTCAAAGGACCCAAGCAAGCTTGGGTACCTAAAACCAAGGCAAAATTTGTTTTTGCAGGCCTACTCCTCCGGTGGAGCAAAATGGGTGCTAGACAGTGGATGCACCAACCACATGACCGGAGAAAGAAGGATGTTCGTTGAGTATGAAGAAAATGAGGATCCAAGTGAGGGAATCTATTTTGGAGATAATAGTCAAGCAAGGGTGCTCGGTACGGGTAAAATTGCAATATCATCTCAACACACGCTTTCTCATGTTTTGCATGTTGACTCCTTAGATTATAACCTTCTGTCCATATCTCAATTATGTGACGAGGATTATAATTGCTTATTTACTAATGAGGGTGTGACTGTCTCTAGAAGGAGTGATGACTCAGTTGCATTCAAGGGTGTGTTGAAGGGAAAGCTTTATCTTGTTGACTTCAACAAAGATAAAGCCGAACTTGACACATGTTTGATTGCAAAGACCAACATGGGTTGGCTGTGGCATAGACGGCTAGCACATGTTGGTATGAGGAATCTTCAAAAACTTCTTAAGGGCAATCACATACGAGGTTTGAAGGATGTCGTTTTTGAGAAAGACAGGCCTTGTAGAGCGTGCCAAGTCGGGAAGCAAGTAGAAGCACCCCATCTCGCAAAGAACGTCATGACAATGACAAGACCGTTCGAGCTACTTCACATGGATCTATTCGGTCCAATTGCTTACATAAGCAGCGGCGATAACAAATATGGCTTAGTAATTGTTGATGACTTTTTGCGCTTCACGTGGGTTTTCTTTTTACAAGATAAGACAAAAACTCAAGGAACTCTCAAGAAGTTTCTCAAGCATGCCCAAAACGAGTTCTCATTGAATATCAAGAACATACGAAGCGACAACGGCACGGAGTTCAAGAACACTCAAGTTGAGGAGTACCTAGATGAAGAGGGCATCAAACATGAATTTTTAGCACCGTACTCACCTCAACAAAATGGAGTGGCCAAAAGGAAGAACTGAACCCTCATAGAGATGGCGAGAACAATGCTTGATGAGTACAAGACATCGGATCAGTTTTGGGCTGAAGCGGTCGACACCGCTTGTCACGCCATAAACCGACTTTATCTTCATCGCTTACTCAAGAGGACATCATATGAGCTACTCACGGGTAACAAACCTAATATTTTCTATTTTTTGTTTTTCGGTTCTAAATGCTATATTTTGAAAAGAATCCTAGGACTTCAAAGTTCGCTTCAAAGTTCGATGAAGGTTTCTTGCTTGGCTACGATTCGAACACTTACACCTATCGTGTCTTCAACAAAGTCTCCGGACTTGTTGAAGTAGCACGTGACGTAGTGTTCGATGAAACTAACGGCTCTCAAGGAGAGTAAGTTTATCAATGTGTGCTAGATAGATAAGAAGCTCCTTGTCAAGCATTAAGATGAATGGCATTGGGTGATATTCGACCACAAGCACCATCTCCAAATGAAAATGAAGAAGATGAACCACAAGTGGAGGTAATGGGTCAAGGGGGAGCTTCTACACAAGATCAACCACTAGAAGACGAAGATGATCAACACACAAATGAGGGCAACAATCTAGGGGGTGTTGAAGATGACCATGAAGACTCAAGACCACAAGCGCCTCACCCGAGAGTACACCAATGCGTCCAAAGATATCTCCCCATAGATAACATAATCGGGGACATCCAAAAGGGAGTAACTACTATATCTCGAATTGCTAATTTTTGTGAACATTACTCTTTTGTATCCTTTTTGGAACCGCACAGGATTGAGGATGCATTGAAAGATCCGGATTGGGTGGTGGCAATGCAAGAAGAATTAAACAACTTCAAACGGAAAGAGGTGTGGGAACTAGTCGAAAGACCTAAGTTCAACGTCATCGGCACCAAATGCTCTTCCACGACAAGCAAGACGAACACGAGGTGGTGACAAGGAACAAGGCACGACTTGTGGCTAAAGGGTATTCACAAGTCGAAGCGCCTTCCTCAACGGACCAATCAAGGAGGAGGTGTACGTGGGGCAACCCCCTGGATTCGAAGATCAAGAGTTCCCCGACCACATGTTTAAACTGCGTAAGGCTCTCTATGGCCTCAAACAAGCTCCTAGAGCTTGGTATGAGTGTCTTAGAGATTTCTTGATTGAAAATGGTTTTAAAATTGGCAAAGCTGAGTATACATTATTCACGAAGCATTTTGATAATGATCTCTTTGTTTGCCAAATTTATGTTGATGATATAATTTTTGGTTCAACTAACAAATCTTTCTATGAAGAATTTAGTAAGATTATGACAGATAGGTTTGAAATGTCTATGATGGGAGAGCTGAAATACTTCTTGGGATTTCAAGTGAAGAAACAAAAGGAGGGGACGCTCATAAGCCAAACCAAGTATACTCAAGACATACTGAGTTTGGAATCGACAAGGCGAAGCCCATAAAGACTCCCATGGCAACAAATGGACACTTGGATCTCAATGAAGACGGGCCAAGCGTGGATCAAAAGGTATATCGCTCCATGATTGGATCCCTACTTTACTTATGTGCATCTATGCCTCATATTATGTTGAGTGTGTGCTTGTGTGCAAGATTTCAAGCCAATCCTAAGGAGTGTCATTTGAGAGCCGTCAAAATAATTTTGCGGTATTTAGTTCATACGCCCAACCTAGGCCTTTGGTATCCTAAAGGTTCCAAATTCAATCTCATTGGATACTCCGATGCATATTATGCCGGATGCAAAGTAGATAGAAAAAGTACCTCTGGTACATGCCAATTTTTAGGTAGATCCCTAGTTTCTTGGTCCTCCAAGTAACAAAACTCCATTGCCTTATCCACGGCCAAAGCGGAGTATGTTGCAGCGGGAGTTGTTGTGCACAACTCCTTTGGATGCGACAAACTCTAAGGGATTACGATTACAATATGAGCCATATTCCACTCCTTTGTGATAATGAGAGTGCCATTAAAATTGCCCATAATCCCTTTGAGCACTATAGGACAAACACATTGACACCTGACATCTCTTTTTGAGAGACCACTCAATGAAAGGAGACATAGCCATTTCACATGTCAACACCGAAAAACAACTAGCTGATATATTCACCAAGCCACTTGATGAAAAACGTTTTTGCAAGCTCCGGAATGAACTAAACATCCTTGATGCTCGGAATGTGGCTTGAAAACTTGCATACCTATGTGGCTTCTTCCAAATATGTTAATTGTGTTGCGAAAATCATCTCTCTCAATATTCTCCAAAAAACTATTTCAATTACTTGATCTTGATGAATTATGGTCATTGCTTGATTGTTGTATGCTTATTGATCATATTCATCAGGATTACTTGATTGTTTTGGCCTCTATTTTCTCTATAAGAACCTTCAAATATATACGAATGGGCTAATTATATCTATTCTGGTGACCACCGACTAGTCCATGGTTATCCGGACTAGTCCGCACACCGCAGACTAGTCCGCAGAGGTCCGATTGACCACGGACTAGTCCGATTTTTCAACTCCATAACCCTAGCCGCCGCCAAAACCTAATCCCCTTCACCCTCACAACTCACCTCACATTCTCTCTCCTCGCTCGAGTGCTCCCAAGGTGATTTCTTTTGTTCTCCATCAAATCCCTCCGAGTTTTGGTGGAAATCGAACTCCATTGCTAGGGGTTTGAAGACCACGGACTTGTTCGCACCTTCAACTCCTCCTTCGTCAAGAATCGAAGAATTTCGGTAAATTTCCCCCCAAACCCTAGACTTCGATTCCTTCTGTTTTGTACTCCCTCCTTTCTATATTAATTGAGTTTTGGACAGTATTTTTAGTGTAATTTGAACTAAAATTTGTATCCAAAACGTCAATTAATATGGGAAGGAGGAAGTATCAAATAGCTTAGTTCCTTTTAGCTAATACATGCTTCCCTGCTGTATTACATCTATGTTAAGCTAGTTTTGCATTGAGCAACACCATTTGCCTCATAGTTAGGGTTTGAAGTGATGAATACCGGACTAGTCCGGTCCCTGTACGGACAAGTCTGGTACCCCTGACTAGTCCGTACCTGAACACCGGACAAGTCCAATTTTCAACCGAATTCAACCCTAATTTCCAACTACTCAATGCACTTCCTTGCCATCAATTCTCATCCATACATTGTGTAATCCCTTCTCAGGACAATGTCGAGCTCCAATGATGAAATCTTTGATTATGAGGCCGAGTTGGACCAAGACTCCTTGCTTTGGTCCTCGACGGGCCAAGGGAAGAAGAGGCAAGAGTGTCCCTCCGAGCCTGCACCTTCCCCACCTAAGGTGCGACGCAAAGTGCTAGACAAGAAGCCTGCGTCCAAGGCCAAGGATGCAGATGGCCCTAGCTCTGTGGCTTCTCGCCAAGCTAAGGGCAAGGGAAAGGGAATTTCCTCGGGCCCAATCGGCCCCCTCAAGATGGCAACTCCAGGGCAGGGGAACAGGGATCCCTCCGAGGAGAAGTTCAATGGCAAAGGGAAGCGATACGGCTTCCAAGCTCAGATTCGTGGACTGTTACAGCAGACCAAAGAAGGTAGGCGATGGCAGATTTTGGAGTAACTTCCATGCAGACTTCTATAGCTCTGTGTACCTCACCATGAAGACTCTAGTTGTCCGCAACCAGTGGATTGACTGGAATCACTTTGAAAGGAAGAACTGTGGTGCCTTTGATCAAGTGGTGGAGGTTGCAGCTAGGCATGGAGTGAAGGACCTGTTTGCCTTCAGATATAACTGGAATGATGAGATTATTGCTCAGTTCTATGCCACATGCTTCTTTGCTAGTGATGAGGAGGAAAGGGTGACTTGGATGACTCATGGATCCAAGTACACTATTACTTATGATGATTTTGCAAGATTCCTTCACCTAGAAGACACCGACAACAATGAGCTGACTATCCACAACATCGGTGTCTTGGGAAAGGATAAGATGAACTTCCTTTATGATACTAGCCTAAAGTACAACCCTCCATAGACCAAGAACATGAAGCCCTTCTTCATCGTTCTTAATAGGGTGCTGAGGAAGACCATAGCACCAAAAGATGGGGATGCAGGAAGTGTGTAATGGTACTTGAGGACCCTAATGAAGGTGATTAGCAAGAACCAAAAGTTTGATATCTTCGACTACATTTGGAATGACATGGTCAACATCTCCTGCACACCGAACAGATCCTGTGACTATGCCCCTTACTTGATGTTTATGATTGAGAAGGTCACAGGGATCGAGTTTGTGAAGGATGTGGAGCACACTCCTTTGAGGCCCCAAAAGCCTCCCCAAGCCACTATCCAAGCTGCTCCATCTACAGTGTCCAGTGAAGAGGCTCCAAGGAGAGCTCGAGGAGATGCAAGGACTGCTCCCGCCACTAGAGCCCCTCCTCAAAACGGGTCCCCCAGTGGCATTTTGAAGTACTTGGCAGCCATTTTTGGCTTATGCAAGAAGACCGAAGTGAAGTTTCACAAGCAGAACAAGGCACAGAAGGCAGACTTAATATCAAGAACATTTGCCAAAAGCCGGAGATTGAGCCTATTGGATCTCCAGTTATCTCTGATGACTCTGCCTCCGACTTCACGGAGCTTCCACCACTCTCACCTTTCAAACTTGCCTACTTTGGCATTGGGGGCACTTCGAGTGGATCTGCTCCTCCTCCTCCTTCACAGCCTGAAGATGAAGATGAAGATGAGGAAAGGACCGACAGCGAGGAATGAGCCACTAGATCCCCCCTCTCCTTCTTTTTGGTGTCTTGATGCCAAAGGGGTGACATTGAGGGGGATTCACGAGATCCTAGCTGTAGGTTGAGAGATGAGAGATCCATTTGTATATCTTTTTGTGTCTCCTTTGGGTTGTAAAACTTTAATTCTGTTATCTCTATCTTTAGTATTGTGGTGTGATGGAATGACTATGTTTATGCTTATGTTATGAAATTTATGATGATGATTTGAGATAATCTGCGATTCTGCTTTGGAATTGTCATATATGCTTGATATTAGTATTTCCATGTCAATCATTTCACTCTCATCATGATTATTGCTCACACTCACGTAGTCTTACACCCCACCATAAAGAGTGCACATATGCCCTATGTTTTCATTGCTTAACCTGTACCTAACTCATATGTGCACACTTTATGAAAATTCTATATTTTTATCATATCTTGTGAAATCTCAATTGGTTGTCATCAATCACCAAAAAGGGGGAGATTGAAGGTGCATCTAGGCATCCCTTGTGGGTTTTGGTTGATTTATGAAAAACAAATGAGATCCTAACCAAATTGTTGAGATGAGCGCAGGTTTTACTGAAATCATGAAGAAAGCGCAAAAGGAAAGGAGAATGAGGATCTATATGGAAAAGAGCTCAAGAGCTGAATAGATTAGATCAGTGTGTATGGAGTGTGTTGGAGAAACACACCCCAAGAGCTCAAGCACAGGAAAACTCATTCACTGCACAATTTTACTCTGGCTCGGACTAGTCTGATATACCCCAGACTAGTCCGATAATCCCTCTGTTTAAAATCCGACAAGTCCTCCCATTGCGGACTTGTCTGCACAGTCCAAGTTTACACAAACCGGACTAGTCCGATATCACCACAGGCTAGTCCGATATCTTTCTGACTAAGATCGGACTAGTCCTCTCTAGTGCGGACTAGTCCTCAACACTTCACAACTTTGCACGAATTTGGACAAGTCCGATAATATTCTGTAGGATCGAAGAGCACATGAAAAGCTACCAGAGGGGGGGAGTGAATGGTAGATTTAAAAATCTTACGCAGCGGAAACAATTAAACCCCAAACTCCTTTGGCAGAAAAACGATCTATTAAAGAAATCGTGTGTGAGACTAATCTAAACGTGTTTCACCGTGACAAAAGTGATAGATATCAGAGAGAATCAAGTCACGAATACAACACAAAAAGAATCACTCAAATCCGTTGATAGAAACTCAAGTTATGATCGAAAGATCGAACAAAGGTCAATCTGCCCTACCGAGAAAAAAACAGTTCTGGAACGCTTCAAAGAAACTCGTGTAGATCATAGACCACAAATCCAATGACCGTGAAATTTTGATAGATGATAGATAATCAAGTATTGAAGACAATCCAAATATAATCACGTCAATTGGATCTGTAAAACTCGAGTTATGATAAAACCACCGACGAAAGGTAGTGCTGTCCAGAAACTCGACGAGTAAAACTTGTTTGGAACAAGTCGGATGAACAAGGCACAAAAGTTCCTTCAAACTACGAATTTTATTAAATAGAATACAAGAGGAACAGCCCCAAAGTCGTGCACCGCGAGCTCTGGGCTCCCTTGCTTATATAACCAGCTCGAAAGCCAACTCAACTCAAATCAGGAACCTAATCCTACTCTGTTCACGAATCGTAACTTTCCATAACTGCTTAGGATTCTTCTATACGCAGATAGAAGCAATCTTAAGACTTCCAAACACCTTAGGAACGTATGCCACATTCCTAAACAACTCAAATTCGTGACCCACACGAAATCCTATCATAACCAACTCAAATCTTTCCATATTTGAGTCAAACCCGACTCAGCCGCAGCCTGAGTCCATAACCTAGTCGGTTGGACCTTTCCGACCAACTCTTTACGTCCACATATCTTCATCACGTCTCGGAACCATGTAGCCATGTCCATGCACTCCTTGCACACGTGCAAACATCTTCCAATGACGTCCACGATACCTTCACTTGCATTGTTCTTGATTCAATCATGCTGCGCAACCTCCTGATCAGCTCAACCACAATTCCTCCTGAATTTGGTTGTTGGAACCTCATCTCCTTCCTGAGACTAGTCCAATGGATCCCATCACCAGCCATGTCTAGAACTCAAGCAACACCTGAACATGAATAAACAACCAATCCATACGAGCCCAAGTCCTCGACTTGACTCAAGTTAGTTTCGAACACAACACCTTACGTGAGAACCTCACATAAGCATGTTGCAAAACCACAGTAACACAATATCATCCATGTCAACCAAAAACGCACCAAAGACTTAGCAAATGAATACTAATCAATCTTTACAGAGATGTAAAGCAAGTACGAAATATTGCAAATGAAAAACAGAAGCATTGCGGTCAAGTTTTGGACCTTGCCAGAGCAACCCGGACCTTGAGCCGGAGCTAACAAAAGCTAGTAGAACCTAGCGCCGGAGCTTACTATAACTAGTACAACCAAGCTCCCGTCGGAGCTTACAAAACTAGTCGGACCTTGATAAAAAAGTGTTTTGGTGATATTCAAAACTTTTATCGTCAAAGCAAGTGTATTCACTACAAGCCAATGTATTCAGCACACATAGGTCTTACAATCTCCCTCTTGATGAATGCATTGGCAACACCATTTAAAATCCGAACATTGGCTTATTTCACATAAAAGTTTTGAAGGCAATTTCTCTCCCTTTGTAAATCAAAAGTAAAATGAGAAGAAAATCCAAAAATTATCCCATATTTATCTCTCTCCCTTTATTATCTCTCCTTATGCACATATTCTCTTTCTCTTCATGCTTATCTCTCCCCCTTTGACAATGTATTCAGCAAGTTATGAGCATATAAACAAATTATCTCTCCCCCTTTAGTTGTTATGAGCATATTATAACATATACATACAAACAAAGCTCATCCAAGTCATACTATCAAGTACCTTACATTATCACATCAATGAAATACATAAAGTAGTGTAAGCCATGCTAGAGATCAAATGTAATTTTCAATTTAAGTAAGTCATGATCACACAAACTTAACTATTTCAAAACCTGAAAGCATGGCACTAGTTGCTGCATTTTATTATTTTTCAAAGCATAAATTTAGATCATATGATATTTGCAAGAGATTATATGCGCACCTGCCTTATTCTAATCAACCAAGCCAAGCCTATGTCATTTGACAATCAGAAGCTTAAGGACATGGTTTTAGTCATACACAACTTCTTCCAAGTTCATATCTAAGTGCAATGATAAGCCATCTCAAAAGAAGAAGTGCGATGCATGCATATTCTCTTGATCTTTTCTCAATTTATATTTGTTCATAAAAACTCAACATGTGAGTTGATTACTTGATTAATTCTTAATGATTAAAAGCACTTGTGAACATGTAACAAGTTCAAAACAGCAAGAAAGTTCGACCATGACCAGTCTTAGTGTAAGTAATTATTCCAATTACTAGACATGGCAAAAACTACAAAATGTATACCATGAGTAATGTAGTAAGAACTTTCAGCATGTAAAAGGAATCACAAAGTCATATATGTATGAAATACTATGCTCATATTATTTTAATTTTAGTTTCACACATAGACTTCCCAAGTTTAAAAACTCCCCCTCAATTTATGCCATGAGGATGCATAACCCCTATTTCACTACGAATGTAACAAAAACGAGTGAAATCCAAAGATTTTGTAAAAATGTCAGCTAATTGTTGTTCGGTATCTACATGGTGAAGCACAATGTTTCCTTTTTCAACATTATCTCGGAGAAAGTGATACCTAATGTCAATGTGCTTAGTTCTAGAATGTTGCACAGGGTTTTTAGCAATGCAAATGGCACTAGTGTTATCAAAGAACAGTGGAACATTATCTAGATCAACCCCATAGTCCTTAAGTGTTTCAACAATCCAAAGAATTTGTGAGCAAGCACTAGCAGCAGCTACATATTCAGATTCGGCTGTGGATTGTGCAACTGAATTTTGTTTTCTAGAGGACCAAACAACAAGAGAATTACCAAGAAAATGACAAGCACCGGAAGTACTTTTCCTATCAATCCTACAACCCCCAAAATCAGCATCTGAAAAAGCTTTCAATGTAACGGTTGAGGAAGAAGGAAGAAAAATTCCAAATTCTTGAGTTCCATGTAAGTACCTGAGAATCCTTTTGACGGCATGACGATGTGAAGAACGTGGGGAGGCTTGAAACCGTGCACAAAGACATACACTGAATTGTATGACTGGTCTTGATGCCGTGAGATACAAAAGTGATCCGATCATGCTTCTATATTCTTTTTGATCCACGGGTTCACCATCTTCATCAAGTCCAAGTGTTGTTGCTGTTCCTGTTGGTATCCAAAGAGGCTTGCTTTTGTCCATGTTGAAGCGCCTTAGGAGATCTTTTGTATACTTCGTTTGATGCACAAATGCACCCTCCTTTGTTTGCTTGATTTGCAGCCCCAAAAAGTAAGTGAGTTCACCCATCATACTCATTTCAAATTCGGAACTCATCATTGCTGAAAACTTGGACACAAGATCATGAGAAGCACAACCAAAGATAATATCATCCACATACACTTGAACGAATAATGAGTCATTGCCATGCTTAAGCACAAAAAGAGTTTTATCAACCTTGCCCACGGTAAACCCTTTTTCAAGTATGAATGTTTTTAACCTATCATACCATGCTCTAGGGGCTTGTTTGAGACCGTACAAGGCTTTGGACAGTTTGTAAATATGATTAGGAAAATCTGGATTTTCAAAACCCGGTGGTTGTTTGACATAAACCTCCTCATCTATTTAGCCATTAAGAAAAGCACTTTTAACATCCATTTGATATAGCTTAAAACCAATAGATGCAGCAAAAGCTAACAAAATTCTTATGGCTTCTAATCTAGCAATAGGAGCAAAAGTTTCATCAAAATCTAGACCTTCAACTTGAGTGAAACCTTGAGCAACCAACCTAGCCTTATTCCTAACCACAACCCCATCCTCACTTTGTTTATTTTAAAATACCCATTTAGTTCCAATTAAAGTGTGACCTTGAGGTGGAGGTACAAGTTTCCAAACATTATTTCTTTCAAAACTTTCTAACTCTTCTTGCATGGCAATAATCCAAGATTCATTAGTGAGTGCGTGTGATATATCTTTGGGTTCAAAAGAAGCAACAAAAGCAGAATGAGCATAAGAGTTTGGATCGCAAAACCTGGACCGTGTGACTCGTTCGTGCAAGCTTCCAATCATATGTTGTGGGGGATGATCTTTGTAAAACTGTAAGGGAACATATGTCTTAAAAGCTTCTTCTTCTTCATGTTCATCACAAATCGATGAGCTTATGACTTGAGGATGATTTGAATCAGCATTGATGGTTGTCGGTGCTGGTTGAGAATTAACATCCGGAGCTGAACCAAAGTCTTTAGCTGCTGAATTTTCGGCAACAGCTCCAATTCTTCCTCATCTTCAACGAAAATGCTCCCCCTGCAGATATGGATCTGGACCTGCAATGTTTGAGCTAGTACCTGGGCTAGCTTCATCAAAAGACACTTCACAAGTCTCCACAATTTTGTTGGTGGCAAGTAAAAACACACGGTAGCCTCTAGTATGAGATGGATAACCAAGAAATATGCCATCAATGGATATAGGTTCAAATTTATCAAGATTACCATGTTTCTTAACAAAGCATTTGCAACCAAAGACCCGAAAGTGTGTAACACTAGGACTATGTCCAAACCGGAGCTCATATGGTGTTTTACCTAGCTTAGCACGCAAGAAAACACGATTTGAGACATAACAAGCGGTTGCTAACGCATCAGCACAAAATTTCCTAGGAGTTTGATATTCATCAAACATAGTCCTAGCCATGTCAACTAAGGTTCTGTTCTTTCTTTCTACAACACCGTTTTGTTGAGGTACATATGGTGAAGAAAATTGATGATCTATTCCATTTTCAGCACAAAAGTGATCAAAAGATTGATTTTTAAATTCAGTTCCGTTATCACTTTTAATTGCTTTTAATGATCTTGGGTGATCAATTGATAATCTAAGAAATAAAGTTCTAAAGTGACTAAAAACTTCATTCTTAGATGCCATAAAGTAAACCCAAGAGTATCTAGAATAATCATCAACAATCACAAGAACATACCATTTTCCCCCAAAGGATTGAACACGTGAAGGTCCTACGGTGTCAAGGTGCAATAGTTGACACGGTTCAGTTGTCATGATCATTGTGAGAGGAGTATGTGAGCCCGCAACCATCTTAGCATGTCTACAAGAAGAGCACACAATTTCTTTGTCCCCTTTAAGCTTAGGCAGCCCACGTGTGCGATCAAGAGCACTAACACGCGTTAGGTGATCAAAGCCTACGTGACCAAGTCTACGATGCCAAAAATATAAGTCCTTTGAATCATTAGCAACTAGATACCTATGCTTAGAGGAAGACATATCAAAATCAGCTTTAAAAACTCTTCCAAACTGAGACATGTTAAAAATAAGCTCACTATTTGAACCTACAACTTTGCAGCAGTTTTTACTGAAAATAATTTCTAGATTTTCATCTAGCAATTGTGAAACAGAAAGCAAGTTGCATTTCAAATTTTTAACAAGTGCCACATCCTTCAAAGTGTAGTGATCATTTACTCTAACCGAACCCTTAGCAATTATAGGATTTGAAGAATTATCGGCAAAAGTAACATTCTCTACACATGACACAAAAGAGAGGGAGGAGAACCAATCTTTGTTACCGGTCATGTGGCGTGAGCAACCTGAATCCACAATCCAAATGTTCTCCTTCCTCAAACGTGTAACCTACATAGAAGCACAATATGTCGACGACTCAATACTGGGGTTAGTCAAAAGGCATTTAGGAATCCAGTACTGAGTCACGCGACGTGCAGCAGGAAAAACACGCGAAAGCTGAGACAAAACAGCAGGTTTATGAGTCAAAGTTTGAGATTTTTTATTCTTAACTACTGACCTATAAGGTGTCACTTGTGTAGCACAAAAATCAGTAGCTCCGGAGGCAAAAATAGAAGGTCCGGAGGTAAACTTTGAATGTTTTTGACTCAAAACATCAGGTTGTACATTCGGTTCAATATGTGCAGCAAATTTTGCATGAAAGTTATGAGATCTAGTAACCATTCTTTCCCTTTTCTGTTGTTTATCTAGTCTATAAAAAAAATCTATAAGATGACCATCTCTACCACAGTAGGTACAATGAAATTTAACTTTGTGTTCATGTCTAGATGAGCAAGCAATATTTTTATTTGAAACCGAATGAGACAACACTCCTGCAGATTTGAAAACCACTCCTTTTTGTTTAGGAACTGTTTGAATCAAACCACTTCCTAATTACTTTACAATTTTAGGTGGATGTGCCTTAGCATGAGCATGAGAATCAAAACCTAAACCAGTTTTATCATTGCAAGACTTGGAAGAATTCAGCAGCAAGTTTAGGTTCTTATTCCCATTACAAAACCGGTCTAATGTCCTATGCATGTCATCAAGTTTATTGGACAGATCAAGGCAATTTTCACATGAAGTTTTTCCTTTTATTTTGCAATTGGAACAAAATTTAACTTCATGAGAACGTAAAGCATTGTTCAATATAGAAATTTCATTCATAACATCCTGTAGTTTCTTATCAAGATCATCATAAGTAGAACAATGCAAATCAATTGTAGAACAGCTAGCATCTTTCAAGTTTTTATCATTAAGTGCAGCAAGCTCTTTGTTCTTCTCAATTTCTAACTCAAGTTTATCAAGTGTGGAGGTGTGTGCACTTCTTAATGAGGACAATTGTTCATATATTAAATCACATGAGGAACAAGAATCATCACTAGGAATCAAGGATTTCAAATGATTAATTTCAGATTCTAGTGACTCAATTTTAACAGCATTGTCCCTAAGTTTTTTGTCCTTTTTCTTAACAATAACAGTGGCACGAGAAATAGCATCACACATTTCTTCGCAAGTAGGACATACCTCTTCATTGTCGTTGTTGTGTTCTGCCTCCTACATACTTGATCTTGACTTGCCCGCCATGAAGCACAAGTTTGCCAAATCATCTTCATCTTCGTCACTTCCAATGTCCACGTCGCTTGAGCTGAACTCTTGAAGCGCGGTGATGAAACTGTTGATCATCTTGCGTCCTATGGTACCTTTCTTCTTCTTGTTGGAATTTCCAGAGGAGGTCCGGACCTTGCTTTGTTTTTCTTCCTGGGTGGTCGGACCTGAAAGGTTAGGGCATTCTGTACGAAAGTGTCCTGTTTTACCACATTCAAAACAGCGTTGAGGTCCGGAGCTTCCTCTCCTTCTAGTTCTCACATTTTGCAATGCTTTTGAGAATCTAGTAGAGATGAGTGCCAACTCCTCTTCTGGAAATTCTTCGATCTGCTCCAGGGTTAGTGAGGACAACAAAGCAAGAGTTTTGCAAGATGATGATTGGCCGGAGCTAGAAATATCACGTTGTGAAACAAATGCAATAGACTTATTTGGGTTCTTACGTGCTAGGATGTCAATTTCATGAGTTTTTAGTTTAAAATAGAGTACATCTAATGTAATAGAACTCATGACAGTAGATTCACAAATAGATGTGACTTTAATCTCCCAAATTGACATATCTAATGCACTTAGCAATTGCCTAGCATTTTCAGCATCTGAAAAATTAACATTGACACTATGCAAGTTGCTGAGAATTTTATTAAAGCGAGCAAAAAGGTCATCAATAGACTCACCGGGTTGCATCTCGAAGCGCATGTATTCCTTTTTGAACATGTCTTGCCTTACCTCTTTGATCATGTTGGATCCTTCGTGATAGTCACAAAGTGCTTTCCACACATCGTATGCAGATCGGAGGTGTGCAACACGGTCGAAGTCGCTTTGAGTTAATCCTTGTATGATCAAGTTCTGAGCCTTGTTGTTGTTGTCGACATCTCTTATATTTGTAGCTTTAACTTGATAGTTTGATGGCACTTCGTAAGTCTTGTATACCTTCTCCCATATTGCAAAGCCTTGTGCCTGGATGAAAGCCTCCATGCGTGCCTTCCAAACCTGAAAATCAAGACCAGCGAACACACAAGGTTTGGCAGAGTACTTCTCCACGATGATTAGTTAAAAACACGCGCAAATTACAAAGATTAGAGCACCGTGGCTCTGATACCAATTGTAGGATCGAAGAACACGTGAAAAGCTACCAGAGGGGGGGGGGGGGGGTGAATAGTAGATTTAAAAATCTTACGCAGCGGAAACAATTAAACCCCAAACCCCTTCGGCAGAAAACGATCAGTTAAAGAAATCGTGTGTGAGACTAATATAAACGTGTTTCACCGTTAAAAAAGTGATAGATATCAGAGATAATCAAGTCATGAAGACAACACAAAAATAATCACTCAAATCCGTCGAGAGAAACTCAAGTTATGATCGAAAGATCGAACAAAGATCAATCTGCCCTACCCGAGAAAAAAACAGTTCTGGAACGCTGCAAAGAAACTCGTGTAGATCATAGATCACAAATCCAATGACCGTGAAATTTTGGCAGATGATAGATAATCAAGTTGTGAAGACAACCTAAAAATAATCATGTCAATTGGATCTGTAAAACTCGAGTTATGATAAAACCACCAACGAAAGGTAGTGATGTCTAGAAACTCGACGACTAAAACTTGTCTGGAACAAGTCGGACGAACAAGGCACAAAAGTTCCTTCAAACTATGAATTTTATTCAATAGAACAGAATAGGAACAGCCCCAGAGTCGTGCACCATGAGCTCTTGGCTCCCTTGCTTATATAACCAGCTCGAAAGCCAACTCAACTCAAATCAGGAACCTAATCCTACTATGTTCACAAATTGTAACTTTCCATAATTGCTTAGGATTCTTCTATACGCAGATAGAAGCAATCTTAATACTTCCGAACACCTTAGGAACATATCCCACATTCCTAAAAAACTCAAATTCGTGACCCACATGAAATCCTAACATAACCAACTCAAATCTTTCCATATTTGAGTCAAACCCGACTCAGCCGCAGCCTGAGTCCATAACCTAGTCGGTTGGACCTTTCCGACCAACTCTTTACGTCCACATCTCTTCATCACGTCTCAGAACCATGTAGCCACGCCCATGCACTACTTGCACACGTGCAAACATCTTACAATGACGTCCACGATACCTTCACATGCATTGTTCTTGATTCAATCATGCTGCACAACCACCTGATCAGCTCAACCACAATTCCTCCTGAATTTGGTTGTTGGAACCTCATCTACTCCCTAGGACTAGTCAAATGGATCCCATCACCAGCCATGTCTTGAACTCAAGCAACACCTGCACATGAATAAACAACTAATCCATACGAGCCCAAGTCCTCGACTTGACTCAAGTTAGTTTCGAACACAACACCTTACGTGAGAACCTCACATAAGCATGTTGCAAAACCACAGTAACACGATATCATCCATGTCAACCAAAAACGCACCAAAGACTTAGCAAATGAATACTAATCAATCTTTCTAGAGATGTAAAGCAAGTACAAAACATTGCAAATGAATAATAGAAGCATTGTGGTCAAGTTCCGGACCTTGCCAGAGCAACCCGAACCTTGAGCCGGAGCTAACAAAAGCTAGTAGAACCTAGCGCCGGAGCTTACCAAAACTAGTACAACCAAGCTCCCGTCGGAGCTTACAAAACTAGTCGGACCTTGATAAAAAGGTGTTTTGGTGATATTCAAAACTTTTATCGTCAAAGCAAGTGTATTCACTACAAGCCAATGTATTCAACACACATAGGTCTTACATATCCGGACTAGTCCGATAACCTCTCTTACTAAAATCGGACAAGTCCTCCTAGTGTGGACTTGTCCCCAATTCACTAAGGGGTTCACCACATTCGGACTAGTCCGATATGTTCTGGACTAGTCCGAACTTTTCCAGAGCCTAAATCGGACTAGTCCGCCCAAGGCCGGACAAGTCCGATATTTCTGAGAACTTAGGGTTTCCTACACGCCGCACACCGGACTAGTCCGGACTCCACCACGTACTAGTACGGACTCTCGAAACCCTAACGGTAACCTTTGGAAACCTCCATATAAATAGATCTGCACGGCCCTACTTTCACTTCTCTCGACTCCCAGCACCGCCACACCCTCCAAGAGCCTATAAAACACATCTCTCCACACAATCCATCGCAAGAAAGATCAAATCCTTGATGATTAACTTTGAATCAAAGGAGAGATATGATTCTCACGTCTTGAGCTCTTGGGTTTGATTCTCTAACACACTCCTGTTGTTTTATTGTGGATCTTACGAGTGTGTTCTTGGTGGTATTTGATTTTTAATCTTGGGGAGCCCTCAACTTGTGAGAAGGTCCCTTGAACTTGGTGATGTACTCTTTGTGATTAGTGGAAGAGAATCGTCCTCCGTGGCAATTCAACGAGGGTAGGGTTGGAGAAGACCCGATCCTTTCGTGGGCTCCTCAATGGGGACGTAGGTTGCCTCTGTGAGAACCAAACCACAGGATAAACTCTTGTGTCAATCTTGTTCTTAGTTTTTCATGTCATAATTTAGGGTTTACTTGATCTCGCATATCTCACGTTAAAACATTGAAACCAAAGTTAGTTTGTGCTATATTTAATTTCATTGACCCAGTACCTTCAAGTTACATATTATATTCCGCTGCGTACTGTGCTGGTATTGAGATCATTGATCCAACTAGATTAATCTAGTCGGCACGTACCGGACTAGTCCACACACAACCGGACTCGTCCGATTTCTTGGTATTTGATCAAGTTGCTAAGTGTTGCAGGTTCTGACTAAAATTCAAAAAGGCCTATTCACCCCCCTCTAGGTCACATTCAATTCTATCCTAAGGGGAATAAATGGGTCAAGAGGGACTAGGCTAAGAGTAGGTAGATACTCCTACTATGCTTCTAGTATACATGTACATAGCCTAAGTTAGATACTAATGATCATATCAATGGTAAATTCTTATGCTAAGTTGTTCAACACATCGGGCACAGGTTTACCCCTAGCAATACTAGGACAACTCCCGCAAAGAGCTTGTGGCATAGCCGAACGTGGAGGATTACAAGGACATATAGGGTTGTCACCACCTACTGCCAACCTCTTCAATCTGTGGGTCTACGAGACATCCAACGCTACTTTACTATGCTAGCACCATGCGAGCATATTAAGCAAATACCTTAAGAGCTGCAGCAAAAGCCATCCTAAGGCAATGAATAACCTAAACATTGTTGAACCAATGTTGAAACATAGCATAAGTCATTCATATTAACATGATCATGTAATAACTATTTAGACTATAGTGCAGGTTTGTAGTGTTTATGATGATATAATGAGAGTGGTATAGCATAATCATAAATACTACTCCTGCCACATACATAGAATCCACAATCAAACAAGAAACGCTTCATCCAAGTATATGAATAAAAGAAGACTAAAGATAAAATCTTTATTAAGAACAAAGTCACAAATACAAATAGGAATATGAGAGCCACACCTTTCCAATTGGGAAGAGACTTCTTCTACTCCATTCCAACTTGGACTATGGACTAGAGACTCTCCTCTCTACAGCCTAAACTCCTCTAAACCTATAGAGAGTAGTGGATGCAATAGACCGAATACTCAAGTGGTGTATGTGTGTGAAGTGAGGGTAGGGGTCCTATTTATAGGTGGATAAGCATTGGCTCCCGCCACCAAATGCGAGCGAATCAGTCATAATCATCTTCAGGAAGCCGGGAGGAGCCAACACATGTCGATTGACCGAGTTTGGCGCCAGGACCTAGTCGGCCGACTAGGGGGGTCGGCCGACATGGTCAGGGCTCCGTTGGGACTGTGTTTTCTCCAGGTCCCTGACTGGTGGGTCCCCTTACTAATATGGGTGATACACCATTGGAGGGCCTCAAATACTGCTGTTTGTGGGCCATTTGATCCATGTGGTGCCACATGTCGGTGCTTGATTGGCTAAGATGATATTTTATAGGATTGACCCCCCTCTTTTACCTCAATTCTTGCAAAAAATGCCTGCATGCACTATTTCTCCAAGGACAGATGGAAATAGGTAAAATAGAAAGGTGATGTGTGCAAGAAATGATATTTCCTTCACATAATTGAGTTATATTGACGGGTGATATTGGTATATAATAGCCTTCAACAAACACCCCCAAGCTTACCCTTTGCTCGTCCCGATCTAAGTCAAGACTTTAGGTTGATGATCAGGAGTTCCTACAATGTTCTGTTTTTCAAAAGTACTAAAAGTGCATCTAGGCTAATCCATGTGGGTTTTGATGATTAATGACAACACTTAAGGGACCAATGAGCATTACAAGTGTAAGTACAGATGATTGAAAGATGGACGACATTGGATACACTCAAAAAGGAAAAACAGGAGAACAAAGTGAAAAACTTGAAGAGTAGAATTTAGGTTTTTGAATTCTTTGTGTCGAGTTCGGCCACATAGATTGAGTGTGTTCAATGTGTAAAAGTGTTGAGAATCCCCTAAGAGCTCATAGTCCAAGTTATATTAGATTGAGAGATAAGTTGAGGCAGCGGTAAGGACAAGGCCAAACTTGTCCGGGCTGGAAGGCCGGACTAGTACGACCACATCGAACTGATTCGATATTTGGTGGACCAAGAGTTTCTGTGTGAGTTCGGACTTGTCCGTCTGGGGACGGACTAGTCCGTGGTGAGTGTGCCTGAGTCCTTCTGGGACAACATCCTGAAGGACCAGACTAGTCCGCTCAGTCAGACTAGAACGTTTTTGACCGGAAAATAAGTTTTTGTATGAGATCAGACTAGTCTGTTTTGAGTCAGACTAGTCAGCTGTGGACTTGGAGGTGGCTATTGGGACTAAGTCCCGGATGGCCGGACTTGTATTCCCTCAGGGACCGGACTAGTCCGGTAGACAAGACTTGTTTGTTCTCAACCGGAAGAAATGGTAATATATGAGATCAGAGTAGTCCGTTCTAGGACGGACTAGTCCCTGGTGTTGTGACTGTTTGAATTCAAAAGGTGGCGGGGGACTTTGTGGTTGGTCAAGGTGGCATCACTCGTACCCACAAGCCGGACTAGTCTGGGGTCAAAGGCCGAACTAGTCCGCACTTTTTCTGGTGGCAACGACTATTTGTCGGGACCCCTATAAAAGGGATCCCCCGACCCTCAAAGGGCACCTCTCGAAACCTAGCGCCGCCAAAGCCTTCCTTGCCCCCTCTCAACCATTCTTGGATTCCTAAGAGCGATTGGAAGAGAAGAGAGAAGGGTTTGCTTGTCTTTGAGCTCTTGGTTGATTCTCTCGATTTGATTCATTGATTTGAGTTCGTGTGGGGGTTGATCTCTAATCTTTTTGAGCTGTAATATTGTGGGAGCCTCAGATTGTGATTTTCCCCATGAATTTGGTGATTACCCATGTGATTTAGTGGAAGAGCTAGCCGACCTCCATGGTGGCTAGGTGAGGAAAGGGGTTGAGTGAAACCCGACCTTTCGTGGGCTCCTCAACGTGGATGTAGGCTTCTTTGTGAAGCTGAACCACGGGATAAATCTTGTGTCTAGCGCCCTTGATTTACCTTTCTCATTCTTTGCTAGATCAAGTTAGGGTTTTACATGTTCTTCATCTTAATCTTGTGATTCTTCTCGATCTAGTCGTTTTATCTTCGTGCATCTCCATTACTAGATTGTTAGGTTTGTATTCTTCAAATTTCATCAAGTAGACTTCATAGCATCACATAAAAATCTCACCTTTTTTCATGTTCAACTTCCTGATTGGACTAGTCCTCCCCCAGGCCGGACTAGTCCGTACTCTGTCTATTAATTAGCTTTTATTGAGTTAAATTTCAGGTTATCCACCTATTCACCCCGCTCTAGGCAACTTTCAATTGGTATCAGAGCCTGACTCTCCCAAAAGCTTAAACGCTTGGAGAGGAGATGGGGGAAAACGGTGAGAAGGAGATGCCGATCATCGACACCACCGACATCAAAGAGAACAGCGGCAGCAACGAACAAGGATCCAATCCTTTGCGTGACAAGACCGGTGACACCACCAAGGGCAAGCTAAAGCCTTCTCCTTTCGATGGCAAAAACGAAGACGAAGATGAAGAAGTGAAGCGCATTGCGGACCTTCTTCAAAGAGCAAGATAAGAATCCAAGAGGAGGAGAAGGCTTGAGAAAGAGAAGAAACTTAAGAAGCCCGAAGAGGACTACACGCACTATACTTTAAACTATGAGCGCCCCAATTCACATTCCAACTATATTTCTATTCCAATGGGCAAAGCTGCACACTTCGAGGGGAGTAACTATACTATGTGGAAACACAACATGAAGTTGCATCTTATTTTTCTCAATCCTACACTTTGGCATGTTGTTTGCACAGTTGTAGATATCCCTGTGGAGGACGAAGAGCTGACCTCGGAACAAGAACAACTAATTCACCGCAATGCTCAAGCAGTGGCTGTGCTCAACTCTTCCTTGAACCAAGAAGAATTCAACAAAGTGGATGGGTTGGAGCAAGACAAAGAGATTTGGGACACGCTCAAGATTGCACATGAAGGCAATCAGTCCTTGAGGGAAGCCAAGATTGAGATGATCGAGGGGGAGTTTGGAAGATTCGCCATGAAAGAAGGCGAGACCCCTCAAGAGATGTACAACCGACTCAAGACTCTTATCAATAGGAGTCAGGCGTACGGATGCAAAAAGTGGACCGACCATGAGGTGGTCAGGAGGATGATAAGAGCTTTCATGCCTCACAATGTGACGCTTTTCACACTCATCCGTGCGAGTCCCAACTTCCACAAGATTACTCCGGATGAGGTGCTCGGCAAGATTATCAACCACGAGATGATGGAGATGGAAGCACGCCATGTCAATGACCTTTCCAAGGTCACTTCCTCTAAGAAGAAAGGCATTTCTCTCAAAGCCTCACCCAAGTCCAAAGGCACAGAGGTGCAAGCTTCAAGCAATGACGGTGAAAGTGAAGAAGAAGAGAGCACCAAAATGGATGATGAGGAATTGGCCTTCTTCATCAAGAGATTCAAAAGTATGATGAAGAAAAGAAGAGGGTCAAACTATTAGAGCAAGGGGAAAGATAAGAGCAAGTCAAGACCAAGGAGGGCATGCTATAACTGTGGATAGTATGGGCACTTCATTGTGAATTGCCCATACGAAAAGGAATATGACAAGAAGAAGAAGAACAAGGACGAAAATCATCAAGAGAGGAAGATGTTCAAGAAGAAGAAAGCACATGGGCACGCAAATGAAGTGGGAGTGGCAACCGTCGCCATAAAAAAGGCAATAATGAAGAAGACTCTCTTACCAAACAAGGGAGAGTGGAAAAGATCAAGTCACACTTGCCTCATGGCCAAGGAGGGAAAACAAAAGGTTAAATCTAAACTCTCCTTGCGTTCTATTAAAGATGAGGACTTTGATAGTGCTAGTGAGAATGAATACATGTTTGAAGGCTTAAGTAAAAGTTCTATAATTAAAATGAAAAAGCTTTCTTACGAGATTTTAGACACGGAAGAACTTCTCGAGGAACAAGATGAATTTCTTGTTCATGAGAGGCAAAAAAATCTTAACCTTGAGAAGCTTCTTAATCTTGAGATGGAAAAGAACAAGGCACTTGAACTTGAATTTGCGAAATGCAAGGAGGCTTCCTCAAGACTCAAGAGTTCGAATGTTGTGCTTAAAGATAAACTTGTGAGCTTGAACAAAGCACACAAGAGTCTTGAGGCACAATTCACAACTCTCAAGTCAAGTTTTCCTTCTTCTCCCTCAACAAGCTTAAATATGCCTAAAATGGAATTGGACACTAAAACTTGCAAATGTTCTAACCTTATGCTTGACCTGAAAAATGATCTTAACTTGAGAAAGAGCAAGAGCACACTTAAGGGTGGCATCTTTGACAAGGAGAAGATCAAGTATGCACATAGTGCATACTCGATCACAAGGTCCCCCTTGATCAAAGATAGTCTCGGCTATTCAAGGGAAGGAAAACAAAATGCTAGCATTTCCAAGAATAAGAAGACGCAAATTAAGTTTGTCAAGGAAGGTTAATCTCAAGTCAAGAATTAACATCATGCATCTACTTCTCTTGAAATAGTGAAATTTTACAAAAATGCCCGAAATGCTAAAAATATCAACTTAACCATGTTTCATGACTTTGATGCATCTTATGTGCTAATGAGAAACAAATTTTATTATACCTATGCTAAATATGTTGGGCCACATCGCAAGAGCCCAAAGCCTTGTGTGTGGGTGTCCAAATGCCTTTTCACTAACCTAAAAGGACCCAACCAAGCTTGGGTACCTAAAATCAAAGCTTAAACTTGTATTGTAGGCTTACTCCTCTGACAGTTCAAAATGAGTGCTAGATAGTGGTTGCACCAATCACATGATTGGAGCAAGAAGAGTGTTTGTGGAGTATGAAGAAAATTAAGACCCAAGTCACGATATCTACTTTGGCGACAATAGTCAAGGCAAGGTACTAGGTATGGGTAAAATCTCTATTTCTCCACAACACACCATTTCACAAGTCATGCATGTTGAGTCTCTAGATTATAGTCTCTTATCCATTTCTCAATTGTGCAAAAAGGGGTATAATTGCTTGTTTACTAATGAGGGTGTGATTGTCACTAGAAGAGTCGATAACTTACCTGCCTTCAAGGGTGTGCTCAAGGGAATGCTTTATCTCGTGAATTTCACCGCGGATAAAACTCAACTTGACACATGTTTTATTGCAAAGACCAACATGGGGTTGTTGTGGCACCGTAGGCTAGCCCATGTTGGTATGAGGAATCTTAACAAACTTCTAAAAGACAATCACGTCCGAGGTCTTAAGAATGTTGTCTCTGAGAAAGATAGGCCTTGTAGAGCGTGCCAAGCTAGGAAACAAGTCGGAGTAGCTCATCCCGCCAAGAATGTGCTGACGACAACAAGACCATTGGCGATGCTGCACATGGACCTTTTTCGTCCCATTGCTTACACAAGCATTAGTAGTAACAAATATGGTTTAGTTATTTTTGATGACTTTTCTCGCTTCACATGGGTGTTATTCTTGCATGCCAAAGGTAAAACACAAGGTCCTCAAGAGTTTCTTGAGGAGAGCTCAAAATGAGTTCTCCTTAAGAATCAAGAAGACAAGAAGCGATAATTGCACCAAATTCAAGAACACTCAAGTTGAAGAGTACTTGGATGAGGAGGGCATCAAACATGAGTTTTTAGCACCCTACTCACCAGAACAAAATGGGGTGGCCGAAAGGAAGAACCGATCTCTAATAGAGATGTCAAGGACCAAGCTTGATGAGTACAAGACTTCCGATCGGTTTTGGGCAGAAGTGGTCAACACTGCTTGCCATGCCACAAACTGCCTCTACCTCCATCGCCTATTGAAGAAGACTTCATATGAACTTTTAATGGGTAAGAAACCAAACTTCTCCTACTTTAGAGTCTTTGGCAGCAAATGTTACATTCTCAACAAGAAGCCTCAAATTTCAAAGTTCGCTTCGAAATCCGATGAAGGTCTTTAGCTTGGTTATGATTTAAACACCTACGCCTATCGTGTATTCAACAAACCTCCGGTTGTGTTGAAATCGCACGTGATGTGGTGTCTGATGAAACTAATGGCTCCCAAGTGCAGAAAGTTGATCAATGTGTGCTAGATGAAGAAGAGACACCATGTATGATGTTGAGAAGGATGACACTTGGTGATGTAATACCTCAAGAGCAACAAGGGACAATTGATCCATCCTCATCACAAGAGGTGCCCCAAGCACAAGATCAAGTCCAAGACCCCCAAGATCAGCAACAAGATCAATATCACCATGATCAAGAAAATGAAGATCAAAATGGTGGCAATGTTCAAGGGGGAGACTATGAATATGAGGGAGATGAAGAAGTTGACTCAAGACAAGTGTACCACACTCAAGAGTCCATCAATGCGTTCAACGGGGTCATCCCGTTAACAACATACTTGGAGACATCTCCAAGTGGAGTTTAGCAAAATCATGATTGAAAGATTTGAGATGTCGATGATGGGAGAATTGAAGTTCTTTCCAGGTTTTCAAGTGAAACAACTTAAGGAAGGAACCTTCATATGTCAAACCAAATATACACAAGACATCCTCAAGAAGTTTGACATGGAGAAAGCCAAGCCCATCAAGACGCCTATCGAAGTGTGTAAACGACACTTCCCCCAGTACTACTAAAGCGTAGTCTGTGGAGGTTCATATTTGGATGGGGCACATAAGATCAAGAACAAGACGATGACACAAAGGTTTTTACATGGTTCGGGCCACCTGAGCATAATACCCTACTCCACGGAGTGCTTGTTGATTGAGTATGTGTATTTGTGGCGAGTGTCAGTGGTTGCTTGTATGCCTATGAGCTTAGTTGTTTGCTACCGTGCGGTACAACCCTTTTATATGCTAAGAGATGGCCATTACAGTATTTGCCTGGCCCGACAAGTGGCCTCGGCTGTAATAATCCACCTATACACAATCTACATGCATAATCGTGATTAACAGGGTAATAATGTGCATTAATGGCGGCATTATCAGTCTTGATGGTCCTCTGATTGTGCGGCATTGATGCTAAATTAATGACGTGTTAATCAGGTCATGTAACCGATGTTTTAATAGCGTCTTGAATGTCCATGCCGTTAGAGATCATGTAGTCATTGCAGGCTTAGGTCCGGAGGTACAACATGTGGCAGCTCCAGAGCTTCCCTCTGTGGGGAGGTATCTCCGGAGCCACTCGACGTGTGGTGGCACCAGAGCTTCCCTCTACTGGGGGTTACGTCTGGGGTTGCCAGACACGTGGCGGGGCTAGAGCTTCCCTGTGAAGGGAGGTAGGTTCGGTCCCGCAGGACACGTGGCAGTACCGGAGCTACCCAAATAAGGGACGCGGGCCTAGTGCTGCCAGACGTGTGTCACCTTCGGAAGTCTTCAACTCGGACATAGGAACTCTTTGGTTTTAAGTGCGGTATCAGGGGGTACCTGGTATCCAGGGTACCGACAGTGGCCCCTGGGCCCACCTCTGGCAGAAACCTTCCGGGTGAAGTTGTGCTACCAGAGGTGGGGCCATCTTCGATTCCCACGCTGTGCCTTCAAAGTCTTTCTCCGGGCGGTTGGGCAACGACAAAGAGTTATGCCATCGCCACATGGCCCTTTTTAACACGGCGCGTGGGATCCTGGCGTGCAGATCTCACGCAATTGAAGGTCGCCGGTTCCCAATACAAAATTTGTATCGGTTCCCAGCGTAACCTTTGTAGCCCTGTCATGCGGCCTGCCTCAGGCTTCCGACTTCTCATCATGACAACGGTTCGCCTGGTGTAACTTTTTAAGCAAAGTGGACCTGGGCCCCCTTGTCGTTGACGAGGTTATCTACAATTCGGGCCCAGAGGTAGTTTCCATCCAAGCATTGCAGAGGCTTACTAAAGGGGAAGTCTGCAGAGGGAGAGAACCCGTCACGCCTTCATCTAACATTGCGCTTAGAGCTCCCCGCCCTTGCAATATTTCTTCCTCCTCTGCTCCACTTTGCGGCAATGGAGTTGGGACTTCCTTGGAGCCGAATCAAGAAGGATGAAGACTTGTCAAGAGTCCACACCTACATGGTGTGGTCGAGCGACTCCTTCAACAACAGGATCCGCACCAGCAAGTTCCCGTTCAAGAAGGAGAACCCCGATGAGATCATTTACTTCCTGTCGTATGCCATGGTGGGGCTCATCCCACCATTTTTAAGCTTCCCGCTGATGCTGCTAGACTTCTGTGGTCTGCAGCTTCATCACCTCTGATGAGTACATCACTCCTATGCATATACACAACACTCCATTCAACATACAAGATGCAATCAATAGAATTCACACACACCAATTAATTTCAGAGGTGAGCTCGTTCCTATATGTTTCCTTATATATTTTTGAGAATAGATTGCTACCTAATGACTTAATTGTGATTAGGATCCATGGAAAAGTTAAAGGACTAATTGGAGGAAGATTTAGGGGCGTGGAGGACCAGAGGATACGTTCAAAGAGGATGGAAACCAACCCCAACTCAAAATCGTGTCCAACTCGGAGTCCAGGAGCAGTACGCACTAAAACGGATGCCCAGGACGCATACGAACTCCGTTTTGAACGTTATACATATGCACGGAAAGGTGAGAGGATAAAATTTTCAATGGCGCTGGTCCCATGTCAAATTTCCTTTGGAGTCGATGGGAATCGCCGAAACAAAATCAAGTTCAGAGTCTGTCAGGGTGTTACGCCACCGTATTGGGCCATCGGGGCTTGCATCAAGTCTAAGTCCATTATTTTCATATATCAGGGTTAGGTTACGACCCCAACACCCCCTTGGACGTCCTCCCACCTATATACACTCCATATTAGCCACCACAAACAATTGGGTTTTGCTTAAAATAATCTGTTATACACAGTTTTGCCGTTCATCGGTTTGTGAGACCCCAACTTAGCAATTCAGATTGCTTCTACCTTGTTCTTGCTTGTGTTCTCCATTGCACTTGCAGTGATTAGCCTTCTTGGCAAGGTCAATCGCCTGCAGCATGGTTGATAACCAACGGAGCAATGGTGTAGTGATTGCAGAGGTTTTTCGTGTTCTCCTCGAGAGCCTCGAATCATCAACGTCGAGATCTCCATCAATCGACTTATGCATTACCTTTCGGAAGATCGGGACTCAACCATTTACTCATCAATTGGTATCAGATTTCCAGGTTGCCCGTTAGGTAATTCATCTATATATTACATTAGTTTTGTTATTCATACCTAGAGTCCACAAAAAAGCCAAAAAAATTTGCAGTTTAGTAGATCTGTTCATTACTTTGTCCTATCCACTATTGAGCCTTTGCAACTTTCGTTTACAGTTTGGTTTTATTGAGTTTGTGTCCATTGTTGAGTCATATTGCTGGTTTATAAAGTGTTTTTGGTCTTAGTTTGAGTTTTGCATTGTGTGATTCATCCTTTTGAATCACATCATCACGTCCAGATTAGATTCACCTCTGTCAAGTTCGGTATTTTCATCATATCTTGCTCATACAAACTCGGATTTTGGTGTTCTTATACTTTCTGGAAAGCTTAAGAAGTTATCTATAACGTTTCTATTCATCATTTTCCCATAAAATATAGTTATTAATGTCGAAATTGCATTAGATCCGAATCTGTTATTGACCTGGAATTTCTGTTCAGTCTGTGTTTCGGGGGCAATATCTCCTATTGTTCTTGTCCAAAATAGTTCTTCCATATATTGAAATTAAAGAGGAGAGATATATATACAATCTTGCTGTTGAAAGGTTTTCTATTTGGAGTCTCTAAGTATGCCTATTTGTCCTTGGACAATTGAGCAGAAAATCTGTGACAAACCCACGAGATATCTTTGATTGTTTTTTATTGTGTTCTTCTTTTGCAGCACATTCTCAAAAAAAGGAAGAAAAAAAGAAAAAGGCAAGTGCAAAACAAGATACAAAAGCCGCACAAAACAGGAGAAAAAAACAACAAAAACAGATGTGCTTGCATTCTTTGTGTCATCTAGTTTTGTCTCATTTCTTGCTGGCTTGAACTACTAGGAACATATTTAGGCCAGCAACTTTGACGAGTACTTTGGACAGCTATTCAACTTTTCTATCTGATTTCATTGTTGATAATCCATGCTACATATAAAGTTCCATCCAAACTACACTTTACTCTTGAGTAGAATCGATACACCTTTGCAATCATCCTACGCTTCATTGGTTTCTTCATACCGGCCACCGTTTGCCACCTGCAGTGTCGGTAAGAACACTTGTAAGAGCGTGGTAAGACACTTGAGAGTGTGTGATTCCACTTCCACTTTGCCATTATCCTTTGTAGTTGATAGGGATAACATATTTTTTTGTTGTCTTTTGTTTGCTAAGAATCATGCATTATATGCTGAAATGATGGACATGACGAAGACGACGATGGAGTTGCTCACTAAAAATCAAACATCAACCAAGGTTTTACATGACATTCAGACCACCTTTACAACACCATCCATAAGAAGTAATTACATTTTCCCATCTCTTCCTTCTTATGATGATTTTGGTTATGATGAATATATTACTTGGAAAATAGAGTTGGATAAAATTTTTGGACAATGTCATATGTGTGCGAGGAGAATGATTAGAAATGTTGCGAGTGCATTAGTAGATTGTGCACTAACTTGGTGAAACAACTTAAGTGATTTAGAAAAACCACACACATGGAAAGATATGAAATTCTTATGCGAGAAACTTTTGCCAATATATCTAATTGCAAAGATAAAATAAATGAACCTGAGAAGAATTTTCTTGTTGTACCTCCTCCTATGCCTAACCTTTTGCAAGAACATGAACAAATAAATGTAGAAAATTCAAAAGATAATGAGGTGTTCAACATCTCTTGTGAAAATTCAGATCTTTCAATTCCTATTTCACCCACAGTTACTGCTGAATATGAGAATGAAGGTAATGTACCTCGCACTACACTTATCAATGTTGAGAAGTTTTTGAATGTTTCAAATGTTTCCCTCAATCATTCTATTGGAGAGCAACAATTTGAGGAGCCTTTTCTGAAAACTCATTTACCACTAGTTGATTTTCCTACTGATCCTTACGACAAAAATGCAATTTGTGCTGATAATTATATTGTACCTATGCTACAACAAGTGAATGAATTTGATACTTTATCACCCACTTTTGCTGAAATTAAGCATTTCATTCCAATTACATGTGAAAGAGATGAGCTGAAATTGTTGTATTCTCTAAATACTTTGGGTTATATTGAATTTGACACTCTTTGTGATCTTGATATCGTAGAGAAGAGAATATTTTCCGATCTGAATTGCCTTTGTTAAATAGAAATATTTTTCATGCTATAGGCAAATATGAACATAGTGGTATGTTTATAGTGCATAAAGTTTACATATGTTCAAATGAGAAAGCTCCTTTTGTGCTGCAACAACATGGTCAAGTAAATGAATGTACTAACGCTAATAATGTCTTGTCAATTTTTCTAGTATTTTTTCCTTGCAGCAGAGACAACAAAAGCATTATTCACTGCGGTTGTTCAATATGGACAACACTCATTCTACCTCCAAGGCAAGCCTCTTTGCTGGACATACGAGCAAGTTGAGGGCGACTTGTCATAAAGAAGGGGAGAATGATGAGATCAAGCACATTGTCATTGCACATACAAGCATGGAACGATGTTTATTTGTTTGGGATCCTGACTCGAGTCAGTGCATGCGTATTTGATGAAGAACATAGAGATGGTGCACTATGTCGTCCACCACCTTGGCCTCCTCCTTTCATGCACACAAGAGGATTTGATGGCATTGTACATATGGACCCATACATGAGAGAAGATGAACTTGAGTCGAGGACGATTCCAATTCAAGAATGGGAGGATGATGAGGATATCACTCATATGCATATACACAACACTCCATTCAACATACAAGATGCAATCAATAGAATTCACACACATTAATTAATTTCAGAGGTGAGCTCGTTCTTATATGTTTCCTTATATATTTTTGAGAATAGATTGCTACCTAATGACTTAATTGTGATTAGGATCCATGGAAAAGTTAAAGGACTAATTGGAGGAAGATTTAGGGGCGTGGAGGACCAGAGGATACGTTCAAAGAGGATGGAAACCGACCCCAACTCAAAATCGTGTCCAACTCGGAGTCCAGGAGCAACACGCACTAAAACGGACGCCTAGGACGCATACGAACTCCGTTTTGAACGTTCTACATATGAACATAAAGGGGAGAGGATAGAATTTCCTATGGATCTGGTCCCATGTCAAAATTCTTTCGGAGTCGACGGGAATCGTCGAAACAAAATTCGACTTCAGAATCTGCCAGGGTGTTGTATTACTGTATTGGGCTATTGGGCCTTGTATCAAGTCTAAGTCCATTATTTTCGTATCTTAGGGTTAGGTTACGACCCAAACACCCCCTTGGACGTCCTCCCACCTATATATACTCCATATTAGCTGACACAAACAATTGGGTTTTGCCTAGATCAATAATATCGCCGTTCTACAATTTGTGAGACTCCAACTTCGCGATTTCAGATCGTGTCTTCGACGTTATTGCTCGTGTTCTCGGTTGCACTTGCAGGGATTAGCCTTCTTGGCGAGGTCAAGCGTGTGCAGCACGGTTGATAACCAACAGAGCCGTGGTGTAGTGATTGCAGGGGTACTCGAACCGCTCGAGTGCCGCAGATCATCAACGTTGAGTTCTCCACCCCAATCGACATACCTTTCGGAAGATCGGGACTCAACCATTTACTCATCAACCTAGACCCACTCCTTCTTGCTAGTGGCCACCTTCATTCACTATTGTGAGATGTGGGTAGGTGTGCCACCCTACATCGAGGTCTTTTGGACCTTCTTCACGATCCATGCAACTAGGAAGAGCAATGAGTACCTGACCTTCTACTACTTTGTGAAGTGCAAGAACTCGCCGCTCAAGTACCTGAAGACATTCCCTTCCGAGAAGTGGAACAGCTGGAAGAAGGATTGGGTGGTGATCATGGTGGACCACCACGACATGCTGGAGCTATCCGAGAGTATCCCCAACATCGACACCAACGTCTGGGAAGTGGCTCCGATGTTGTTGGAAGAGTACAACCCGATCCTGACAAGGATCCATGAGTGCATCGAGGGAGGGGTGACTCCTATGATGGTCATCGCCAGCTTCTTGACAAACCAGTGCGCTCCACTGCAGACTAGGGAGTGGCCCGCCTGGGAATTCGGTGGAGAGCACGATCACAACCGGATCGAGACTGGCTTCGGGTCCAATATGAATGAAGGATCTTTGAAGATCCATCTCCAGAAGTTGCAGCATGGAGTCATCCACCCCGATGATCTGACTCCTCCGACGGATTTCCTGTCCTTAAACATGGTGCCAGAGGTCAGAAGGGAGCTGCGGAAGAAGATGCCAGCTCTTGATGACTTGGGCCTCGCGGACAAGTGTCGAAGTGCTCCTCCGACCGGGATTTCTATTCACGGAGCTCCTTGATCCCACAAAAGCTCCAAGCCTGCGCTGATCAGTGGCAAAGGTAAAGGTCTCGCTGCTTCCACTTCAAAGAAGTCTACCTCTGGCAAAGGCAAGGAGAAAGCTCATGTCGAAGTTCCGAGTCGCAAGCGGAAGATGACGAGAAACAATGGGAGTAGAGTAAGGGAAGCTCCGGCAGAAGTGAGCCCTCAACCTCAGCTTAGGTCCGTGGTGATCGTGCTTCCAGCTCCGACTGATTCTTCGACTCCAGTGTCCGGAGAGGGCGCTGGCTCCGTCAAGTGAACTCCGGCCCCGGTGCCAACTGGTGGTTCTCGATCCAGGGTGCAACCTCCAACGGCGGAGGTCTCTGAGGTGGCAGCGCCTGCGGCTGCCACAACTCTAGGTTTGGGCCCCAGAGCGTCCGCCACGCCGATAACGGTAGGCTCTAGCTCCCAGTGCCCGAGGAAGAAGATCCGTGCTGATTGGAGCGGCAATACTCCAAGGTAAGGATCGATTCTTTAGACTTGGTCTTGATTTTGTTCCATACTTTTATCTTAAATTCCCTACTTTCTGTTTCCAGAATGTCGAGAACAAGCACTGCGGCTTCGGTGCTTGCTGTGGCTTCAGTGCCTGATACGGCTCCGGAGGCTGCATCGCCTGGAGCTCCCGCCCCGGCTCTTGCCTTTCCCTTAGTGGTGGTGGCAGATGACACGACAGCTCTGCCGCTGGCTGTCATTGAGATAAGTCCAGAGCCGGCAACGGAAGCTTTCCGCGGTAGCACCGGACCACGTGGAGAAAGAGTTCATTGAAGCTCCGGGAGTTCCGGAGCCTACTGTGGAAGATCTGACATTTGTGCTGGAAGTGGGTGAAGCTCCAACAAGCGATTCAGTGCCAACTTCGGGAGCGGTAGCTCCGGAGCTAGTTATGTCTGAGACGGGGCAACTAGAGGATCCATCTGCAGGTCCTTGATCTTCTGAGCCAATGGTTGAAGATCTGACTGAGGGACATTCTTCATCAGCCGCGGAGGTGGAAGCTCCTGCGGCGGGACCTTCTTCTGCTGCAGTTAATATTGATGACCTTCCGGAGGTTGGCCCCGATGATGTGGAGCTGTTGAATAACATGCTCGCGCCGTGGGATCCGATTGTGATTTCGGAGGACTCACTGGAGCCCGCCGAAGCACTTCAGGCCGGTCCGGAGCTGATCCCCATGGCGTTGTCTATTGAAAACGCTTGCTCAAGTCTCCGCCAGGTCCAACTCGCCTTTGACTATGAAAGCAAGACTCTCGAAGAAGATCCCAACACCTTAAGGCGTTGGCTTAATAGACTCCATTTCACGACGAAGCTAACGTAGTCTTGGCTGGCTGACCAGAAGGAGTGGATGGCCAAGGAGAACGCCCGGCTAGCGCTGTTGGACCGCGCTCTAAATGAAAGAGAGGCCGTGATTAAGGCCTTTGATCACAAGACCCGGGAGATATTCAAGCATGCCAAGGTGACCAACGAGACAGCTAATAACCGCTCAGACAGCCTCGACGAGTTAAACGAGGTACTCCTCAAGCGTCAGGATGCCCTCGATCAAAAGGAGGATAAGCCTGTAGAGAAAGAGGAACACCTCGTGAAGAGGGAAAAAGAGCTCGCCCAAAGGCTGTTGCTAGGAGAGCAGAGCTTAGCTGATTGCGCCAAACAATTTGATCAGTGGCGTGATCAAGAAAAGGAGCGGATATGGCAGATGGGTGTGAATGTCTCCAAAAGAGAGACTGACATCTCCACCTAGGAGGACAAGGTGAAGGCCAAGGAGAAGGACCTGGCAGAGAAGAGGAACCGTATCTACCTCCAAGAGAAAGAGCTCAGTGACCAGGAAAAGCGAATGGCTGAAAGTATTCAGCAGCACGCTATAGAAGTCGAGCGCTTCTCCAAGGAAGGTTCTTTGGAACTTCCGACCGCCAGGAAATCACTGGAGGAGACAAAGAGTTTGAGAGCAGCTGAGTCCCAGCAAGTCAGGGACTTCTTAGGGCATGCCAATGAAGCTCTGGTGCCATTTGGTTTCAGCCCAGTACATTCGGCTGACCCGAAGACAGAGATGGAGAAGGCGCTAGTGGTGTTGACCTCCATCGGCAAGAAGCTTGACGCCGTGGGCGACGTAGTCGTCGATGAACTAGAGACTAATGGAAGGACCCAGGCCAATAACGTTGTCAAAAATGTTCTGGCATGTTTCAAAAGCCAGGACCCCCAGATGTCTTTTGCTCCAGTGTTCAAAGGACCCGTTGCCGAGGAGGAACAAGCCGCCAGGGCCAGCGTTCGGGATGCTACCCAAACAGTTGCCTCGTTCTTCAATAGGAACTCCAGTAGTTAGGACTTTTCCTTTTTTGCCTTTAACTTGTAATCCTCATTTTGAATGAATGAAATCTGAAATCCCTCCAAATTCCATTTTTTGTGTCTTCAATGCATTGCCTTTATATTGTTGGCCCCTGGTAGATGTGTTCAATGAATTGAATGTATCTACCATGAGGATTTAGACAACGTCTTCAAAACTCGATAGCTTGAATTCGTAGCTAGTACGTTAGCTCCGCGTTCTAAATCTTGCTCCGATATCTCCAGGGACCCTTTGTTGCGTCAAAGGCGGCCCCCCCTGGGAGTTGTTGAAGCTTGGTAGGTCCGACGGAACCCACTATCAACGCTTAGAACGTCAACAGCGGGGCCCCTGGAGGTTGGCGGAGCTTGGTAGGTCCGACGATGCCCATAATCAACGCACAAAACGTCGACGACGGGCCCCCTACGGGTTGTCGGATCTTGGTAGGTCCGACGGCGCCCACAATCAATGCATAAAACGTCGATTGCGGGCCCTCTGGGGGTTGTCGGAGCGTATTAGATCCGACATAGCCCACTATCAACGCTTAGGACATCGACAACGTCCACTATCAACACTTAGAACATCGACGGTGGGCCCCCTGGGAGGTGTCGGAGCTTGGTAGGTCCGACGACGCCCATTATCAACGCATAAAACGTTGACGACGGGTCCCCTTGGGGGTTGTCGGAGCTTGTTGGATCCGACGGCGCCTACTATCAACGCTTAGAACATCGCCGGCGGGCTCCCTGGGGGTTTGTCGGAGCTAGCGCTCCGACAGCATCCACCATGACCGAGCGAATTGCCATCGAATATTCATTTTTCCTGCACATAAAAGACAAGAAAACAGTAAAATTTGTCCCCTTATCTACAACTTATTTGCGGCTTATTATCCTTCCTTCAATTTTAGGTCCTAAAGAATTTAACATGACGACATAAGCATATTAGTTAAATCTCTTTAGGTCCGAATGCCTTCCGGACCCTCCTTGCTGGGACCTGCCAGGATATAGGTAAAGTGGCGTACTTAGGGTGCCTGACCATTCTAAGTTGATAGCACACTTCGGACCTATCATTGGCTTATGTTGTCGGGCAAATAGACCATACAACAATGCTAAGACCCAAAAGAGGATTATTAATACAACTTATATATCACATAGATACCTTGGACTAAATTTCAAGTGAATTGCACAAATTTGTTATAGACAAGAAGGTAAAAAATAAAAGTATCGAGCTTGTACAATTGAAATGCAGAAAGAGTCTGTTCGTATAAAATGTTTCTGATTTAGGTCCGAATTATAGGGGAAGACAAGGACACACTCTAAGTACAATGACCAACTTAAGTGTGCTATTCGTCTTTATCTATCCTAGGGAGGGTAAAGATACACTTAAAGTATAGGACCAACTTAAGTGCACTAAGACCCTTCCCGACTCTGTTCATGGTCGACGAGAGATACAATTTATACAACAGACTCACCTCCGTGTAGCTAAGCGTAAAACTTATGGAGGTGCTCGATGTTCCATGGATTAGGAAGCGGAGTCCCATCCTCTAAAGCCAAGCGAATGCATCCAGGGCGGGATACAGTGATAACTCAGAAGGGACCTTCCCAACTTGGGGATAGTTTGTTCATCGCTTACGAGTCAGTGTTCTCCGCAGCACTAGATCGCGTTCTTCTAGCTACTGGTTGCACACGAACCTTTGTTGATAGTGCCAGAGCGCCTGGCGATATCGTACATTCCGAACAGCCGCTTGGCACCTTGCCTCGTCTACGAGGTCCAGGTCTTCACGCCAGAGCTTGTCCTGTGTGGCTATGTCGAAGGTCCAGACACGAAGAGAACCATGGTGATCTCTGGAGCAAGGACCACTTCAGCTCCGTACACCAAGAAGAAAAGTGTCTCTCTAGTAGCCCGACTAGGAGTTGTCCTGCTTGCCCACAACGCGGACGAAAGCTCCTCTGTCCAGTTGGTTCCATGTTTCTTCAAGTGCTCATATGTGCGCGTCTTGAGTCCCTTAAGTATTTCTGCTTTAGCTCTCTCATCTTGGCCATTACTTGCCGGGTGAGCTACTAATGCGTAGCTAACTTGTATGCCAAGATCTTTGCAGTACTCTTGGAATGCTGCCCTTGTGAATTGGGTTTCGTTGTCAGTAATGATTTTGTTCGGAACTCCAAATCCGCAGACTATGAACTTCAAGAAATTGCTGGAAGATTGCTTGTTGATTGTCACAACTGGATTAGCTTTCGGCCACTTAGTGAACTTGTCGATGGCAACATACAGGAACCTGTGACCTCCAATGGCTTTTGGGAAATGTCCCAAAATGTCCATCCCCCACACAGCGAATGGCCATGTGGGAGATATCATTTGCAGTGACTGAGCTAGTGTATGAATCTGCTTCACGTGGAACTAGCATGCTTCACACTTCTTTACCAACTCAATTGCATCTTGGAGAGTTGTAGGCCAGTAAAAGCCACACCGGAAGGCTTTACCGACCAACGTGTGAGAAGACACGTGGTTCCCACACTCGCCTCCATGGATCCCCGCGAGGACCTCGCGGCCTTCTTCCTGAGAAATGCATCGCATTAGAACGCCGTTGGTACCACGTCGGTAGAGATCCCCTTCTACCAACGTGTATCTAGCCAATCTGACAATTCGATCAGCGGAAGCACCATCTTCAGGAAGGATATTGTCCTTCAAGTAGCTCTGTATCTCCGAGATCCATGCATTGGAGCTAACTTGAGCTTCTGGATCTCACGCACTGGGTTGTTCGGAGCTTCCTACCGCGCCTACGATCCTTGGTGGACGCCATGGTAATAGGACCATCGGGGCCGCCAGCTTCGAGGTGCTGGTCTCGCCCCCATCACTCAGTTCGGCGGGGTGAACGGCAGGTCCTGACAATCTTCTGACAAAAACTCAATCTTGAGCTTGAGCTCCTGTTGAAGCCTTCGTTGAAAGATCATCAGCTTTAGCGTTGTTGAGACGCTGGACATGACATAGATCCAGGACGTGGAAGTCCTCCCGTAGCTTCTGGACTTCAAGTAGATAAGCAGCGACTTGAGGATTGTTGCAACTGCATTCACCTTTTACTTGCTTGATGATGAGTTGCAAATCACCCTTCACCATTAGCTGCCTAATGCCATATGATGACGCCATCTTGATTCTGTATATGAGAGCTTTGAACTCTGCCATGTTGTTGGTTGCCTTGAAGTCAAGGTGTACCATGTACTTGACCTTCTGCCCGGTCAGAGCGAGGAGAAGGATTCCAGCTCTGGTCCCCTGATTTTGCACGGAGCTGTCGAAGTAAAGAGTCCAGTGAGGCTAAATGAAGACCGGGACCTTAGGTTCCATCTTCTGCTCACTGAGGTCCTCTAGAGTTGATGAAGAAGGAGTCCACTCCACCACAAAGTCATCCAATGACTGACTCGTGATAGCATGTCGAGGCAAGAATTTGAGATCGAATTCTGCGAGCTCCACAACCCACTTGGCAATATTTCCAATAGAATTTGGATTATGTAATATGGAACGCAGTGGAAAGGATGTTACCACTGATACCTTGTGGGCCTGGAAGTAGTGACGTAGCTTTCCTGGGGCAATAAGGACTGCATACAGCAGCTTATGCACCTCAATGTAGCGAGTCTTGACGTCATGGAGTACTTCACCGATGAGGTAAACTGGCCGCTGGACGGTCCGAACCCTCTCGGAGGGGCCTGTAGCTTCTTCTCTATCAACCCGAACCTTCCCGGAGGGGTCCATATCTTCTTCTTGAGCAACCCGGACCCTCTCAGAGGGGGTCCGGACCTTGTTCTTGTATTGCAGGAACTCCCTCAATCGAGAGTGGTTGATACTCAGGCCTCTTGTTTTTAGGATCCGTGCCTAGAGGCTGGGACCCATACTCGCCTTCAGATAGCTCCAGACCCTCCTGGAGGGGTCTGGGCTCCTGAGCTGAAAATGGTTCTGGTCTCTTCGCGACCAGGACCATGTTGACAACCCCCGTAGTTGCCAAAATATAAAGCAAAAGAGGCTCACCAGGTTCTGGAGCTAAAATAATTGGTAGTGTGGTGAGGAGTGTTGATGGCTGTTATATACCAATTTCACCCGTCAATATAACTCAATTATGTGAAGGAAATATCATTTCTTGCAGACATCACCTTTCTATTTAACCTATTTCGAATTGTCCTTGGAGAAAGTAGTGCATGTAGTATTCTATGCAGAATTGAAGTGAAACAAGGGGATGGATCCTATAAAATATCATTCCAACCAATCAGGCGATGCAACATGGCACCACATGGATCAAATGGCCCACAAACAGAAGTATCCAAGGCCATCCAATGGTATAGCACCCATATCATGGAATGGGACCCACCTGTCAGTCATCTGGAGGAAGAACTGGCCGTTTGGAGCCAGGACCAGGTCGGCCGACACTCCTAGTCGACCGACTAGTTCCTGGCGCCAAACGCGGTCAAACACCACATGTTGGCTCCTCTCGGCTTGAAGAGGTCAGGGGTGACTGATACGCGCGCTTTTGGTGGCGGGAAGCGACCCTTCTCCAAGCTATAAATAGGATCCCTCACCCCTCACTTCAATACACACCACTTGAGTATTCATCTATTGTATCCACTACTCTCCATACGTTTAGAGGAGTATAGGCTGTAGAGAGGAGAGTCTCTAGTCCCTAGTCCAAGTAGGAGAGTAGTAGAAGGAGTCTCTTCCCAATTTCCAATTGGGAAAGGTATGCCTCCCATATTCTTATTTGTATTTGTGACTTTATTCATAATAAAGATGATATCTTTAGTCTTCTATTGTTCATATACTTGGATGAATCGTTTCTTGTTTTGTTGTGGATTCCATGTATGTGGTAGGAATAGTAATTATGATTGTGCTACACCATTCTTATTACATCATCATAAACACTATAAACCTCCATTATAGTCTAATTAGCTATGATATCACTATATTTATATGAATCACCTATGCTATGAATTAACATTGGTTCAACGATGATTTAGTTCATTGCCTTAGGATGGCTTGTGCCTAGGCTCTTAAGGTAATTACTTAATATGCTAGCGAGGTGCTAGGATAGAGAGTAGCATTGAATGTCTCGTAGACCCACAAATTGAAGAGGTAGGCAGTAGGTGTTGACAACCCTATCTGTCCTTTGTAATCCTCCACGTTCGGCTATGCCACATGTTCATTGCGGGAGTCACCTAGTGTTGCTAGGGGTAAACCCGTGCCCAATGTGTTAATCCATTTAGAATTAGAATTCATAATTAGTATAATCATTAGTAACTAACTTAGGCTATGTATATGTACATTAGAAGGATAGTAGGAGTATCTACCTAACTCTTACCCTAGTTCCTCTATTACCTCATTTATCCCCTTAGGATATAATGCTCTTGTGTGTGTCACACTACCTCAATTACCCTTTATCCATCCTTGCTAGCACACTACCTAGGCAAACCTAGCCTTTCCACTAGATGATTGTTTTACTTCCATCTAGCCTTCCTTTGGGAAAATATAAATGACACCCTTTGGGAACACTCTTTAAAGGGGAAATGCTACATCGATAGTTTCTGTGCGCTTGCGGACGTTCATCTGGGATTTAAAACCTACCAACAAGCATTTCTAACACCACTGCTAGGGACTAACTGTCAGTAGTGCGTAGGAAAAATTAACAAGTATTTCTGGTGCCGTTGCCGGGAAGGCAGCCCAAGTATTACATGATTGAGTGAATAGAATAGGACCCTGGTAGGTTTTAGTAGGATGACCCTTCTTTGTTTTCGCATTTTATGTGAAAATAGGGTAGTGTATGTCTGGTTTCTACTTGCCGAAAAACTTAGTTGAAGATCCCAAATTGCTCCTGAGAGATCGACCTCGTGTTGTTACTCCTCAGAAGTTTCGAGCGGCAAAGCAAGCCATCACAACTGCACCAACAACCGAAACGCTAATGGCCTAGAAGACCCTTCGTGAGTTTTCGGCTCCCTCTACTAACAATGTGCCTGTTGGGCCCACTGTTAACACGGGAGACGTAAACTTCAAAATCAAGACTGGCCTTATTACTATGGTGCAAGCCAACCCATTTTGTGGGAAGGCTAACAAGGATGCAAGTGCTCACCTGCAATAGTTACTTGAGATTTGCAACACTTTTAAGATAAAGAATGTATCTCTCGATGCTCTCTGTCATTGGCTATTTCCGTTCTCTCTTGTGGGAGAGCAAAACAGTGGTTCTACGCGAACCGAAGTTCTGTAGATACTTGGGAGTAATGTTCTACGACATTCCTCGCCAAGTTTTTCCCGTTGGGCAAAACCAATGCCCTACGTGGAAGAATTTCTAGCTTTCAGCAAGATGTCAAGGAATCTATTCCCGAGGCTTAAGAAAGGCTTCAGGAGCACATCCTAGCTTGTCCCCACCATGGGATGTATGACTGGCTCATCATCAAAAACTTCTACAACAGGCCGATCCCTTCCTCCCGTGACCATGTTGATGCTGCTGCTGGAGGAGCCTTCTTCTCATTGACGGTGGCCAAAACCAAAGATTTGATTGAGAAGATGCTGTCAAACATGGGTCTGAGCGACGAGTGTCTCCATACCCGCCAGTGAGACATGCACACCTTAAAAGAGGTGGACATGATCGCTACCAAATTAGACCTCCTAATGAAGATAATTGATGGACAAGGCAATGGTGAGGTATGTGGCAATGCCTATGCCTTAGACTCTCACATCACTTGTGAAGTCCGTGGCAACATGGGCCATTTGGGCAATGATTGCCCAGAAACCCGTGAGGATGCCCTATACCTAGCCAACAATGGAAACAACAATGGCTATCGTCCAGGAGGTCAAGGGTGGGGCCAACCACGCCCATTCTTTCAAGGAGGGTACAACAACAATGGCAATAATGGAAATCAACCCAACTTGAGAGAACTTGCCATTGGCCAGCTGAAGATCAATGAGGCTATATCCAAGAAGTTGTTGGCTAATGACAAGACCCTAGAGAGCATAAATGCCGAGATTGATGGACTATCTTCAGCCTTCAAGAATCAATTGAGTTTCAACAAGATGTTGGAAAGTCAATTGGCTCAACTGGCAGCTGCTGTTCCTCTAGTGGAGAATGGCAAGATGCCAGGACATCCCAAATCCCCTATGGAAAATTTCAACATGATTTCTCTACAAGGAGGCAAATGGCTGAAGGACCTTAGATATCCTACAATCTCATGCTCAATTGGGGCACACCACTTTGACACGGCCCTTTGTGACCTTGGAGCAAGTGTGAGTGTGATGCCGAAGGTGGTTTTTGAACAGCTGAACTTCATAGAACTCACTCAAACACCAATGCAGCTCCAACTAGCTGATTCCTCAGTCCGTTATCCGACGGGTATCATTGAAGATGTCCCGGTGAAAATCCGGAACTGCTTCATACCCGTGTATTTCGTGGTGCTAGACATGGAGGTCGAGAAGGATACACCGCTCATTCTTGGGCGACCATTCCTAAGCACCGCGAAGGCTCGCATAGATGTGGGAGCTAGAGAAATCCACTTCCATATCAATGGCAAGGAGGAGAAGTTTAACTTTCGCCCAAAGTTGGAGTATGTGACACCCGGTTCCGAAAAATGAACCAAGTGATCACATATGTGTGCCCAGGACGTTCAACACACATACACGAGTGCATTCACAAAAGGATATACAAAAAATTACCACATATCAAGATTAATCATGCACTTTTATTACAGAATTCAGAATATCCTCGAATGCAAGCTCTAATGAATATTAATGACAAGTTTGAACTAATGCAGCAGAAATAACTAAATATGAGCTAAACGAAATAAGCAAGCTAAGAAAATAGGGTAGCGCGTCTCCAAGAAACACCACAGGCAAGCTGACGGCAACACACAGCCTAGAACTCCTCATTAACGTCGTGATACTCCAATCTTGACCTACAACTGTTGGTGGGGGGAATTGCAAGGGTGAGTACATGTCATACTCAACAAGTGTGGAAAGTATGACATGCAACTTAAACAAGGCATGATAATAAACAATGGCTAATTGCTGAAAAGTACCTTTAAAAAAAGTAAAATGCATCTTACTATGTCTATGTGAAATAATCCCATCATATCCCACATAATTAACATAATATGAAACCATGATTAATATCCATCCATATACAAGATTATTACCATCATCATCATCCATGTCCATTTACATAACTCAATCCATAACCATAACCATAACCATGACCATCACCATAACCATAATGACCATCACCATAACCATAACCATCCCAAATCCCAAGTTTCCCTCTAATCATGGAAGTTGTCCAGGTGCTCATAACCGGGAGCACGACTATCATGATAGTTTTTTTTAACACTCTGTAGAGGTTGTACCACTTTATCCATGTGTTCGTGATTTCATCACCTTTCGTTGACTAAGAACCTCCCTTATGCCCGTGACCAGTCGGTCACATTACACACTTCCATTGGTGTGTGGCCAAGAGATCAAGAAATAGCCTTTACAAAGAGTCTACTAGCATGTACGGACCCACTAAGGTTTCACCAGTGGTGATGTCTCCAACTGAGCACATCTAAACCAAGGGCCCCCTCTTGTGCCGTTCGGATCCCAGGGAGTCCTGCCACTCATAAAATCCCAAACCGACTCCCCCTCTTCGCTCTTCCAAATGGTCCGCGCAATACTAGCAATACCCTAATGAATCAGCTACGCCGCACCCATACTTGGCCTCGTGGTGGCACTGTTGTCCTAGCTTATTCTCGCATGAACCGGTCCTTAGATCCAAGGCAAGCAAAACCACATTAAAATCCAACCCAATTCACAAACCATGCTTGCTTAGATCTCCCATTACCATATCATATTAACCAGTTCATATTAACCACAATCTCATTAATGCATAATTAAATGGTATAGTTGTTTTCCCATCCCAATTAATTAAGCGAAGCAAAAGAAAAAGCCCTTCTCGACTATCTACCATGTATTCTAGGTGAAAATGGTGGTTAAATAAAGCTAGTAAACACGTATAAATGGGTTTCCCATCAATTTGACACAAGCATGCAGTTTTGCAAACAAAACATTTAAAAACAAGATCAATATGGTCAAGGTCACTTGTGTTGCTCCTGAGCTTGGTTAGGGTCAAAGACTTTAAAATTCTGGTACTAGAGGTCCTCGACAGCACCCTCTAGCTTAGCACCTTCTATTCCGAGCGACAAACATGCAAAACACACAATTCAATCAAATAATGCTCATATAGTACTCAATATGACATGACATGCATGATTAATGCTATTATGTGGTAAAACTTGCTAATGAGTTGTTAATAACGTTTACTAACTAGTTACAAAGGTTTCTAACAAGTTTGAACAGGTTTGGAATTGATTCGAGTCAATTTGGAAATATTTCAGCACAATTCAAATTTAGAGGCCAGACAAGTCCGGTATCATGTTCGGACTAGTCTGCTCTGGCCAGAACCAGGGAATTAGGGTTTTCTAGGGTTTCCTTGATCTGCGTGAATTTGGAGAATTGGGATTGAATTCACGTGGGCAAGAGAAAGTAGAAGGTGTACCACGTGTTTAGAACTCCAAAGATCAAGAATTCAAGATGAAACTCGAATCTTGACGATCTAGGGTTGACGATGAAGAGTTGAAGGTGTATTGGCGATGAAGAACACAAAGTCGATGAAGATCTTGGCCTCTTGATCTTCTTTCGTTTCCTCCTCTTCTTCTTCTTGCTCTGGATCTCCTTCTCCCTCCTTGGCGGCGGCTATCCACGAACTAGGGTTTGGTGTTCTTTCAATTCTGGCAAAGAGAGATGAAAATATGGTGTTGGGTTGTTTATATAGGGTTGGAGGGTTAGGGTTGGGTGGATTTCGTGTTCAAGGCTGTGGATGCCGTGTAGGGGTCCCACATGGGCTCCAAATAGGTTAGACACGATGTCCTCGGGCCTAATTAAGGTAATTACCCAATAACACGTCGTGGAGGAAAAGATTGGACCCGAGTCAGGCACACCGGACAAGTCCCCTAGGGGACTGGACTAGTCCGATGTTGGACAAAGATGAAAATGGATGAGTCCAATAGGATGTCCGGACAGGTCTAGTCTTGTCTAAAGATGAAAACGGACAAGTCCGACAGTTCTTTCTGAGTTTTGTATGATATCCGCGTAGATTGGACATGTTCAGGGATTTGACAACATATTCAAAAATTGGACCAACTATCGGACTAGTCCGCATTGAATCACGGACAAGTTTGGAACGAAACAAAGACTCAATCGGACTAGCCGGCAGCAAAAACAGACAAGTCTGGAGGGCAACAGAGAGGGAAGCCGGACTAGCCCGGGGTACAAACTGGACAAGTCCATACTTATACAGACTTCTAAGTGTTGTTTTGCTTCTAATTCATTTTTAACTTGTTCCTTTTTATGTTGATTAATATTAAACATGTTTAAGAATGTATGCAATTCATGATGGATGAAAATGAGGGTGTTACAAACCTACCCCCCTTTAAATGGATCTCGCCCTCGAGATTCGACGTAGAAGGAAAGAGACAGGGAAATTCTTTCTTGAGATCATCTTCCAGCTCCCAAGTTGCTTCCAATTCTGTATGATGCTTCCATTGTACTTTGCACCATCTAATCACCTTGTTCCTTGTGACTCTCTCCTTGGTTTCCAAGATTTTGACTGGTTGCTCGGCATAAGTCAAATCTGCCTCTAATTCCAATTCTTCCATTGGCACTTGTTCTTTCGGTACCCTTAAGCACTTATTGAGTTGTGAAACATGAAACACATCATGGACATCTGAAAGGTGTGTTGGCATCTCCAGTTTATATGCTAGTTCTCCTCATTTGTCCAAAATATTGAATGATCCAATATAGCGAGGTGCTAACTTGCCTCTGACTTAAACCTCTTATGACCTGGGATTGGTGACACTTTGAGGTAGACGAAGTCTCCCATTTCAAAGGCTAGGTCTCTCCGTCTATTATCCGCATATCCTTTTTGTCTTGATTGGGCGACCCTCAAATTTTCACAGATTATCTGAACTTGCTTTTTAGCTTCTTGCAACACATCAGGTCCAAAAACTTGGGATTCTCCCGTTTCATTCCAAAACAAGGGTGCCCTACACTTCCTTCCATATAATGATTCATATGGCGACATCTTCAAACTTGTTTGGTAACTATTGTCATACGGCAAGCTCTTGTCTCAACTTCTTCCATGCTTCAAAGCACAAGCTCTTAACATGTCCTCCAAATCTGATTGGTCCTCTCAGTTTGTCCATCCGTTTGTGGGTGATATGCTTAGCTGAAATTCAACCTTGTTCCCAATGCTTCATGTAGTTTTCGCCAGAACCTAGAGGTAAACTGAGAACCTCTATCCGATACTATTTTCTTTGGAACTCCATGTCGGCACACAATATGCTGCATATATAGGTCTGCCAGTTGTATACTTGGTATTGATAGGGATGAAGTGAGCTGACTTGGTTAACTGATCCACAATAACCCATAATGAGTCATAGCCAGACTGGGTACATAGTAATCCTACTATGAAGCCCATTCCGATTTCTTCCCACTTCCATTCCAGAACCTTCAATGGCTGCAATAGTCCTGCTGGCCTTTGATGTTCTGCCTTCACTCGTTGGCACAAATCACACAACACTACATATTTAGCTATGTCCTTTTTCATGCTATCCCACCAATAACATGCCTTGAAGTCTTTGTACATCTTTGTACAGCTGGGATGAATTGAGTAAGGTGAGTCATGTTCCTCCTTCAATATCATTGTCGGATATGCTTATCATTGGGCACAACAATACTCTTTCCAAGCAAAAAAGTACCATGGTCATCCTCATCAAATCTGAATTCTCTTCCCTCTTAGGTTCTTTCCTTGATTTCTTGGATTTCCTCATCCTTTGTTTGACCCTCTCGAATCTCCTTCTCCAAGGTCGGATTTACTCTATTATCCCCATCTCATTCACAAATCCGAGATTCAACCGTTCAAACTCCTTACATAACTTGGATGGCAATTATCAAACCGTGAGCTAATGATTTACTCCTTTCCGACTCAAAGCATCGGCCACTACATTAGCCTTCCCCGATGATAGTTGATCTCCACATCATAGTCCTTGATGAGCTCTAACCATCTTCGTTGTCTCAAATTTAGATCCGTTTGTGTGAAAATATACTTTAAACTCATGTGATCCATATAAATTTAACACCTATGTCCAAGGATATAGTGTCTCCAAATCTTCAATGCGTGTACCACAGCTGCAATCTGGAGATCATGCGTTGGATAATTTTGTTCATGTTTCTTCAATTGTCTCGATGCATAGGCTACCACTTGTCCTTCTTGCATGAGCACACATCCAAGTCCTTGTCTTGATGCATCGCAATATATATCAAAAATTTTGCTTACATCCGGCAGTATCAAGACAGGTGTTGTTGTCAACCTCTTCTTAAGATCCTCAAAACTGTCCTGACAAGCTTGAGTCCATTGAAATGCTTTCCCCTTCATTAACAATTCAGTCATGGGCTTGGCTAATTTGGAGAAATCCGTGATGAACCTACGGTAATATCCAACGATCCTAAGGAAACTCCTTATTTCCTTTACGTTTTGCGGTGGTTCCCACTTTAGCACATCTCTCACTTTTCCTGGGTCAACCGATACTCCTCTTCTGGAGATGATATGCCCCAAAAATGACACCTCTTTCAACCAAAACTGGCACTTGCTGAACTTGGCATACAATTGATGCTCCCTCAATTTCTGCAATGTGAGCCTCAAGTGTTCATCATGCTCCTCTTCACTCTTCGAGTATATCATAATATCATCAATGAACACCACAACAAATTTATCCAAGTACTCCATGAAGACCTTATTCATGAGGTACATAAAATAGGCAGGTGCATTTGTCAATCCAAAAGACATAACTGTATACTCATAGGATCCATATCGTGTCCGAAAAGCTATCTTGAGTATGTTCTATGGTATATCTCGACGTCAAATCAATTTTGGAGAAGACACAAGCACCCTTCATCTGATCGAAAAAGTCTTCTATGCGTGGCAAGGTGTACTTTTTCTTGATAGTCACCTCATTGAGAGCTCTGTAATCCACACACATCCTTTGTGATCCATCCTTCTTATCCACGAAAAGAATGGGCGCTCCCCAGGGTGAAGAGCTTGGGTGGATAAAACCCTTCTCTAGTTGCTCTTGAATCTGCTTCTTGAGCTCCCCTAACTCCTTAGGAGGCATCCTATATGGCTTCTTAGCTATAGGTGCAGTTCAAGGTATTAAATCAATAACAAACTCGATATCACGGTCAGGTGGCATACCTGACAACTCATCTGGAAACACATCCAAGAATTTACACACCACTGGAATCTCCTCAATTGTGGCACCGTCCATGTGGTTCAGCTCCAATTGCTTTGGTGCATGTTGAGATGCTTCAAATCCTATGGTGATCCCTTCCTCATTGGTTGTAACACCCTCATTTTCATGCATCCTGCCCTGCATCCATCATTAAACATGTTTAACATTAATCCACATAAAAAGGAACAAGTTAAAAATGAACTGATAGCAAAATCGCACTTAAGAATTCTGGGAAGTGCAGACTAGTCCGATTTTTGCGGACTTGTCCGATTTTCCTCTGACTTCAATCGGACTTGTCCGTTTTGCTGCGGACTAGTCTGTTTTTCCCTCTGGACACTTTCGGAATTGTTCGGTCCTATGCGGACTAGTCCGATGTTCCAATTCCTTGAAAATTTGCTAAGTCCCTGGACTTGTTCGGACTTGTCCGGTGTTCCAGCGGACTTGTCTGTTTTTCCCTTTGACTAAAGTCGGACTTGTCTGATTTTTGCAAGACTTGTCTGTTTTTCTCCTCTGGATAAGATTGGACTTGTCCGATGTCTAGTGCGGACTTGTCCGATTTCTCTCTGTGTAACTTCGGACTAGTCCGACTCTTTTCAGACTTGTCCGATAAATCGTGACGACTCTGAGATGATCTTTTGTTTCACTACTTGTTTCTTGGGTTTGACATTAAGTGGGCCTAGAGACGTCATGCCTAACTCTTTTATAGCCCATGTGAGACCCTAAAACTGACCCCTATTCATCTCAAACTCGAAATCCATCCAACCCTAGCCTCCACCTCTATATAAACAACCCCACCCCTTGCCTTGACATATATTTGCCATTTTTTCACCTCAACCAAACCCTAGCTCGTGGATAGCCGCCACCAAGGAGGGAGAAGGAGATCTAGAGTGAGGAGAAGAAGAGGAAATGAAAGAGGATCAGGATCTTCCTAACCTTCGCGTTCTTCATCAATAATGCACCATCAAGTTCTTCATCAACCCTAGATCATCAAGATCCATGTGTTGCCTAAAAAACCCTTGATTCTTTGGAGTATTAGACACCTGGTATACCTTCTACTTCCTCTTCCTTACACGAATTCAACCCCAAATCTCCATATTCATGTCAATCTAGAAACCCTAGTTCGCCAGTTCTGCGAAGTGCGGACTTGTCCGGTCCCTAGCAGACTAGTCTGATTTTCCTTGTTAATTTCTTTTGAATTAATTCTAAATTGACTCGAATCAATTCAAAACCTGACCAAACTTGTAAATAACTATTATAACTAGTTAGTGAACATTAATAGTAACCCATTAACTAGTTTTACTTCACAATTGCATTAATCATGCATATCATTTCATATTGAGTAATATATGTGCATCTATTGATTGTAATTCTTGTCTTGTATGTTTGTTGCGTGGTTTAGACGGATTTGCGCTAGATAGCATTGGAGAGGACCACCAACACCAAGAGTTTGAAGGATTTGACCCGAACCAATACCAAGAGCAAGGCAAGTGTTTTCAAAACTGCATGCTTGTGTCAATTTGATGGGAAATCCTATGATAGGGAGTTTACTAGCTTTGTTTAACCACTGTTGTCACCTGGAATACATGGTAGAGAGTCGGGAAGGGCTTTTTACCTTTTTGCTTCGCTTAATTAATTGGGATGGGAAGACAACTATACCACTTAACTTAATTATGCATTTATGAGATTATGATTAACATGAACTGGTTAATATGATATGGTAATGGGTGATCTAAGCAAGCCCGATATGTGGATGGGTTGGATGATATGGTGGTTGCTTGCTTCAGATCTAAGGACCGGTTCATGCGAGAATAAGTCAGGACTGCAGTGCCACCACGAGGTCAAGTATGGTGTGGCGTAGATGATTAATTAGGGCTTTGCTAGTGCTGTTTGGACCATTAAGGATGCTCCGGGAAGGGGTAGTCAGATTGGGTTTGTTGATGATTGGTGGGACTACCCTGGGATCCAAATGGCTCAAGAGGGGGCCCTTGGTTGAAGATGTGCTCTGTTGGAGGCATCGCCACCGGTGAAACCTCAGTGGGGTCTAAATAGTCTAGTAATCCATTTTTAAAGGATATTTTGTGATCTCTTGGACATACACCAAAGGAAGTGTAATTGGCATAAGGGAGGTTCTTTAGTCGCCGACGGGTGATGAAATCACAAACACATGGGTAAAGCGGTACAAACTCTGCAGAGTCTAATAAAACTATCATGATAGACGTGCTCCCAATTATGAGCAACTGGATGACCTACATGATTGGAGGGGTTTTGGTTATGGTTTGGTAATGGTTATGGTTGGTTATGGATTAAATTCTGGTATTGGATATGTTTAATAGTAATGGTGAAATCTAGTATATGGATGATGGATTTTGAAATATGGATTGGTATTATGATAACTCTATGGATTATGATGGGTTTATTTCACATACATATAATATGTTACTTTTGAAATGTTTTAATGTACTTTTCAACACTTAGCCATTATTATATTCGTCATTTGAATCGGCTACATGTCATACTTTCCACGCTTGCTGAGTACGACATGTACTCACCCTTGCAATTCCCCAACCAATAGTTGATGGTCAGGATTGGGAGTTTAATGATGAGAATGCGGAGTTCTAGGCTGTGTCTATCGTCAGCTTTGCCTGTGGAGTGTTGGAGCTGCGCTATCCCTTATGCTTATTTGCTTAGTTGCTTAATTAGTTATTTCCACTGCATTAGTTCAAACTTGTCATTAATATTCATTAGAGCTTGTATTCGAGGATATTATGAATTGTGTATAAAAATGGTTAATTAATCTTTTTTTGTGGTAATTTTCTGTATATCCTTTTGTGAATGCACTCATGTATGTGTGTTGAACGACCTGGGCACACATATGCATTCACTTGGTTCATTTTCTGAACCGCGTGTCATATTGGTCAACTTCACTGTCTTTGTGTCACATTCAATGACTCAATTGTGGTTCCTCAACCAGTCCATACCAAGTATAATTTCCAATCCTTGAGAATCCAAAACAATGAGGTTGGAAAAGAATTCTACCCCCTTATTCTAAGGCTTACTTTTGGACATACAATATTTGTCCTTATCTCTCCTCCAGGAGACTTAACCAATAAGGTATACTTCATATCAGAGATAGGCAAACTATACTTGGCAACATATTTCGATGCAATGAATGAATGCGATGCTCCAGAATCAAATAATATAGTCGCCAGGTTGGAGTTCATGAGAAACATACCAATAACCATGTCATCCGCTTGTTGCTCTTCCTCCGTAGAGACATGGTTCACATTGCTACGACCAAAATTCTGCTGTCCACGGTTGCCTTGTGGCGCTCCTCCATTGGGTGTTGGGTTCTGTCTTGGAGCATTGCTTCCTTGACCAAAGCCTAACTTAGGACATTGAGATGCAACATGTCCTGCTTCTCCAAATGTATAGCACTTCTTAGATGTACAAGAATTTGGACAGACTTGATTTTGCACATTTGCACCAGGGAAATCGGCACGAGGTGCATAAGGCATTGAAGGCCTAGGTTCTTGCATGACGGGGCGTTGCTGCACAAACTGAGGCTAAGCTGGACGAGGTTGATAACCAGGGCGTTCAGCAGGCGCGGGGGTGCTGTAATATGGCACATTGGGTGGTGCAAAGCGAGGGCGCACATTGCTTCCTTGTTGCTATCCATGATATGATGCCTTCCTCTTAGTATCTTGCTCCATCTCACGACTTTATTCTCCACAACAATTGTTTTGTCGACAAGCTTTTGGAAGTTGACATAATCACAATTGAGCAATTGCACTTGGATTTCATTGTTCAAGCCCCTCATGAACAAGTATTGCTTCTGGCTGTCCCCGCTCACATCTTCAGGGGCGTACCTTGAAAGTTTCACCCACACTCGACCTTCCTTGCCTCAAGTTCTCAAATTCTTGTCTCTTTAGGATCATAACACCTTCCGGCACATAATGAGAATGGAAGCTCTCCTTGAATTCAGCCCAAGTAATCCTCTCTTGATTTTCATGGGCGTTGCATAGCGAATCCCACCGATCCGCAACTGCCCCAACTAGTTGGTGAGAAGCAAAAATACTTTGTCCCGATCGCTGCATTGAAGAATGGCTAGCTTCTTTTCCACATACTTGAGCCAATCATCAGCATCCATAGGGTCAGCAGCTTGAGCAAAGGTCGGTGGCCTAGTCCTCATGAACTCCCCCAATCTGTTATGAGGCGGTGGGGGTGGCGGCGGTGGAAGTATGTGGGGCTGATTGTTGTTACCAGCCTGCAGCTGTCCCATAGTCTGTATCATAATATGCATGAGCAGGTTTTACATAGACAATAGTTGCTCAAGATTGATAGCTCCCTGAGCAGGTCCTTGTCCATTGTTGTTCTGAGGTGCCCCATTGTTCTCCTCCTCAACATTGGCATCCCTCTGGTTGCGAGTCCTCACCATCGGAAGAAAAGCAAGAGAGAAGAATTTAGAAAACGTCCCCAACTATATTCATCATGGGATATGAAACTAAGCGACTAACTATTCTAGCCTATACAGACATGGCAATGCTAAAGCATCCCACAGTCCTCTACTAAGCACACAAGCAGCAATACATAGCAATCAGCACACCAAGCAAAAACTCAACGATTCCTGAGTGCTCCAATGTGCTCTAAAGTGTCCATTCTATCTAGGCTGCGTCCTATGGTCAACCTGTGTCTCTGATACTAATTTCTAACAACCGGGTCCAAAAAATGAACCAAGTGAACGCGTATGTGTGCCCAGGACATTCAACACACATACACGAGTGCATTCACAAAAGGGTATACATAAAATTACCACATATCAAGATTAATTAAGCACTTTTATTACAGAATTCAGAATATCCTCGAATGCAAGCTCTAATGAATATTAATGACAAGTTTGAACTAATTCAACAGAAATAACTAAATATGAGCTAAATGAAATAAGCAAGCTAAGAAAATAGGGTAGCGCGTCTCAAGCAACACCACAGGCAAGCTGATGGCAGCACACATCGTAGAACTCATCATTAGCATCGTGATATTCCCAATCCTAACCTGCAACTGTTGGTGGGGGGAATTGCAAGGGTGAGTACATGTTGTACTCAGCAAGTGTGGAAAGTATGACATGCAGCTTAAACAAGGCATGATAATAAACAGTGGCTAATTGCTAAAAAGTACCTTTAAAACAAGTAAAAAGCATCTTACTATGTCTATGTGAAATAATCTCATCATATCCCACATAATTAACATAATATGAAACCATAATTAATTATCTATCTATATACAAGATTATTATAATTATCATCATCCATGTCCATTTATCATAACTCAATCCATAACCATAACCATAACCATGACCATAACCATTACCATCACCATAACCATAATCATCCCAAATCCCATGTTCCCCTCTAATCATGGAAGTTGTCCAGGTGCTCATAACTGGGAGCACGGCTATCATGATAGTTTTTTTAACACTCTGCAAAGGTTGTACCACTTTACCCACGTGTTCGTGATTTTATCACCTTTTGGTGACTAAGAACCTCCCTTATGCCTGTGACCCGCCGGTCACATTACATACTTCCGTTGGTGTGTGGCCAAGAGATCACGAAATAGCCTTTACAAAGGGACTACTAGCATGTACGGACCCACTGAGGTTTCACCAGTGGCGATGTCTCCAACTGAGCACATCCTAAACCAAGGGCCCCCTCTTGTGCCGCTCGAATCCCATGGAGTCCCGCGACTCATACAAACCCAAACCGACTCCCCTTCTCCACTCTTCCAAATGGTCCACGCAATACTAGCAATATCCTAATTAATCAGCTACACCACACCCATACTTGGCCTCGTGGTGGCACTGTTGTCCTGGCTTATTCTCGCATGAACCGGTCCTTAGATCCAAGGCAAGCAAACCACCTTAACATCCAACCCAATCCACAAATCATGCTTGCTTAGATCTCCCATTACCATCTCATATTAACTAATTCATATTAACCACAATCTTATTAATGCATAATTAAATGGTATAGTTGGTTTCCCATCCCAATTAATTAAGCGAAGCAAAAGTAAAAAGCCCTTCCCGACTCTCTACCATGTATTCCAGGTGACAAGGGTGGTTAAACAAAGCTAGTAAACACCTATAAATGGGTTTCCCATCAATTTGACACAAGCATGCAATTTCACAGAAAAAACATTTAAAAAGGGGATCAATATGGTCAAGGGCACTTGCCTTGCTCCTGAGCTTGCTTAGGGTCAAAGACTTCAAAATTCTGGTACTGGAGGTCCTTGACAGCACCCTCTAGTGTAGCACCATCTATTCAGAGCGACAAACATGCAAAACACACAATTCAATCAAATAATGCTCATATAGTACTCAATATGACATCACATGCATGATTAATGAAATTATGTAGTAAAACTTGCTAATGAGTTGCTAATAATGTTTAATAACTAGTTACAAAGGTTTCTAACAAGTTTGAGTAGGTTTCGAATTGATTCGAGTCAATTTGGAAATATTTCAGCACAATTCAGATTCAGAGGCCACACAAGTCCGGTATCAGGGTCAGACTAGTCCGCCCTGGCCAGAACCTGCGAATTAGGGTTTTCCAGAGTTTCCTTGATCTGCGAGAATTTGGAGAATTGGGATTGAATTCATGTGGGAAAGAGAAAGTAGAAGGTGTACCACGTGTTTAGAACTCCAAAGATCAAGAATTGAAGATGAAACGTGAATCTTGATCATCTAGGGTTGATGATGAAGAGTTGAATGTGAATTGGCGATGAAAAATGCAAAGTTGATGAAGATCTTGGCCTCTTGATCTTCTTTCGTGTCCTCCTCTTATTCTTCTTGCTCTGGATCTCCTTCTCCCTCCTTGGCGGCGCCTATCCACGAACTAGGGTTTGATGTTCTTACAATTGTGACAAAGAGAGATGAAAATAGGGTGTTGGGTTGTTTATATAGGGGTGGAGGGTTAGGGTTGGTTGGATTTTGTGGAGGTTGTGTAGGGGTCCCACATGGGCTCCAAAGAGGTTAGACACGACGTCTTTGGGCCTAATTAAGGTAAATACCCAATAACACGTCGTGGAGGAAAAGATTGAACCCGAGTCAGGCACACCAAACAAGTCCACTAGGGGACTGGACTAGTCAGATGTTGGACAAAGACGAAAATGGATGAGTCTGGTAGGATGTCCGGACAAGTCCGGTCTTGTCTAGAGAGGAAAACAGACAAGTCCGACATATATCGGACAAGTCCGAAGATTTGACAACTTATTCGAAAACCGGACCAAATATCGGACTGGTCCGCACTGAATCATTGACAAGTCCGAAATGGAATAGAAACTCAATTGGGCTAGTCCGCAGCAAAAACGGACAAGTCCGGAGGGCAACAGAGAGGGAAACCGGACTAGTCCGGGGTACAAACTGGACAAGTCCGTACTTATACGAACTTCTAAGTGTTTTTTTGCTTCTAATTCAGTTTTAACTTGCTCCTTTTTATGTTGCTTAATATTAAACATGTTTAAGAATGTATGCATAGAATGATGGATGAAAATGAGGGTGTTACAGAGCAATGCTCTATGATCCGTATCAAGTATGGGCCGAATGTTAAGCACATTCAAGAGGTCAAAATCACACCTCCAATGGTGGACCCACTCATTGCATTCATGAGGAATTTGATCTATGTGAAAAACCCGTCTTATCGTCCACGTTGACAACCTAAGAAGACGAAGAAGTCCGGGCCTCCCCAAAGGCCCAAGTCCACCAAGCCGCCAAAGAAGGTATGGCAGAAGAAGCGACAAGCCGTCCGAGCCCATCCCTCTGGGCCCGGATGTCAAGAAATGAAGGAGGAATGTCCATCTCATCAGACGGTGCTGAGACCTAGCCAATAGGTTAAATTGGTAGATATCCTTTTCTTTGTCTTTCTTTTCACTTTATTTGGTTTTCCCCATTTAGTTTGATTTTCTCCACCGCATATTTGATTTTCTTAGTAAGTTGAGAATCTTATATTCTCAACTACCATTTTTATTTCTTTATTTTACACAAAAAGAAAATTGTTGGATTTTGAAAAAAGAGTTTGTATTCGGAAAACAGTTTTTTGGAGCTGCAAAAGTGGTATTTCACCAACGTGATAATTTCATAGCCCTTGGGGAGCCACCTGCCAAAAGGTGGAACAGGGGGGCCCACCTGTCAGGTCGGCCGACCCCCCTGTTCGGCCGACATGGTGAAAGAGACATTTTGGATCTCTCTCCTCCAACGGCTACATTTGGTTCTCTAGTGACCATTGAAGATTGCACACTATAAATGGTGGCCCTGCGGAGCTCTTCTCCTCACAGTTCACCTCATTTGATATCTCCCTAAAGTCACTCTTGCTCACATTGTTTTCTTTCTCTTTATTGAAGCACCCTTGCTAAAATTCCCAACTAAAAAAAGATTTGCTTTTGTTTGCATTTGCAATTTTCTCTCAAGTTCTTCAAGGGAAAATTCGTCGGGGTTTTGCTTTCGCTAACATAACCTCTTTTGAGTTTTTTCCTTGTGTTCTTGCTTGTTGTGGCCATGAAAGAATGAAGAGGTTGTTTGGAAAGAGGAAGGACGCTGCAAGCTCAAGCCATGGTGGAGACTCAAGTGCACGCCCCTCTTCCGTTGCTACACCAAGTTCATGGAGGAGGAGTGTAGGAGAGGACACTCCCATGGGTGAGAGGAGCAACCCACACCAACTTATTCATGACGATGACCTCGACATTCAAAGTTAAGTTGAAGATCAAGCACACAAGCTCCTCCAAGATCGTGAGTTTTCTTATACGAAAGCTTATGATCCAGATTTGATCTCCCAAATAGGTATGGATTCTGAATTCTTTTCTATTTGGCTGGCATGCATTAGGATGGGAAAACTTTGCCCACATAGAGGAGAAAGGTTCACACCTTCTCTCCATACAATTCCTTTGCACACTCAAAATAGGAGTTGATGGTATTACTTTTAGACTATTTCAAAAAGTATACAACATCCAGTGGAAATAATTAAGTGAAATCCTAGGCTTCCATAAACATTGTTTGCTAGATTTAGACACTTTACCTAAGTTTAACAAACAAAGTTATTCACATGATTTAACTGGTGAGGTCAGATGTAGTGCACCTAGGAATAGCTACTTGCACAACCCTACTTTACGCTTCATGCATAGATGGGTGGCTTTGACTATGTTCCCTACAGGGGATGTAAGGATAGTGTGTCATGATGAGTTGAAAATTTTGTTTGCCATGACTAAAAAGATAAAAGTTGCTCCGGTTATTGCCATGATGACACAATGGTTAGATTACATGCCAAGGGTAGGGCCAATTGAATGCACTTCATTGATTACCCGTATTGCTACTAGGGTAGGAGCACTAGAATATTCTTCATTCGAATATATTGAAAATGAAAGAGAATTAATTGATGAAGAATATTGAGTGCAAGGAAATACCCTTAAGCATGATCAAGATGGATCTTTGGTATTTTATTATCCCTGCTTGGTCAATTAAATTCGGTTACCTAACCCGGATTATCATTTGTACAAATGCCGGAGGCAAACCATTGACCTCCTTCCCATCGAGGAAGCTGGAAGAAGTGATGTCTCTGGCAGGGTAACTAGAAGCCGTAGCGGCCATGCCCTTGATAACCTCCACAGTCCATGAGTACGAAGAGGAAGAGAAACCAACGGGTGATGCACGCGGATGGAATCAACCTCCTTCGTATGAGACCAAAGGTCCGTCTTGGCATGGATGGCCAGGTGCCACATGGGAGACACCCTTATCCACTTCAAGCTCTAGCAGCTTGCCTGCAACATCTATGAGAAGATGTCATTCCACTTCAGCGTATGGAGGAGCTTGGAGTAAGGATGGGTGACATCTACAACACTCTCCAAGGGCATGTCCATGGTACCCAAGACATGCAACAACACATGGATGCTCAATTCATCAACCTCAACTCCACGCTACAACAACAACAAACCAATCTCGCGACATACTTCCGTCATCAAGGGTTCAAGCATCGACACAGAGGTGACTAAAGAACAAGCTTGGGGAGGACCGATGAGAAAAGGTTTAGGCCTGATCTTCCGAAAGGTAATGGATAAGTCGATTGATGTGGAGATCTCGACGTTGATGATCCTAGGCTCTCGAGTAGAACACGAACAACCCCTGCAATCACTACACCACCGCTTCGTGGTTATCAACCATGCTTCACACGATTGACCTCGCTAAGAAGGCTAATTCCTGCAAGTGCAACCGAGAACACAAGCAACAACAAGGTAGCCACGATCTAAAATCGTGAAGTTGGGGTTTCACAGACCGTAGAACGGCGATATTATTAATCTAAGCAAAACTAATTGTTTATGGTGGTTAAAATTGAGTATATATAGGTGGGAGGACTTCCAAGGGGGTATTGGGGTCGTGAACTAACCCTAACACATGAAAATAATGGACTTAGACTTGATACAAGGACCAATGGCCCCATACGGTGGCACAACACCCTGACAGATTCTGAACTCTATTTTGTTTCGACGATTCCGGTTGACTCCGAAAGAATTTTGACATGGGACCAGCGCCGTTGGAAAGGTTATCCTCGCCTCTTTCTGTGCATATGTAGAACGTCCAAAACAGAGTTCGTATGGGTCCTGGGCGCCCGTTTTAGAGCGTACTGCTCCTGGACTCCGAGTTGGACACGATTTTGAGTTGGGGTCGGTTCCATCTTCTTTGAACGTATCCTATGGTCCTCCACGCCCCTAAACCTTCCTACAATTAATCCTTGAATCACTCCATGTAACCTAATCACAATTAAAATATTAGGTAGCAATCTATTCTCAAAAATATATAAGGAAACATATAAGAACGAGCCCACCTCTAAAATTAATTGTTGTGTGCGAATTGCATCTTGTACGTTCAATGGAGTATTGTGTATATACATAGGAGTGATGTCCTCATCATCCTCCCCTTCTTGAATTGGAGTCGTCCTCGACTCAAGTTCATCTTCTCTCATGTGTGGGTCCATATGTGCAACGCCATCAAATCCTCTTGTGTGCATCAAAGGAGGAGGTGTAACACCCTCATTTTCATGCATCATGCCCTACATACATTCATATACATGTTTAACATTAACCCACATAAAGAGGAACGAGTTTAAAATTGATTTGGAGCAAAACTGCACTTAAAATGCTGAAAAGTGCGGACTAGTCCGATTTTAGTGAGGACTAGTCCGATTTCTCTCAGACTAAAAACAAACTTGTCCGTTTTTGCTGCGGACTAGTCCGATTTTGCCTCTGGAAACTTCCAGACTTGTCCGATTTTGTGCAAACTAGTCCGATATTCTAAGAATTCTTGAAAATTTGCTAGGTCCGTGGACTTTTTCGGACTAGTCCGATGTTCCAGTGGACTTGTCCGTTTTCTTCTCTGACTAAAGTCGGACTTGTCCGATTCTTGGCCAGACTTGTCCGATTTTCTCTCTGGACAACTTTGGACTAGTCCGGTTCTTTTCGGACTTGTCCGATATTTCGCGACTCCGAGTTGATCTTTTGTTTTATGACTTGTCTCTTGGGTTTCACATTAAGTGGGCCTAGGGACGTCATGCCTAACTCTTTTAGAGCCCATGTGGGACTCTAAACCGGCCTCTACTCCTCTCAAACTCGAAATCCATCTAACCCTAGCCTCGACCTCTATATAAACAACCCCACCCCTTGGCTTGACATCTATTTGCCACTTTTTCACCCCACCCAAACCCTAGTTCGTGGAGAGCCACCACCAAGGAGGGAGGAGGAGATCCCAAGCAAGAAGAAGAAGAGGAGTAAACGAAAGAGGATCAAGATCTCCACCAAGCTTTCGTTCTTCATCACCAATTCATCTCCAAGTTCATCATCAACCCTAGATCATCAAGATCCAAGTGTTGCCTCCAAGTTTCTTGGTTCATTGGAGTTCTAAACACCGGGTATACCTTCTATTCTCTTTTCCTTATGAGAATTCAACACCTAACCTCTGAATTTACGTCGATCTAGAAAACCCTAATATGCTGATCTCGCAGAGTGCGGACTTGTCCGGTCCCTAGCGGACTAGTCCAATTTCCTGGATAAATTGTGTTGAATTGATTCTAAAAGTAGATCTAATCAAATCCAAACATGTATAAACTTGTTAAAATCTATTAGAACTAGTTTGTGATCATTAAAAGCAATCTATTAACAATTCTACCTTGCATTTGCATCAATCATGCATGTCATGTCATATTGAGTAATATATGTGCACTCTTTGATTGTGTTTCTTGTCTTGTATGTTTATTGTGTGGATTAGACGGATTTGCGCTAGAGAGTGTCGCGGAAGATCTCCAGCACCAAGAGTTTGAAGGCTTTACCCTAATCAACCGCAAGAGCAAAGCAAGTGTCCTTGAAGCATATTGATCCTGTTTTGACAATAAATGTTTTGTTTGCAAAACTGGATGCTTGTGTCAATTTGATGGGAAATACTATGGTAGGAAGTTTACTAGCTTTGTTTAACCACCCTTGTCACCTGGAATATATGGTAGAGAGTCGGGATGGGATTTTTACCTTTTCGCTTCACTTAATCAACTGGGATGGGAAAACAACTATACCACTCAATTTAATTATTCATGGATGAGATTATGGTTAACATGAACTGGTTAATATGATATGGTAACGGGTGATCTAAGCAAGCCTGGTATGTGGATGGGTTGAATGTATGGTGGTTGTGCTTGCTTTAGATTTAATGACCGGTTCGTGGAGCGATCATCCAGGATTTACAGTGCCACCACGAGCACAGTATGGGTGCGGTGTAGCTGATTAATTAGGGCTTTGCCAGTGCTATTTGGACACTTAAGGATGCTCGAGGAAGGGGTAGTCGGATTGGTTTTGTTGATGATTGGTGGGACTACCCTGGGATCTGAATGGCTCAAGAGGGGGCCCTTGGTTGAAGATGTGCTCAGTTGGAGACAATGCCACTGGTGAAACCTCAGTGGGGTCTAAATAGGCTAGTAATCCCTTTGTAAAGGCTATTTTGTGATCTCTTGGCCACACACCTACGGAAGTGTGAGACGACATAATTGAGATTCTATAGTCATCGAAAGGTGATGAAATCACAAACATGTGGGTAAAGCGGTACAACCTCTGCAGAGTGTGTCTAAAACTATCATGATAGTCGTGCTCCCGGTTATGAGCAACATGGACCCTCACATGATTAGAAGGAACTTGGTATTGGGATGGTTATGGTTTGGTAATGGTTATGGCTGGTTATGGATTAATTTCTGGTATTGAATATGGTTATTGGCAAATGGTGAAATTTGGAATTATTGATGATGGTAATGGATATGGACTGGTATTATGATGACTATATGGTTTATGATGGGTTTACTTCACATACATATAATATATTGCTTTTCAAATGTTTTAATGTACTTTTCAGCACCTGACCATTATTATATTCGTCATTTGAATCAGCCACATGTCATACTTTCCACACTTGCTGAGTACGACATGTACTCACTCTTGCAATCCCCCCCCCCCCCCAACAGTTACAGGTCAGGATTGGGAGTTTAATGGTGATAATGCGGAGTTCTAGGCCGTGTCTACCGTCAGCTTTGCCCGTGGTGTTGCATGGAGCTGCACTATACTCTTTTGCTTATGCTGCCCAACTGTTTAGTTTGCTTATTTAGTTTATTTCTGCTGCATTAGTTGAACTTGTCATTAATATTCATTAGAACTTGTATTCGAGGATAATATGGTTTGTACAATAAAATTTGGTTAATTAATCTTGTGATGTGGTAATTATCTGTATATCGTTTATGATGCACTCGTGTATGTGTGTTGAACGTCCTGGGCACACATATGCGTTCACTTGGTTCATTTTTTTTCGGAACCGGGTGTCACAGATTGGTATCAGAGCCACAGGTTGACCGTAGGATGCAACCTAGATAGAATGGACACTTTAGAGCACATAGGAGCACTGAGGAATCGATGTGTGTTTGCTTGGTGTGCTGTTTGCTATATATATTGCTTGCTTGTGTGCTTAATAGAGGATTTTGGGATGCTTTAGCATTGCCATGTCCATGTAGGCTAGTTAGTTGTTTAGTTTCATATCCCTTGATGCATATAGTTGTGGAAGTTTTCTAATTCTTACCTATTGCTTTTCTCCAGATGGTGAGGACTCACAACCAGAGGGATGCTAATGATGAGGAGGAGAACCATGGAGTACCTCAGAACAACAATGGACAGGGACCTACTCATGGAGCTATCAACATTGAGCAGCTTTTGGCTATGCAAAACCAGCTCATGCAGACCATGATACAAACTATGGGACAGCTGCAGGCTGGCAACATCAACAATCAGCCCCACATGCCTCTACCGCCACCCCCACCTCCTCATAACTGGTTGGGAGTGTTTATGAGGACTAGGCCGCCAACCTTTGCTCAAGTCGCTAACCCTATGGATGCAGATGATTGGCTCAAGTCCGTGGAGAAGAAGCTAGCTATTGTCCAATGCAGTGACCGGGAGAAGGTTCTATTTGAATGTCATCAACTAGTTGGAGCAGCTGCCGATTGGTGGGACTCCTTATGCAATACCCATGAGAACCAATAGAGAATTACTTGGGCTAAATTCAAGGAGAACTTCCGTTCTCATTATGTGCCGGAAGGAGTTATGATTTTGAAGAGGCAAGAATTTGAGAACTTGAGGCATGAAAAATTGAGTGTGGGTGAATACCTCAACAAATTCACTCAACTCTCAAGGTATGCGCCTGAGGATGTGAGCCGAGACAGCCGAAAACAATACTTGTTCACGAGGCGCTTGAACAATGAGATACAAGTGCAATTGCTCAACTGTGATTATGTCAATTTCCAGAAGCTTGTGGACAAAGCAATTGTGGTGGAGAATAAGGTCCATGAGATGGAGCAAGACAACAAAAGGAAGGCGCCATATCAAGGACAGCAACAAGGAAGTAATGTGCTCCCACGCTTTGCGCCGCCCAATGCGCCTTATTTCAGCTCTTCTACTCCTATACAACCCCCTGGTTATGCACCGCGCCCAACTCAGTTTGTGCAGCAGTGCCTTGTTATGCATGCACCTAGGCCTCCAATGCCTTATGCACCTCGTGCTAATTTTCCTGGTGCCAATGCTCAAAACCAAGCTCGCCCCAATAATTCTGGTGGAGTTAAGAAGTGCTATACTTGTGGAGAAGCTGAACACTATGCGCATCAATGTCCTAAGTCAAGCCTTGGTCAAGGAAGCAATGCGCCGAGGCAAAACACAAGACCCAATGGAGGATGGCCACAAGGGAACCGTGGACAGCAGAATTTTGCTCGTGGCAATGTGAACCATGTCTCTACGGAGGATGCTCAACAAGCGGATGACGTGGTCATCGGTATGTTTCTCGCAAACTCCAACCCTGCGACTATGATATTTGATTCTGGAGCATCGCGTTCATTCATTGCATCGAAGTATGTTGCCAAGTATAGTTTGCCTATCTCTCATATGAAGTTTACTCTATTGGTTAAGTCTCCTGGAGGAGAGATGAGGACAAATATAGTATGTCCAAAAGTAAGCCTTAGAATAAGGGGGGTAGACTTCTCCGCCAACCTCATTGTTTTGGATTCTCAAGGATTGGACATTATACTTGGTATGGACTGGTTGAGGAAGCACAATGGAGTTATTGAGTGTGCCACGAAGACGGTGAAGTTGACTAATGAAGAAGGGATCACCGTAGAATTTGAAGCATCTCGAACCGCACCAAAGCAATTGGAGCTGAATCATATGGACGGTGTCGCAATTGAGGAGATTCTGGTGGTGTGTGAATTTTTGGATGTTTTTCCAGACGAGTTGCCAGGTATGCCACCTAATTGAGACATTGAGTTTGTTATTGATTTAATACTTGGAACTGCACCTATAGCTAAGAGGCCGTATAGGATGCCACCTATGGAATTAGCGGAGCTCAAGAAGCAAATTCAAGAGCAACTAGAGAAAGGTTTTATTCGCCCAAGCTCTTCACCTTGGGGAGCGCCCGTGCTGTTTGTGGACAAGAAGGATGGAACCCAAAGGATGTGTGTGGATTACCGAGCTCTCAACAAGGTAACAATCAATAACAAGTACACCTTGCCACGCATAGAATACTTGTTTGATTAGATGAAGGGTGCTTGTGTCTTCTCTAATATTGATTTGAGGTCGGGATACTTTCAAATGAAGATTAGACCGTCGGACATATCTAAGATAGCTTTTAGAACACGGTATGGATCTTATGAGTACACCGTGATGTTTTTTGGTTTGACAAATGCGCTTGCCTACTTTATGTACCTCATGAATAAGGTCTTCATGGAGTACTTGGATAAGTTCGTTGTGGTGTTTATTGATGACATTATGATCTACTCAAAGGATGAGAAGGAACATGAGGAACACTTGAGGCTTACGTTGCAGAAATTGAGGGAGCATCAATTGTATGCCAAGATCAACAAGTGTCAGTTTTGGTTGAAAGAGGTGTCGTTTTTGGGTCATATAATTTCAGGTGGAGGAGTTTCGGTTGACCCCGGAAAAGTGAGAGACGTGTTGAAGTGGGAACCACCGCAAAATGTAAAGGAAATAAGGAGTTTTCTTGGGATGGCTGGATATTACCGTAGATTCATCAAGGACTTTTCCAAGATAGCCAGGCCATTGACGAATTGCTAATGAAGGGGAAGGCTTTCCAATGGACTCAAGATTGTCAAGAAAGTTTTGAGGAGCTGAAGAAGAGGTTGACAACAACCCCAGTTTTAGTACTGCCGGATGTGAGCAAGAGTTTTGATATTTATTGCGATGCATCGAGACAAGGACTTGGATGTGTATCGATGCAAGAAGGTCAAGTGGTCGCCTATGCATCGAGGCAATTGAAGAAACATGAGCAGAATTACCCAACACATGATTTGGAACTTGCAGCTGTGGTACATGCATTGAAGATTTGGAGACACTATATTCTTGGAGATAGGTGTGAAATTTATACGGATCATAAGAGTCTTAAGTATATTTTCACACAAATGTATCTGAATTTGAGGCAATGGAGATGGTTGGAGCTCATCAAAGATTATGATTTGGGGATCAACTATCATCTGGGAAAAGCCAATGTAGTGGCCGATGCCTTGAGCCGGAAAGGAGTAAGTAATGAACTCACGGTTCGAGAATTGCCATCTGAGTTATGCAGAGAGTTTGAATGGTTGAATCTTGGATTCGTGAATGAGATGGGAATAATGGAGTTAAATCCAACCTTGGAGCAAGAAATTTGAGAAGCACAAACCATGGATGAAGAGACCAAGGAAATCAAGGAATGGACCGAGAAAGGGAGATAATTCAGATTTGATGAAGATGAACATGGTACCCTATGGCTTGGTAAGAGGATTGTCGTGCCTAATGTGAAGCATATTCGGGAGACGATATTATAAGAGGCACATGACTCACCATACTCAATTCATCCTGGTTGTACAAAGACTTGAAGACGTGCTATTGGTGGGATAGCATGAAAAAGGACACAACTGAATATGTAGCATTGTGTGATGTGTGTCAACGAGTCAAGGCGGAACATCAAAGGCCAGCTGGATTATTGCAACCATTAAAGGTTCCAGAGTGGAAGTGGGAAGAAATTGGAATGGACGTCATAGTTGGTTTACCACGTACTCAGTCCGGTTACGACTCAATTTGGGTAATTGTGGATCGGTTAACTAAGTCAGCCCACTTTATTCCCGTCAAGACCACCTATAATGGAGAGAAATTGGCGGAACTGTATATGGGAAGAATAGTATGTTTGCATGGAGTTCCGAAGAAGATAGTCTCGGATAGAGGTTCACAATTCACTTCCAGGTTTTGGCAAAAGTTGCATGAAGCTTTGGGAACGAGGATGAATTTTAGTTCAGCATATCACCCTCAAAAGGATGGACAGACCGAGAGGACCAATCAGTTTTTGGAGGACATGTTAAGAGCTTGTGCTTTAAACATGGGAAAAGTTGGGACAAAAGCTTGCCATATACAGAATTTTCATACAACAATAGTTACCAAGCAAGTTTGAAAATGTCACCATATGAAGCGCTTTATGGAAGGAAGTGTAGGACACCTTTATTTTGGAATGAGGCAGGAGAAATTCAAGTATTTGGTCCGGATGTGTTGCAAGAAGCCGAAAAGCAAGTCCAAATAATTCGTGAAAACTTGAGGGCTGCCCAATCAAGACAAAAGGGATATGCGGACAATAGGAGAAGGAAATTAACCTTTGAAGTGGGAGATTTTGTTTACCTCAAGGTGTCACCGATGAGAGGTCATAAGAGGTTTAACATAAGAGGCAAGCTAGCACCTCCATACATTGGACCATTCAAGATTTTGGACAAAAGAGGAGAAGTAGCGTATAAGTTGGAGATGCCAACTCATATTTCAGATGTTCATGATGTCTTTCAAGTCTCCCAGCTCAAAAAGTGCTTGAGAGTGCCGGAAGAACAAGTGTCAATGGAAGAATTGGAACTAGAGGAGGATTTGACCTATGTCGAGCAGCCGATCAAAATTTTGGAAACCAAGGAGAGAGTCACAAGGAAAAAGGTTATTAGATGATGTAAAGTTCAATGGAAGCACCACACAGAAAAAGAAGCAACGTGGGAATTGGAGGATGATCTCAAGAAGGAATTTCCCTATCTCTTCTCTTCCGTGTCGAATCTCGAGGGTGAGATTTATTTTAAAGGGGGTAGGTTTGTAACATCCTCATTTTCATGCATCATGCCCTACATACATTCATATACATGTTTAACATTAACCCACACAAAGAGGAACGAGTTTAAAATTGATTTGGAACATTTAAAATTGATTTGAAGCAAAACCGCACTTAAAATGCTGAAAAGTGCGGACTAGTCCGATTTTAGTGAGGACTAGTCCGATTTCTCTCTGACTAAAAACGGACTTGTCCATTTTTGCTGCGGACTAGTCCGATTTTGCTTCTGGAAACTTTCGGACTTGTCCGATTTTGTGCGGACTAGTCCGATATTCCAAGAATCCTTGAAAATTTGCTAAGTCCTGGACTTTTCTGGACTAGTCCGGTGTTCCAGCGGACTTCTCCATTTTCTTCTCTGACTAAAGTCGGACTTGTTTGATTTTTGGCCAGACTTGTACGATTTTCTCTCTAGACAACTTCGGACTAGTCCGGTCTTTTTCGGAATTGTCCGATATTTCGCGACTCCGAGTTGATCTTTTGTTTTATGACTTGTTTCTTGGGTTTCACATTCTAGGGACGTCGTGCCTAACTCTTTTAGAGCCCATGTGGGACTCTAAACCGGCCTCTACTCCTCTCAAACTCGAAATCCATCTAACCCTAGCCTCCACCTCTATATAAACAACCCCACCCCTTGGCTTGACATCTATTTGCCTCTTTTCTACCCCACCCAAACCCTAGTTCGTGGAGAGCCACCACCAAGGAGGGAGGAGGAGATACCAAGCAAGAATAAGAAGAGGAGGAAACGAAAGAGGATCAAGATCTCCACCAAGCTTTCGTTCTTCATCACCAATTCATCTCCACGTTCATCATCAACCCTAGATCATCAAGATCAAAGTGTTGCCTCCAAGTTTCCTGGTTCATTGGAGTTCTAAACACCGGGTATACCTTCTATTCTCTTTTCCTTACGAGAATTCAACCCCTAACCTCCGAATTCACGTCGATCTAGAAAACACTAATCTGCTGATCTCGCAGAGTGCAGACTTGTCCGGTCCCTAGCGGACTAGTCCAATTTTCATGGATAAATTGTGTTGAATTGATTCTAAAAGTAGATCTAATAAAATATAAACCTGTATAAACTTGTTAAAATCTATTAGAACTAGTTAGTGATCATTAAAAGCAATCTATTAACAAGTTCTACCTTGCATTTGCATCAATCATGCATGTCATGTCATATTGAGTAATATATGTGCACTCTTTGATTGTGTTTATTGTCTTGTATGTTTATTGTGTGGATTAGACGGATTTGCACTAGAGAGTGTCGCGGAGGATCTCCAGCACAAAGAGTTTGAGGGCTTTGACCCTAATCAACCGCAAGAGCAAGGCAATTGTCCTTGAAGCATATTGATCCTGTTTTGACAATAAATGTTTTGTTTGCAAAACTGCATGCTTGTGTCAATTTGATGGGAAATCCTATGGTAGGAAGTTTACTAGCTTTGTTTAACCACCCCTGTACCTGAAATATATGGTAGAGAGTTGGGATGAGATTTTTACCTTTTTGCTTCTCTTAATCAACTGGGATGGGAAAACAACTATACCACTCAATTTAATTATTCATGGATGAGATTATAGTTAACATGAATGGGTTAATATGATATGGTTTTGGGTGATCTAAGCAAGCCTGGTATGTGGATGGGTTGGATGTATGGTGGTTTTGCTTGCTTTAGATCTAAGGACCGGTTCGTGGAGCGACCATCCAGGATTTACAGTGCCACCACGAGGCCAAGTATGGGTGCGGTGTAGCTGATTAAGTAGGGCTTTGCCAGTGCTATTTGGACCATTAAGGATGCTCGGGGAAGGGGTAGTCGGATTGGGTTTGTTGATGATTGGTGGGACTACCCTGGGATCTGAATGGCTCAAGAGGGGGCCCTTGGTTGAAGATGTGCTCAATTGGAGACATCGCCACCGGTGAAACCTCAGTGGGGTCTAAATAGGCTAGTAATCCCTTTGTAAAGGCTATTGTGTGATCTCTTGACCACACACCTACGAAAGTGTGAGACGACATAATTGAGATTCTGTAGTCATCGAAAGGTGATGAAATCACAAACACGTGGGTAAAGCGTTACAACCTCTGCAGAGTGTGTCTAAAACTATCATGATAGCCGTGCTCCCGGTTATGAGCAACCTGGACCCTCACATGATTAGAAGGAACTTGGTATTGGGATGGTTATGGTTTGGTAATGGTTATGGCTGGTTATGGATTAATTTCTGGTATTGAATATGGTTATTGACAAATGGTGAAATCTGGAATTACTGATAATGGTAATGGATATGGACTGGTATTATGATGACTATATGGTTTATGATGGGTTTACTTCACATACATATAATATATTGCTTTTCAAATGTTTTAATGTAGTTTTCAACACTTAACCATTATTATATTTGTCATTTGAATAAGCCACATGTGATACTTTCCACACTTGCTGAGTATGACATGTACTCACTCTTGCAATCCCCCCCCCAACAGTTGCAGGTCAGGATTGGGAGTTTAATGGCGATAATGCGGAGTTCTAGGCCGTGTCTACCGTCAGCTTTGCCTGTGGTGTTGCATGGAGCTGCGCTATACCCTTTTGCTTATGCCGCCCAACTGTTTAGTTTGCTTATTTAGTTTATTTTCGCTACATTAGTTGAACATATCATTAATATTCATTAGAACTTGTATTCGAGGATAATATGGTTTGTGCAATAAAATTTGGTTAATTAATCTTGTGATGTGGTAATTATCTGTATATCATTTGTGATGTACTCGTGTATGTGTGTTGAACGTCCTGGGCACACATATGCGTTCACTTGGTTCATTTTTTTTTGAAACCGGGTGTCACAGGAGGCCAAGGTGGTGGACGATATAGTGCACCATCTCCATATTCTCCATCAAATAAGCATGACCATTCACTTGAGCCAGGATCCCAAACATATAAACATTGTGCCATGTTTATTTGTGCAATGATAATGTGCATGATCTCATCATTCTCCCCTTCTTTATGACAAGCCGTCCTCGGCTTGCTCGTATGTCCAGCCAAGAGGCTTGCTTTGGGGGTAGAATGAGCGTTTTCCATATTGCACAATCGCAGCAAACAATGCTTCTCTTTTATATATTGTCCTTTCTGCAAGAAAAAATGCTAGAAAAACTTGATAATACATTATTAGCGTTAGTACATTCATTTACTTGACCATGTTGTTGCAGAACAAAAGGAGCTTTCTCATTTAAACATATGTAAACTTTATGCACCATAAACATACCACTATGTTCATATTTGCCTATAGCATGAAAAATATTTCTACTTAACAAAGGCAATTCAGATTGGGAAAATATTCTCCTCTCTACAATATTTAGATTGTGAGACCTATGTGTACTGAATACATTGGCTTTGACAAAAAATGTTTTGAATGCTCCCATAACATCTTTTTAGCAAGGTCCGACTCTAGCTCCGAGCTTCTGCAAGGTCCGACAATAGGTCCGACTTTCATTGTCTAGATCTGACATGTTTTTGTGTAGCTCCGGTGAGCTTTGTCTTTAGCTCCGGCATGTCTTTGATAGCTCCGACATGTCTTTGTTAAGCTCCGATATGTTTTGCTAGGTCCGACTTATGTTGGTTAGCTCCGACATGTTTTTCTTGCTCTGACTTTTGGGTTGACTAGTTCCGACTTGTTTTGATAAGCTCTGGCGCTAGGTTGTACTAGCTTTGGTAAGCTCCGGCTCAAGCTCCAGTTAGCTTTTTCTAGGTTCAGAGCTTGATCGCAATGTTCCTACTTTTACTGTGAAATGTTTCGAACTTGCTTTATATTCTTGGAAAGTTTGCTTAGTATTCATTTGCTATGTTTTTCTGCGTTTTGGTTGATATGGTTGATATCGTTTTGCTATGCTTTGCAACATGCTTATGTGAGGTGCTAACGTAAGGTGTTGTGTTCAGAACTAACTTGAGTCAAGTCAAGGACTTGGGCTCGTACAAATTGGTTGTTTGTTCATGTGTAGGTGTTGCTTGAGTTCAAGTCATGGCTGGTGACGGGATCCTTTGAACTAGTCTCAGGGAGGAGATGAGGTTCCAACAACGAAATTCAGGAGGAATTGTGGTTGAGCGGGTCAAGGATGATTGAATCAAGGGCAGTGCATATGAAGGTTACTGGACATCGAAGGAAGTTGTTCGCACGTATGCATGCAGTGCATGACGTGGCAACATGGTTCCGAAGATGATTTATGGATGGGAAGATCTGGTTGGAAGGATCAGATCGTATCGGTTGACGACTTTGGCTGCGGCGGAGTCGGTTATGGCTCGATATGGAAAGTATCAAGGTAGTTATGATAGGATTTCGTGTGGGCCACGAATTTGAGTTGTTTTAGGAATGTGGGATATGTTCCTAAGGTGTTTGGAAGTCTTAAGATTGCTTCTATCTGCGTATAGAAGAGTCTTAAGCAGTTATGGAAAGTTTCGATTCGTGATCTGAGTAGGATTAGAGTCCTAGTTGTGATTGGGTTGGCCTAAGGGCTGATTATATAAGCAACGGAGGCCGGAGCTCGTGGTAGACGACTTTGGGGCTGTTCCTCTTGTGTTCTATTGAATAAAATTCGTAGTTTGAAGGAACTTTTGTGCCTTGTTCGTCCGACTTGTTCCAGAAAAGTTTTACTCGTCGAGTTTCTGGACAGCACTACCTTTCGTCGGTGGTTTTATCATAACTCGAGTTTTATAGATCCAACTGATATGATTCTTTTTTGGTTGTCTTCACAACTTGATTATCTATCATATGTAAAAATTTCATGGTCATTGGATTTGTGGTTTCTGATCTACACGAGTTTCTTTGCAGCGTTCCAGAACTGTTTTTCTCGGGTAGGACAGATTGACCTTTGTTCGATCTTTCAATCATAACTTGAGTTTCTCTTGACGGATTTGAGTGATTCTTCTTGTGTTTTCTTCGTGACATGATTCTCTCTGATATATCTCACTTTTGTCATGGTGAAACACATTTAGGTTAGTCTCACACACGATTTCTGCCGAAGAGGTTGGGATTTAATTGTTTCCGCTGCGTAAGATTTTTTAAATCTACCATTCACCCCCACTCTGGTAGCTTTTCATGTGCTCTTCGATCCTACATAGATCACAAAGAGTGTCAAATTCAATATAACCCAAAGTATTTAGAGAAGACAAAAATTTCAGCTCATCATTTTCACCAGTAGCGGTGATCAAATTATGAATTTCAGCACAAGTAGGTGAATCCAAAACACAATCATCTAGTACATTAACTTGTTTTCGCATAGGTATAATAGAGTTATCATCACACAAGTCTTTCTTAGCGCAACGATCAACAGGAAAATCAACATGTGACAATGGTGTATAAATAAACGATTCTAATAATTGCTCCTCGAAAATAGCATGATTGGTGGAAAAATTCAGAACATCCAAAAACTTCTCACCTTCTGTATTTGTAGAATATTTTTCCTTACCATTTTCAGCAGCGATTTCGAGTGCATTATGAGTTGATCCATCTAAAATTTCACAAGTATTGTTGAAAGCCTTGTTCTCTTTTGCATCATCTACATTATTTTCTATATTGTCCCGCAAAACGTTAGACACAAAAGGAGGTACAACAAGAAATTTCTCCTCAAATTGATGCACTTCATCTTTGCAATTAGATACATTCATAAAAGTTTCTCGCATACAAATTTTCATATCCTTCCATGTTCGAGGTCTTTCTAAATCATTTAAATTGTTCCACCAAGTTAATGCACAACCTACTAATGAACTTGCAACATTTCTAATCTTTCTCCTCTCACACATATGACATTGTCCAAAAATTTTGTTCAACTCTATTTCCCAAGCAATATATTCATCGTAACCAAAACAATCATAAGAAGGAAGAGATGGGAGAATATAATTACTTTATATGGAAGGAGTTGTGAAGATGGTCTGAATGTCATGTGAAACCTTAGTTGATGTTTGACTCTTAGTGAGCAACTCCATCGCCGTCTTCATCATGTCAATCATCTTAGCATATAATGCATGATTCTTACTTTTACCTAACATTGTTAGTAGCAAATGGAAGACAAAAAAAATACATTATCCCTATCAATTACAAAGGATAATGGCAATGTGGAAGTGGAATTACACACTCTCAAGCGTCTTACCACGCTCTTACAAGTGTTCTTACCGACACTGCAGGTGGCAAACGGTGGCCGGTATGAAAAAACCAATGAAGCGTGAGATGATTGCAAAGGTGTATCGATTATGCTCAAGAGTAAAGTGTAGCTTGGATGACACTTTATACGTAGCAAGGATTAGCAACAATGCAATCAGCTAGTAAAGTTGAATAAGTGTCCAAAGTACTTGTCAAAGTTGCTGGCCTAAATGTGTTCCTAGTAGTTCAAGCTAGCAAGACATGAAACAAAAACTATAGGACACAAAGGATGCAAGCACTTCTGTTTTTTTTCTTTTTTCTCTTTTTTGTGTGCGGCTTTTCTATCTTTTTATTTTTGCACTTGCCTTTTCTATTGTCTTTTTTTTTTCAGAATGTGCTGCAAAAGAAGAACACAATGCAAGACAATCAAAGATATCTCGTAGGTCTATCACAGATTTTCTGCTCAATCTTTTAAGGAGAATTAGGCACACTTAGAAGCTAAAAATAGAAACACTTAAAACAGCAAGATTGTAGATATATCTCTCCTCTTTAATTTCATTATATTGAAGACCTATTTTGGACAAGAATAATAGGAGATATTGCCTCTGAAATACAGACTATTCAGAAATTCTAGATTGAGAATAGATTCGGATCTAATGCAATTTCGACCTCGATAACTCTATTTTATGGGACACTGATGAATACAAAAGTTATAGAGAACTTCTTAAGATTTCCAGGAAGTACAAGAACACAAAAATCCGAGTTCATATGAGAGAGATATGATGAAAATACTAAACTGGACAGAGATGAATCTAATCTGAACGTGATGACGTGATTCAAAAGGATGAATCAACAAAATGCAAAACTCAAACTAATACCAAAAACACTTCTAAACCAGCAATATGACTGAACCACGGACACAAACTCAACAAAATCAAACTGAATAACAAAGTTGCAAAGGCTCAATGTGGTTTGGACAAAGTGATGAATAGATCTACTAAACTACAAGTTCTTTGTGGCTTTTTTGTGGACTCTAGGTATGAAAAACAAAAAAATCGAAAGGACAGATGAATTACCTAACGGGCAACCTGGAAATCTAATACCAATTGATGAGAAAAGGTTTAGGCCCGATCTTCCGAAAGGTAATGGATAAGTCAATTGATGTGGAGATCTCGACGTTGATGATCCGAGGCTCTCGAGTAGAGCACGAACAGCCCCTGCAATCACTACACCACCGCTCCATGGTTATCAACCGTGCTTCACATGATTGACCTCACCAAGAAGGCTAGTTCCTTCAAGTGCAACCAAGAACACAAGCAAGAACAAGGTAGACACCATCTGAAATCGCGAAGTTGGGGTTTCACAAACTGTAGAACGACGATATTTTTAATCTAAGCAAAACCCAATTGTTTATGGCGGCTACAATTGAGTATATATAGGTGGGAGGAAGTCCAAGGAGGTGTTGGGGTCGTGACCTAACCCTAACACATGAAAATAATGGACTTAGACTTGATACAAGGCCCAATGGCCCAATACGGTGGCACAGCACCCTGACAGATTCTGAACTCAATTTTGTTTCGATGATTCCGGTCGACTCCGAAGGAATTTTGACAGGGGACCAGCGCCGTTGGAAATGTTATACTCTCCTCTTTATGTGCATATGTAGAACGTCCAAAACGGAGTTCGTATGGGTCTTGGGCGTCCATTTTAGTGCGTACTTCTCCTGGACTCTGAGTTGGACACGATTTTGAGTTAGGGTCGGTTTCCATCTTCTTTGAACGTATCCTCTGGTCCTCCACGCCCCTAAACCTTCCTCCAATTAATCGTTGAATCACTCCATGTATCCTAATCACAATTAAATTATTAGGTAGCAATCTATTCTCAAAAATATATAAGGAAACATATAAGAACGAGCTCACCTCCAAAATTAATTGTTGTGTGCGAATTGCATCTTGTATGTTCAATGGAGTATTGTGTATATCCATAGGAGTGATGTACTCATCATGGACCCCCACTTGAGGTAAATTGTATCAACCCATTTGCATATTTATTTTCCATTAGACCATCATTCACCATTGCATATAAAAATATATGATAGATGTGCTTTCAAATAAAATAAATGATGTGCGGTAAGAATGATTTGGAATTCACATAGATGAAATGATAAATAGTTGCTCTGTTTTGATTTTCCTAAGTCCCTAGTTTACAAATTACTACTCTCTAACATATTGCTCTCATTGGCTAAAATTGCTTCTGCCTTGATTTGGAAATTGTGCGTAGCAAAAGCTTAATCCATTCTAAGTTGTTGTGAGATATGATATAGTGATAGGGCTGCTATTCCTAGATTGATAGTGAAGCTTAGATTCCGTAGAAATTTTAAAAAGATTTATGTTATCCTCATTTGATTGGAAATACCCACCAAAGCCATATGATATATTACATTGATAGACCTTATTCATATGCTATTTGTCTTCACATTGAGCTTTGTCAAACTAGTATAGACCTATGTGAGATTTCATTCATTACTTTTTGAATTCAAGTCTTCACTTGCACATGCTATACTTCTACACTAGAAGTAATCAAATTCCCACCATACCACCATTTCACAACAAAAATAGAAACTCCATATCATTCATGCTCAGTACTCTCTCCAAAATCCATTGCATAAAAAGAGAGTAGAAGACATGGCTACAAGAAAAAGAAATAGAAAATGCATGCTTACATCATAAGCATTAGAAAAAAAAGTAGCCATGTTTCATCCCTGCAAAATAAGAGAGTCCACTCAAAAAGGAGCCATCCCAATATCCACATACACTCCATTCCAACACACATGCACAAGTCTTGAATCAAATTGTTTTGAATTGATTTCTCCTAAGGCTTACTCTTTTGACTTAGCAATATTATGTGTTGCAAATATGCCTACTATATTACCTACCAAGCTTCACATACAAGCCTTATGTAGAGGTACGATGAATTTAGGCAAAGTGCCTTGGTGAGGACCTATTTACAATATGCACAAAGAATAGACTTGAGAGAGTCAAATTGAGATACCTAAAATCTGAATTGAACTCTCTGGAATTTGAGTGGAACTTGACTTCTAGGGTATGTGTGCTCCATTTGTTGTTCTATCTTTCAACCACCCATGAATAGGAGATGGCATAAGCCCCATAATGACTTAAGATGGGTGAAGTACCATGCCAATTTTTGCAATACTAGGTAAAGTGTTTTGTTTTGCACATGGTACTTCTGAAAAATAGAACATAGTAGCAACTAGCGTTGACCAAAAGGTATACCATTCCATGATTGGATCACTTCTTTAGCTTTGTGCATCTAGGCCCGATATTATGTTAAGTGTATGCATTTGTGCAAGGTTTCAAGCTGCTCCTAAGGAGTGTCGCTTGACAGCTGCAAAGAGAATCTTGTGCTATTTAGTTCATACACCTAACGTAGGGTTGTGGTATCCCAAAGGGTCCATGTTAATTCTCATCGGATACTCCGATGCGGATTTTGCCGGATGCAAAGTGGATATGAAAAGTACCTCCGGGACTTGCCAATTCTTGGGTAGGTCCCTAGTATCATGGCCATCCAAGAAACAAAATTCCATTGCCCTATCAACAGCTGAAGCGAAGTATGTCGCAGCCAGAAGTTGTTGTGCACAGCTTCTTTGGATGCGACAAACTCTAAGGGATTTTGCCTCAATATGAACCATATTCCACTCCTATGCGACAATAAGAGTGCTATTAAGATTGCCCATAACCCCGTTGAACACTCTAGAACCAAACACATTGACATCTAACACCATTTCTTGAGAGACCATTCAATAAAGGGGGATATTGTCATTTCACATGTGAGAACCGAAAAACAACTAGCCGATATCTTCACCAAGCCAGTAGATGAAAAACACTTTTGTGAACTTAGGAATGAGCTAAATATCCTTAGTCGGTACCCTGGAAACCGTACACCCCTTGAGGTTACAAAGATATCAAGGAAAAGTCACCCAGTTAATTTTAAGACCTTCAGAGGCCCACATGTCAGATGTAACCGGACCCGCTTCTCCAACATGGTTAATCCCAATGTCGCCACGTGTACTATCAAACCGGAGGTACCTCCCACAAGTGGGAAGCTCCGGGCCATGTACTGAAATGGCACCTACGGACTTAACCCCAGACCGAGAGAATCTATGGACCTGACACGTGTCAGGTAGCTCCGGAGTTTCCTGTTTCCCACAGTATGCTCCGGAGCTGCCAAGTGTCCACCCGTCGGAGCTTCAGCCTCTAACCTCCGGAAGACTTCATAACGGCTCCGGATCTTCAAAGGGGAATCAAGGACTTCAAGACCCGATTAAGTGTCATTAATACCATATTAATGACACTCAGTCGGATGACCATAATTACCAGTAACGGTGCTGTCAAAGCCCATTATCCAGTCATTAAGGGCAATTAAACTTGTTGAATGAATATCAATACTAGTAACCGCCGGGGCCACATGTCGGGCCAGGCTAACTTGTAACGGCCTGCCCTTGTACTATAAAAGGACAGGCCGACGACAGACTCTGGGGACGTTGAGTGACGCAACATACGCACCATAGATGCTCAACACAAGCTCATACAGCTAATACAACACCAACACACCCGTGGAGTAGGGTATTATGCTCAGGCGGCCCGAACCACGTAAACTCCTGTGTCTCCTGCGTCATTTACTATTCACCTTCTCGAATCTCCGCGCGCCCACACTGAACATCAAACTCCTGTAACACTTTAGTAGTGTCGGGAGATCTGCCGGTTCCAAACCACCGACAGCTGGCGCGCCAGGTAGGGGCGCCTGAGGTTTTGAGAATGGTGAACTCAGCTGCTGGATCATCCAACGGTCAACCTGCTGCCCAGACTGTTGGGGGCAATCCCTCCAATATGCAGCCACCAGTAGGAGCCTCAGCACCAGCAGGAGTCACACTTCCACCACTACCGCCTTCACCAGCAAATCAAGCTGGGCAACGCGATGGTGCGCCGGCATCAATCACTGCGTCGGCAAATCATGACAACTCGGAACACACGCTCCATGCAGCGCGTGCTCTTCTCCAACGCCCACTACCTCCGGATGCATCCCGGGATGCACTGGAGCAGTGGAGGGTCGATGTGGAGCATTTGGTTGCAGCAGCAGCCGAACGCCTCAGCAACCAGGGTCCTCCTCCTTCAGGACGAGCCCCGTCGCAGCGGCGGACTTTGTCTGGTAGACTTGGTCTGCATGTTTCCAATAGCAGGAGACGTGCTGCGTCACAACAAGTGACGTCATTGCCCTCTGGGGCACGACGCACTCACACGGTATCCAGGCTTTCGACTCATGACCTCCGGGCGGAGCTTGATCGCCGATACCGCCAGCAGGACGGCCGAGTCCATATGGAGCGTGCCCGTGAAAGACGGGAAGCTCAGGACCTTTGTGCTCCTGAAGGAGTGGGAGGAGGTTGTTCAGCCCTGGCCATGCATCTGCGTATGGTCAGGATGGCCACAGAAGTTCCGGCCTCACCTGCTAGAAAAATTCGACGGGACTGTCAATCCCGCCGAATTTCTTCAGATCTACTCCACTGCAATCTTGGCAGCTGGAGGAAACGAGGCTGTGATGGCCAATTATTTTCCAGTGGCCTTAACAGGGACCGCCAGGTCCTGGTTTATGAGCCTTCCACCCAATTCTATCAATAGTTGGGAGGAGCTGTGCCGGCAGTTCACCGCCAACTTCGGGAGTTCATACACCCGACCAGGCACTGAACTGGACCTTTTTGCAGTCGTGCAAAAAGGGGGAGAATCCCTGCGATAATTCATCCGGAGGTTCTCTTAGGTACAAAATACTATCCCTTCTATCTCTAGTGCCTCTGTCATTGTGGCATTCAGACAAGGTGTACGGGACAAGAAGATGTTGGAGAAACTGGCGATCAAGGAGATCACCAGTGTCACGGAACTCTTCAGCTTGGCTGACAAATGTGCCAGAGCTGCGGAGGGCCGTGAGATGCACTCCAAACCAACCTCGGAGGGTCACAAGAAATCCTCCAAAGAAGAAGCCGCTACCTCCGGGGGTGGCAAGAAGAAAAAGAAGACCAACGACAAGAATAAGCCGTCGGCCGGCACATCCAACGTTGCAGCTGCTGCAACTCCGGGTGGCCGGGGGCCACGCCCCGAGAAGCGACCTCGACCGTCTTCTGAAGACGGTAGCAAACCCAAAGCGTGGTGTCCCATTCACAAAATGGGCAGCCACAGTTTGGAAGACTGCTGGGAGGTCCAAAACCTGGCCGAGCGCTACAACAAGCGCCGGGAAGAATCTCCTTTCCGACAGAGGGAAGGAAAGCAAAAAGTCGACGAAGCTCCGGCTGAAGAGGAGTTAGGATTTCAGGATCCCAAAAAGGTCCTGAAGGCCGTTTACACCTCCGTTGACGATGATTCTGACGTCTCTGATAACGAGTGTCGGAAGACCATGAACACCATTTTTGGTGGATCATGGGACAGCACCTCCCGCCGCGTCATCAAGACTATGCGTCGGGATATGGCCGCTGTAGCTCCTACAGTCAGGTCGAAACCTCATCGGAAGTGGATGGACACAACCATCACTTTTGATGCTTCGGACTGCCCTTGGAGCATGGTTGGAGCAGGACAGTTACCTTTGATGGTATCTCCTACCATCAACAACATCCAGCTCCACCACGTCATGGTAGACGGAGGTTCGGGGCTTAACCTCATAAGCTTCGAAGCTTTTACTAAGCTTCAACTCCGACCTTCGGATCTTCACCCCTCTCGACCTTTCTCCGGAGTAGGTCCGGGGGCCACTACCCCACTCGGAGCTATTACTCTCCCCGTTACCTTCGGGACACGGGAGAAGTACCGCACCGAGAAGTTGGTCTTCGACGTCGCTCGGATCAACTTACCCTTCAATGCCATCTTGGGTAGGCCTGCCCTGTACAAATTCATGGCAGTTGCCCATTATGGCTATCTGGTGTTGAAGATGCCAACACCAGTAGGCATTCTCCGGATCCGCGGAGATCGTACTGCCGGAGTAACTGCTCTGAAAGAACTCCATGCACTCACCACGGCGCAAGAGGAGGATTCCAGGTCGGAGCAAGCTCCAAAACCCCCGAGCATTCGTTAACGAGGCTCGACTTCTGCACCTCGGGTGCAGCCAAGCGGCGACACCGACATTCCCGTCAAAGTCATCCAAATTGGTTCCGATGCCGCTCAGACCACCCGTATATCGGGGGGATTGAACGACAAATAGGAACTCGCGCTCATCACTTTCCTCCGGGCTAACATCGACGTGTTTGCTTGGGAACCGTCACAAATGCCTGAGATCCCCAGGGAAGTGATTGAGCACAATCTGAAGATCTACCCCGATGCCCGGCCTGTGCATCAGAAGCCTCGGAAGCAATCCGTAGAGAGACAGAACTTCATCCGACAAGAAGAAGAAGTTACTCGAAGCTGGATTCATCCGAGAAGTCTTCCATCCAAAATGGCTGGCAAATCCAGTTGTTGTGCCCAAGGCCGGCAGGAAGCTTCGGATGTGCATCGACTACACCACACTAAATAAGGCATGTCCAAAAGATCCATTCCCATTACCTAGAATAGATCAGATAGTGGATTCCACCTCCGGGTGTGAATTACTGTGTTTCCTAGACACATATTCCGGGTATCATCAAATCAGGATGTCTAGGGAAGATGAAGAACATACCTCATTCATCACAGTAGATGGATTGTACTGTTATACAGCCATGCCCTTTGGTCTCAAGAATGCAGCTTCAACTTTTGTACGAGCTATGTACAAAACTTTTGAAGAACTCATTAGAGACATAGTGGAAGTGTACGTCGATGACATCGTGGTGAAAGTCAGGGACAAGGAGTCACTCCTTGACACCTTGCAGGCTATCTTCGACAAGTTGCGGGCCACCCGTACAAAGCTAAACCCAGACAAGTGTGTCTTCGGGGTTAGCTCCGGAAAACTACTTGGTTTCCTGGTAAGCCACCGGGGCATAGAAGCTAATACGGCGAAGATTAAAGCCATTGAAGACATGCGGCCACCAACCTGCATCAAAGACGTCCAAAAGTTGACTGGATGTCTAGCAGCCCTCAGCCGGTTCATTTCAAGACTGGCGGAACGGGCACTCCCCTTATTCAAGCTATTGAGGAAGTCCGGACCATTTCAATGGTCCGAAGAAGCAGAGAAGGCATTCCAAGAGTTGAAACAGTTCCTCACCACCCTACCAATTCTGGTGGCTCCGAACCCTGGTGAGAATTTGTTGCTTTACATTTCAGCAACTGACGAAGTCGTCAGTATGGTTCTGGTTGCGGAGAGACCAGAACTACCTCATACTCAGGAATCCAGACCCCTTCAGGAGGGTCCGGAGGTACCTGAAAGCGAGTATGGGTCCCAGCTCCCAGACTCAAATCCACAAGAAGTTACTTCAGGAGACCCAGACCCCTCCGGGAGGGTCCAGATCGCTTCTGAAGAAGCCCCGGGTTCCTCCAGCCAGGACCCGGAGGTCCCCGAAGGAAATCCAGATTCCTCCGAGAGGATCCGGGTCAGTGAAGAGGAAGCTCCAGACCCCTCCGGGAGGGTCCGGACCATTTAGCGCCCAGTGTACTTCATTAGCAAAGTACTACATGATGCCAATACTCGGTACCTAGAGGTGCATAAGCTGCTCTATGCAGTTCTTATTGCCTCCAGGAAGCTTCGCCATTACTTCCAAGCTCACAAAGTCTCAGTGGTGACCTCTTACCCACTTCGAGCAATTTTGCATAATCCCAATTCAACTGGGAATATTGCAAAGTGGGCAGCGGAATTGGCTGAATTTGATCTTTAATTTATTTCAAGGCAAGCAGTCAAGAGTCAAGCATTGGCAGATTTTGTGGCAGAATGGACTCCTTCTCCATCAAACCCTGGGGGCCCCAATGAGCAGAAGACGGAGCATCAAGCTCCAGCCTTCATCGAGCCTCACTGGACCCTCTACTTCGACGGCTCCATGCAGAAGCAGGGGGCCGGAGCTAGAATCCTTCTCCTTGCACCGACCGGGGAGAAGGTGAAATACATGGTACACCTTGACTTCAAGGCGACCAACAACATGGCAGAGTACGAAGCGCTCATCTATGGACTAAAGATGGCACTGTCATATGGTGTCAAGCAACTGCTGGTCAAGGGAGATTCGCAGCTCATCATTAAGCAAGTGAAGGGTGAATGTTCCTGTAATAATCTCCAGCTAGCTGCTTACCTCCTTGAAGTCCAAAGGCTTCAGAAGGACTTTGAGGTCCTAGATCTCCACCATGTTCAGCGTGCCCACAACGCTGAAGCCGACGAACTCTCGACGAAAGCGTCAACCGGAGCTCGGCTCCTGACGGAACTTTTGTCTGGAGGTTGTCGAAACCCATGGCTCAGCCTGCCGAACTGAGCGAAGGGGGCGAGATCAGCTTCCCGAAGCTGACGGTCCCGATGGCCCTGTTACCATGGCAGCCATCAAGGGTCGTAGGTGCTGCCGGAAGCTCCGAGCAACCCAGCACGCAAGACTCAAATGCTCAAGTTAGTTCCGATGCATGGATCTCGGAGATCCGGAACTACTTGAAAGACAACATCCTTCCTGACGATGATGTATCCGCTGACCGGGTAGTCAGATTGGCTAAAAGATACACGTTGGTAGAAGGGGATCTCTACCGGCGCGGTGCCAACAGCATCCTAATGCGGTGCATCACAAGGGAAGAAGGCTGCAAGCTCCTCGCAGAAATCCATGGAGGCGAGTGTGGGAACCACGCGTCTTCCCGCACGCTGGTCGGTAAAGCCTTTCGGCACGGCTTCTACTGGCCTACAACACTCCAGGATGCAATTGAGCTGGTGAAAAAATGCAAAGCATGTCAATTTCATGCGAAGCAAATTCACACACCGGCTCAGCCCTTACAAATGATACCTCCTACATGGCCTTTCGCTGTGTGGGGGATGGACATCTTGGGACCTTTCCCAAGAGCCGTCGGAGGTTACAAGTTCCTGTATGTCGCCATTGATAAGTTCACTAAGTGGCCAGAAGCAACTCCAGTTGTGACAATCAACAAGCAATCTACTATCAACTTTTTGCAGTCCATTGTATGCAGATTTGGAGTTCCAAACAAAATCATCACTGATAATGGGACCCAATTCACAAGCTCTGCATTTCAAGGATATTGCGAAGACCTCAGCATACAAGTTTGCTATGCTTCCGTAGCTCACCCAGCCAGCAATGGCCAAGCCGAGAGAGCAAATGCTGAAATCCTTAAAGGACTCAAAACGCGCACCTATGAGCGCTTGAAAAAACATGGAGCCAACTGGATCGAAGAGCTTCCGCCTACTCTATGGGCCAACAGGACATCTCCAAATCGGTCAACCGGAGAGACACCCTTCTTTCTGGTGTACGGAGCTGAAGCAATCCTTCCTCCGGAAATCCCCTTGGGTTCACTCCGGGTCCGGACCTTCGATGAAGCCGCGCAGGACCATCTCCGGCGTGAAGACCTAGACCTCCTTGAGGGAAGGTGCCAAGCAGCTGTTCGGAATGCCCGATATCGCCAAGCCCTTCGGCGCTATCATCAGCGGCATGTACGCAACCGACAGCTCGAGGAAGGTGACCTGGTGATACGGAGAATACAATCCAGAGAAGGGTTAAACAAACTCTCCCCCGGCTGGGAGGGACCCTTCCGAGTGATTAAAGTATCCCGTCCCGGAAGCGTTCGCTTGGCTACCGAGGATGGGACACCTCTCCCAAATCCTTGGAACATCGAGCACCTCCGTAAGTTCTACACTTAATACCACGAAGGTGACTCTTGAGTAACTTGAGATGTATGTTATAGAGTCATTGTACAGAGTCGGGTAGTTCCTTCGGGAGAGCAGCCGGACCTTTCCCGAAAGGTCCGCAAAGTTCATGCAACACTTGTCACAGTCTCCGGACTAAAAGTGTGGCTAACTACCCTGGGTCAAACGAGAAATGAAACACGCTTAGCCCGGTTCCGTACCCCAAGAGTGTACTTGTTTCCCCTGTACCCCGGACCTATAATGAAAGACATCTTCATGTGAAACAGACTCCACGTGCATTTACTTTGTACAGGCTCAACATTCTTTATTTTTCTCTTTCTTGTCTATAACGAAGACGTGCTGTTCTTAAGAAATTTTAGTTTGACCGGTTTATATACGATACGAGTTGTATTGTCAATTCTTTTGGATTCAAATATTGTTCCTGGCCAACTCGCCTGAAAGCTGCCAAGCCAATCTAGGGCCGGAGTGTGCTATCGACTTAGCCTGGTCAAGCACCCTAAGTACGCCACTCTACCTACACCCCGGCAGCCCGAAGTAAGGCGAGTCCAAATACAATTGAATCCGGAAGAAAAGGCAATGTATTCGATTGTACCTAGAATCGCGTTTGACCTAAAACTTTCTTGAGAATCGTAAGCCGCGACGAAATTATAGACGAGAAACAAGTTTTACTATTTTTTTGACTTCAGTGTGCTGGAAAAATACACGTTGATGGAGAAAAGACGGAGCTAACAAAGCTCCGACTCCCCTAGGTGGTTTGTAATCGATGTTACGCAGCAAAAACGAGCATCACCGGACTAATCAAGCTCCAGTAAAGCCAGGGGGTCAGCCGTCGACGCTGAACAAAAGATGGTGAGAAGACCCCGCAAACGGAGTTTGCTGCCAACAAAGTAAGTGTCGGCAAAGGTCACTGCCGGAGCTACTAGGCTTCGACGCCCCGGAGGACTTACTATCGATGCTCTACGCATTGATAGAGACTATTGCTGGAGCTACTAAGCTCCAGCGATAGACAATGCCGGAGCTTCTAAGCTCCGACAACCTCAGGGGGCCTTCACTATCGAAGACTTCGAACCTAAATTCTACAAGTTCGGAGCAAATGAGTCTTCAACAAAACGCAATATCCTCTTGGTACATGTTCACAATCAAATTGTGTACATCTACCAGGGGGCCAAGTGAAGACAAAAGCGTTGAAGACAAAAAGTGAAATTCACAAAAATTTGGGGATTTCATTCAATTGGAGACAAGGAATTACATCTGGAGACAAGGGATTGCAAAATTGAGGAAGAAGAAGAGAAAATACAAGCGAGAACTATATAGATGGTCCTAGACCCTATGGAAGAATTGGGCGACCTTCTGGGCAACCTCCGATACGTTGGCTCTGGTAGCTTCGCCTTCTCCTTCGACGGGACCTTCAAGCACCGGGTCCAGAGGAAATTGGGAGTTCCGGCTGGTGTAGCACGTCAGCACATATTCTGCGACGTTCTTCGCCAGGGATTGCCCCTCAACCTCCAATTGGTCCGCGATGACATCGCCCACCTTGGAGAGCTTACTACCTGCTGAGCTCAACGCCTGCAACGCTAGGTCCGGCTCCGGCTCCGGATCATCCGGGCGCACGGGGCTGAAACCCATAGGTGTCAGCGCATCGTTGGCCTTGCCCAGGAACTCCCAAATCTGTAGGGAGTCCGCAGTCCTCAAGCCCTTCATTTCTTCCTGGGATCTCCTGGCCGCCATTAGTTCGAAATTCTCATGGGCGAGGCGCTCAACTTCTTTGGCGTTCTGCTGAATCTTCTCAGCAACCCGCTTTTCGAGTTTTCCGAGCTCCTCCTCCCGGAGGTGGATCTTGTTCCGGCGGTCGACCAGGTCCTTCCCTCTACGCCTCACTTTCTTCTCCCTGGCAGTAAGGGCACACTCTTGTTCGTAGAGTTCCTGCCCTCGCACCCAGGCCTTCTCCTCTTCCTCTTGGCAGCGCTCTTCCAATTTCTTGGCGCGCTCCTCGAGACCCTTGTCAGCCAGAGCCACCTTCTCGGCGAGCTCCTCCTCCCTCCTCAGGATGTCATCCCGCAGCTCTAGGAGTTTCTGCTCTTCATCCTCGAGTCGTTTATCCCTCTCCTCAAGTGCTTCCCGGCGCTTGATGAGTGTAGTGTTAATGGCCTCAAGCCTTTCATGGCGTTCATCAGCTGCACTATTGGCTGCTTTGGCTTGATCGTAGATCTCCCGGGATTGAGCGTCGAGGGCGCGAGTCAAACTCTCCCTGTCATCTAGTAACTTGCCCCAGTACTCCAGGCGAATCTTCTCCCGTTTGATCCACTCTTTGTCATCTGCTAGCCTCGACTGCGCCAGCTTGGTCTCGAAGTAGAGCCGGTTACGCCACCGCCTAAGGGTTTGGCGCTCCTCTTCAAGAGCCTTGCTGTCGTGGAAGAAGGCCAGTTGGACTTGACGCAGACTGGAACATGCGTTGTCAATAGACAATGACAACGGGATAGGTTCCGGACCTGCTGGTATTTCCTCCGCTGGTTCCAGCGGGTTTTCAGATACAAAAATTGGGTCCCACTCCACAAGAGTGGTCCCCTGAGTCTCCATGGCACTAGGTCCGTCCTCCGGGATGGCCTCAGTCGCCATCGAGGAAGGCCCCACCACCAGGTCTTCGTTCACCCCCTCGGGCAGGGGGCCAGCGACTTCGCTTGGGCACTCCGGCTCGGCCGTGAGTACCTCCAACGTCATCACTTCCGGAGCAGGGGCCGCTTCTGGCTCCGGCCTTGGCACCTCCTCCGATGGGGGCTCGAGCTCCGTCACCTCCTCAACAACCAGCTCGGGAGCCAGAAGATCTTCAACCTCGACCGGCCCTGCGGCCGAAGCTTCAACAATGACCGGCTTTGCGGCCGGTGCTTCGGAGGTAGCCGACCCAACTGCCGGAACTTCCTCACCTTCCGGCTCGCGCGCCGGGACTTCAATCACCTCCGGCTCAACCGCCGGAGCTACGACACTTTCAGGCTCTAGGGCCAGAATCACAGCTTCTTCTGGCTCAACGGCCGGAACTTCCGTCATTTCAGCACCAGGACCCGGAGCTTCAACCTTCGGGGCAGGTGCCGCTGGTGCATCTTCTCTTCCATGGTCCGGCGCTACCACGGGAGCCTCTGGGGATGAGTCGAGGTCCATGACCACGACAGCCGGCGCCGGAGCTGTCGCAGCTTCAGCCACCGCTTGGGGCAGCACTGGGTCCGGAGCAGAAGCTTCCGCCCTCACAACTTCAGTTGCTGTGGCTGAGGGTGGAGCCTCACTCCTCTTCTTGGGAACGCTGCAAATGATGGACGAGGAAACTTAAAAAAGCAATCACTACAGCAAAACAATTGTCCAAGGTAAAGATTAAAAATTACCTTGGGAGGCCTCTGCACCAGCTTGCGCGGAATCTTTTTCCCGGGCGTTCCTGGCTGGTCATAGCCGGCGTGGAAGCTCCGGAAGGCCCCCCGGAACTCTTCGCGGCCACGGGTGTTTCCCGGGTCGAGGCCCCCCTCGATCGGGAAGAACCCCCGGACCTAGAGGCCTCCACCGGCCCAGGTGCTGGAGTTGCGTGCCCGGAGCTAACACCCCGGGAGGACCCCACTGCGGGAACAGTCTCTCCCCGGAGGACACCACTATGGGAACAGTCGCCGCGGTTGTGGAAGACCTTCCCCTCTGGGGAGAAGGAGCCGATGCAGAACTAGCAGGCCTGACGGACCTTCCGTCGGCGTACTGCAGCTTCCGCTTCCGGCTCACGGGTTCATCCGCCAGCTCCTTGCCCTTGCCGACGACCTCCTCCCTCGGCTTCGGAGCTGGGTCGGAGCCACCTTCGGACACTCCAGGGATCGCCACCCTGGTAGTTGATCTTCTCTCGATGACACCAAGGTCGTCAAGCATGGGCATCTTCCGCAGGAGCTCCCTACTGAACTCAACTTCCACGTTCAGAGGAAGAAAAGCCGATGGCGGAGTCAAGTCGTCACCCTCGACGTCGATGCCGTGCTGGAACTTCTTGAGGTGGAACTCCAAGGTTTTCCCCACCGTGTTGGACTTCAACCCGGTCTCGACCCGGTCGTCGTCCATCACGCTATTGAGGGCCCAAGCGAGTTTCTCCCTCTTCTTCAGCGGTGCCCACCTGTTGACCAGGAAGTTACAAAACACCGCTTGAGGGGTTAATCCCCCCTCCACGCACCGGCGAATCCTGGTCAGAACAGGGTCGAAGGCGTCCGCCAGCACCGGAGCTTCACTCCAGATCATCGTGTCAATGTTGGGGAGGCCTTCGGGCAGCTCCAGCCTCTCGTGCTCCCCCACCCGGATGACTATCCAGTCCTTCTTCCAGTCATCCCACTTCCCAGAAGGGAACGACCGGAGGTACTTGAATGGGCACTTCTTGCGCTTCACGAAGTAGTAGAAGCCAAGGTACTCATTGCTCCTACCGGTGTAGGATTGAAGAGCACGTGAAAAGCTACCAGAGGGGGGGTGAATGGTAAATTTAAAAATCTTACGCAGCGGAAACAATAAAACCCCAAACCCTTTCGGCAGAAAAACGATCTGTTAAAGAAATCGTGTATGTGACTAATCTAAACGTGTTTCACTGTGACAAAAGTGATAGATATCAGAGAGAATCAAGTCACGAAGACAACACAAAAAGAATTACTCAAATCCGTCGAGAAAAACTCAAGTTATGATCAAAAGATCAGATTATGGTCAATCTGACCTTCTCGAGAAAAACAGTTTCTGGAATGCTGCAAAGAAACTCGTGTAGCACAGAAACCACAAATCCAATGACCGTGAAATTTTTACAGATGATAGACAATCAAGTTTTGAAGTCAACCCAAAAAGAATCACATCAATTGGATCTGTAAAACTCTAGTTATGATAAAACCACCGACGAAAGGTAGTGCTGTCCAGAAACTCGACGAGTAAAACTTGTCTGGAACAAGTCGGACGAACAAGGCACAAAAGTTCCTTCAAACTATGAATTTTATTCAATAGAACACTGGAGGAACAGCCCCAAAGTCGTCTCCACGAGCTTTGGCCTTCCGCTTATATAACCAGCCCTTAGGCCATCCCAATCTCAACTAGGACTCCAATCCTAATCCGATCACAATCGGAACTTTCCATAACTGCTTAGGACTCTTCTATAAGCAGATAGAAGCAATCTTAAGACTTCCAAACACCTTAGTAACGTATCCCACATTCCTAAACAACTCAAATTTGTGACACACACGAAATCCTAACATAACCAACTCGATACTTTCCATACCGAGCCATAACCGACTCAGCTAGCAGCCTAAATCTTCAACCGATACAATCCGATCCTTCCGATCAGATCTTCCTTCCATAATCCGTCTCTAGAAGCATATTGCCACGTCATGCACCTCATGCATACGTGCGAACACCTTCCTTTGACCTTCATATGCACTGCCCTTGATTCAATCATCCTGCACGACCTCCTGACCCGCTCAACCACAGTTCCTCGCGAACTTGGTTGTTGGAACCTCATCTCCTCCTGTGACTAGTCCAATGGATCCTGTCACCAGCCATGACTTGAACTCAAGCAACACCTGCACATGAATAAACAACCAATCCATACGAGCCCAAGTCCTCGACTTGACTCAAGTTAGTTCTGAACACAACACCTTACGTGAGAACCTCACATAAGCATGTTGCAAAACCACAGTAGAAACGATATCATCCATATCAACCAAAATGCACAAAAAACTTAGCAAATGAATACTAAGCAATCTTTCCAATCATGTAAAGCAAGTATGAAACAATGCAAATGAAAAGCAGAAGCACTGCGGTCAAGTTCCGGACCTTGCCAGAGCAACCCGGAGCTTGAGCTGGAGCTAACAAAAGCTAGTAGAACCTAGCGCCGGAGCTTACCAAAAACTAGTAGATCCTAGCACCGGAGCTTACCAAAAAACTAGTCAAAACTAGTCAACCCAAAACCGGAGCTAGACAAAGTACGTCGGAGCTTAGCAAAAGCATGCCGGAGCTCTCAATTATATGCCAGAGCTATCAAATATATGCCGGAGCTATCAAAGACATGCCAGAGCTAAAGATAAAGCTCACCGGAGCTAACCAAAGCTAGTCGGACCTTACCAAGAAGTCGGACCTAGCATCTAACGTAGTCGGAGCTACCCAAAACAAGTCGGACCTACCGTCGGACCTTGCTGTAGCTCAGAGCTAGAGTCGGACCTTTATAAAAAAGGTGTTTTGGTGATATTAAAAACTTTTATCATCAAAGCCAAGTGTATTCACTACAAGCCAATGTATTCAACACATATAGGTCTCACAATCTCCCCCTTGATGAATGCATTGGCAACACCATTTAAAATCCGAATATTGACTTATTCACATAAAAGTTTTGAAGGCAATTTCTCCCCCTTTGTAAATCAAAAGTAAAATGAGAAGAAAAATTATCCCATATTATCTGTCATTATCTCTCCCCCTTTATTATCTCTATTATCTCTCCTTATTCTCTTTCTTTTCATGCTTATCTCTCCCCCTTTGACAATGTATTCAGCAAGTCATGAGGTATAAACAATTTATCTCTCCCTCTTTAGTTGTTATGAGCATATTATAACATATACATATAAACAAAGCTCATCCAAGTCATACTATCAAGTACCTTACATTATCACATCAATGAAATACATAAGGTAGTGTAAGCCATGCTAGAGATCAAATGTAATTTTTCAATTTAAGCAAGTCATGATCTCACAACCTTAACTATTTCAAAACCTGAAAGCATGACACTAGTTGCTGCATTTTTTAAAAGCATAAATTTAAATCATATGATATTTGCAAGAGATTATATGCGCATCTGCCTTATTCTAACCAACCAAGCCAAGCCTATGTCATTTGACAATCAGAAGCTTAAGGACATGGTTTTAGTCATACACAACTTCTTCCAAGTTCATATCTAAGTGCAATGACAAGCCATCTCAAAAGAAGAAGTGCGATGCATGCATATTCTCTTTATCTTTTCTCAATTTATATTTGTTCATAAAAACTCAACATGTGAGTTGATTACTTGATGAATTCTTAATGATTAAAAGCATTTGTGAGCATGCAACAAGTTCAAAACAGCAAGAAAGTTCGACCATGACCAGATTTAGTGTAAGTAATTATTCCAATTACTAGACATGGCAAAAACTACAAAATGTATAACATGAGTAATGTAGTAAGAACTTTCAGCATGTAAAAGGAATCACAAAGTCATATATGTATGAAATACTATGCTCATATTATTTTAATTTCAGATTCACACATAGACTTCCCAAGTTTCAAAAACTCTCCCTCAATTTAAGCCATGAGGATGCATAACCCCTATTTCACTACGAATGTAACAAAAACGAGTGAAATCCAAAGGTTTTGTAAAAATGTCAGCCAATTGATGTTCGGTATCTACATGGTGAACCACAATGTTTCCTTTTTCAACGTTATCTCGGAGAAAGTGATACCTAATATCAATGTGCTTAGTTCTAGAATGTTGCACGGGGTTTTTGGCAATGCAAATAGAACTAGTGTTATCACAAAACAATGGAACACTATCTAGATCAACCCCATAGTCCTTAAGTGTTTGAACAATCCAATGAATTTGTGAGCAAGTACTAGCAGCAGCTACATATTCAGATTCAGCTGTGGATTGTGCAACTGAATTTTGTTTTCTAGAGGACCAAGCAACAGGAGAATTACCAAGAAAATGACAAGCACCGGAAGTACTTTTCCTATCAATCCTACAACCCCCAAAATCAGGATCCGAAAAAGCTTTCAAAGTTACAGTTGAGGAAGAAGGAAGAAAAATGCCAAATTCTTGAGTTCCATGTAAGTACTTGAGAATCCTTTTGACGGCTTGACGATGTGAAACACGTGGGGAAGCTTGAAACCGTGCACAAAGACATACGCTGAATTGTATGTCCATTCTTGATGCCGTGAGGTACAAAAGTGATCCGATCATGCTTCTATATTCTTTTTGATCCACAGATTCACCATCTTCATCAAGTTCAAGTGTTGTTGCTGTTCCCATTGGTGTCCAAAGAGGCTTGCTTTTGTCCATGTTGAAGCGCCTTAGGAGGTCTTTGGTATACTTCGTTTGATGCACAAAGGTACCCTCCTTGGTTTGTTTGATTTGCAGCCCCAAAAAGTAAGTGAGTTCACCCATCATACTCATTTCAAATTCGGAACTCATCATTGCTGAAAACTTGGACACAAGATCATGAGAAGCACAACCAAAGATAATATCATCCACATACACTTGAACAAATAATGAGTCATTGCCATGCTTAAGCACAAAAAGAGTTTTATCAACCTTGCCCATGGTAAACCCCTTTTCAAGTAAGAATGTTTTTAACCTATCATACCATGCTCTAGGGGCTTGTTTGAGACCGTATAAGGTTTTGGACAGTTTGTAAACATGATTAGGAAAATCTGGATTTTCAAAACCCGGTGGTTGTTTGACATAAACCTCCTCATCTATGTAGACATTAAGAAAAGCACTTTTAACATCCATTTGATATAGCTTAAAACCTTTAGATGCTGCAAAAGCTAACAAAATTCTTATGGCTTCTAATCTAGCGACAGGAGCAAAAGTTTCATCAAAATCTAGACCTTCAACTTGAGTGAAACCTTGAGCAACCAACCTAGCCTTATTCCTAACCACAACCCCATCCTCACTTTGTTTATTTTTAAATACCCATTTAGTTCCAATTAAAGTGTGACCTTGAGGTGGAGGTACAAGTTTCCAAACATTATTTCTTTAAAAATTTTCTAACTCTTCTTGCATGGCAATAATCCAAGATTCATTAGTGAGTGCATGTGATATATCTTTGGGTTCAAAAGAAGCAACAAAAGCAGAATGAGCATGAGAGTTTGGATCGCAAAACCTGGACCGTGTGACTCATTCGTGCAAGCTTCCAATCATCTATTGTGGGGGATGATCTTTGTAAAAACATAGGGGAACAAATGTCTCACAAGCTTCTTCTTCATTAGGTTCATCGTAGATTGATGAGCTTGTGACTTGTGGACGATCAGGACCAGCAGAGGTGATAACCGGAGCTTGTTCAATGTCCGGAGCTGGACACATGTCAGCTTCGGAACTACCAGGCAGTATCACCGGCTCTTCTTCATCTTCGAAAATATCCTCCCCCTGAGGATACGGATCTGGTCCTGCAACACCGGAGCTAGTACCTGGGCTAGCTTCATCAAAAGACACTTCACAAGTCTCCACAATTTTGTTAGTGTCAAGTAAAAGCACACGGTAGCCTCTAGTATGAGATGGATAACCAAGAAACATGCCATCAATGGATCTAGGTTCAAATTAATCAAGGTTACCATGTTTCTTAACAAAGCATTTGCAGCCAAAGACCCGAAAGTGTGTAACACTAGGCCTATGTCCAAACCGAAGCTCATATGGTGTTTTACCTAGCTTAGCACACAAGAAAACACGATTTGAGACATAACAAGCGGTTGCTAACGCATCAGCCCAAAATTTCCTAGGAGTTTGATATTCATCAAGCATAGTCCTAGCCATCTCAACTAAGGTTCTGTTCTTTCTTTCTACAACACCGTTTTGTTGGGGTGCATATGGTGAAGAAAGTTGATGATATATTCCATTTTCAGCACAAAAGTGATCAAAAGATTGATTTTTAAATTCAGTTCCGTTATCACTTCTAATTGCCTTTAAAGATCCTGGGTGATCAATTGATAATCTAAGAAATAAAGTCCTAAAGTGACTAAAAGCTTCATTCTTAGACACCATAAAGTAAATCCAAGAGTATCTAGAATAATCATCAACAATAACCAGAACATACCATTTACCTCCGAAGGATTGAACACGTGAAGGTCCTACGGTGTCAAGATGCAAAAGTGACATGGTTCAGTTGTCATGATCATTGTGAGAGGAGTATGTGAACCTGCAACCATCTTAGCATGTCTACAAGAAGAACACACAATTTCTTTGTCCCCTTTAAGCTTAGGCAACCCACGTATGCGATCAAGAGCACTAACACGCGTTAGGTGATCAAAGCCTACGTGACCAAGTCTACGATGCCAAAAATATAAGTCCTTTGAATCATTAGCAACTAGACACCTATGCTTAGAGGAAGACATATCAAAGTCAGCTTTAAAAACTCTTCCAAACCGAGACATGTTAAAAATAAGCTCACTATTTGAACCTACAACTTTGGAACAGTTTTTATTGAAAATAATTTCCAGATTTTCATCTAGCAATTGTGAAACAGAAAGCAAGTTGTATTTCAAATTTTTGACAAGTGCCACATCCTTTAAAGTGTAGTGATCATTTACTTTAACCGAACCCTTAGCAATTATAGGAGTCGAAGAATTATCGGCAAAAGTAACATTTTCTACACGTGACACAAAAGAGAGGGAGGAGAACCAATCTTTGTTACCGGTCAGGTGGCGGAGCAACCTGAATCCACAATCCAAATGTTCTCCTTCCTCAAACATGTAACCTACATAGGAGCACAATACGTCGATGACTCAATACTGGGGTTAGTCAAAAGGCATTTAGGTATCCAGTACTGAGTCACACGACATGCAGCAGGAAAAACACGCGAAAGCTGAGACAAAACAGCAGGTTTATGAGTCAAAGTTTGAGGTTTTATATTCTTAACTCTTTTAGCACAAAAACCAGTAGCTCCGGAGGTAAAAGAAGCAGTTCCAAAAGACAAGGCTGAAGCTCTAGAAACAAAAGCTGAAGTTCCGAAGGAAACAACAGAAGGTCCGGGAGCTCTCGGAGCTATCGGAACTATCGGAGCTGCTTTTGCGGATTTCTTACCAGAAGGTCCGGAAGCTACCTTTTTAAATTTGTGACTCACTAAAGCAGGTTGTGTTTTTCTAATTGCATGAAAGTTATAAGATCTAGCAATTTTTCTTTCCTTTTTCTGTTGTTTAGCTAGTCTATAACAAAAATCTATGACATGACCATCTCTACCACAGTAGGTACAATGAAACTTAATTTTGTAATCATGTCTCGATGAGCACCCAACATTAGAAACAGAATTAGAAAGCACTCATGCAGATTTGAAAACCACTTCTTTATGTTTAGGAACTGTTTGAATCAAACCACTTCCTAATTACTTTACAATTTTAGGTGGATGTGTCTTAGCATGAACAAGAGAATCAAAACCTAAACCAGTTTTATCTTTGCAAGACTTGGAAGAATTCAGCAGCAAGTTTAGATTCTTATTCCCATTACAAAACCGACCTAGTGTCCTATTCATGTCATCAAGTTTCTTAGACAAGTCTAGGAAGTTTGCACATGAAGTTTTTCCTTTTAGTTTGCAATTGGAACAATTTTTAACTTCATGAGATCGTAAAGCATTGTTCAGAATGGAAATTTCATTCATTGCATCTTTTATTTTCTTATCAAGATTTTCACATGCAGAACAATGCAAATCATCTGTAGAAAAAGAAGCATCTTTTAAGTTTTTATCATTAAGTGCAGCAAGCTCTCTGTTCTTTTCAATTTCTTCATCAAGTCTATCTAGAATGGAGGAGTGTGCACTTCTTAATGTGGACAATTGTTCATAGATTAAGTCACATGAGGGACATGCATCATCACTAGGAATCAAAGTTTTTAAATGGTTAATTTCAGATTCTAGTGATTCAATTTTAGCAGCATTATCCCTAAGCTTTTTGTCCTTTTTCTTGACAATAATAGTTGCACGAGAAATAGCATCACACATTTCATTGCAGGTAGAACATACCTCATCGTCTTCACTGCTGTGTTCTGCATCCTCCTGAATTGATATTGATCTTGTTTTGCCCGCCATGAAGCATAAGTTGGCCAGATCGTCATCATCTTCATCACTTTCAAAGTCTACATCACTTGAACTAAGTTCTTGAAGTGCGGTGATGAAGCTGTTAATCATCTTGCGTCCTATGGTACCCTTCTTTTTCTTGTTGGAATTTCCAGAGGAGGTCCGGACCTTGCTTTGTTTTTCTCCCCGGGTGGTCGGTCCTGAAAGGTTAGGGCATTCTGTACGAAAGTGTCCTGTTTTACCACATTCAAAACAACGTTGAGGTCCGGAGCTTCCTCTCCTTCTAGTTCTCACATTTTGCAATGCTTTTGAGAATCTAGTAGAGATGAGTGCCAACTCCTCTTCTGGAAATTCTTCGATCTGTTCCAGGGTTAGCGAGGACAACAAAGCAAGAGTATTGCAAGATGATGATTGGCCGGAGCTAGACATATCACGTTGTGAAACAAATGCAATAGACTTGTTTGGGTTCTTACGTGCTAGGATGTCAATTTCATGAGTTTTTAGTTTAGAATAAAGTACATCTAATGTAAGAGAACTCATGACAGTTGATTCACGAATAGATGTTACTTTCATCTCCCAAATTGACATGTCTAATGCACTAAGAAGCTGTCTAGCATTCTCAGCATCAGAAAAATTTACATTGACACTACGTAAGTTGCTGAGAATTTTATTGAAACGAGCAAAAAGGTCATCGATAGACTCACCTGGTTGCATCTCAAAACGCATATATTCCTTTTTGAACATATCTTGTTTTACCTCCTTGATTGTGTTGGAGCCTTCATGATAATCACAGAGAGCTCTCCAAACATCGTATGCTGATCGGAGGTGCGCGACACGATCAAAGTCGCTTTGAGTGAGTCCTTGGATGATCAAGTTTCGGGCTTTGTTGTTGTTGTCGATGTCCCGGAGGTTCGTAGCCGTAACTTGATCGTTAGGCGGGACTTCATAAGGTTTGTACACCTTTTCCCATATTGCGAAGCCTTGCGCCTGGATGAAGGCCTCCATGCGTGCCTTCCAAACCTGAAAATCAATACCAGCAAACACACAAGGTTTGGCGGAGTACTTCTCCATGATGATTAGTCAAAAACACGTGCAAATCACAAATATTAGAGAAACCTGGCTCTGATACCAATTGTAGGATCGAAGAGCACGTGAAAAGCTACCAGAGGGGGGGTGAATGGTAGATTTAAAAATCTTACGCAGCGGAAACAATAAAACCCCAAACCCTTTCGGCAAAAAAATGATCTGTTAAAGAAATCGTGTATGTGACTAATCTAAACGTGTTTCACCGTGACAAAAGTGATAGATATCAGAGATAATCAAGTCACGAAGACAACACAAAAAGAATTACTCAAATCCGTCGAGAAAAACTCAAGTTATGATCGAAAGATCAGGCTATGGTCAATCTGACCTACTCGAGAAAAACAGTTTCTGGAATGCTGAAAAGAAACTCGTGTAGCACAGAAACCACAAATCCAATGACCGTGAAATTTTGACAAATGATAGACAATCAAGTTTTGAAGACAAACCAAAAAGAATCACGTCAATTGGATCTGTAAAACTCGAGTTATGATAAAACCACCGACGAAAGGTAGTGCTGTCCAGAAACTCGACGAGTAAAACTTGTCTGGAACAAGTCGGACGAACAAGGCACAAAAGTTCCTTCAAACTATGAATTTTATTCAATAGAACACAAGAGGAACAGCCCCAAAGTCGTCTCCACGAGCTTTGGCCTTCCCTTGCTTATATAACCAGCCCTTAGGCCATCCCAATCTCAACTAGGACTCCAATCCTAATCCGATCACAATCGGAACTTTCCATAACTGCTTAGGACTCTTCTATACGCAGATAGAAGCAATCTTAAGACTTCCAAACACCTTAGGAACGTATCCCACATTCCTAAACAACTCAAATTCGTGACACACACGAAATCCTAATATAACCAACTCGATACTTTCCATACCGAGCCATAACCGACTCAGCTAGCAGCCTAAGTCTTCAACCGATACGATCCGATCCTTCCAATCAGATCTTCCTTCCATAATCCATCTCTAGAAGCATATTGCCACGTCATGCACCTCATGCATACGTGCGAACACCTTCCTTTGACCTTCATATGCACTGCCCCTGATTCAATCATCCTGCGCAACCTCCTAACCCGCTCAACCACAGTTCCTCCCGAACTTGGTTGTTGGAACCTCATCTCCTCCTGTGACTAGTCCAATGGATCATGTCACCAGCCATGACTTGAACTCAAGCAACACCTGCACATGAATAAACAACCAATCCATACGAGCCCAAGTCCTCGACTTGACTCAAGTTAGTTCCGAACACAACACCTTACGTGAGAACCTCACATAAGCATGTTGCAAAACCACAGTAGAAACGATATCATCCATATCAACCAAAACACACCAAAAACTTAGCAAATGAATACTAAGCAATCTTTCCAATCATGTAAAGCAAGTATGAAACAATGCAAATGAAAAGCAGAAGCACTGCGGTCAAGTTCCGGACCTTGCCAGAGCAACCCGGAGCTTGAGCCGGAGCTAACAAAAGCTAGTAGAACCTAGCGCCGGAGCTTACCAAAAACTAGTAGATCCTAGCACCGGAGCTTACCAAAAAACTAGTCAAAACTAGTCAACCCAAAACCAGAGCTAGACAAAGTACGTCGGAGCTTAGCAAAAGCATGTCGGAGCTATCAATTATATGCCGGAGCTATCAAATATATGCCGGAGCTATCAAAGACATGCCGGAGCTAAAGATAAAGCTCACCGGAGCTAACCAAAGCTAGTCGGACCTTACCAAGAAGCCGGACCTAGCATCTAACGTAGCCGGAGCTACCCAAAACAAGCCGGACCTACCGTCGGACCTTGCTATAGCTCAGAGCTAGAGTCGGACCTTGATAAAAAGGTGTTTTGGTGATATTAAAAACTTTTATCATCAAAGCCAAGTGTATTCACTACAAGCCAATGTATTCAGCACATATAGGTCTCACAACCGGTGGTATGGACGGTGAGGAAGGTCCGGAAGAGTTCGATGCAGGGGGGGATGCCCACCCACATCTCACAGAAGTGGACGAAGATAGACACGAGGAGAATGGAGTGAGGGCCAAGGTGGTATAGCTGTAGACCATAAAAGTCCAGCAGCAACAAGAAAAAGGAAGAAAAAGGTGGGATCAACCCCACCATGGCGTACGAGGAGAAGTACACCATTTCGCCGGAGTGCTCCTTCTCGAATGGGAGCTCTCCACCGGCGCGGACCGAGCGGTTGAAGAAGTCCGAGGACCACCCCATGAGGGCCCGGACCTTCTTCAGATCGCTGTCGGTCTTCAAGCGACTCTCGCGGAGACCCAACTCCATCGCGGCACGGCTAGGCAAGAGAAGAAAAGCGAAGCACAAGTTGGGAGTTTGAGCGCAAGATCAGATGGGAGGCGTGAAGAACTCCCGACGGTGCGTGCTTTCCTTCTTAAGTAAGCCCTCGCAACGCTTGGATGGAAACCGCAAGGAAGTCGAAGATACCATTCAAAAACTCCACCCTGCCGATGACAAGGGGGCTCGGGACCACTCCGACGATCAAGTCGAGGTTCTTACCCAGGCGGACGGTTGTCATCAAGAGGCGGGAAACCCGAAGGCGGCGGCCTGACAAGGCGCGCGAACCGATATGGTTTTCGTATCGGGAACCGGCGACCTTCAATTGCGTGAGATCTGCACGCCAAAGATCTCATCTGCCGCATGCAGGACACGCCACGTGGCGAGGATTTAACTCCAAACCCTCACCAACGGCACCTCTGAATACCTTTGAAGACTCAGTTCAAAAGTCGCGAGGATGGACCCACCTCCGGCGGAATGACTTCACCCCAGTAGTCTTCTCCGGAGATAGGTCCAGGGGGCCACTGTCGGTACCCTGGAAACCGTACACCCCTTGAGGATACAAAGATATCAAGGAATAGTCACCCACTTAATTTTAAGACCTTCAGAGGCCCACATGTCAGATGTAACCGGACCCGCTTCTCCAACATGGTTAATCCCAAGGTCGCCACGTGTACTATCAAACCGGAGCTACCGCCCACAAGTGGGAAGCTCTGGGCCATGTACCAAAATGGCACCTCTGGACTTAACCCCAGACCGAGAGAAGCTCCGGACCTGACACGTGTCAGGTAGCTCCGGAGTTTCCTTTTTCCCACAGTATGCTCCGGAGCTGCCACATGTCCACCCGTCGGAGCTTCAGCCTCTAACCTCCGGAAGACTTCGTAACGGCTCCGGATCTTCAAAGGGGAATCAAGGACTTCAAGACCCGATTAAGTGTCATTAATACCATATTAATGACACTCGGTCGGATGACCTTAATTACCAGTAACGGTGCTGTCAAAGCCCATTACCCAGTCATTAAGGGTAATTAAACTTGTTGAATGAATATCAATACTAGTAACCGCCGGGGCCACATGTCGGGCCAGGCTAACTTGTAACGGCCTGCCCTTGTACTATAAAAGGACAGGCCGACGACGGACTCTGGGGACATTGAGTGACGCAACATACGCGCCATAGACGCTCAACACAAGCTCATACAGCTAATACAACACCTACACACCCGTGGAGTAGGGTATTACGCTCAGGCGGCCCGAACCACGTAAACTCCTGTGTCTCCTGCGTCATTTACTATTCACCTTCTCGAATCTCCGCGCGCCCACACCGAACATCAAACTCCTCTAACACTTTAGTAGTGTCGGGAGATCTGCCGGTTCCAAACCACCGACATCCTTGATTCTCGAAATGTGACTTGAGATGTTGCACATCTGATTGTTAGTTGTTTATTCTCTTCAAAATTATGCATGCTTTCGAAAAACTTGCCTTCCTCAATTTTCTATCAAATTATTTTCAATTATTGTCTCCTTGAATCATGGTCATTGTATGATTGTTTGTGTCCTTTACTGACCATATTCATTGATAATATTTGTGAAAACTTAGTCCACATGGATCATTCCTTGCAAATCTCTCAATATATATGAAAATTTTCTTTCTAGGACCAGACTAGTCTGCCCAAATGGCCGGACAAGTCTGGCCTCCCAGAAAAGTCCGCACCGGACTAGTCCGGCCTGTCACGGGACTTGTCCAGACTTCCAAATTTGTCCGGACCTGGTTCGGTGCCCAAACTGGTCCGGTATACCCACCGGACTAGTTCGGACCTTTGGGGATTTATACCCCAAGCGTCGGGGCCAACTCCTCAATGCCTTCACAACTTCAACGCACGCCTCTCTCCTCAAAAACACCCCCATTGGTGATTTTTGAGGTTCTCCACAAAAAGCTTCGAGGAATCCATTTGTGAACTCCTTCAGAGTGTCGGGAAGGTGAATCCCGGACTACATGGCTCTTCGGTCTGTGGATTTCTCTTCTTCTCTCATCTCAATGTGACTTTTGGCCCTAAACCTAACTTATTGGATTCCATCGATTCTAGGTTGATACTATGTAACTTAGAGTTCCTATTGAATTTTCTTCATCTTGTGACCCTTTCCTTGCGATATTGCACCCTATTATCGAGATTTGTAGAAAAATTGATTGGTTAGGGTTTAACACTGGGTGGTCCAGACTAGTCCGACCTAGGACAGACAAGTCCGTTCCTGACATGACTAGTCCGGCCAGGGACCAGATTAGTCTGGCCTAACCTAGGGTTAACTCCTAACTTAGCGACTTTTCTACACTTCTATCATAATATCCTGTTAGTTCTCATCTCATATCCTCTTGTTATCATCATTTCAGCATGCCTCGATGCAACGACTCTCCTCTTTCTGATCCGGAAAAGGAGGCAGCCCATCAAGAATGCTATCGTCGAAGAGATGCAGAGCAAGGCCCTCGAAGAGGAGCTCGCTCGCATGAGTGAGGTGAGGACAAAGAAGAAGCATGATAGCGAGATACAGCCCAAGCTAAAGCCACCGAAGAGCAAGCAAGCAAAAGGATGAGGATAGTCACTGTGGGTGAAAAGGAAAGGACCCAAGCGGACAATGAGGGAAAAGCACTTATGGTAGAGAGCAGCACAGCCAAGGGAAAGTCAAAGGAACCCGCAAAGATTCCACTAAGTCCTCATTTCGCTCTTTTTTCTCATGCGAGACACGGAAGGCTGCTCTGAGGAAGAAGGCCCTTCTCAAGAGACTTGGTCATTCATGACCATCCCGCAGAGCCTCGTGGATCTCCAAAAGGCCCTATTGGTCCGTTGGTCATGACTCCTCCCTTGCATGATCCGAACCAGGAAACGGAGCTAGGAAGCAACATCTTACAAGGGAAAGGAGCTGAGAAAGCAAAGAGGCTGAGATCAAAGGATCCTTACAAGTATGACAAGTCGACAACTGATCACAGGTTCTAGTGTGATTTTCACTGCGACTATTATCGGTTGGTCTATCTAACCAAGAAGACACCAGTGGTAGACGCTCAGTGGGTACACTGGGCCTATATGGATAAGAAGAACCGTAAGACCTTTAATGAAGTTATCCAGGTCATTGAGTTTCATGGATTAAAAAGCTTGCTTGGTTTCAAGTATAACTAGAACTCGAAGGTAATACCACAATTCTACAACACTTGCTATTTCTCCACCTTTGGAGACCTCAAGATCACCTGGCTGACCGACAGAGTGCGCTACTCCATCCTATATGATGAGTTTGCGAGAATCATTGGCCTTGAAGAGTTCTTGAGCTTTGACTTGACCATTCACAATTTGAAGGCTATGGACTTGGGGGAGATGGAATTCATGTATGAGTCTAGCTTTTATAATCCCCCACCACAAGGATTCTTCATCCCTTCTTTAGCATGCTCAATCCAATATTGAGGAAGACCTTAGCACATAAAGATGGGGATGTCAGAATGATCCAAGGGAATCTAAGGCACTTGTTGAGGCTAATTGCTGAAGGGGAGAGATTCAATGTCTTCGGCTGCATTTACAACGACATCTTCAACATATCCCACAGTCCCAACCGCTCGTGTGGACATGCTCCTCTCATCATTTGCTTGATTGAGAAAGTCTCGGGCTTGGAATTTGTGAAGTATATCAAGCACAAAGAACTCCATCCTCAAATTCCTCCTCTTGTGCCGAAGGTTTCAAGCTGCTCCTAAGGAGTGTCGCTTGACAGCCGTAAAGAGAATCTTGTGCTATTTAGTTCATACGCCTAACGTAGGGTTGTGGTATCCCAAAGGGTCCATGTTAATTCTCATCGGATACTCCGATGTGGATTTTGCCGGATGCAAAGTGGATAGGAAAAGTATCTCCGGGACTTGCCAATTCTTGGGTAGGTCCCTAGTATCATGGCCATCCAAGAAACAAAATTCCATTGCCCTATCCACAGCTGAAGCGAAGTATGTCGCAGCCGGAAGTTGTTGTGCACATATTCTTTGGATGCGACAAACTCTAAGGGATTTTGCATCAATATGAACCATATTCCACTCCTATGCGACAATAAGAGTGATATTAAGATTGCCCATAACCCCGTTGAACACTCTAGAACCAAACACATTGACATCTGACACCATTTCTTGAGGGACCATTCAATAAAGGGGGATATTGTCATTTCACATGTGAGAACCGAAAAACAACTAGCCAATATCTTCACCAAGCCAGAAGATGAAAAACTCTTTTGTGAACTTAGGAATGAGCTAAATATCCTTGATTCTCGAAATGTGACTTGAGATGTTGCACATATGATTGTTAGTTGTTTATTCTCTTCAAAATTATGCATGCTTTCAAAAAAACTTGCCTTCCTCAATTTTCTATCAAATTATTTTCAATTATTGTCTCCTTGAATCATGGTCATTGTATGATTGTTTGTGTGCTTTACTAACCATATTCATTGATAATATTTGTGAAAACTTAGTCCATATGGATCATTCCTTGCAAATCTCTCAATATATATGAGAATTTTCTTTCTAGGACTAGACTAGTCTGCCCAAATGGCCGGACAAGTCTGGCCTCCCAGACAAGTCCGCACCGGACTAGTCCGGCCTGTCACCGGACTTGTCCAGACTTCCAAATTTGTCCGGACCTGGTTCGGTGCCCAGACTTGTCCGGTATACCCACCGGACTAGTCCGGACCTTTGGGGATTTATACCTCAAGCGTCAGGGCCAACTCCTCAATGCTTTCACAACTTCAACGCACGCCTCTCTCTTCAAAAACGCCCCCATTGGTGATTTTTGAGGTTCTCCACCAAAAGCTTCGAGGAATCCATGTGTGAACTCCTTCAAAGTGTGGAGAAGGTGAATCCCAGACTACATGGCTCTTCGGTCTGTGGATTTCTCTTCTTCTCTCATCTTAAGGTGACTTTTGGTCCTAACCCTAACTTATTGTATTCCATCGATTCTAGGTTGCTACTATGTAACTTAGAGTTCCTATTGAATTTTCTTCATCTTGTGACCCTTTCCTTGCGATATTGCACGCTATCATCGAGACTTGTAGAAAAATTGATTGGCTAGGGTTTAACACTGGGTGGTCCAGACTAGTTCGACCTAGGACAGACAAGTCCGTTCCTGACATGACAAGTCCGACCAGGGTCTAGATTAGTCTGGCCTAACCTAGGGTTAACTCCCAACTTAGTGACTTTTCTACACTTCTATCATAATATCTTGTTAGTTCTCATCTCATATCCTCTTGTTATCATCATTTCAGCATGCCTCGGCGCAACGACTCTCCTCTTTCTGATCCGGACAAGGAGGCGGCCCGTCAAGAATGCTATTGTCGAAGAGATGCAGAGCAAGGCCCTCGAAGAGGAGCTCACTCGCATGAGTGAGGTGAGGACAAAGAAGAAGCATGATCGCGAGATATAGCCCAAGCTAAAGCCGCCGAAGAGCAAGCGAGCAAAAGGATGAGGATAGTCATTGTGGGTGAAAAGGAAAGGACCCAAGCGGACAATGAGGGAAAAACACTTATGGTAGAGAGCAGCACAGCCAAGGGAAAGTCAAAGGAACCCGCAAAGATTCCACTAAGTCCTCATTTCACTGTTTTTGCTCATGTGAGACCAGGAAGGCTGCTCCGAGGAAGAAGGCCCTTCTCGGAAGAGGCTTGGTCATTCGTGACCAACCCGCAAAGCCTCGTTGATCTCCAAAAGGCCCTATTGGTCTGTTGGTCATGACTCCTCCCTTGCATGATCCGAACCAGCAACCGGAGCTAGCAAGCAACATCTTCCAAGGGAAAGGAGCTAAGAAAGCAAAGAGGCTGAGATCAAAGGATCCTTACAAGTATGAGAAGTCGATAACTGATCACAGGTTCTAGTGTGATTTTCACTGCGACTATTATCGGTTGGTCTATCTAACCAAGAATACACCAGTGGTAGACACTCAGTGGGTACACTGGGCCTATATGGATAAGAAGAACCATAAGAACTTTAATGAAGTTATCCGGGTCGTTGAGTTTCATGGATTAAAAAGCTTGCTTGGTTTCAAGTATAACTAGAACTCAAAGGTAATATCACAATTCTACAACACTTGTTATTTCTCCACCTTTGGAGACCTCAAGATCACCTGGCTGACCGACAGAGTGCGCTACTCCATCCTATATGATGAGTTTGCGAGAATCATTAGCCTTTAAGAGTTCTTGAGCTTTGACTTGACCATTCACAATTTGAAGGCTATGGACTTGGGGGAGATGGAATTCATGTATGAGTCTAGCTTTTATAATCCCCCACCACAAAGATTCTTCATCCCTTCTTTAGCATGCTCAATCGAATATTAAGGAAGACCTTAGCACCTAAAGATGGGGATGCCGGGATGATCCAAGGGAATCTTAGTCCCTTGTTGAGGCTAATTGTTGAAGGGGAGAGATTCAATGTCTTCGACTTCATTTACAACGACATATTCAACATATCCCACACTCCCAACCGCTCGTGTGGACATGCTCCTCTCATCATTTGCTTGATTGAGAAAGTCTCGGGCTTGGAATTTGTGAAGGATATCAAGCACAGAGAACTCCATCCTCAGATTCCTCCTCTTGTGCCGCAGGTTGGCGGAGCCTCTGGGAGTGGTGCCTTCAATGAACCTCCTCTTCCTCCTTCTCCGGCTCTTGCCTCTTCCTCCTCTGGCGACTTTGCTAGTGCCACTCTCAAGTTTCTAAAGTCAATTTTCACCTCCTGTCGCAAAGCTGAAGTGAAGGCTCAAAAGATGGCATAGAATAAAGACAAGTACCTTCAAGGACTTTGTGAGAAGGCGAACATCCTGATGTCACCGGAGGCCTCCGAGGATGAAGACATCAAACCTTTCCCGGAGCTCCCGGAGGCAGAGGCTGCACTCTTTAGTGGTGGGGGTGGTCCTTCTAGTGCTGCCCCTGCTGCTGAGGATTTTAGTGATGATGAATAATACATTGCTCAAGATGATGATGATGAGGAGATAGAAAGCGACCAAGACCATGGAGAGGAGAGCGAGAGCGACGATGAGTAGACATAGGCTCTTTATTCTCCCTTAATCTTTTCCCTTTTTGGTGTCTTGATGCCGAAGGGGGAGAGATTGATAGGGAGTATTAGATCCATGGACTATGCTTTATTTTGAAAATCTCGGTTGTAATGTTAATTATTGCTACCCTCTCATAGTTGGATTGTAATGACATTAATGCTATGCTATCTTATCCAATGTTATGTTAATCATATTGAATATCACTATATATGTTATGTTGACCCTATTGAATATCATTTAGTCAAATATGTGTGATTATGCTTAATTCAATTTGAGATGCATACTTCATTACATTTAGCACATCTCAACACTTGCATCACACGTAGGCACCCCACTATAACACAAAATGTATAAATCTCCCATAGACTTCTTTCTTGTGCATTAAACTTTTTGCAAATCTACCATGCACACATTTAGGGGGAGCTCCTTATACACTTGTGTGTTATGAAAATCAAATCAATTACATTCACTACAGGAATAACGATCATTTGCGACGGCTGGTTTTATTTGCGACGGCCAGCCGTCTTGAATAGATTAAATTGCGACGGCCCGCCTATGGCCGTCGCAAATAACTTGGCCGTCACAAATAAGGCCTTGTTTGCGACGGCCCACCATAGAGCCGTCGCAAATAACATCTTATTTGCGACGGCCAACCCTAGGACCGTTGCAACTAATGTAGCCGTCGCAAATAAAAATTTATTTGCGACGGCTGCTGAAAAGGCCGTCGCAAGTAACATAAATTGTGACGGCTTTATTGTTGGGCTGTTGCAATTTACTAGGCCGTCGCAAATAAGGGTTTTTATACCGACCCGGCGGTTCATTCACGACCACTCAACACTGCCCGCCGCCCTCCGCGCCCAGCCGCCTGCCCGCCGCCCTGCCGCGCCCCACCGCTGGCCCGCCGTCGCCGCCCCGCCGCCGCCCCTGCTCGCCGCCCCGCCTCCCCGGCTCGCCGCGTCCCCGTCCTCGCCGCCCCGCCGTCGCCGCCCCGCCACCGCCGCCCCCGGCCTCGGCTCGCTGCGCCCCCGCCGCCCCGGCCTCGCCGGTCCCGGACCGTCGCGCCCCCGGCCCCCGACGCCTCCTGATATGCCCACGCCGACCACACCATCAAGTATACCGACTACATCAAAGAAGACGGAACAATCATCAAGTCAAGCTGCACCAGCTCATGTTTTCGATGGACCAATTACTCGTAGCCGAGCTAAACAGCTACAACAAGAGGTGCACGCGCTACTTTGTGAAATTTCATTTATTAATGAGAATTATATACTTCCTAAATCGTACATGTTTCTATTACTCAGGTTCACCAAGGAGGATGACAAGGACACGCCAAGACTGAACCAGAGAGGAGAACTACGTCGAACCAGTTCGGCCTGGCAGAACTGTCATGAAGAAACAATCATATCTCTTGATTCATAGAAGCTGTGAAGGTCCATGAGTACTTGTTGGAAAGGTGTTGAAGTCAACTTTCTAATTCCACTAAGTGCCGAGTGCTTTAGAGGTCCCAGCTTGGCAGCCGAGTGCTTTTGGTGCAGATCGTTCAGAAGATCAACAGTCAGCCTGATATCCAAGTTTCTGTGAGAAACTGTATCATTCTACAATATTTCGTGAAGCATGCTACAAATTGTGTGAAAGGTTATCAAATTATCTTTCCAACGCATCTGGTCCCATGTCTTTTGGATGTCCCTAGATGGAGTTATGGTTAAAACACTGAAGACCACTCAGAAGGCCAGAAGACATGTGGGAAATTGATGACCACTGCATGAATGATCAAGCCAGTTGGCCTTCCACCTTCCCACATGGCTTTTTCAGTTCACTTGTATTTTTAGACTAGTTTTTGGTATAAATATCCCTCTTTTGTAAGCCAAGGGCAACTCTTTGATGAATTAAGATTATTCCAGTGAAATTTGCAGCCGTGCTGCTTGAGTGTCTTACTCAACCCTTGTTCTTCCTTGTTCTTCTTGAACTTGTGGAGAGATCTCTTTGAGATCCACTAATTCGTGCTCTGCGGGTTCCAGTACGGCTGCCCCGTCTTGTGTGGATTAGCTCTGGTTGTGGTTCTGCGGTCGTTCGGAGATCGAGTCGAAGTCTTCGCGGTTTTGGTGTCTCTCTCCCCGTCGCTTGGTCGCATCCAACCTTGGTCAGGTATAAAGCTAGTTATCCGCGCTGTTTCTACAGCAAGTTATCTTGTTCTTGAACCTCCTGTCGTGAAGATCGGGCCACCCTTCGCCGAACCAAATTCGGTGCATATCATGTGGTAATCAGAGCTATCGTTGTCACAGTAGGTTCATTTTTATTATCACCCACCCTCCCACCCTTTTTCAATCCGTTACAGTTTTCACCATCCACATATTCATCCCTGAGTTTATCTTTTACATATATTTGTTTGTCCTATAGTCCAAAGCCTAAAAAAAATATACCTATAGCCCTTTTGACGGTACTGTTATCTTGTGTTTGTTTTCTTACAGTTGCTCGTCACCACCGTTTACCTATATCTTTTGTAATCAGCCCCTGTTAGTGTTATAAAAAAAAAGAAAGAATACAGTAAAAAAAAAAGAGCACAAGTGAAAAGATTGTGAAGAATTTTGTGTTACGGTTGGGTGTTGAAATTTTCAGTTTTCATATCCAAGTTGGTGGTAATCTTGATAGCAGCTAGAAAAAAATTATCTTTTGAGCACATCTTTTTTTCACTTGATTGGCAGTACCGTAGCCCGCCTTGTTCAGCCACCTATAGCTCCACTAAAAACATAAACCGGGACTTTCGATTTGTACTCCTTACGGCCTCTTTACCACCTCCGTTGAAGTTGTCACACCAGCACCATCACAGTTCTTGAGATCAGGCAAGAACTTGGGTAAGTAAGAGGTGAGATCAAGTGTGTCCACATATATATTTTCTTTTTTTTTCTTGCTGCTCCTAACATGGCAGGCTCAGATTCAAGTGTTCATGGTGGACACCATGGTGATAGGGAACCCCCTGTCTCACGGGATGAGATGTGTTGCATGGCTGATTCACTCATGGAGGCCATGGGCAGGCTCCTCGATGAGCGTCTTCCCGTGGCTGGAGGACGTCGAGCATGTCGTGATCAAGAGGACCGTCATCGAGAGGAGTCCGGCGATGAGAATTCTGGTTTCAGCCATGGATTCAATCGCTTCGGACATGGCCCTGACGGATCTGGTGGTGGTCGCCATGCTGATTTTAATAATTACCATGGTGGGCGTCGCACACATAGGCGCAATGCTGATGGTCGCCGCGTGCATTTTGAAGACGAAGAGTTTGAAGATCAAGATCATGAAGAAGGATCTCATGATGATGAAAATGCTTTTGGTCAAGAAGGCAGGTTTGATCGGCGTCATCATTGCCGACCTGCTGATTTTGAAGAAAGGGAATATCATCGTGGTCGACGTCCTCATGACAACCCAGATAACATCGCTCGTGTCAAATTGAGTATTCCAAAGTTTACTGGAAAGGAGAATCCTGATGAATTTCTTGAATGGGCTGAACAGTGTGATCAAATATTCCGAGTACATAATCTTTCGGCTCAGCGCCGTGTGAATCTTGCTTCGGTGGAATTCTCTGGATACGCTCTCACTTGGTGGAACCAAGTGCAGGAGAATCAACGTGATTTGGGACATGGATATATCAATACATGGGAGGAGATGAAGCAAGTGATGAGAAGGCGATTTGTGCCATCTAGCTATCAGCGTGATCTCAGGAACCGGTTGCAAATGTTAAAGCAAGGGAAGAGATCAGTTGATGAGTATTTCAAGGAGATGGAGCTGCTGTTGGTACGGGCGGGAATAAGAGAAGATGCACAGTCAACAATGGCAAGATTTCTAGGAGGTCTTAATGAAGAAATTTCTGGTTTTGTGGAGATGTTTCCATATCGTACATTGCAGGATCTTGTTGATCAAGCTATGCGAACAGAGAAAAAGATTCAGCAAGAGTCACGTGGAAAATCTTATGGAAGTTATTCTATTGCTGCCCCATGGCGCAAACAGTAGTCAAGTACTTCCTATGGTGTTGGACGATCTCAAGGGGCTGCAGCCAAGTCTTCTCAATCATTTGTTCCATCGAAGATGGCAGCCTCCACCGTGTCATCACCAACAACTCAGCAGCGACCCGCTGCAAGTTCAGCAGCCCACAACAATGCCTCGGGAGCTACATCTTCTTCTCGAAGCAGAGAAATTGTATGCCATAAATGCCACGGCCGTTGGCACATTGCTGCCCAATGCCCAAGCAAGAGGACCATGTTGTTGAATGAGAAAGGTGAATGAGAATCCGAGAGTGATCCGGAGGATGCTGTACAGATATGTGATGAAGAAATTGAGGAGGAAGGGAATGAGATCCAGCCTGAAGAAGGAGAACATAATTGCTTTATTTCTCTACGAGTGCTTAGTGTAACAGCAGAAAAGGAAGACAACGGGCAGCGACATAATTTGTTCAATACCCGTGGAATAATCAAAGATAAGGTGTGTCGCATCATCGTTGATAATGGTAGCTGCAACAATATTGCTAGCCAAGAATTGGTGGACAGATTGGGACTGAAACCACAGCGTCATCCTAGTCCATACAAGATGCAGTGGCTTAATGATTGTGGTGCGCTACGTGTCAGTCATACTGTGACTGTACCATTCTCTATTGGTAAATACAATGATCATGTGGAGTGCGACATGGTGCCTATGCAAGCCTGCCAGCTTCTTCTCGGCCGACCATGGCTATATGATCGTGATGTCCAGATTTTTGGAAGGACCAACAAGCTGTCTTTTGTGTACAAAGGAGAGCGGATTTCCTTGCTTCCTTTGACACCGGAAGAAATTTTGAAGGATGATATTAGGAAGAAACAGCGCGAGAGCGAGCACCACTTGCGAGTGAGCCACAAAAATAGTAAGGAAGAGTGTCCATAGCCAAATCAAACCCCACAGCTGCAAGGAACCCAGAAACCGGGAAAAGAGGGTTTAGTAATGATGGCTAGGAAGGGGGATATCAAAGCATTGAGTGAACCCAATGCCATGTTCTTTGTACTTATGTACAAGGACACTTTTCTTTCTACTAATGCCTTACCCTCTACCCTGCCGAGTACTCTTTTGAATGTCTTGCAGGAATATGAAGATGTCTTTCCGGACGAAGTACCACCAGGACTGCCACATAAGAGAGGGATCGAGCATCAAATTGACTTGGTTCCTGGTGCGTCACTTCCGAACAGGGCTGCACGCCGCACCAACCCAGAGGAGACAAAAGAAATTCAGCGACAAGTGGAGGAATTGATGAAAAAAGGGTATGTACAGGAAAGTCTTTCCCCTTGTGCTGTCCCTGTTCTTTTAGTGCCTAAGAAAGATGGGTCTTGGAGACTATGTGTGGATTGCCGTGCAATTAACAACATCACAGTAAGATATAGGCATCCCATTCCTCGCTTAGATGATATGCTTGATGAACTTAGTGGTGCTAATTTTTTCACTAAAATTGATTTAAGAAGTGGCTATCATCAGATTCGTATGAAAGAAGGAGATGAGTGGAAAACTGCCTTTAAAACAAAATTTGGATTGTATGAATGGTTAGTGATGCCCTTCGGTTTAACCAATGCACCTAGTACATTTATGCGATTAATGAATCATGTGCTTAGAACTTTCATTGGTAAATTTGTTTTGGTTTATTTTGATGACATCCTAATCTACAGCAAGACTCTTGAAGAACATGTTGCACATATCCAGAGCGTACTTGTTGTCCTGCGTAAACAAAAATTGTACGCTAACCTTGAGAAGTGCACCTTCTGCACCGACAAGGTAGTTTTCCTTGGTTTTGTTGTTTCAGGACAAGGCGTGGAGGTGGATGTTGAGAAAGTCAAGGCTATACACGAATGGAGGCCCCCACAGAACGTGAGCCAAGTGAGAAGCTTCCTTGGACTTGTTGGTTTCTACCGGCGCTTCGTGAAAGATTTCAGCACGATCGCTGCTCCAACCAATGATCTGACCAAGAAAGATGTACCTTTCAAATGGGGAGAAGCACAACAAAAGGCTTTTGAAGAATTAAAGAGGAAGCTCACAACATCCCCAGTCCTTGCACTTCCTGATTTCAACAAGGCATTTGAAATTGAATGTGATGCAAGTGGAGTTGGGATTGGAGGCGTGCTGATGCAAGAAAAGAGACCAATTGCATTCTTCAGTGAAAAGCTAAGTGGTCCGACTTTGAATTATTCAGTTTATGATAAAGAATTATATGCTCTCGTTCGGAGTTTGGAAACTTGGCAACACTACTGTCGGTACCCTAAAAACCATACACCCCCTGAGGTTACAAAGATCTCAAGGGAAGGACGTCTACTCAAATTGAAGACCCTCGGAGGCCCACTTGTCAGACATAACCGGACCTGCTTCTCCAACATGGTTAACCCCTAGGTTGCCACGTGTACTGCCAGACCGGAGCTACTACCCACAAGGGTGAAGCTCCGGGCTAGGTACCGAAACGGCACCTCCGGACTTAACCCCTGACCGAGAGAAGCTCCGGACCTGACACGTGCCAGGCCACCCCGGAGCTTCCCGCTTCCCACAAGCAAGCTCCGGAGCTGCCACGTGTCCAAACGTCGGAGCTGGCCGCCTCAAACCTCCGGAAGACATTGTAACGACTCCGGATCTTCAAAGGATAGCCGCGGACTTCAAGACCCGATTAATTGTCATTAATTCCATGTTAATGACACTTAATCGGACAATCTTAACACCTGTAATGGCACTGTCGGAGCCCGTTACTGGGTTATTAACAACAATTAATCGTGTATCAATACTAGTAACCTCCGAGGCCACATGTCGGGCCAGGCTAACTTGTAACGGTTTGTCCTTGTACTATAAAAGGACAGACCGACGATACACGGGGGAGGAGAAGAAGGCTCTCGAACGCTCTCAGGCACACACGCATTGACGTGAGCTTTCATACATAAACTAATACAACACCACACACCTGTGGAGTAGGGTATTACGCCCAGGCGGCCCGAACCACGTAAACCACTGTGTCTCTCGTGTCCAATCGTGATTCACCTTCTTGAGTCTCCGCGTGCCCACACCGAACTACAAACTCCTTCAACACTTTAGTAGTGTCAGGAGATCTGCCGACTCCAACAGTCGACAGTTGGCGCGCCAGGAAGGGGCGCCTGAGATTTTCAAGAATGGTGAATTCTGCGGCTGGATCATCTAATGGGCAACCTGCTGCTCAGGCTGTCGGGGGCAATCCCTCCAACATGCAGCCACCAGCAGGAGCCTCAGCACCAGCAGGAGTCACACTCCCACCACCACCATCTTCTCCGGCAAAACGTGCTGGGCAACATGATGGTGCGCCGGCGTCACATACTGCGCCGGCAAGTCATGACAACCCAGAACACGTGCTCCATGCAGCGCGTGCTCTTCTCCAGCGACCACTACCTCCGGATGCATCTCAAGATGCCATGGAGCAATGGAGGGCTGATGTTGAGCATTTGGTCGCAGCAGCGGCCGAACGCCTCAACAACCAGGGTCCTCCTCCTTCAGGGCGAGGCCCGTCGCAGCGACGGACGTTGTCTGGAAGACTTGGTCCGCATGTCTCCAACAACCGAAGACGAGCTGCGTCACAGCAAGTGACGTCGTTGCCCTCTGGGGCACGACGCACCCATACGGTATCTCGGCTTTCGACACATGACCTCCGGGCGGAGCTTGATCGCCGATACCGCCAACAGGATGGCCGTGTCCATATCGAGCGAGCTCGAGAAAGACGGGATGCTCAAGACCTTTCTACTCTGGAAGGAGTAGGAGGAGGCTGTTCCGCCCTAGCCATGCACCTGCGCATGGTTAGATGGCCACAGAAGTTCCGGCCACACTTGCCGGAAAAATTCGACGGGACTGTCAACCCCGTAGAATTTCTGCAGATATACTCCACTGCAATCTTAGCAGCTGGAGGAAACGAGGCCGTAATGGCCAACTACTTTCCAGTGGCCTTAACTGGGACCGCCAGGTCCTGGTTTATGAGCCTTCCACCCAACTCTATCGACAGTTGGGAGGAGCTGTGCCGTCAGTTCACTGCCAACTTCGGGAGTTCATACACCCGACCGGGCACTAAACTAGACCTTTTTGCGGTCGTGCAAAAAGGGGGAGAATCTTTGCGGTCATTCATCCAGAGGTTCTCTCAGGTACGCAACACAATCCCTTCTATCTCAAGCGCTTCTGTCATTGTGGCATTCAGACAGGGTGTACGAGACAAGAAGATGTTGGAGAAGCTGGCGATCAAAGAGATCACCAGCGTCACGGAGCTCTTCAGCTTGGCAGACAAATGTGCTAGAGCTGCGGAGGGCCGTGAAATGCACTCCAAACCAGCCTTGGAGGATCACAAAAAATCTTCCAAAGAAGAAGCCGCTACCTCCGGGAGTGGCAAGAAGAAAAAGAAGACCAACGGCAAGAAGAAGCCGTCGGCCGGCACATCCAACGTTGCAGCCACTGCAACTCCTGGTGGCCGGGGGCCACGCCCCGAGAAGCGACCTCGACCGTCTTCCGAAGACGGCGGCAAATCCAAAATGTGGTGCCCCATTCACAAAACGGGCAGCCACAGGCTGGAAGACTGCCGGGAGGTCCAAAACCTTGCCGAGCGCTACAACAAGCGCCGGGAAGGGTCTCCTTTCCGACAGAGGGAGGGAAAACAGAAGGTTGACGAAGCTCCGGCTGAAGAGGAGTTAGGGTTTCAGGACCCCAAAAAGGTCCTGAAAGCCGTCTACACCTCCGTCGACGATGACTCCAACGTCTCCGACAACGAGCGTCGGAAAACCATGAACACCATCTTTGGTGGATCATGGGACATCACTTCTCGTCGTGTCATCAAGACTATGCGGCGGGATATGGCTGCTGTAGCTCCTACAGCTAGACCGGAGCCACATCGAAAGTGGATGGACACACCCATCACTTTTGATGCTTCGGACTGTCCTCAAAGCATGGTCGGAGCTGGCCAATTACCCTTGATGGTATCTCCCACCATCAACAACATCCAGCTCCATCATGTTATGGTGGATGGAGGTTCGGGGCTGAACCTTATAAGCTTTGAAGCTTTTACCAGACTTCAGCTTCGACCTTCGGATCTTCAGCCCTCTCGACCATTCTCCGGAGTAGGTCCGGGGGCCATTACCCCACTCGGAGCTATAATTCTCCCCGTTACCTTCGGGACATGGGAGAAGTACCGCACCGAGAAGTTGGTCTTCGACGTCGCTCAGATCAACTTACCATTCAACGCCATCTTGGGTAGACCTGCCCTATACAAATTTATGGCAGCTGCTCATTATGGATACTTGGTGTTGAAGATGCCAACACCAGCAGGCGTTCTCCGGATTCGTGGAGATCGCACCGCCGGAGTAACTGCTCTGGAGGAGCTCCATGCACTCACCACTGCGCAAGAGGAGGACTCCAGACAGGGGCAAGCTCCAAAACCTCCGAGCATTCGGCAACGAGGCTCAACCTCTGCTCCACGTGTGCAGCCAAGCGGCGACACCGACATCCCCGTCAAAGTCGTCCAAATTGGTTCCGATGTCACTCAAACCACCCGCATATCGGGTGGGTTGAATGACAAATAGGAACTCGCGCTCATCACTTTCCTCCGGGCTAACGTTGACGTATTTGCTTGGCAACCGTCACAAATGCCTGGGATCCCCAGGGAAGTGATTGAGCACAATCTGAAGATTTACCCCGATGCTCGGCCTGTGCATCAGAAACCTCGGAAGCAATCTGTAGAGCGACAGAACTTCATCCGACAAGATGTGAAGAAGTTGCTCGAAGCCGGATTTATCCGAGAAGTCTTCCATCCAAAATGGCTGGCGAACCCAGTCGTTGTGCCCAAGGCCGGCGGGAAACTTCGGATGTGCATCGACTACACCACACTGAATAAGGCATGTCCAAAAGATCCATTCCCACTACCTAGAATAGATCAGATAGTGGATTCCACCTCCGGGTGCGAGTTACTGTGTTTTCTAGACGCATATTCTGGATATCATCAAATCAGGATGTCTAGGGAGGATGAAGAGCATACTTCATTCATCACAGTGGATGGATTGTATTGTTACACAGCCATGCCGTTTGGTCTCAAGAATGCAGCTTCAACTTTTGTACGAGCTATGTACAAAACTTTCGAAGAACTCATCAGAAACATAGTGGAAGTGTACGTCGATGACATCGTGGTCAAAGTCAAGAACAAGGAGTCCCTCTTGGACACCTTGCAGGCTGTCTTCGACAAGCTGCGGGCCACCCGCACGAAGCTAAACCCAGACAAGTGCGTCTTCGGGGTTAGTTCCGGAAAGCTTCTTGGTTTCCTGGTAAGTCACTGGGGCATAGAGGCTAATCCGGCGAAGATAAAAGCCATTGAAGACATGCGGCCACCAACCCGCATCAAAGACGTCCAAAAATTAACTGGATGTCTAGCAGCCCTCAGCCGGTTCATTTCAAGACTGGCGGAAAGAGCACTTCCCTTCTTCAAGTTACTGAGGAAGTCCGGACCATTCCAATGGTCTGAAGAAGCAGAGAAGGCATTCCAGGAGCTAAAACAGTTCCTCACCACCCTACCAGTCCTGGTAGCTCCGAACCCTGGTGAGCCTTTGTTGCTTTACATTTCAGCTACTGACGAAGTCGTCAGTATGGTTCTGGTTGCGGAGAGACCGGAACTACCCAATACTCAGGAATCCAGACCCCTTCGGGAGGGTCCGGAGGTTCCAGAAAGCGGGTCTGGGTCCCAGCTCCCAGACTCAAACCCACAAGAAGCCACTTCAGAGGACCCGGACCCCTCTAAGAGGGTCCAGGTCATTTCCGAAGAAGCTCCGGGTTCCTCCACACAGAACCCGGAGGTCCCCGAAGAGAGTCTGGACCCCTCCGAGAGGGTCCGGATCAATGAAGAGGAAGCTCCGGACCCCTCCGGGAGGGTCTGGACCATTCAACGCCCGGTATACTTCATCAGTGAAGTGTTACATGATGCCAAGACTCGATACCTAGAGGTGCATAAACTGCTTTATGCAGTTCTTATTGCCTCAAGGAAGCTTCGACACTATTTCCAAGCTCACAAAGTCTCGGTGGTGACCTCATATCCACTTCGAGCGATCCTGCATAATCCCAATTAAACTGGGAATATTTCAAAGTGGGCAGCGGAATTGGCTCAATTCGATCTTGAATTCATTCCGAGACAAGCAATCAAGAGTCAAGCGTTGGCAGATTTCATGGCAGAATGGACTCCCTCTCCATTAAACCCTGGGGCCCCAGCGAGCAGAAGACGGAACCTCAAGTTCCAACCTTCACTAAGCCTCACTGGACCCTATACTTCGACGGCTCCATGCAGAAGCAGGGAGCCGGAGCTGGAATCCTTCTCCTCGCACCAACTGGGGAGAAGGTGAAATACATGGTACACCTTGACTTCAAGGCAACCAACAACATGGCGGAGTATGAAGCACTCATCTATGGATTAAAGGTGGCACTATCATACGGTGTCAAGCAATTGCTGGTCAAAGGAGATTCACAACTCGTCATCAAGCAGGTGAAGGGTGAATGCTCCTGCAATAATCTCCAGCTGGCTGCTTACCTCCTTGAAGTCCAGAGGCTTCAGAAGGACTTCGAAGTCCTAGACCTTCACCATGTTCAGCGTGCTCACAACGCTGAAGCTGACGAACTCTCGACCAAGGCATCAACTGGAGCTCCGGCTCCTGATGGAACCTTTGTCCGGAGGTTGTCAAAACCCACAGTTCAGCCTGCCGAACTGAACGAAGGGGGCGAGATCAGCATCCCGAAGCTGACGGTCCCGATGGCCCTGTTACCATGGCAGCCATCAAGGGTCGTAGGTGCTGCCGGAAGCTCCGAGCAACCCAGCACGCAAGACTCAAATGCTCAAGTCAGTTCCGATGCATGGATCTCGGAGATCCGGAGCTACTTGAAAGACAACATCCTTTCTAACGATGATGTATCCGCTGACCGGGTAGTCAGATTGGCTAAAAGATACACGTTGGTAGAAGGGGATCTCTACCGGCGCGGTGCCAACGGCATCCTAATGCGGTGCATCACAAAGGAAGAAGGCCGCGAGCTCCTCGCAGAAATCCATGGAGGCGAGTGTGGGAACCACGCATCTTCCCGCACGCTGGTCGGAAAAGCCTTTCGGCACGGCTTCTACTGGCCTATAGCGCTCCAGGATGCCACTGAGCTGGTGAAGAAATGCAAAGCATGCCAATTTCATGCAAAGCAAATTCATACACCTGCTCAGTCCTTACAAATGATACCTCCCACATGGCCTTTCGCTGTGTAGGGGATGGACATCTTGGGACCCTTCCCTAGAGCCGTCGGAGGTTACAAGTTCCTGTACGTCGCCATCGACAAGTTCACCAAGTGGCCGGAAGCAACTCCCGTTGTAACGATCAACAAACAATCTGCAATCAATTTTCTACAATCCATCGTGAGCAGATTCGGAGTCCCAAATAAGATCATCACTGATAATGGGACTCAATTCACAAGCTCCGCATTTCAAGGATATTGCGAAGACCTCGGCATACAAGTTTGCTACGCTTCCGTAGCTCATCCTGCCAGCAATGGACAAGCCGAGAGAGCAAATGCAGAGATCCTTAAAGGACTCAAAACATGCACTTATGAGCGCTTGAAAAAGCACGGAGCCAATTGGATCGAAGAGCTTCCGGCCACTCTATGGGCCAACAGGACTTCTCCAAGTCGGGCAACCGGAGAAACACCCTTCTTTCTGGTGTACGGAGCTGAAGCGATCCTTCCTCCGGAAATCACCTTGGGTTCCCTCCGAGTCCGGACCTTCAACGAAGCCGCGCAGGACCAGCTCCGGCGCGAAGACCTAGACCTCCTCGAGGAGGGAAGGTGCCAAGCAGCTGTTCGGAATGCCCGATACCGCCAAGCTCTACGGCGCTATCACCAGCGGCATGTACACAACCGACAGCTCGAGGAAGGCGATCTGGTGCTACGGAGAATACTATCCATAGAAGGGCAAAACAAACTCTCCCCCGGCTGGGAAGGGCCCTTTCGAGTGATCAAAGTATCCCGTCCCGAAAGCGTTCGCTTGGCTACCGAGGATGGGACACCTCTCCCAAATCCTTGGAACATCGAGCACCTCCGTAAGTTCTACACTTAATTCCACGGAAGTGAGTCTTAAGTAACTTGAAATGTATGTTATAGAGTCATTGTACAGAGTCGGGTAGTTCCTCCGGGAGAGCAGCCGGACCTTTCCCGAAAGGTTTGAAAAGCTCATGCAACACTTGACACAGTCTCCGGACTAAAAGTGTGGCTAACTACCCTGGGTCAAACGAGAAACCAAACACACTTAGCCTGGTTCCGTACCCTAAGAGTGTACTTGTTTCCCCTGTACCCCGGACCTATAATGAAAGACATCTTCATGTGAAATAGACTCCACGTGCATTCATTTTTGCATAGGCTCGACATTTTTATTTTTCTCTTTCTTGTCTATAACAGAAACGTGCAATTCTTAAGAAGTTCTAGTTTGACCGGTTTACATACGATTCGAGTTGAATTGTCAGATTTTTTGGATTTAAATATCGTCTGTGGCCAACTCGCCTGAAAGCCGCCAAGCCATTCTAGGGCCGGAGTGTGCTATCGACTTAGCCTGGTCAAGCACCCTAAGTACGCCACTCTACCTACATCCCGGCAGGCCAAAGTAAGGTGGGTCCATGGACAATTGGATCTAAAAGAAAAGACAATTCATCCAGTCGTATTAAAAATCGTGTTCAACTTAAAATTTTCTTGAGAACCGTAAGCCGCGACGAAGTTATAGACAAGGAACGAATTTTACTATTTTTCTTGGCTTAAGTGTGCAGGAAAAATGAACCCTACATTGATGGAGAAAAACCGGAGCTAACCAAGCTCCGACTCCCACCAGGGCGTCAACCGTCGGCGTTGACTAAAAGATGGTGAGAAGACCCCGTCACTGGAGTCTGTTGCCAACAAACCAAGTGTGGCAAAGGTCATTGCCGGAGCTACTAAGCTCCGACACCTTGGAGTATTAACTACCGACGCTCAACGTGTTGATAGAGGCTATTGCCGGAGCTACTAAGCTCCAGCGATGGACAGTGCCGGAGCTTCTAAGCTCCGACAACTTCAGGGGACCTTCACTATCAAAAACTTCGGACCTAAATTCCACAAGTTCGAAGCAAATTCGTCTTCAACAAAACTCAACATCCTTTTGGTACATGTCCACAATCAAATTGTGCACATCTACCAGGGGGCCAAGTGAAGATAAAGATGTTGAAGACAAAAAATGAAATTCGCAAAAAATGGGGGATTTCATTTCATCTGAAGACCGGAGATTACATCTGGAGACAAGGGATTACAAAATTGAGGAAGAAGAGAAGATACAAGTAAAGGCTAAAAGAGACGGTCCTAGACCCTATGGAAGAACTCGGCGACCTTCTGGGCGACCTCCGACACGCGGGCTCGGGTAGCTTCGCCTTCTCCTTCGACGGGGCCTTCAAGCACCGGGTCCAGAAGAAATCGAGGGTTCCGGCTGGTGTAGCACGTCAACACATATTCTGTGACGTTCCTAGCCAGGGATTGCCCCTCGACCTCCAGCTGGTCCGCGATGACGTCGCCCACCTTGGAGAGCTTGCTGCCTGCGGCGCTCAACGCTTGCAACGCAAGGTCCGGCTCCGGATCATCCGGGTGCACGGGGCTGAAACCCATCGGCGTCAGCGCGTCGTCGGCCTTTCCCAGGAACTCCCAAATCTGCAGGGAGTCCGCCTTTCTCAAGTTCTTCATCTCTTCCAGGGATCTCCGGGCCGCCGTCAGCTCCGAATTCTCGCGGGCGAGGCGCTCAACTTCTTTGGCGTTTTGCTGGATCTTCGCAGCAACCCGCTTCTCAAGTCTTCCGAGCTCCTCCTCCCGGAGGTGGATCTTGTTCCGGCGGTCGACCAGGTCCTTCTCCCTAGCCTCCACTTTCTTCTCCCAGGCGACAAGGGCACACTCGTATTCGTAGAGTTCCTGCCCCCGCACCCAGGTCTTCTCCTCTTCCTCGAGGCAGCGCTCTTCCAATTTCTTAGCGCGCTCCTCGAGGCCCTTGTCCGCCAGAGCTGTTTTCTCGGCGAGCTCCTCTTCCCGTCGCAAGACGTCATCCCGTAGCTCTAGGAGTTTTTGCTCCTCGTCCTCGAGCCGTCTTTCCCTCCCTTCAAGTGCCTCTCGGCGCTTGATGAGTGTGGTGCTGATGGCCTCGAGCTGATCAAACCGAGCATTGGCCGCATCGTTAGCAGCCTTAGCTTGGTCGTGGAACTCCCGAGATTGAGCATCGAGGGCGTGAGTCATGCTCTCCCTCTCGTCCAGCAGCTTATCCCAAAGCTCCAGGCGGATCTTCTCCCGCTTGATCCACTCCTTGTCATCCGCAAGCCTCGACTGCGCCAGCTTAGTCTCGAAATGGAGCCGATTACGCCACCGCCTAAGGGTTTGGCGCTCCTCTTCAAGAGCCTTGCTGTCGTGGAAGAAGGCCAGTTGGACCTGATGTAGACTGGAGCAGGCGTTGTCGATGGACATCGACAGCGAGATGGGCTCCGGACCTGCTGGGATCTCTTCCGCTGGTTCCAGCGGGTCTTCACATACAAAAATTGGGTCCCACTCTACGAGAGTGGAACCCCGAGCTTCCAAAGCGCTAGGGCCTTCCTCCGGGACGGCCTCAGTCGCCATCGAAGGAGGTCCCGCCACCAAGTCTTCATTTGCCCCCTCAGGCTGGGGGCCGGCGACTTCGTTCAAGCACTCCGGCTCTGCCACAGGTACCATCGACGTCGTCGCCTCCGGAGCAGGAGCCGCTACTGGCTCCGGCCGGGACACCTCTTCTGAGGGAGGCTCAAGCTCCCTCGCCTCTTTAACCGCCGGCTCTGTGAACGGCGCTCCAACAATCACCAGCTCTGCGGCCGGAGCTTCAGTAGTAACCGGCTCAACTGCCGGAACTACTTCGACTTCCGACTCGCATGCCGGGGCTTCAGCCACCTCCGGCTCAATCGCCGGGGCTTCAGCACTTTCCGGCTCCGAAGCCGGGACTGCTACTTCCTCCGACTCAACAGCCGGAGCTTCTACTACTGCAGCACCAGGACCCGGAGCTTCCACTTCCGAGACGGGTGCCGCTGGCGCATCTTCATTCCCGTGGTCCGGCGCTACCACGGGAACTTCTGGAGACGAGTCGAGGTCCATGACCACGACAGCCGGCGCTGGAGCTGTCGCAGCCTCCGCTTGGGGCGGCACCGGGACTGGAGCAGAAGCCCTCGCAGCCTCGGACACTGTGGCTGAGGGTGGAGCTTCGCTCCCCTTCTTGGGAACGCTACAGATGAAGAACGAAGAAATTGAGTAAACGGATGCTACAATTAAAAAGTTAATCGAGGTAAAAAAGAAAAATTACCTTGGGAGGCTCCCGCACCAGCTTGCGCGGAACCTCTTTCCCGGACGATCCGGGCTGGCCACGGTCGGCGTAGGAGCTCCGGGAGGACTCCCAGGACTTGCCACAGCCGCGGGCGTTTCTCGGGTCGGAGCTCTCCTTGATCGGGAGGAACTCCTGGACCTGGAGACCCTCACCGCTCCAGATGCTGGAGTCGCGCGCCCGGAGCTAGCACCACAGGAGGGATCCACCACGGGGACAGTCGCACTCCGGGAGGATCCCACCGCCGGAACAGTAACGTTCCGGAAGGACCCCACCATGGGGACAGTCGCCACGGCGGCGGAGGATCTTCCTTCCTGAGGAGGGGGAACCGGGGGGGAAGTGGCAGGCCTGATGGACCTTCCGTCAGCATGTCGCAGCTTCCTCTTCCGGCTCTCTGGCTCCTCCGCCAGCTCCTTGCCCTTGCCGATGACCTCAGCTCTTGGCTGTGGGACAGGGGCGGAGCCGTCTTCGGACAACCCGGGGATCGCCAACCGGGTGGTTGATCTTCTCTCGACGACACCAAGGTCATCAAGCGCGGGCATCGTCCGCCGGAGCTCCCTGCTGAACTCAACTTCCACGTTCAGAGGGAGGAAGGCCGGCGGCGGAGTCAAGTAATCTCCGTCAACGTCAATGCCGTGCTGGAATTTCTTGAGGTGAGACTCCAAGGTCTTCCCCACCATGCTGGACTTCAACCCGGTCTCAACCCGGTCCTCGTCCATCACGCTGTTGAGGGCCCAGGCGAGCTTCTCCCTCCTCTTCAGCGGCGCCCACCTGTTGGACAGGAAGTTGCAGAACACCGCCTGGGGAGTCAATCCTCCCTCCACACATTGGCGGATCCTGGTCAGGACAGGGTCGAAAGCTTCCGCCAGCACCGGAACTTCGCTCCATATCGACGTGTCAATGCCGGGCAGACCGTCTAGCAACTCCAACCGCTCATGCTCCTCCACCCGGACGACTATCTAATCTTTCTTCCAGTCATCCCACTTCCCGGAAGGGAATGACCGGAGGTACTTGAATGGGCACTTCTTGCGCTTCACGAAGTAGTAGAAGCCAAGATACTCATTGCTTCGGCCGGTGGTGTGGACGGTGAAGAAGGTTCGGAAGAGCTCGATGCAGGGAGGGATGCCCACCCACATCTCGCAGAAGTGGACAAAGATGGACACAAGGAGAATGGAGTGAGGGCCAAGGTGGTACAGCTGCAGACCATAGAAGTCCAGCAGCATCAAGAAGAAAGAAGAAAACAGTGGGATCAGCCCCACCATGGCGTACGAGGAAAAGTACACCATCTCGCCAGCGTGCTCCTTTTCAAAGGGGAGCTCTCCGCCGGCGCGGACCGAGCGGTTGAAGAAGTCCGAAGACCACCCCATGAGGGCCCGGACCTTCTTCAGATCGCTGTCAGTCTTCAAGCGACTCTCACGCAGACCCAACTCCATCGCAGCACAGCTAGGCAAGAGAAGAGGAGCAAAGTACGAGTTGGGAGTTTGAGCGCAAGAACAGATGGGAAGCGTAAAGAACTCCCGACGGTGCGCTTTCCTTCTTAAGTAAGCCCTCGCAACGCTTGGATGGAAACTGCAGGGGAGTCAAGGATACTACTCAAGAATTCAACCCTGCCGATGACAAGAGGGCCCGGGACACCCTGATGATCAAGTCGAGGTTCTTACCCAGGCGAACAGTTGTCATCACGAGGCGGGAAACCCAAAGGCGGCGACCTGACAGGGCGCGCGGAACTGATACGGTTTTCGTATCGGGAACCGGCGACCTTCAATTGCGAGAGATCCGCACATCAAAGATCTTATCTGCCGCCTGAGGTGCGCCACGCGTCGGGATTTAACCGTAAAGCCCCGCCAACGGCACCTCCAAAGACCCTTGAAGACCCAGTTCAAGAGTCGCGAGTATGGACCCACCTCCGACGGAATGACTTCACCCTGTAGACTTTCCCCGGAGGTAGGTCCAGGGGGCCACTGTCGGTACCCTAAAAACCATACACCCCCTGAGGTTACAAAGATCTCAAGGGAAGGACGTCTACTCAAATTGAAGACCCTCGGAGGCCCACTTGTCAGACATAACCGGACCTGCTTCTCCAACATGGTTAACCCCTAGGTTGCCACGTGTACTGCCAGACCGGAGCTACTACCCACAAGGGTGAAGCTCCGGGCTAGGTACCGAAACGGCACCTCCGGACTTAACCCCTGACCGAGAGAAGCTCCGGACCTGACACGTGCCAGGCCACCCCGGAGCTTCCCGCTTCCCACAAGCAAGCTCCGGAGCTGCCACGTGTCCAAACGTCAGAGCTGGCCGCCTCAAACCTCCGGAAGACATTGTAACGACTTCGGATCTTCAAAGGATAGCCGCGGACTTCAAGACCCGATTAATTGTCATTAATTCCATGTTAATGACACTTAATCGGACAATCTTAACACCTGTAATGGCACTGTCGGAGCCCGTTACAGGGTTATTAACAACAATTAATCGTGTATCAATACTAGTAACCGCCGGGGCCACATGTCGGGCCAGGCTAACTTGTAACGGTTTGTCCTTGTACTATAAAAGGACAGACCGACGATACACGGGGGAGGAGAAGAAGGCTCTCGAACGCTCTCAGGCACACACGCATTGACGTGAGCTTTCATACATAAACTAATACAACACCACACACCCGTGGAGTAGGGTATTACGCCCAGGCGGCCCGAACCACGTAAACCACTGTGTCTCTCGTGTCCAATCGTGATTCACCTTCTTGAGTCTCCGCGCGCCCACACCGAACTACAAACTCCTTCAACACTTTAGTAGTGTCAGGAGATCTGCCGACTCCAACAGTCGACAACTACCTTTATTCTAAAGAATTTATAATACATCCAGACCATGAATCATTGAAACATATTAAGGGACAACTAAAACTGAATAAACGACATGCTAAGTGGAGTGAATTTATTGAGTCCTTTCCTTATATTGTCAAATATAAGAAAGGTCAAGACAATATTGTAGCTGATGCTTTATCTCGACGTCATGCTTTGCTCACACAACTTGATGCTAAAATTCTCGGATTGGAAAGTATAAAGGAATTATATGCCACTGATTCGTACTTTGCTGAACCATATGCCAAGTGTCGTATTGGCAAAGGATGGGAAAAGTATCATGTGCATGATGGATTTTTATTTCGCACTAACAAACTTTGTATTCTAGATTGCTCTGTTCGACTTTTACTCGTGCAGGAAGCTCATGCAGGTGGCCTTATGGGCCATTTTGGAGCCAAGAAGACGGAGCAAGTGCTAGCTGACCATTTCTTTTGGCCAAAAATGCAACGAGATGTAGAGAGACATGTTCTTCGCTGCGAAAACTGCCACAAAGCTAAGTCTCGTCTGAACCCTCATGGTTTATATACTCCCCTTCCTATTCTTAATGCACCTTGGGAGGATATTTCAATGGATTTTGTTCTTGGGTTACCACGAACCAAAGGGGGAAGGGATTCAAGTTTTGTCGTGGTTGATCATTTCAGCAAAATGGCACATTTTATTCCTTGCCACAAGAGCGACGATGCTTCCCATATTGCTGAATTATTTTTCAGGGAAATTGTGCGACTACATGGAATGCCACGTACCATTGTGTTGGATCGTGACACCAAGTTCTTGAGCTACTTTTGGAAGACATTGTGGGGCAAACTTGGGACAAAACTGTTGTTCTCCACAACGTGTCATCTGCAAACGGACGGCCAAACTGAAGTTGTGAATCGAACACTATCAATGTTGCTCCGAGCTGTCATTAAGAAGAATCTGAAACTATGGGAAGAAAGCTTGCCACACGTTGAGTTTGCATACAATAGGGCAGTACACTCAACCACTAGATTTTGTCCATTTGAAATTGTATATGGATTCACACCCACTGCACCCATAGATCTTTTGTCTCTACCCATGCAGGAACGTGTGAACTTCGATGCAAGCAAGCGAGCTAAATTTGTCAAGAACATTCATGATAGGGCTCGGGCCAATATTGAAAAGATGACCAAGAAGTATGAGAAGTACGCTAACAAGGGTCGCAGGAAGGTGTTGTTCGAACCAGGGGACTTGGTTTGGGTGCACCTTCGAAAGGATCGTTTTCCAGAGCTACGCAAGAACAAGTTGCAATCCCGGGCTGATGGACCATTCAAAGTTCTGCGCAAGATCAACGACAACGCTTATGAAAATGATCTGCCAAGTACTTATGGTGTAAGTACCAGTTTCAATGTGTCCGACCACTCTCCATTCTTTGGATTGGAAGAGTCGAGGACGACTCTTTTTCAAGGGGGGAGGATGATATGCCCACGCCGACCACACCATCAGGTATACCGACTACATCAAGCAAGGCGGAACAATCATCAAGTCAAGCTGCACCAGCTCATGTTTTCGATGGACTAATTACTCGGAGCCGAGCTAAACAGCTACAACAAGAGGTGCACGCGCTACTTTGTGAAATTCCATTTTTTAATGAGAATTATATACTTCCTAAATCGTACATGTTTCTATTACTCAGGCTCACCAAGGAGGATGACAAGGACACGCCAAGACTGAACAAGAGAGGAGAACTACGTCGAACCAGTTCGGCCTGGCAGAACTGTCATGAAGAAACAGTCATATCTCTTGATTCATAGAAGCTGTGAAGGTCCATGTGTACTTGTTGGAAAGGTGTTGAAGTCAACTTTCTAATGCCACTAAGTTTCGAGTGCTTTAGAGGTCCCATCTTGGCAGCCGAGTGCTTTTGGTGCAGACTGTTCAGAAGATCAACAGTCAGCCTGATATCCAAGTTTCCGTGAGAAACTGTATCATTCTACAATATTTAGTGAAACATTCTACACACTGTGTGAAAGGTTATCAAATTATCTTTCCAACGCATCTGGTCCCATGTCTTTTGGATGTCCCTAGGTGGAGTTATGATTAAAACACTGAAGACCACTCAGAAGGCCAGAAGACATGCGGGAAATTGATGACCACTGCATGAATGATCAAGCCAGTTGGCCTTCCACCTTCCCACGTGGCTTTTTCATTTCACTTGTATTTTTAGACTAGTTTTTGGTATAAATATCCCTCTTTTGTAAGCCAAGGGCAACTCTTTGATGAATTAAGATTATTCCAGTGAAATTTGCAGCCGAGCTGCTTGAGTGTCTTACTCAACCCTTGTTCTTCCTTGTTCTTCTTGAACTTGTGGAGAGATCTCTCTGAGATCCACTAATTCGTGCTCTGCGGGTTCCAGTACGGCTGCCCCGTCTTGTGTGGATTAGCTCCGGTTGTGGTTCTGCGGTCGTTCAGAGATAAAGTTGAAGTCTTCGCGGTTTCGGTATCTCTCTCCCCGTCGCTTGGTCGCATCCAACCTTGGTCAGGTATAAAGCTAGTTATCCGCGCTGTTTCTACAGCATGTTATCTTGTTCTTGAACCTCCTGTCGTGAAGATTGGGCCACCCTTCGCCGAACCAAATTCGGTGCATATCACCTCCCCTCCGAGGTGAGCTCTATTAGTTGATTTGATTGTGTATGCTTGTTTATTGCAAAAAAAATGTGGACAGTCCAATCCTCATACCTTAAACTTACTCTTGTTTATTTCATATAATCATCATACCTTAAACTTACTCTTGTTTATTTCAAAAATGATTATTAAAATGTAATATGATTAATGTATGCAGTGTTAAAAATTTACTAGTCTTGTCGCAAAAAAAAACTGTTGTAGCCACTTAACCAACTTTTCACTTGTTAGATTAGATATGCCATAGCTATTTTATTTGATAATCTAGAAGGGGAATCAATCCAAGCAGGCATTAATTTATTAAAGGTTTAAGTCGTTGTTCCCGGCGGAATCTTGATGATTATTTGCAAATATATATTTAGTACAAAACAGTGAAGCAAATTCTGATCCTGCGCCGCTCGTTCATTGACAGAACATCTAGGTCCTATAACTTAGTACGAAACTTAGCTATAGTGTAAGCCGCAAGCAATTGCTAGGATTTTTAATTCGTATTCTTCTTCTGACTACAAGCGACAGAAACGCAGCATGTGTAGTACGTTGTCAAGCGTTGATGAACCCTTACATGTGTTGTGTTGCAGCCCATGCATCTGCCCTTTTGCCGTTTCCCTCAAATCCGAGTCGCCATCACGTCGGTCGAGCTCGGAGGCATTATTATTACTCCAGTGAAAACTTACGCGCAGCAGTGGCAGATTAAAAGCCATCATCGCTCGCAACCACCTTAAATATAATCTTATCAGATAATAATCCCATCAGCCACACATTGACAAATAAATCCAATATTCTATGGCTGCGAGGTGCGTGGCCTGCGTGTGCATGTCAGTTGATTCCCGTGAAATCTTCCTTAATTTCCCTGATGTGGACGACAAGGCGTGGAGGTGGATGTTGAGAAAGTCAAGGCTATACACGAATGGAGGCCCCCACAGAACGTGAGCCAAGTGAGAAGCTTCCTTGGACTTGTTGGTTTCTACCGGCGCTTCGTGAAAGATTTCAGCACGATCGCTGCTCCAACCAATGAGCTGACCAAGAAAGATGTACCTTTCAAATGGGGAGAAGCACAACAAAAGGCTTTTGAAGAATTAAAGAGGAAGCTCACAACATCCCCAGTCCTTGCACTTCCTGATTTCAACAAGGCATTTGAAATTGAATGTGATGCAAGTGGAGTTGGGATTAGAGGTGTGCTGATGCAAGAAAAGAGACCAATTGTATTCTTCAGTGAAAAGCTAAGTGGTCCGACTTTGAATTATTCAGTTTATGATAAAGAATTATATGCTCTCATTCGGAGTTTGGAAACTTGGCAACACTACCTTTATTCTAAAGAATTTATAATACATCCAGACCATGAATCATTGAAACATATTAAGGGACAACTAAAACTGAATAAACGACATGCTAAGTGGAGTGAATTTATTGAGTCCTTTCCTTATATTGTCAAATATAAGAAAGGTCAAGACAATATTGTAGCTGATGCTTTATCTCGACGTCATGCTTTGCTCACACAACTTGATGCTAAAATTCTCGGATTGGAAAGTATAAAGGAATTATATGCCACTGATTCGTACTTTGCTGAACCATATGCCAAGTGTCGTATTGGTAAAGGATGGGAAAAGTATCATGTGCATGATGGATTTTTATTTCGCACTAACAAACTTTGTATTCTAGATTGCTCTGTTCGACTTTTACTCGTGCAGGAAGCTCATGCAGGTGGCCTTATGGGCCATTTTGGAGCCAAGAAGACGGAGCAAGTGCTGGCCGACCATTTCTTTTGGCCAAAAATGCGACGAGATGTAGAGAGACATGTTCTTCGCTGCGAAAACTGCCACAAAGCTAAGTCTCGTCTGAACCCTCATGGTTTATATACTCCCCTTCCTATTCCTAATGCACCTTGGGAGGATATTTCAATGGATTTTGTTCTTGGGTTACCACGAACCAAAGGGGGAAGGGATTCAATTTTTGTCGTGGTTGATCGTTTCAGCAAAATGGCACATTTTATTCCTTTCCACAAGAGCGACGATGCTTCCCATATTGCTGAATTATTTTTCAGGGAAATCATGCGACTACATGGAATGCCACGTACCATTGTGTTGGATCGTGACACCATGTTCTTGAGCTACTTTTGGAAGACATTGTGGGGCAAACTTGGGACAAAACTGTTGTTCTCCACAACGTGTCATCTGCAAACGGACGGCCAAACTGAAGTTGTGAATCGAACACTATCAATGTTGCTCCGAGCTGTCCTTAAGAAGAATCTGAAACTATGGGAAGAAAGCTTGCCACACGTTGAGTTTGCATACAATAGGGCAGTACACTCAACCACTAGATTTTGTCCATTTGAAATTGTATATGGATTCACACCCACTTCTCCCATAGATCTTTTGTCTCTACCCATGCAGGAACATGTGAACTTCGATGCAAGCAAGCGAGCTGAATTTGTCAAGAACATTCATGATAGGGCTCGGGCCAATATTGAAAAGATGACCAAGAAGTATGAGAAGTACGCTAACAAGGGTCGCAGGAAGGTGTTGTTCGAACCAGGGGACTTGGTTTGGGTGCACCTTCGAAAGGATCGATTTCCAGAGCTGCGCAAGAACAAGTTGCAATCCCAGGCTGATGGACCATTCAAAGTTCTGCGCAAGATCAACGACAACGCTTATGAAAATGATCTACCAAGTACTTATGGTGTAAGTACCAGTTTCAATGTGTCCGACCTCTCTCCATTCTTTGGATTGGAAGAGTCGAGGACGACTCTTTTTCAAGGGGGGGAGGATGATATGCCCACGCAGACCACACCATCAAGTATACCGACTACATCAAGCAAGGTGGAACAATCATCAAGTCAAGCTGCACCAGCTCATGTTTTCGATGGACCAATTACTCGTAGCCGAGCTAAACAGCTACAACAAGAGGTGCACACGCTACTTTGTGAAATTCCATTTATTAATGAGAATTATATACTTCCTAAATCGTACATGTTTCTATTAATCAGGTTCACCAAGGAGGATGACAAGGACACGCCAAGACTGAACCAGAGAGGAGAACTACGTCGAACCAGTTCGGCCTGGCAGAACTGTCATGAAGAAACAGTCATATCTCTTGATTCATAGAAGCTGTGAAGGTCCATGAGTACTTTTTGGAAAGGTGTTGAAGTCAAATTTCTAATTCCACTAAGTGCTGAGTGCTTTAGAGGTCCCATCTTGGCAGCCGAGTGCTTTTGGTGCAGACTGTTCAGAAGATCAACAGTCAGCCTGATATCCAAGTTTCCGTGAGAAACTGTATCATTCTACAATATTTCGTGAAGCATGCTACACATTGTGTGAAAGGTTATCAAATTATCTTTCCAACGCATCTGGTCCCATGTCTTTTGGATGTCCCTAGGTGGAGTTATGATTAAAACACTGAAGACCACTCAGAAGGTCAGAAGACATGCGGGAAATTGATGACCACTGCATGAATGATCAAGCCAGTTGGCCTTCCACCTTCCCACGTGGCTTTTTCAGTTCACTTGTATTTTTAGACTAGTTTTTGGTATAAATATCCCTCTTTTGTAAGCCAAGGGCAACTCTTTGATGAATTAAGATTATTCCAGTGAAATTTGCAGCCGAGCTGCTTGAGTGTCTTACTCAACCCTTGTTCTTCCTTGATCTTCTTGAACTTGTGGAGAGATCTCTCTGAGATCCACTAATTCGTGCTCTGCGGGTTCCAGTACGGCTGCCCCGTCTTGTGTGGATTAGCTCCGGTTGTGGTTATGCGGTCGTTCGGAGATAAAGTCGAAGTCTTCGCGGTTTCAGTGTCTCTCTCCCCGTCGCTTGGTCGCATCCAACCTTGGTCAGGTATAAAGCTAGTTATCCGCGCTGTTTCTACATCAAGTTATCTTGTTCTTGAACCTCCTGTCGTGAAGATCGGGCCACCCTTCGCCGAACCAAATTCGGTGCATATCACCTCCCCTCCGAGGTGAGCTCTATTAGTTGATTTGATTGTGTATGCTTGTTTATTGCAAAAAAAATGTGGACAGTCCAATCCTCATACCTTAAACTTACTCTTGTTTATTTCATATAATCATCATACCTTAAACTTACTCTTGTTTATTTCAAAAATGATTATTAAAATGTAATATGATTAATGTACGCAGTGTTAAAAATTTACTAGTCTTGTCACAAAAAAAAAACTGTTGTAGCCACTTAACCAACGTTTTCACTTGTTGGATTAGATATGCCATAGCTATTTTATTTGATAATCTAGAAGAGGAATCAATCCGAGCAGGCATTAATTTATTAAAGGTTTAAGTCGCTGTTCCCGGCGGAATCTTGATGATTATTTGCAAATATATATTTAGTACAAAACAGTGAAGCAAATTCTGATCCTGCGCCGCTCGTTCATTGACAGAACATCTAGGTCCTATAACTTAGTACGAAACTTAGCTATAGTGTAAGCCGCAAGCAATTGCTAGGATTTTTAATTCGTATTCTTCTTCTGACTACAAGCGACAGAAACGCAGCATGTGTAGTACGTTGTCAAGCGTTGATGAACCCTTACATGTGTTGTGTTGCAGCCCATGCATCTGCCCTTTTGCCGTTTCCCTCAAATCCGAGTCGCCATCACGTCGGTCGAGCTCGGAGGCATTATTATTACTCCAGTGAAAACTTACGCGCAGCAGTGGCAGATTAAAAGCCATCATCGCTCGCAACCACCTTAAATATAATCTTATCAGATAATAATCCCATCATCCACACATTGACAAATAAATCCAATATTCTATGGCTGCGAGGTGTGTGGCCTGCGTGTGCATGTCAGTTGATTCCCGTGAAATCTTCCTTAATTTCCCTGATGTGGACGACCTCTTATTCGATCATGGGAACCGCCGTGACCTTCTGAAGCTGTCTGCTGTCACTGTTCATCAGAGCTACAAATGACAATTAACAACTGCGATGGGTGACTCAGCAGTGCGGAAATCAAGTGCCAAATAAATTCAGCTCCGCCGCATGCGCGTCGAGCGCGGCGGCTTGGACGTCACGTCAGTGTGCAGCCGCAACTTGCCCTAATCCTTCTCTCCGCTCCTTAATAACACCTCCTGGCTAGCAAAGTCGAAGTTCCTCCGTTCTTGTGCTTCCTAGACCAGAAACTCTGGCAGCCATCACCATTCTTCATTTTTCCGGCCGAAATCAAGCGTGCGGACCTGGACCGCTAGTTTCACTCTTTCTGACTTCCTTCCCCGGTGCGTCCTGCTGCTTCTGCTCGATCCGACTGCGCCTTTTAAATCTGAAAATTAGCACTATAGTAACCTCTTAAAGCTGAAAATTAGGTTATTAACCATTGTGTTTTAGCGAGTGGGGGACTTGCTTCTGGATCAACCAAAAGCATCATAATATGGTGATCTAGCTGGTCCAATTATATTCAGTTCTTTGAGTGTTCTAGCTATTTTTATCAAATCGGTCTTGACATAATGCATTTTCTTTACATTGCTCAGGTCCCCTCCCCACCGTGCACACTCAGATCCACTTCACTGCTCAGGTATGGCACCATCATTCTTCTCATATTGTATAGTAGCTGCCCTGATATGTATAATGTTCCAACTGTTTTTTTATCAAACTTTTAATGATGTAACACATTTTCTTTTGATTTGCATCACCATGTTACTAGTTCAGCCTATGTCAAGTGTGTGATCTAGATGTTGCTACATGATTATATTTTTTTAGGTTTATATAATTTTTTGTCATGCTTTGGTAAATATGTTTATTATGTAGGTTACTAGAATTAATAATTTTTTCTCTTGTTCTTTTGATTGCGTGAGTGTTTAGAATTAATAGTTTTTTCTATTCTGTTTAGTGTATGTTTGGACTTTAGTGCATTCAGATAATGTTTTTGAGTGACTACTTAATATATATAAATAAAAGGGTTTTGGGCCGGCTCGGACCAACCCGGAAGGGCACGACACGCAATAAATGTGATCGTGTCGTGTAGACCATAGTAGTCAAGGCGACATGGAAGCGAACGGGTTGGTAAGGACGTCAATGACCCGCGATTGCGTGGACGGTGGAAATGGATGTGGAATTGTCATCTGAGACCAACTTTCCTCTCACTCTTTCTCTAGTTCTTTCCTCTCTCTTAAATGACCTGAAAATGAAAATGAGCAACGTAACCTATAGCAATGTATTACCCATTTCGGATCCGCACGTCTCACATGCCATTGGCATGTGATACGTGCAGGTTCGGAATTGTCCCTTTTTGGACAGCCTCGGAGTGACCGAGGGGGCGTGGCTTGTGACGAGATGCGGGTCCAGATTTGGACGAGATTTCTGTGGCGTAACCCTGTTGTTCTCTGCTGCACCATTTTTGAGCGTGCAGTGGAGAACAGCGGGGTTATGCTGCCGAAATTTCGTTCGAATCCGGATCACGCGTCTCGCCATGAGCATGCTCTGCTCGGTCACTCTTGGGTGGGTTTAGGATCTATCTGCCTAGGTTGTAGGGCCATGACATAACACAACAATACATTAACGACAATTTCTTTCGCGTTAAACTGCAGAGTCAAACATGGGTGAAGACCGCAGTTGGATGTATACTGGCTGGAAGAGCAGAACTGGTGGTCACACCGATGAGTGGTTTATCAAGTTAGATCAATTTTTGGATCGAGCATTTTCATTGTCAACGGAAGATATGGTGCGGTGCCCATGTACAAAATGCCGGAACACCAAGTTTTTGAGAAGATTGGAGCTTTCGTTTCACTTATGTCGAAACGGTTTCACTCCACATTATGAAGTGTGGACCTTTCATGGCGAGACTAATTCTCGAGTCATAGCCGAAGTGGATGAGGATGATGATATAACAGAGGTTGATAGGATGGATGAGATGCTAGAAGCTCTTGAAGCGGAGGATCCTCTTACAAATGAGGCAGAGAAGTTCTTCGAGGAGCTGAAGAAATCACAAGAGCCGTTGCATGAACACACGGCTGTGACCGTACTTGCTTTCTTGACCTGATTTATGGCAATTAAGTCCAAGTACTTTTTTCCATCAACTGCTACAATGATCTCATGAAATTGATCTGCGATATCCTTCCACAACCTCACAAAGCGCCACCATATATGTATCAGTCAAGGATCAAGATATCTGGTCTCGGTATGAAGTATGAGAAAATTGATGTGTGCCCAGACAACTGCATGCTATTCTGGAAAGAGCACGCCAATGAGAATATGTGCTTGAAATGTGGTAAATTGAGGTATGTCAAAGTTGTTAATGACGATGGCGATAATGTGATGACAGATGTCGCACATAAGCAGCTTCGTTACTTGCCTGTGACACCTCGGTTGAAGCGGATGTTTCTTTCAAAAAGAACCGCAAGACACATGAGATGGCACAAAGAAGGTAAATGTGAGAACAAAGAATTCTTGACGCATCCGTCCGACGGTGATGCATGGAAGGCGCTAGACCGTTTCGATCCAGACTTTTCTTGTGATGCGAGGAATGTTCGCATCAGATTAGCGATAGACGGATTCTCACCGTTCAGTACGAACGCCACACCATACTCATGTTGGCCTGTCTTTGTCATTTCGTACAACCTGCCACCTGGTTTTTGTACGAAGAACGAGTTCATGTTTCTCAGCCTCATTGTACCTGGACCTGATCATCCGGTGAAAGTGCATCTAGGACTCCCTTGTGGGTTTTGGATGATTTATGACAAGCAATTGGGATCCTAATTCTTTTGTTGAGATGAATGCAGGAAAATGATGAAAAATGAGCAAAATGCCAAAAAGAGGGAAATTAAGAAGGAGAAGGAATTTGAGCTCAAGAAGAAGAAATTAGTTGTTTAGTATGTATGGAGTGTGTTAAGGAAACACACCCAAGAGCTCAATCTCACTTAATCACACACACACACAATGCACAAAACTATACAGGACCGGACTAGCCCGATATCAACCGGACTAGTCCGATATCACATTCTGCACAAGATCGGACAAGTCCGGTCTCCACCGGACTAGTCCGATATCTTTCTGTTCCACTTCGGACTAGTCCTCCCCAGTGCGGACTAGTCCTCAACACAATGCACAAGTCACTAGATTGGACAAGTCCGGTCACCACCGGACTAGTCCGATTCCCTTTCTGATCCACTTCGGACAAGTCCGGTGACTACACGGACTAGTCCGATTTACACTTTGATCTAAATCGGACAAGTCCTCCAAGTGCGGACTTGTCGTTCTAAACACTTAGGGTTTCACAGGTCCGGACAAGTCCGATGTCAACCGGACAAGTCCGAAGATTTCCAGCAGCGAAATCGGACAAGTCCATTTTTCAATCGGACTAGTCCGATATTCCTGGACACTTAGGGTTTGCTTCACACAGCACACCGGACTAGTCCGGTCTCCACCACGGACTAGTCCGATCTTTCTGAACCCTAACGGTAATTTCTAGAAACCCCATATAAATAGAGGTGCACGGCCCACTTTTAAACTCTCTGGAACCCTAGCGCCGTCACACCTCCCAAGAGACTCAAAAACCATCTCTCTCCACGAAATTAAGTGCAAAATCGATCAATCCTTTGAAGATCACTTGTAGATCATTGGAGAGGAACTTTGCACACGATTGAGCTCTTGGTTTGAATCTCTAACACACTCTTGCATCTCAATTTGTATATTTCGAAGTGTGTTATTGGTGGTTTTAAAACTTGTAATCAAGGGAGCTCTCAACTTGTGAGATCGCCCCTTCAACTTGGTGATTTACCCCTGTGTGATTAGTGGAAGAGGATTGGCCTTCGTGGCGATCCGACGAGGGAAGGGTTGGTAAAGACCCGGTCCTTTTGTGGGCTCCTCAACGTGGACGTAGGCTGCCTTCGTGGTAACCGAACCACGGGATAAATCTTGTGTCTTGTTCGTTTGTGTTCATCATTCTAGTTGATCAACATTATCTAGGGTTTGATTCATTTTGTTGAATTGAAGTTAAATAGTGAACAAGAATCATACTTGCAATAAAACTTAACATACAACTATTGAACTGTCATTATAGTTTATATTTCCGCTGCAAACGACAACGAAACAATCAAATTGACCTAACTTGATCAACCTAGCCCGTGAAATCCGGACTAGTCCGCACTTTACCGGACTAGTCCGATATATCTGGATTTGACCTTTTGTTGAAGTGCTACAGGAACCGAGAAATTCAAGAAGGCCTATTCACCCCCCCCCTCTAGGCCTACATTCAATTGGTATCAGAGCGGGTTCTTCAAGAAAGAGTGCAACCACTCGAAGAGATCATGTCGGACATGAAGGAAGTCCAGAAAATCAACAACCAGGAAGAAATGAACAATGACAAGCACCAAAAGCTCGAAAGGTATCTCGAAGCCATTCAAGACTTCGATGATGATGATGAGGAGACATTGGAGCTGAAAGCACTGCTCCGAAAGAAAGCACTTTCCAAAGGGAAAGCTAAAGTTGAAGAAAAGAAGAGGGGGAGTAGTCACACCGACTACTCCCGATATCCTTTTAATTATGACCGTTTAAATTCTAACAGCAGTCATTATCTATCTATTCCTCTCGGAAAAGCCCCACACTTCGATGGGAGTGATTACTCCATGTGGAGGCAAAACATGAAGATGCACTTGATTTCCCTTAACCCAAGTTTATGGCATATTGTGTGCACAGGAATAAACATCCCTGATGACGATGAAGAACTCACGCCAAGTCAAGAGCAAGCCATCCACAGGAATGCCCAAGCCGCAGCCGTTATCACCTCATCTCTAAGTAGAGATGAATTCACAAAGGTGGACGGATTGGAAATTGCCAAAGAAATCTGGGACACGCTACAGACAGCACATGAAGGTGACCGGCATGTGCGGGAGGCAAAGATTGAAATGATTGAAGGCGAACTAGGAAGGTTCGCGATTGAGGAAGATGAATCTCCCCATGACATGTACAACAGACTAAAGACTCTTGTGAACAAGGTTCGATCGTATGGTAGCAAAAAGTGGAATGACCACGAGGTTGTAAAGCTCATCCTTAGAGCCTTTATGCCTCGCAACGTCACACTCTGTTCTATGATCCGAGAAAGTCCTGGATACAAGAAAATGACTCCAGATGAACTGCTTCGCAAAATCATCAACTTTGAGATGATGGAGAAGCAAGCCAAGCACGTCAAAGAAATAGCTGACCTCACATCGGCCAAGAAGAAGGGAGTTGCCTTAAAATCCACACTCAAACCTCTATCCAAAGAAGCAAGAGAAGCTCAGTTTGAGGAGGACAGCGATGATGAAAGCAGCGAGCTGGACGAAGAAGATATGATTCTGTTCATGAAGAAATTCAAAAGAATTATGAAGAAAAGACAAGGAGCAAAATCGAGTGAAGGAAAATACAAGGAGAAGACAAAACCGAAGATGAGGCGGGCATGCTATAATTGTGGTGAGTACAATCACTTCATAGTTGATTGCCCATATGAGGACAACAAGAAGAAGAGTAAAGAATCCAAGCCTCAACTGAAAAAGTTCTTCAAGAAGAAGAAACAAGTTGAACAAGCACACATCGGAAAGGAGTGGGACTCAAACGATGAGTCCTCATCGTCCGATGAAGAAGAAATGGCTAGCATAGCCATTGAAAGCATGCCCAAGAAACTCACACTCTTCCCCACGCTCGGTGCAAAGAAGGCAAATGGAACTTGCCTCATGGCTAAGGAAGGTAAACGCAAGGTAAACATCAAAACTCCTTCCTCGCATTCTTACTCAAGTGATGATGATCTAGATAGTGATGGTGAAGACATGCTAATTGGTTTAGATAGAAAAACTGCTGCAAAAATGAAATTCTTGCTTAACCAACTTATTGAGAAGGAAGAGCTAATTGATCGTCAAGAAGACATGATTATCTCCCAAAAGGAGAAGCATGTCGAACTTGACAATCTTCTAGTTCTTGAAAAGGAGAAAAATCACACACTAGAGCTTGAGCTAGCTTCAAGCAAGAAAACTTGCTTGGAGTTAACCAACTCAAATGTTGCAATCAAGAATCAACTTGATGACCAAATCAAGGTCAACAAGATCCTTGAAGTGCAGATTGAGTCACTCAAGCTTAGTGAACCTTCCTCCTCTTCAACCCTACCTTCTCAACCCACTTTAACTAATATCGCTCATGTTTGCAAATGTGATAAAACTAACACCAGGTTGAAGGAAAACCCTACCTCCACGAAGGACAAAAATCCTACCCAATGTGTAATATTTGACAAGGAGAGGATCAACTATGCACGTAGTGCATATTTGGTCCAAAGACCTCCAAATGTCAAGTATGGCATTGGTTACTCTTGTGATGGAAAGCAAAGAGCTGGAAATCATAAGAATAACAAGGGAAGAATCACCTTTGTGAAGGGAGGACCCTCACAACATGGTAACTCGAAAACTAAAAATCTGAACTCTCATGAAAATCGGACTAGTCCGGTTGTGGTCCGGAAAAGTCTGGCCATCCGGACAAGTCCGGTCACACAGACTAGTCCGACCCATAATCAACAGCAACTTCTGTTTAAAACATTTGATGCATCCTATGTTTTAATGAAAAATAATGTTGGTAAAGTGTATGCTTATTATGCTGGGCCGCGCCATGGGAACACAAAAACCCATGTGTGGGTGCCCAAATGTATTGTTACTAACCTCCAAGGACCCAAGCAAGCTTGGGTACCTAAAACCAAGGCGTAATTTATTTTTGCAGGCCTACTCCTCCGGTGGATCCAAATGGGTGCTAGACAGTGGATGCACCAACCATATGACCGGAGAAAGGAGGATGTTTGTGGAGTATGAAGTGAACCAGGACCCAAACGAAGGCATCTACTTTGGGGATAACAGTCAAGGAAAGGTCCTCGGTACCGGTAAAATTGCAATATCCTCTGAACATACTCTTTCGCATGTTTTACACGTTGAATCTTTAGATTATAACCTGCTGTCCATATCTCAGTTATGTGACAAAGGTTATAATTGTCTGTTTACTAACGAGGGTGTGACCGTCTCAAGGAGAAGTAATGGTTCCATTGCATTCAAGGGTATGTTAAAGGGAAAGCTTTATCTTGTTGACTTCAACAAGGATAAAGCCGAACTCGACACATGCTTGATTGCAAAAACCAACATGGGTTGGCTGTGGCATAGACGGCTAGCACATGTTGGTATGAGGAACCTTCAAAAACTCCTCAAGGGCGATCACATCCGAGGTTTGAAAGATGTTGTGTTTGAGAAAGACAGGCCTTGTAGCGCGTGCCAAGCAGGAAAGCAAGTTGGAGCACAACATCCCGCAAAGAACATCATGACCACGACAAGACCGCTCGAACTACTTCATAAGGACCTCTTCGGTCCAATTGCTTACATAAGCATAGGCGGTAACAAATACAGTTTAGTCATTATTGATGATTTTTCCCGCTTCACTTGGGTGTTCTTTTTGCATGACAAGTCAGAAACACAAGGAACACTCAAGAAATTCTTCAAGCGAGCGCAAAACGAGTTCTCACTATCAATCAAGAGTATTCGGAGCGACAATGGCACGGAGTTCAAGAACATACAAGTGGAGGAGTACCTTGATGAGGAAGGAATCAAGCACGAATTCTCAGCGCCATACTCTCCACAACAAAACGGAGTTGCCGAAAGGAAGAACCGAACGCTCATAGAGATGGCAAGAACAATGCTCGATGAATACAAGACTTCGGATCGATTTTGGGCGGAAGCAATCAACACCGCCTGCCATGCCACAAATCGACTCTATCTTCATCGACTACTAAAGAAGACCCCCTATGAGCTACTCACCGGTAACAAACCGAACATTTCATATTTTCGAGTTTTCGGTTCTCCTTGCTATATTTTGAACAAGAAGCCCAGGACTTCAAAGTTCGCTTCGAAGTCCGATGAAGGTTTCTTGCTTGGTTATGATTCGAACACTTATGCCTATCGTGTTTTCAACAAGGCCTCCGGACTTGTTGAAGTGGCACGTGACGTAGTGTTCGATGAAACTAATGGCTCCCAAAAGGAGCAAGTTGATCAATGTGAATTAGGTAATGAGGAAGCCCCCTATCAAGCAATAAAGAGGATGGCCCTAGGCGAAGTACGACCACAAGAGTCATCGACACAAATACAAGAGGAAAGTGAACCACAAGAGGAGATCAACAATCAAGGGGGAGCCTCGATACAAGATCAATCACAAGAATATGAACATGATCAACAAATCAATGAGGACAACAACTCAGGGGGAGAAGAAGATGATCACCAACATACGACCCCCCAAGTGCCACACCCAAGAGTACACCAATGCATTCAAAGGGATCATCCAATCGACAACATCATCGGCGACATCCAAAAAGGAGTAACCACTAGATCTCGTATAGCAAATTTTTGTGAACATTACTCGTTTGTCTCCTTTTTGGAACCCCGCAGGACTGAGGATGCATTAAAGGATCCGGACTGGGTGGTGGCAATGCAAGAAGAGTTGAACAATTTCAAGAGAAACGAGGTTTGGGAACTTGTGGAAAGACCCAATGCAAACATAGTCGGCACAAAGTGGGTCTTCCGCAACAAACAAGATGAACACGGGGTGGTGACAAGAAACAAGGCATGACTTGTGGCCAAAGGTTACTCACAAGTCGAAGGTTTGGATTTTGATGAGACCTTTGCTCCAGTAGCTAGGCTTGAATCAATTAGAATATTACTTGCATATGCTACTCACCATGATTTCAAGCTGTACCAAATGGACGTAAAAAGCGCCTTCCTCAACGGACCGATCAAGGAAGTGGTGTACGTGGAGCAACCACCCGGATTTGAAGACGAAGAGTTCCCCGACCACGTGTATAAACTGCGTAAGGCTCTCTATGGCCTCAAACAAGCTCCTAGAGCTTGGTATGAGTGTCTTAGAGATTTTTTAATTGATAATGGCTTTCAAATTGGCAAAGTAGATTATACACTATTCACGAAAAATCTGAATAATGATCTTTTCATTTGCCAAATCTATGTTGATGATATAATTTTTGGATCAACTAATCAATCTTTCTGTGAAGAGTTTAGTAAAATTATGACAGACAGATTTGAAATGTCAATGATGGGAGAATTGAAGTACTTCTTGGGATTCCAAGTGCGGCAACAAAGGGAAGGAACGTTCATAAGCCAAACCAAGTACACACAGGACATCCTCAAGAAGTTTGGCATGGACAAGGCAAAGCCCATTAAGACTCCCATGGCAACGAATGGTCACTTGGATCTCAATGAAGATGGACCAAGCGTCGACCAAAAGGTATATCGCTCCATGATTGGATCTTTACTTTACTTATGTGCATCTAGGCCAGATATTATGTTGAGTGTATGTTTGTGTGCAAGATTTCAAGCCAACCCTAAGGAATGTCATTTGACAGCCGTAAAGAGAATCCTAAGATATTTAGTTCATACACCCAACCTTGGTCTTTGGTACCCAAAAGGCTCAAAATTCAATCTCATTGGGTATTCCGATGCAGATTATGCCGGGTGCAAAGTTGATAGAAAAAGCACTTCTGGCACTTGCCAATTCCTAGGAAGATCCTTAGTTTCTTGGTCATCCAAGAAACAGAATTCCATTGCATTATCCACAGCCGAAGCAGAGTATGTTGCAGCCGGGAGTTGTTGTGCACAACTCCTTTGGATGCGACAAACTCTAAGGGATTACGGTTACAATATGAACCGTATTCCTCTTCTTTGCGACAATGAGAGTGCCATTAAAATAGCCCACAATCCAGTTGAGCACTCTAGAACTAAACACATTGACATAAGACACCATTTCTTGAGAGACCATTCCATGAAAGGAGACATATCCATCTCTCATGTCAACACCCAAAAACAATTGGCCGACATATTCACCAAGCCACTTGATGAAAAACGTTTTTGCGAACTCCGAAATGAGCTAAACATCCTTGATTCTCGGAGTGTGGCTTGAAAAGTTGCATACCTGTATGATTGCTTCAAAATATTGATTGATTTGTGAAAAATTTTTCCTCCCCATTTTTCTCTCAAAAAACTATGTCAATTATTAGATCTTGATGAATTTTTGATCATAGTATGATTGTTGTTTGCTTACTGATCAAATTCATCAGGATTATTTGAATTGTTTTGCTTCTCTACCCTCAATTATTGGACCTTCAAATATATATGAATGGGCTATGCAATTCTCTCCTGGTGACCACGGACAAGTCCGTGGTTACCCGGACTAGTCCGCCATTGCAGACTAGTCCGCAGTGTGCCGGTTAGGCCGGACTAGTCCGACCGACCACGGACTAGTCCGATTTAGGTTTCTGGAGGACTTCGGACTAGTCCGGTCCTGTCCGGACTTGTCCGATTTTTCGTGTCCATAACCCTAGCCGCCACCAAACCCTAATCCCTTCACCCCACACTCTCCTCCAAGCTTTCTCTCTCTTGCGCTCGAGCTCCCAAGGCGAATCCTTGATTCCTCCGTCGAAAAGCCTCAATCTTGGGCGGAGATTAAGCTTGAAGACTCGGGGATTGAAGTTAGCGGACAAGTCCGGCCTCCAACCCCCACATTTTCAAGCTTCCTTGGATTTCTTGGTAAATTTTCCTCAAACCCTAAGAAATCTCAAATTTCTTCATTGCTTATCTTTTGGCCTAGCATTCTTCACTAGTTGCATGTCCAGTTGATGTACTATGTGTATGCTAGACTGGCTATTTCATTAGGGATCAATTTTTATCCAGTTTGCTAGGTTTTTGCAGATGAACACCGGACTAGTCCGGTCCAGGTACGGACAAGTCCGGTCCCCCGGACTAGTCCGTGCCTGAGCACCGGACAAGTCCGTTGTTTCTGAACCAAAACCTAATTCTTTAATTCCCTACTGCCTTCCATTGCCATCTTACCTCACCAATACCTTGTATAACTTGTCTTTTCTCTTGAACACTCATTCTCAGATCATGTCGAGCTCCGACAATGAAATCTCCGATTTCGAGGCCGAGTTGGACCACGAGGTGGCACCTCGGTCCTCGACGGGTCTTGGCAAGAAACGCCAAGAGAGACCCTCCAAGCCTGCTCCCTCACCTCCCCAGGTTCGGAGGAAGGTGTGTGTCAAGAAGGCCGCCTCGAAGGCTTCTCCTCCGTCAAGTGGCCCTCGCCAAGCTAAAGGGAAGGGCAAGGGGGTTGCCACAGGGCCTGTTGGGCCTCTAAAGCTGCATACTCCCAGAGAAGGGGTCCGGGACCCCAATGAGGAAAGATTCAATGGCAAGGGCAGCGATGTGGCCATGAAGCTGAGAAGTGTGGACTACTATGCAAGGCCCAAGCAAGCAGCTAATGGCAGATTCTGGTCAAATTTCCATGCTGACTTCTACAAGCTGGTCTACTTGCCGATGAAGACCCCGGTGGTGCGCAGTCAATGGATTGACTGGGCCCACCTTGAGAAGAGGAAATGTGCAGCTTTTGATGAAGTGATACAAGCTGCAGAGAGACATGGGCTGAAGGATTTGTTTGCCTTCAGATACAATTGGAATGATGAAGTGATTGCACAATTCTATGCAACGTGCCACTTCTCAGGTGAAGACGAAGAAAGTGTGACTTGGATGACTCATGGATCCAAGTATTCCATCACTCAAGAAGAGTTTGCCCGCCTGCTGCATCTTGACTCTGAGGGAGATGACCACCTCATTATCCACAACATTGGGGTCATTGAGAGGGATGGAATGCAGTTCATGTATGAGCCCACCTCCAAGTTTGTCCCTCCCTCCACAAAGAACATGAAGCCTTTCTTTGTGGTCCTCAACAGAGTCCTCAGGAAGACGATTGCTCCCAAGGATGGTGATGCAGGGAGTGTGCAAGGCTACCTCCGGACCCTGATGAAGGTCATCAGCAAGAAAAGGCAATTTGATGTTGCAGACTATATCTGGAATGATATGGTCAATATCTCAAGTACCCCCAACCGATCCTGTGGCTATGCCCCTTACTTGATGTTCATGATTGAGAAGGTCACAGGAATCGAGTTTGTGAAGGATGTGGAGCACACTCCACTGAGGCCTCAGAAGCCTCAGTCCGTGAGTGTCCAGGCTGCTCCATCGCCGGCCTCAAGCCCCGAGGTGCCGGCAAGGCAAGGAGAAGCTGCTAGGGCTACTCCTCCCTCCAGGGAAGCCCCTCAGAAAGGATCCGCCAGTGGGATCCTCAAGTACTTGGCTGCAATCTTCTCCTCCTGCAAGAAAACTGAAGTGAAGCTTCACAAGCTAAATCAGAAGAGGAAGGAGGACATGAGATACATAAAAGCCAATGTGAAGCAGCTGAGTGAGAAGCTGGAGATCAATCCAATTGGATCTCCAGTACTTTCTGAAGATTCTGATCCAAACATCACCGAGCTCAGCCCCTTGACTCCTTCCGAGCTTGCCTATTTTGGCATTGGGGGCTCGAGCAGCTCCGCTCCTCCTCCTACCTCTCAACCTCGTCAAGCCGAAAGCGATGAAGATGATGAAGACGACGAGAGGACCGACAGCGAAGAGTGAAGCCCTAGGATCTTCCTCTCTCTCTCTTTTTGGTGTCTTGATGCCAAAGGGGGAGAGATTGAGGGGGAGTCTCTAGTCTAAGCTTTAGCTGAATAGGATGCGAGGAGAGAGCTCTCTATGTTTTTTATTGTGATTGTATTTGCTTAACTCTCTTTTCATATCATGTTTGGTCCTGTGATGAATTGCTCAATTAATTTGCAAGTGTGTGATGAAATCTGAGCTTTTGCTCCTGAAGTGCCATATTCACTTGATATTAGTTGGTAAATGAAAATTCTGTCATTCTTAATGCAATCATGCTCTTAGTATGCATCCCACCATAAAGAATGCACATATGAATAATTATCTTGTTGCCTGATGCATTTTTGAGTCATATGTGCATACCTTATGAAAATCTCATTTTATACCTCATTTTGTGAAATCTCAATTGGTTGTCATCAATCACCAAAAAGGGGGAGATTGAAAGTGCATCTAGGACTCCCTTGTGGGTTTTGGATGATTTATGACAAGCAATTGGGATCCTAATTCTTTTGTTGAGATGAATGCAGGAAAATGATGAAAAATGAGCAAAATGCCAAAAAGAGGGAAATTAAGAAGGAGAAGGAATTTGAGCTCAAGAAGAAGAAATTAGTTGTTTAGTATGTATGGAGTGTGTTAAGGAAACACACCCAAGAGCTCAATCTCACTTAATCACACACACACACAATGCACAAAACTATACAGGACCGGACTAGCCCGATATCAACCGGACTAGTCCGATATCACATTCTGCACAAGATCGGACAAGTCCGGTCTCCACCGGACTAGTCCGATATCTTTCTGTTCCACTTCGGACTAGTCCTCCCCAGTGCGGACTAGTCCTCAACACAATGCACAAGTCACTAGATTGGACAAGTCCGGTCACCACCGGACTAGTCCGATTCCCTTTCTGATCCACTTCGGACAAGTCCGGTGACTACACGGACTAGTCCGATTTACACTCTGATCTAAATCGGACAAGTCCTCCAAGTGCGGACTTCTCGTTCTAAACACTTAGGGTTTCACAGGTCCGGACAAGTCCGATGTCAACCGGACAAGTCCGAAGATTTCCAGCAGCGAAATCGGACAAGTCCGTTTTTCAATCGGACTAGTCCGATATTCCTGGACACTTAGGGTTTGCTTCACACAGCACACCGGACTAGTCCGGTCTCCACCACGGACTAGTCCGATCTTTCTGAACCCTAACGGTAATTTCTAGAAACCCCATATAAATAGAGGTGCACGGCCCACTTTTAAACTCTCTGGAACCCTAGCGCCGTCACACCTCCCAAGAGACTCAAAAACCATCTCTCTCCACGAAATTAAGTGCAAAATCGATCAATCCTTTGAAGATCACTTGTAGATCATTGGAGAGGAACTTTGCACACGATTGAGCTCTTGGTTTGAATCTCTAACACACTCTTGCATCTCAATTTGTATATTTCGAAGTGTGTTATTGGTGGTTTTAAAACTTGTAATCAAGGGAGCTCTCAACTTGTGAGATCGCCCCTTCAACTTGGTGATTTACCCCTGTGTGATTAGTGGAAGAGGATTGGCCTTCGTGGCGATCCGACGAGGGAAGGGTTGGTAAAGACCCGGTCCTTTTGTGGGCTCCTCAACGTGGACGTAGGCTGCCTTCGTGGTAACCGAACCACGGGATAAATCTTGTGTCTTGTTCGTTTGTGTTCATCATTCTAGTTGATCAACATTATCTAGGGTTTGATTCATTTTGTTGAATTGAAGTTAAATAGTGAACAAGAATCATACTTGCAATAAAACTTAACATACAACTATTGAACTGTCATCATAGTTTATATTTCCGCTGCAAACGACAACGAAACAATCAAATTGACCTAACTTGATCAACCTAGCCCATGAAATCCGGACTAGTCCGCACTTTACCGGACTAGTCCGATATATCTGGATTTGACCTTTTGTTGAAGTGCTACAGGAACCGAGAAATTCAAGAAGGCCTATTCACCCCCCCTCTAGGCCTACATTCATCCGGGTCACGTCTCAACGTGATGTTAAAATCGCTGATCGAAGAATTGAAAGTCTTGTGGACAGGAGTCGAAGCGTACGACAGTTACAAGAAGCAGAAATTCAACCTTCGAGCTGCTTATTTGTGGTCCATCCATGATTTGCCAGCATACCACATGTTTTCTGGATGGAGCACTCACGGCCGTCTGACGTGCCCGATATGTGCTTCAGACACGGATTGCATTCGACTAACTCATGGAGGCAAAATATCTTACTTCGATTGTCACAGACATTGGCTGCCCTCGAATCATATATTTAGGAAGCAGAGGCATGTCTTTCGAAAGAACACTGTTGTCACTAAAGGACCACCAAAGCATCTCAACGGGTCAGAAATTTCTGATATGTTGGACAAACTGGTGCCTGATGAAGGTCGTCCTGGATATTTCGTAGGTTATGGAGAGGAACACAATTGGACTCACATATGTGGACTTTGGGAGCTACCATATGTGAAGTCGTTGATTCTAATGCACAACATTGATGTCATGCATCAGGAGCGTAATATGAGCGAAAGTATCATAAGCACTTGCATGGATATGCCTGGCAAAACGAAAGACAATTATAAAGCTAGACTAGATTTGGCAGACATTTGTCACCGTCCAACTCTTGAAATCTCTAAAAGTGGTGGAAAGCCACGTGCTTCTTTCTGTCTTCGATCGAAAGAAAAGAAAGAAGTTATGAAATGGATGAAAACTTTGAAATTCCCATATGGTTACGCAGCTAGCCTGAAACGAGCCGTAAATGTTAACACAGGAAACCTCACTGGGTTGAAGAGTCATGATTATCACATTATAATGGAAAGACTCCTACCTGTTATGTTCCGAGGCTATCTAGATGATGCGGTGTGGAAGGTTTTAGCCGAGCTCAGCTATTTCTATAGACAGCTTTGTGCTAAAGAAATCAAGATCGGGATGATGGATAAGTTAGAGAAGGAGATACCCATACTTTTATGTAAGATGGAAATTTTTTTTCCACCGGGTTTCTTCAATCCAATGCAACATCTGCTTATCCATCTTCCATTTGAAGCTAAAATTGGCGGTCCTGTGCAATATAGGTGGATGTATCACATTGAAAGAGCGCTACGATATCTGAAACCAATGGTTGGCAACAGGGCAAGGGTGGAAGGGTGCATCGCTGAAGCATATGCTCTTAAGGAAGTAGGATACTTTTCAAGTGTCTACTTTGCGGAAGAAAACAATATCAATACTTCAGCGATGCGGTACAATGTGGACAAAACACCCCCTCTAAGCGACCTTTCCATTTTTCAAACGAGAGGCGCCACCGTTGGTAGCTACACGACCTGCGTGCTATCCGAACAGGAAAGGACTGTTGCTTTACCCTACATGTACGTAAATATAGAAGGCATGCAAGAATACTTCGAGTAAGTGTTTCTCCTACGTTTATGCTAATCGACATATTTTGCTACACATGCACTCTAAAAGATGTTTTTTCATGTTCAGCGAGTTCCACAGACAATATTGGCCACATAGGCATCAACCTACGGCCAAACAAGTAGAGTTGATGCGAAAGGAAGGAATAAATGGGGGGCAGAGTTTTCTATCTTGGTTTCGAGAATATGTAATATTCTCTCGTCTTCTATGTATTATAAATTACTATTATTAAAGAAGTATTATGTAATATTCTCTTGTCTTTTATAACAGTGTCGGACTCACAATGTCCATGAAGATTTGCGGCAGCTATCTTATGGATTGGTGAATGTTAGAAGCTATGGTTGATATGACGTAAATGGCTTCTGATTCCGTACAACTCATTTTGAAGCTCATCGTCCTCTCGCGGCAACATCAAATTCCGGTGTTGTGACGAGAGCAATGGACACTCAAGGGAATTTAACCGATTATTATGGTATCATTAACAAAATCCTTGAATTTACTTTTACCAGAAATAAGACCCTTCGAGTTGTATTCTTTGACTGTGACTGGTTTGATCGTACTCATGGAACTCGAGAAAACCAATTTGGAATGGTGGAAGTGAAACATAAGGACCGACTATGAGGTTACGATACATTTGTTCTTGCGCATCAAGTTGAACAAGTGTATTATCTACCTTATCCATGCACGAAGCTCAGTGCTTGGTGGGTGGTATATAAGGTGAATCCTCGTAAGCGGCTATATACTCCTGGGGATGATGGTTACCATGATAGAGAAGACGTTGAAGAAGTGTACCAAGAAGAAGAGTTGCCAGACACTTTTATCGTCGAGCTTGGTGCAGGACTCGATCAATTAGTTGGAGATGTTGAAGACGTTGAAGATGTAGAGGCAGATGATACACGAAAACGAAAATTAGAACAGGCCACGATGGAAGATCGTTGGGCTGGTTTAAGGAGTAGGGCACTGGCACATGACAATAATGTTGATGAATTTTGAAAGTGACTACAAGTAATGTTTTCTTGAAGATAGTAACATGAATTTTGTATATTTTATTTGCATATTTACTAATTATCTAATTACAACAGGATGGCGTCAAAGAAGGGTAAGAAGGTGCCGCTGACGAGGGGGTTCTACCCCTCTAGACCTGAGGACGCTTTTGTTGGTGCCTCGTCGACTGGCAACAGACGCTCTCAGCTACTGGGGCACGTTTAGACCAGCTCTAGAGCTTCGTCACAGGTAAATGTCACTCGTTTTTGACAAATTCTTTAAATTCAAATTCACATTAAACTTACTTATGAATCATTTGAATGTTGTAGTCCTCACCAGCTGACTCAGAGGCTGCGACGCCTTTGGTGAGCCAGCCCTCGGCGAGGCAGCCCTCGGCCAGCCAGCCCTCGGCGAGGCAGCCCTCGGCCAGCCAGCCCTCGGTGAGTCAGCCCTCGGCGAGCCAGCCCTCGGCCAGCCAGCCCCCGGCTGGCGATGAGTTTGTTCCTGAGGCCTTTGACTCGGCTGGTGAGGAGCCGTCTGGGTCACCTGACGTGGCGCCCCAGCAGACATGGAGGACGAGGAGGACTCACTTTGTCAGTCCTCTCGCGGTCCCTTCACAGAGTTCACAGAGGATCGTGATTCGTCCAGTCGGAGACAGGTAATAAAAATTATCGTGTTCAATTTTAGGTTATTTTGTTTACTTAAGTAATGAATGAATAAATATCTTACAGGGCTTGGGATGACACGTCTTTCACCGGTGAGAGACACCACAGACCGGTGAATGGTGTCCTCGGGTCCATAGTGCGTTTGCACTATCCCGGGGTCATCGACGGGGTGCCCGCTCTTTCGTGGGAGGACTACGCACGCGTCCATCGCCAGGAGCACGGCAACCTTCAGGAGGCCGTATGGGCCGGTTTTATGGTAAGTATGTTAAAAAAGTTTCTGAGTTACAACTCTTAAACTCTTTTAGTGAACATCTCTTCAATATATTCTTTATCGCAGGCAAGATATACTTTAGAGGACCCGAACGACCGTCGCCTGTTTGAGGATGCGAGGCGAGTGTTTCACTTCAACACTGCCAAGGCGCTTCGACAAGCTTTGTCGAATGCCCGTGTTCAAATTATTAATAAGCACTTGAAGGTGAACCAGCAGCACGTGTTACACTTTCGGCAAGAGAGCGAGAGGCACCTGACGGAGGAGGAGTACGCGCAGGTATGTGGAGTGTAGTAAGTATTTTTTTTCTGATAATTGCCTCGATGGTATTTTTAACGACTTCCAACTATGTGCAGGGCGACGTGACTGGTTGCAGGGTCGGACCGATGCATTTCGGGCCCTTTGTCGCTACTGGTCTAGCGATGAGTTTAAAACTAAGTCTGAGAAGGCTCGAGACTGCAGAGGGGTCGAGTGGAATAGCAGGCACGGGCAAGATAACCACTTGCGTTTAGCTAAACGCATGGTAAGTGTGTGTAACTTATGTTTATATATTAATAATATATTGTTCGTACTAACACGTATTGACAGGAGCGCGAGACGGGAGTGCCGCCCACCCCTGCTGAGGTCTGGAAGAGAGGTCATAGGGACCCTTCTCAACCGACGGGGTGCAGTCAGGCTGCAGTCGAGCGGTTGGTAAGTTTAGAAATCATTCATATTAAATATAACTATATAGATTGTTGAACTTACACGGTTTTCTTGTTTTGCAGGCTAAGTACGGGGAGGAGGCTAGGAAGATACACGGCGAGGATTTCGATTGGGAATGTCAACCGATCGATGCTCAAGCCGCTTATGCAACCGGTGGTGGAAAAGCACACAGAAGGTGAGTTTACAAGTCATTTTATTGTTTTCAATTCAAAGTATTCAAGATATTTCAATTTCATATTACTGACTCTCTTTTTCATAGGCTCGCCATATTCGACGGAGTTGTCGACTCGAGGGCGGAGAGACCTGCAAGAGGCAGCTCCTCGCAGGCTTTGTCGGTGGGCACGGGAGGTCGCCGCGTATCGCAGAGGGACATTGAGATGTAGTCCCTCCGAGAAACTGTAGAAGAAAACGAAAGGCAACATGAGGAGGAAAGGAGGGAGGTGGAACGCCAAAGGATCGCGATGGAGGCCACGATCCAAACCCAGGCAGCAGCGTTGGCGCAGATGCGGGAAGCAATGGAGGTAACAAAATAAAAACTAAAATTCTTATTAATTCAGCGTAAATGACTTACTAATAGGTAGCATTTAATGTTTGCAATGACAGGCTATGGCACGGGCGCAAGGTCTGGGAATCCAGCTACCGGTACTACCACCAGTCCTTCCAGGTGATCCTTCTTCAGCAGGTCAGGTAAGTTTCTATGTAATCCTTCTTCTCCAGCGTAATAAGATTGAGATAGATGAAAGAGAGAGATAGTTAGATAGAATAAAATGATTGAGACAGAAGAATGATAGAGATAGAAGAAAGAGAGACAGAAGAAAGAGTGAAAGATAGATAGAGTAGGATAGGAATGAAGAGAGAGAGTAAGATGTAGATGGAGATAGAGAGAGGGGAAGATAGAGGGAGGGAGATGTAGATGGAGATAGAGATAGAAAGATAGAGGGAAAAGGATAGCAATAGAGAGATAGAGTGAGAGAGAAAGATAGAGTGAGAGACAAAGAGAGAAATGAAAAGAGAGAGGAAGAGAGGGGATCTAGATGAAGATAGAGGAGAGGAAGGGAGGGAGAGAGATGTTGATGCATTTATATTCTAACTCTAAGTTTCATTAATTGCAGGGATCCGCGACGGCTGCACAAACGCCGTCGCCATCGCTACCGCCGCCTGGAATGAGGCGCGATGACGACTTCGACTTCGGAGGTGGCTCCGGAGGTGGCTACGGAGGTCAGATGGGCGACTGAGCCCTTTTGTTTGCTTTGTTGATGAAGATGTGAGATGTATTGGAATTTATTAGTTTGTGATTGTGATGATGTTTGCTCTGTGATGATGATCTTTGCTATGTGTATATACTGTGTGTATTGAATTTGTTCTATGATTCTGGCCATCGAGCCGGGTATTTTTTTCTGTTTTAAAAAAAAAAATAAAAAACCTTATTTGCGACGGCTTTTTATACAGTACCGTCGCAAATTAGGTACCAGGCCGTCGCAATTAGGCCACTGCTATTTGCGACGGCCTGGCCATTGCAAATAAGGTTTAATTGCGACGGTCGGGACGTCACAAATAGCTATGTGGGCCCCGGAGGAGGACCCGTGGGCCCAGCCCACTGGACTTATTTGCGACGGCTGAGCCGTCGCAAATAGAGGCACTTAATTGCGATAGCCCGGCCGTCGCAAATAAGCTTTAATTGCGACGGCGGCGCCGTCCCAAATAAGGTTGCGGGTCCCGCCGGCCCGCGGCAATAACTTGCGACGACCTTTCCTAGCCGTTGCAATTAAGCTTATTTGTGACGGTGGCCGTCGCAGATCAGCTTAATTGCGACGATTTATTTGCGACAGTTGGAAACCGTCGCAAATAAAGAAAGCCGTCGCAAATCGCTTATTTGCGATGGCATTTGGCTTATTTGCGACGGCCATGGCCGTCGCAAATCGTCGGGATTCCTGTAGTGATTTTTATCAAAAACCTTAGTGTGTTGTCATCAAATCACCAAAAAGGGGGAGATTTAAACTGCATCTAGGCTAATCCCCATGGGTTTTGATGATTAATGACAATACTTATGGGACTAATGAGCATTACAAGTGTAAGTACAGGTGATCGAAAGATGGACTACGTTGGATACACTCAAAAAGGAAAAAGAGGAGAAAAAGGCAAAAAACTCGAAGAGTAGAATTTAGGTTTTTAATTTCTTTGTGTCGAGTTCAGCCACATAGATTGAGTGTGTTCAATGTATCAAAGTGTTGAGAATCTCCTAAGAGCTCATAGTCCAAGTTATATTAGATTGAGAGATGAGTTGAGGCAGCCCTAAGGACAGGGCCGGACTTGTCCGAGCTGGAAGGCCGCACTAGTCCGGCCACATCAGACTGATCCGATATTTGGCGGACCAAGAGTTTCTGTGTGAGTTCGGACTTGCCCGTTTGGGGACGGAATAGTCCGTGGTGAGTTTGTCTGAGTCCTTGAGGGACTAAGTCCTGAAGGGCCAGACTAGTCCACTGTTGACGGCTGTTATACACCAATTTCACCCATCAATATAACTCAATTATGTGAAGGAATTGACATTTCTTGCACATGTCACCTTTCTATTTAACCTATTTCCACTTGTCCTTGGAGAAAGTAGTGCATGCAGGGATTCTGTGCAGAAATGAAGTGAAACAAGGGGATGGATCCTATAAAATATCATTCCAACCAATCAAGCAACAACACATGGCACCACATGGATGAAATGGCCCACAAACAGAAGTATCCTTGGCCATCCAACGGTGTAGCACCCATATCAATCAATGGGACCCACTTGTCAGTCACTTGGAGAAAGCACACAAAAAAAGGGGTCAGGACCAGGTCGGCTGACCCGCCTAGTTGACCGACTAGATCCTGGTGCCATTCCCGGTCAAACTCCACGTGGTGGATCCTCCAACATGAAGTGGCCATGGGTGACTGATTCGCACGCTTTTGGTGTCGGGAACCGACCCTTCACCAAGCTATAAATAGGACCCCTCACCCCTCACTTCAACACATACCACTTGAGTATTTATCCATTATGTCCACTACCCTCCATAGGTTTAGAGGATCATAGGCTGTAGAGAGGAGAGTATCTAGTCCATAGTCCAAGTAGGAGAGGAGTAGAAGGAGTCTCTACCCAATTGGGAAAGGTATGCCTCCCATATTCCTATTTGTATTTGTGACATTATTCATAATAATGATGTTATCTTTAGTCTTCATATGTTCATATACTTGGATGAAGCGTTCCTTGTTTGATTGTGGATTCCATGTATGTGGTAGGATTAGTATTTATGATTGTGCTATACCAAGTTCATTACATTATAATAAACACTATAAACGTCCAGTATAGTCTAATTATATATGATATGGTTATGATAACATGAATCACTTATCTTATGAATTAACACTGGTTCAACGCTGATTTAGTTCATTGCCTTAGAATGGCTTGTGCCTAGGCTCTTAAGGTAATTACCTAATATACTAGCATGGTGCTAGGATAGAGAGTAGCGTTGAATGTCTCGTAGACCCACGAATTGAAGATGTTGGCAGTAGGTGGTGATAGCCCTATCTGTCCTTTGAAATCTTCCACATTCGGCTATGCCACAGGCTCTTGGCGGGAGTCGCCTAGTGTTGCTAGGGGTAAACCCGTGCCCAATGTGTTAATCCAATTAGCATGAGAATTCATAATTAACACAATCATTAGTAGCTAACTTAGGCTATGTATATGTACATTAGAAGCATATGAGGAGTCTCTACCTAACTCTTAGTCTAGTTCCTCTATTACCATATTTATCCCCTTAGGATAGAATGCTCTTGTGTGTGTCACACTACCTCAACATGTCATTTAACCCATCCTTGCTAGAACTCTACCTAGACCAACCTAACCCTTTCCACTTGATGATTGTTTTACTTCCATCTAGCCTTCCTTTGGGAAAATATAAATTACACCCTTTGGGAATACTCTTTAAAGGGGAAATGCTACATCGATAGTTTTTGTGTGCTTGCGGACGTTCACTTGAGAATAAAAACCTACCAACAAGCATTTCAGGCACCACAGCTAGGAATGAATTGTTAGTAGTGCATAGGAAATATCGACAAGCATTATTGGTGCCGCTGCCGGGGAAGGCAGCCGAAGTATTGCATGATTGAGTGAATAGGATAAGACCCTGGTTGGTTTTAGTAGGATGACCCCTCTTTATTTTCGCATTTTATGTGAAAACAGGATAGTGTATGTCTAGTTTCGGCTTGCCGGAAATCTTTTTTGAAGATCTCGAATCCCTTCTTAGAGATCAACCTCATGTCGTAACCTCTCAGAAGCTTCGAGCGGCAAAGCAAGCCTGCACAACCGCACCAACAACCGAAACACCAATGACCTAGAAGACCCTTTGTGAGTTTTCATCTCCCTCTGCTAACAATGTGCCTGTTGGGCCCACTGTTAACACGGGAGACGTAAACTTTGAATCAAGACTGGCTTGATCATTATGGTTCAAGCCAACCCATTTTGTGGGAAGGCTAACAAGGATGCAAGTGCTCACCTACAACAGTTCCTTGAGATATGTAGCACTTTTAATATAAAGGACGTCTCCCGATGTTGTCCGTCTTAGGCTGTTCCTGTTCTCTCTTCTTGGGAGAGCGAAACAGTGGTTCTACATGGACCGAAGTGCTATATACACTTGGGAGAAATGTTCTACGACATTCCTCCCCAAGTTTTTCCCGTTTAGCAAGACCAATGCCCTACGTGGAAGAATTTCTTGCTTCCGGCAAGATGGCAAAAAATCTATTCCCGAGGCTTGGGAAAGGCTTCAAGTGTATATCCTAGCCTGTCCCCACTATGGGATGGATGACTGGCTCATAATCCAAAATTCTACAACGGGTTGATCCTTCCGCCTGTGACCATGTTGATGCTGCTGCTGGAGATGCCTTCTTCTCATTGACGGTGCCCAAAGCCAAAGATTTTATTGAGAAGATGGTGTCAAACATGGGTTGGAACGACGAGCCTCTCCATACCCGCTAGCGAGGCATGCACACCTTGAAGGAGGTGGACATGATCGCTGCTAAATTGGACCTTCTTACGAAGAAGATTTATGGACAAGGCAATTGTGAAGTATGCGGCAATGCCTATGCCTTAGACTCTCACAACACATGTGAAGTTTGTGATAACATGGGCCATATGGGAAATGACTACCCAAAAACCCGTGAGGATGCCCTATACCTATCCAACAATGGAAACAACAATGGTTATCGTCCAGGAGGTCAAGGGTGGGGCCAACCATGCCCATTCTTTCAAGGAGGGTACAACAACAATGGCAACAATGGAAATCAACCCAACTTGAGAGAACTTGCCATTAGCCAGCTGAAGATCAATGATGCTCTATCCAAGAAGCTATCGACTAATGACAAGACCATAGAAAGTATCAATGCCAAGATTGAAGGACTATCCTCAGCCTTCAAGAATCAATCGAGTTTCAACAAGATGTTGGAGACTCAGTTGGCTCAACTGGCAGCTGCTGTTTCTCCAATGGAAAGTGGCAAGATGCTAGGACAGCCTGAACCTCCCGTGGAAAGTGCCAATATGATTTCTCTACAAGGAGTCAACTGGCTGAAGGACCCTGGATGTCCTACAATCTCATGCTCAATTGGGGCACACCACTTTTACAAGGCCCTTTCTGACCTTGGAGCAAGTGTGAGTGTGATTCCCAAGGTGGTTTTCGACCAGCTGAGCTTCACGGAGCTTACTCCAACACCAATGCAGCCCCTACTGACTGATTCTTCAGTCTATTATCCGGCGGGTATTGCCGAAGATGTCCCAGTGAAAATCTGAAACTGCTTCATAATCTTGGCTTTCGTGGTGCTCAACATGGAGGTCGAGAAGGATACACCGCTCATTCTTGGGCGTCCGTTCCTAAGCACTGCAAAGGCTCGCATAGATGTGGGAGTTGGAAAAATCCACTTCCCTATCAATGGAAAGGAGGAGAAGTTTAACTTTCGCCCAAAGTTGCAGCAATGCTCCATAATCCGTATCAAGTATGGGCCGAATGTTAAGCACATTCAAGAGGTCCAAATCACACCTCCAAAGGTGGACCCGTTTATTGCATTTATGAGGAGTTTGATCTTGCAGAAAACCCGTCTTCTCGTCCACGCCGACACCCCAAGAAGACGGAGAAGTCCGGGCCTCCTCAAAGGCCCAAGTCCACCAAGATGCCAAAGAAGGAATGGCGGAAGAAGCAAGACAAGCCGTCTGAGCCCATCACTTCGGGCCCGGATGCGGATGTCAAGAAATGAAGAAGGAGGAATTTCCATCTCATCGGACGGTGGTGAGACGTAGCCAACAGGTTAAATTGGTAGTTATCCTTTTCTTTGTTTATCTTTTCTCTTTATTTGGATTTTCCCAATTTAGTTTGATTCTCCCCACTGCATATTTGATTTTCTTTGCAAGTTAAGAATCTTATATCCTCAACTATCATTTTTATTTCTTTGTTTTTCACAAAAATAAATTTTTTGGATTTTGAAAAAGGAATTTTTATTTGGAAAACAAATTTTTTGAGCTGCAAAAGTTGTATTTCACAAACGTGCTGATTCCATAGCCGTTGGGGAGCCACCTGCCAAATGGGAGAACAGGGGGACCCACCTGTCAGGTAGGCCGACCCCCCTATTCGGCCGACTAGGGGAAAGACCCATTTGGCTCTCTCTCCTCCAACGGCTACATTTGGTGCCCTAGTGACCGTTGGGGATTGCACACTATAAATGGTGGATGTGAGGAGCTTTTTTCTTCACACTTCACCTCATTCATACATCCCCAAAGTAACTCTTGATCAAATTGTTTTTCTTGCTCTTCATTGAAGCACTCTTGCTCAAAATCCAACTAAAAAAGATTTGCTTTTGATTGTATTTGCAATTTTCTCTCAAGTTCTTCAAGGGAAAATTCGCTGAGGTTTTGTTTTCACTAACATCACCTCTTTCGAGATTTTGCCTTGTTGTGTTCTTGTTTGTTGTGGGCATGAAAGGAATGAAAAGGTTGTTTGGAAAGAGGAAGGAGACTGCAAGCTCAAGCCATGGCGGAGACTCAAGTGCACGCCCCTCTTCTGTTGCTACACCAAGCTCACGGAGGAGGAGTGTAGGAGAGGACACTCCCATGGGTGAGAGGAGCAACCCTCACCAACTTTTTCACGACGACGGCCTCGACATCCAAAGTGAAGTTGAAGATCAAGCACGCAAGCTCCTCCAAGATCGAGTTTTCTCATAAGAAACCTTATGATCCAGATTTCATCTCCAAAATAGGTATGGATTCCGAATTCTTTTCTATTTGGCGTGCACTAGGATGGGAAAATTTTTCTCACATAGAGGAGAAAGGTTCACACCTTCTCTCCATACAATTCCTTTGCACACTCAAGATATGATTTGATGGTATTACTTTTCGATTATTTCAAAAAGAATACAACATCCCATGGAAAGAATTATGTGAAATCCTAGGCTTCCATAAATGTTGTTTGCTAGAATTAGACAATTTGCCTACGTTTAACAAACAATGTTTTTGGCAAGATTTAACTGGTGAGGTCACATGTAGTGCACCTAGGAATAGCCACTTGCACAACCCCACTTTACGCTTCATGCATAGATGGGTGGCTATGACTATGTTCCCTAGAGGAGATGTAAGAATAGTGTGTGATGATGAGCTGAAAGTTTTATTTGCCATGATTAAAAAGATAAAAGTTGCTCTGGTTATTTCCATAATGACACAATGGTTAGACTACATTCAAAGGGTAGGGCCAATTGAATGCACTTCATTGATTACTCGTGTTGCTACTAGGGTAGGAGCACTTAAATATTCTTCATTTGAATACATTGAAAATGAAAGAGAATTAATCGATGAAGAATATTTAGTGCAAGGTCATACCCTTAAGGATGATCAAAATGGCTCTTTGATATTTTATTATCCTTGCTTTGCCAATGAAATTTGTTTACCTAACCTGGATTATCATTTGTACAAATGCGAGGCCAACCATTGATCTACTTCTCATCGAGGAAGTCAAAAGACGTAATGTCTCCGGCAGGGTAACTAGAAGCCGCACAAGGAGAGCGGCCATGCCCCTGACAACCTCCACGGTCCATGAGTACAAAGTGGAAGATAAGCCAACAGGTGATGAACCCGGATGGACTCAACCTCCATCGTATGAGAACGAAGGTCCGTCTTGGCATGGATGGCCAGGTGCTACATGGGAGACACCCCTATCCACTTCAAGCTCTAGCAGCTTGCCTCCGACATCTATGAGAAGATGTCATTCGACTTCGGCTAGAAGTCATCGTGACTATAGCACAGGAATGACAGACCACTCTAGACGTTTGGAGGAGCTTGAAGTAAGGACGGGTGACATCTACAACACTCTCCATGGGCATGTCCAAGGTACCCAAGTCTGGCAACAACACATGGACGCTCAATTCATCAACCTCAACTCCACACTACAACAACAACAAGCCAATCTCGCGGCATACTTCTGTCATCAAGGGTTCAGCCCTTGACAAGGAGGTGAGTGAAGAACTAGCTTTGGGGAGGACCCCCACTTCAGGTAAATTGTATCAACCCCATATTTATTTTTCACTTACCCATCATCCACCTTGCATTTAAAAAAAATATATATAGGATAGGTTTAATTTTCAAATAAAATAAATGACGTACAGTAAGAATGACTTGGAATTCACATAGACGAAATGATGAATAGTTGCTCTGTTTTAATTTTGCTAAGTCCCTAGTTTACAACTTACTACTCTCCAACATATTGCTCTCATTGGCCAGAATTGCTTTTTCCTTATTTTGGAAATTGTGGGTAGCAAAAGCTTAATCCATTCTAAGTTGTTGTGTGATAGGGCTGCTATTCCTAGTTTGATAGTGAAACTTAGATTTTCGGAGAAATTCTAAAAAGATTTAAGTTATCCTCATTTGATTGGAAATACCCACCAAAGCCATATGATACATTATATTGATAGACCTTATGCATATGCTATTTGCTTTCACATTGAGCTTTCTCAAACTAGTATTGACCTATATGAGATTTCTTTCATTACTTTTTGAATTCAAGACTTCACTTGCACATGCTTTACTTCTACACTAGAAGTAAGAAAATTTCCGCCATACCACCATTCCACAATAAAAAGAGAAACTCCATATCATTCATGCTTAGTACTCTCCAAAAATTCATTTCATAAAAAAGGAGTAGAAGACATCGCTACAAGAAAAAGAAAAAGAAAATGTATGCTTACATCATAAGCATGAGAAAAAAAGTAGCTATGTTTCATCCCCGCAAAATAAGAGAGTGCACTCAAAAAAGGAGTCATCTCAAAATATCCACATCCACTCCATTCCATCACACATGCACAAGTATTGAATCAAATTGTTTTGAACTGATTTCTCCTAAGGCTTGCTCTTTTGACTTAGCAAAATTATGTGTTGCAAATATGCCTACTATATTCCTTACCAAGATCCACATATGTAACACCCTCATTTTCATGCATCATGCATTGCATAAGCTCATATACATGTTTAACATTATTCCACATAAAAAGAAATAAGTTTAAAATGAATTTAGAGTAAAACCGCACTTCACAATTCTAGGAAGTGCGGACTAGTCCGCTTTCTCTCTGACCTCCATCGGACTAGTTTGTTTTTGCTGCGGACTAGTCTGTTTTTTCCTCTGGACACTTTCGGACTTGTCCGGTCCATTGCGGACTAGTCCGATATTTGAGGAATCCTTGAAAATTTGCTAAGTCCCTGGACTTGTCCAGACTTGTCCAGTATTCCAGCGGACTTGTCTGTTTTTCCTCTGACTAAAACCGGACTTGTCCGATTTTGGCCAGACTTGTCTGATTTTCCTCTAACCAAGTTTGGACTTGAACGATGTCCAGTTTGGACTTGTCCCATATCTCTCTGTCTATCTTCGGACTAGTCCGGTTCTTTTCGGACTTGTCTGGTAAATCACGATTCCGAGTTGATCTTTAGTTCCACAATATTTTTAGGTTTTACCTTAAGTGGGCCTAAGGACATCGTGTGTAACTCTTTTTGGAGCCCAGGTGTGACCCCACACCGGCCTCGACCCTCCCCAAACTCAAATTCTATCAAGCCCTAGCCTCCGCCTCTATATAAACAACCCCACCCCTTAACTTTATGTCCTTTTGCCTCAATTGAAGTCCACCCAAACCCTAGTTCGTGGAGAGCCACAACCAAGTAGGGAGAAGAAGATCCCGAGCAAGAAGAAGAAGAGGAAACGAAAGATGATAAAGATCCATATCAAGTTTTCGTTCTTCATCAACAATCCACCTTTAAGTTCTTCAAAACCCTAGATCGCCAAGATCCAAGTGTTGCCTCCAAAACATTTGATTCATTAAATATCTAAAGACCTGGTGCACCTTCTACTTCCTTTTTATCACGTGAATTCAACCCCGATTCTCCAAGTTCACGTCGATCTAGAAACCCTAGTTTGCTGTTCTTGTGAAGGGTAGATTAGTCTGCCCCCCCGCGGACTTGTCCGATTTTGCGATCTATTTCCTACCGAATTAATTATAAATCAATTCGAATTAATTCCAAACCTGTGTAGACTTGTTAATGACTATTGTAATTGATTAGTAAACATTAAAAGCAACTTATTAACTAGTTTTACTTCATAATTGCATTAATCATGCATATCATGTCATATTGAGTAATATATGTGCAAGTATTGATTGTAATTCTTGTCTTGTATGTTTATTGCGCAAATTAGACGGATTTGCACTATAGAGTGGTGCGGAGGATCTCCAGCACCAGGAGTTTGAAGTCTTTGATCCCAATCAAGCCCAAGAGCAAGGCAAGCATCCTTGAACATATTGATCCTGTTTTTGACAATAAATGTTTTATTTTCAAAACTACATGCTTGTGTCAATTTGATGGGAAATCCTATGATAGGAAGTTTACCATCTTTGTTTAACCACCCTTGTCACCTGGATTTCATGGTAGAGAGTCAGAAAGGGCTTTTACCTTTTTGCTTTGCTTAATTAATTGGGATGGAAAACAACACTACACTATTTAATTATGCATTAATGAGATTATGGTTAATATGAAATGGTCAATATGATATGGTAAAGGGGTGATCTAAGCAAGCCTGGTATGTGGATGAGTTGGACATTATGGTGGCTTCGCTTGCTTTAGATCTAAAGACCGGTTCATGCGAGAATAAGCTAGGACAACAGTGCCACCACGAGGCCAAGTATGGGTGTGGCGTAGCTGATTAATTAGGGTATTGCTAGTATTGAGCGGATCATTTGGTGCACCGGTGGAGGGGAGTTGGATTGGGTTTGGATTTGTTGCAGGGACTCCCTGGGATCCGAATGGGACAAGAGGGGGCCCTTGGTTGAAGATGTGCTCAGCTGGAGACATCGCCACCGGTGAAATCTCAGTGGGTCTGTACATGCTAGTAGTCCCTTTGTAAAGGCTATTTTGTGATCTCTTGGCCATATAGTAGTGTTTTGGCATGATGGAGGTTTTCTTTAGTCGCCGACGGGTGATGAAATCACAAACATGTGGGTAAAGTGATATAAACTCTGCAGAGTATTAAAACTATCATGATAGCCGTGCTCCCGGTTAAGAACACCTGGATGACCTACATGATTAGAGGGGTTTTGGTATTGGGACGGTTTGGTACATATTATGGTTTATGGTATTGGATATGGTATAACAGTAATGGTGAAATCTGGTATAGCGGTGATGGATATGGAATATGGACTGGTACTATATTATTAATTATGGTTTATGATGGGTTTATTTCACATACAAATTATATATTTCTTTTCAAATATTTTAATATACTTTTCAGCACTTAGCCATTATTATATTCGTCCTTTGAATCAGCTACATGTCATACTTTTCACACTTGTTGAGTACAACATGTACTCACCCTTGCAATTCTCCCCACCAACAGTTGCAGGTCTGATTTGGGAGTATAACAATGATAATGTGGAGTTCTAGGCCGTTTCTGCCGTCAGCTTGCCTCTGGTGTTGATTGGAGCTGCGCTATACCCTATTTGCTTAGCTACATAATTGCTTTACTCAGCTTAATTCCGCTGCATTAGTTCAAACTTGTCATTAATATTCATTAGAGCTTGTATTCGAGTATATTCTGAATTTTGTAATAAAAGTTGTTAATTAATCTTGTTCAGTGGTAATTTTCTATATATTCTTTTGTGATTGCACTCGTGTATGTGTGTTGAACGTCCTGGGCACATATGCGTTCACTTGGTTCATTTTCAGAACCGGGTGTCAAAAATTGGTATCAGAGCCACAGTTTGACCGTAGGACGCAATCTAGATAGAATGGACACTTTAGAGCACATAGGAGCACTTAGGGATCAATGTGTTTTTATTTGGTGTGTTGTTTGCTATATATTGTTTGCTTGTGTGCTTAGTAGAGGATTTTGGGATGCTTTAGCATTGCCATATCCATGTAGGCTAGTATAGTTAGTTGCTTAGTTTCATACCCTTGATGCATATAGTTGGGGACGTTTTCTGAATTCTTATCTCTAGCTTTTCTTCAGATGGTGAGGACTCGCAACCAAAGGGATTCCAATGATGAAGAGGAGAACAATGGAGCACCTCAGAACAACAATGGACAAGGACCTACCCAGGAAGCTATCAACCTTGATCAACTGTTGTCTATGCAAAACCAGCTCATGCAGACCATGATACAGACTATGGGACAGCTATAGGCTGGTAACAACAACAATCAGCCCCACATGCCTCCACCGCCACCCCCACCTCTTCATAACCGGTTGGAAGAGTTCATGATGACAAGGCCACCGACCTTTGCTCAAGCTGTTGACCCTATGGATGCCGATGATTGGCTCAAGTCTACGGAGAAGAAACTTGCAATTTTCCAATACAGTGACTGGCGGAAGGTGCTATTTGCATCTCATCAACTTGTTAGAGCAGCTGCCGATTGGTGGGATTCCCTATGCAATGCTCATGAAAACCACAAGAGGATTACTTGGGCTGAATTTAAGGAGAGCTTCCGTTCTCATTATGTTCCCGAGGGTGTTATGATTTTTAAGAGGCAAGAGTTTGAAAACTTAAGGCAAGGAAGATCGAGTGTGGGTGAATATCTCAGTAAGTTCACTCAACTCTCAAGGTATGCGCCTGAGGATGTGAGTCCGGACAGCCGGAAGCAATACTTGTTCATGAGAGGCTTGAATAATGAAATCCAAGTATAGTTGCTGAATTGTGATTATGCCAACTTCCAAAAGCTTGTGGACAAAGCCATTGTTGTGAAGAACAAAGTCCGTGAGATGGAGCAAGACAACAAGAGGAAGGCGCCATATCAAGGACGACGACAAGGAAGTAATGTGCGCCCTCGCTTTGCACCACCCAATGCGCCATATTACAACTCTTCTGCTCTTGTACAACGCCCTTGTTATGCACTGCGCCGAACTCAATTTGTGCAGCAACGCCCTGTCATGCAAGCACCTAGGCCTCCAATGCCTTTTGCACCTCGTGCCAACTTTCCTAGTGCAAATGTTCAGAACCAAGTCCGTCCCAATAATTCTTGTGCAGCAAGGAAGTGCTATACTTGTGGAAAAGCGGGACACTTTGCACATCAATGTCCTAAGTCACGCCTTGGTCAAGGAAGTAATGCGCCAAGAAAGAACCCAAGACCCAATGGAGGACAGCTGCAAGGGAAACATGGACAGCAGAATTTTGCTCGTGGCAACGTGAACCATGTCTCTACGGAGGATTCTCAACAAGAGGATGACGTAGTGATTGGTATTTTTCTCGCAAACTCGAACCCAACAACTATGTTATTTGATTCTGGAGCATCACATTCATTCATTGCATTGAAATATGTTACCAAGTATAGTTTGCCTATCTCTCATATGAAGTTTACTCTATTGGTTAAGTCCCCTGGAGGAGAGATGAGGACAAATATAGTATGTCCAAAAGTAATCCTTAGAATAAGGGGGGTAGATTTCTCTGCCAACCTCATTGTTTTGGATTCTCCAGGATTGGACATTATACTTAGTATGGACTGGTTGAGGAAGCACAATGGAGTCATTGAATGTGCCACAAAGATGGTGAAGTTGACCAATGAGGAAAGGATCACCATAGAATTTGAAGCATCTCAACATGCACCAAAGCAATTGGAGCTGAACCACATGGACGGTGCCGCAATTGAGGAGATTCCGGTGGTGTGTGAAATCTCGGATGTGTTTCCGGATGAGTTGCCACGTATGCCACCTGATCGAGATATTGAATTTGTTATTGATTTAATACCTGGAACTGCACCTATAGCTAAGAGACCAAATAGGATGCCTCCTAAGGAGTTAGCGGAGCTCAAGAAGCAGATCCACTGGCTCTTGGCGGGAGTCTCCTAGTGTTGCTAGGGGTAAACCAGTGTTCGATGTTTTAATGCACTTAGCATGAGAATTTATAATTAACATGATCATTAGTAACTAACTTAGGCTATGTGTATGTACATTAGAAGCATAGGAGGAGTCTCCACCTAAATCTTAGCCTTTTTCCTCTATTACCTCATTTATCCCCTTAGGATAGAATGCTCTTGTGTGTCTCACACTACCTCAACTTATCATTTAACCCATCCTTGCTAGAACCCTATCTAGACCAACCTAACCCTTTCCACTTGATGATTGTTTTACTTCCATCTAGCCTTCCTTTGGGAAAATATAAATGACACCCTTCAGGAATACTCTTTAAAGGAGAAATGCTACATCGATAGTTTTCGTGCGCTTGCGAACGTTCACTTGTGAATTAAAACCTACCAACAAGCATTTCTAGAACCACTGCTAGGAATGAATTGTTAGTAGTGCATATGAAATATCAACATCTGCTCAGTCAGACTAGTCCGTTTCTGACCAGAAAAGAGGTTTATATGTGAGATCGAACTAGTTCGTTCTGAGTCAGACTAGTCCGTTGTGGACTTGGAGGTGGCTGTTGGGACTAAGTCCTGGGTGGTCGGACTTGTGCGCCCTCAGGGTCAAGACTAGGTTGGTAGACAAGACTTGTCCGTTCTCAACCAGAACAAATGGTTCTATGTTAGATCGGACTAGACCGTTCTCGGACAGACTAGTATGTGGTGTTGTGACCTCTTGAATTCAAAAGGTGGCGGGGGACTTTGTGGTTGGTCAAGGGTGACATCACTATTCCCCACAGGACGGACTAGTCTGGGATCAAAGGTCGGACTAGTCCGCACTTTTTCTAGTGGTAACATCTATTTGTCGGGACCCCTATAAAAAGGGATTCCCCGAACCTCATAGGGCACCTCTCGAACCCTAGCGCCGCCAAAGCCTTCCTAGAGCCTTAATAGCCCTCTATCAACCATTCTTGGAGTCCTAAGAGCGATTCTTGAGGCTTTGTGAGTCTTGTAAGAGAAGATAGAAAGGATTGCTTGTCTTTGAGCTCTTGGTTGATTCTCAGTTTGATTCGTTGATTTGAGTTCGTGCGAGTGTTGATCTTTGAGCTTTTCGAGCTATAATCTTGTGGGAGCCTTAGATTGTAGGTTGCCCTACGAATTTCGTGATTACCCCTATGATTTAGTGGAAGAGCTAACCAGCCTCCGTGGTGGCTAGGTGAGGAAAGGGTTGAGCGAAACCCGACCTTCCGTGGGATCCTTAACGTGGATGTAGGATTCTTTTTGAAGTTGAACCATATGATAAATATTGTGTCTTGCACCCTTGATTTACCTTTCTCATTCTTCGCTAGATCAAGTTAGGGTTCCACACGTTCTTCATCTTAATCTTGCGATTCTCCTCGATCTAGTCATTTTATCTTCGTGCATCTCCATTACTAGATTGTTAGATTTGTATTCTACACATTTTATCAAGTAGACCTCATAACATCGCATTAAAATATCACCTTTTGTCAAGTTCAACTTCCTAACCGGACTAGTCCGCCCCTGGTCGGACTAGTCCGTACTCTGTCTATTTGTTAGCTTTTATGGAGTTAAATTTTAGGTTATCCGCCTATTCATCCCTCCTCTACGCAACTTTCAACTACCATGTGCTCAACAAAATACTCTACCTAGTATTGCAAAAATTGGCATAGTACTTCACCCATCTTAATTTATTATGGGGCTTATGCCTTCTCCTATTCATGGGTGGTTGAAAGATAGAACAGGAAATGGAGCAAGCATAACCTAAAGTTCAAGTTCTACTCAAATTCTGGAGAGTTCAATTAAGATTTTAAGTACCTCAAATTGATTCTCTCAATCACTCCTTTGTGTGTAGTGGAAATATTTCCTTACCAAGGCATTTTGCCTAAACTCATCCTACCACAAATAAGGCTTGTATGTGCAGCTTGGTAGGGTCATGTAGTAGGCATATTTGCAACACATAATATTGTTAAGTCGAAAAAGTAAGCCTTAGGAGAAATCAATTCTAAACTATTTGATTCAAGACTTGTGCATGTGTGATGGAGTGGAAGTGGATGTTTGAGATGACTCCTATTTATGTAGACTCTCTTATTTTGCAGGGATGAAACATGACTACTTTTCTTTTCCTTTCTCTTTTTTTCTCATGCTTATGATGTAAGCATGCATTTTCTTTTTCTTTTTCTTGTAGCCATGTCTCCTACTCCCTTTTTATGCAATAAAATTGGAGAGAGTACTAAGCATGAAGAGTATGGAGTTTCCCTTTTTATTGTTGAATGATGGTATGATTGGAATTTGCTTACTTCTAGTGTAGAATTATAGCATGTGCAAGTGAAGTCTTGAATTCAAAAAGAAATGAACGAATTCTTACATAGGTCTATACTAGTTTGACTAGGCTCAATGTGAAGACAAATAGCATATGCATAAGGTCTATCAATGTGAAAATATCATATGGCTTTGGTAGGTATTTCCAATCAAATGAGAGTAACTTAAATCTTTTTAGAATTTCTCTAGAAATCTAAGTTTCACATTCAAACTAGAAATAGCAGCCCTATCACGAAATCATATCTCACATCTACTTAGAATTGGATTAAGCTTTTGCTACTCACAATTTCTAAATCAAGGCAAAAATAATTTTAGCCAATGAAAGTAATATTTTGAAGAGTAGTAAGTTGTAAACTAGGGACTCTGGAAAATTAAAACAGAGCAACTATTCATCTTTTCATCTATGTGAATTCTAAACTTTTCTTACCGCACATCTTTTGTTTTATTTGAAAGCAAATCTACTCTACTTTTTTTTATATGCAAGGTGAACGGTGGATGAATTGAAAATAAATATGCAAGGGGTGTGATACAATTTGCCTCAAGTGGGAGTCCTCCCCCAAGCTTATTCTTCAATTACCTCCGTGATGAGGGTTGACCCCTTGATGAAGGAATTATGCTGGAAGATCGGCCTGTTTTTGTTGTAGCGTGGAGTTGAAGTTGGTGAATTCAGCGTCTATGTGTTGTTGCCAATCTTGTATACCTTGGACATGCTCTTGCAGAGTGTTTTAGATGTCAACTGTCCTCACTTCAAGGTCTTCAATACATCTAGTGAGATCCGTCATTCCTTGGCTATACTCACGATGACTTCTAGCCGAAGAGGAACGACATGTTCTCATGGACGTTGCAGGCAAGCTGCTAGAGCTTAAAGTGGATAGGGGTGGCTCCCATGTAGCACCTGGTCATCCATGCCAAGACGGACCTTTGGTCTCATACGATGGAGGTTGAGTCCATCCAGGTTCATCACCCATTGGCTTCTCTTCCTCTTTGTACTCATGGACTGTGGAGGTTGTCAGGGGCATGGTCGCTCTCCTTGTGCGGCTTCTAGTTACCCTGCCGGAGACATTACGTCTTTTGGCTTCCTCGATGGGAAGTAGATCAATGGTTAGCCTCTGACATTTGTACAAATGATAATCCAGGTCAGGTAACCAAATTTCATTGACAAAGTCAGGATAATAAAATATCAAAGAGCCATCTTGATCATGCTTAAGGGTGTGTCCTTGCGCTAGTTAATCTTCATTAATTAATTCTCGTTCATTTTCAATATATTCAAATGAAGTATATTCTAGTGCTCCTACCCTAGTAGCAATACGGGTAATAAACGAAGTGCATTCGATTGGTTTTGTCCTTGAAATGTAATCTAACCATTGTGTCATCATGGCAATAATCGGAGTAACTTTTATCTTTTTAATCATGGCAAATAAAATTCTAAGCTCATCATCACGCACTATTGTAACATCTCCTCTAGAGAACATAGTCATAGCCACCCATCTATGCATGAAGCGTAAAGAAGGGTTGTGCAACTGGCTATTCTTAGGAGCACTACGTCTAACCTCACTAGTCAATTCATGCAAAAAAAATTGTTTGTTAAACTTAGGCAAAGTGTCTAAATCTAGCAAACAATGTTTATGGAAGCCTAGGATTAAAATTAATTCTTTCCATAGGATGTTGTATTCTTTTTGAAATAATCTAAAAGAAATACCATCAAATCTTATTTTGAGGGTGCAAAGAAATTGCATGGAGAGAAGGCGTGAACCTCTCTATTATATGTGAGCCAAATTCCCCCATTCTAGTTCACACCAAATGGAAAAGAAATAGGAATCCATGCCTAATTTGGTGATCACATCCAGATCATAAGCTTTCGCATGAGAAAACTCACGATCTTGGAGGAGCTTGTGTGCTTGATCTTCAATATCACTTTGTATGTGGAGGTCATCATCGTGGAGAAGTTGTTTTCGGGTTGCTCCTCTCACCCATGGGAGTGTCCTCACATACACTCCTTGTAACACCCTCATTTTCATCCATCATCCATTGCATAAATTCTTATACATTTTCAAAATTAAGAAACATAAAAAGGAACAAGTTTAAAATGAATTAGAACAAAAACTGTAGTTAAAAGTCTGTATCAGTGCGGACTTGTCCGGTTTGGACCCTGGACTAGTCCATTTTGCTTTCCGTGTCCCCTGGACTTCTCCGTTTTTGCTACGGACTAGTCTAATTTTGGTTCTGTTACAGTCTGGACTTGTCCGTTCCCGAGTACGGACTAGTCCGTTCCTCGTCACTGGAAGAACTCGGAGTTGTCCGGTGATTTATCGCTTTGGTACGGTTTTTTTTAAATTTTGAGATGACCTCCGGACTTGTCTGGCCCCGATAGGACTTGACTGTTTTCCCTTCTGATCATTTTCGGACTTGTCCGAATCATCTCCAAACTTGCCCGTTAAACTTTCTGTTCCATATCGAACTTGTCGGCCCCCAAGCATACTAGTGCAGAGTGCCTGACTCGGATTCTATTTTTCTCCCACGTTAAGTAATTGGGCAGTTGCCTTAATTGGGCCTAAGAACATCGTTTCCAACCCTTGTGGAGCCCATGTGGGACCCAAACTCGGCCTCCAACACCTTAACTCGAAATCCACCCAAACCCTACCTCTCCACCTCTATATAAACACCCCACCACCCCAACATTTTATCCCTTTATCACAATTGAAGAACCCCATAACCCTAGTTCATGAGGGCCGCCACCAAGGAGCCTCCACCGCAGGGAAACAAAGTAGAAGGGAGAAAGGAGGAGGATCAACCAAGATCATCGTCGCCGTTGCGATCTTCATTGTCAATCCTTCATTGTCAACACCCCTCTTCGTCAATTCTTCGTCTCCTTCGATCTTGATGTCGAATTCTCCAATCCTTGACCCTTGAACTCTAGGTTCACAGTAATTATCTTAGATGCATCTTTCCTACATAAATTATGGTTCTAAATTCACTAAAATCATGCCCTAATTGAAAACTCGCCAAAAACCCTAGCCGACCGACTTGTCCGGTCCCAGTGCGGACTAGTCTGATTTTCTTTCTGTACTGGAATGGACTTGTCCAGTTCCTGTGCGGACTAGTCTGGTATTCCTGTTCTGAAAATTTATGGAACTTCTTAATATCATCCGAAATGACTTGGAACTTGTTTTAACATGTAAAACTTAATTGTAACTAGTTAGTAAGCAATGATGTCAACCTAATAACATGCATTACTCCATAATTGCATTATTCATGCATGTCATGACATATTGAGTAATATATGAGCATTTATTGATTGTAATGCTTGTTTTGTATGTTGTTGCGTGGAATAGAAGGTATTTGTCGAAGTGTAGCAACGACACTTCCCCCGGTACTACTAAAGTGTAGCCCACAAAGGTTCTTGTTACGGTGGGGCACGCAGAGATCAAGATCAAGATGGCGACACCAGAGATTTACGTGGTTCGGGCCGCCTGAGCATAATACCCTACTCCACGGGGTGTATGTGTGTATTATGAATCACTAGAAAGCATAGTCTCTTGCTCAGCTTGGACTTGTCCTTTGTATCATGCGGCTCAGTCCTTTTATAGTCCAAGGACTGACCGGTACATCATTCGCTTGGCCCGACATGTGGCCCTGGCGTATTAAATAGCCCAATACACTATCTATGGGTATTAAGCATGGTTAATAGTGTGATAACATGCTTTAATGGCTGCATTACCTCTATTAACAGTGCTCTGATCGTATGTCATTAATACAACATTAACGACACGTAATCAAATCTTGTAATTGCCACTTTAACTGTCCCTTGAATGTCAGTGCTGAAGGAGATCCGCCAATATATTTGTTGATGAAGATTCAGAGGATCCACACATGGCAGCTTTGGAGCTTCCCTTTGCGGGGAGGTAGCTCCGGAACTGCTGCACACGTGTCAGCGCCAGAGCTTCCCTCTGCTGGGGGTTAGGTCCAGGGTCATTATACACGTGTTGATCACGGAGCTTCCCTGTGTTGAGGGGTTAGCTCCGGATTTACATTACACGGGTCAATCTCTGGAGCTACCCATATGAGGGATGCGGGTCCGGTGTAATATGACATGTGGGGCCTGAGGAGGCCTTCAATTTTGACGGGTAGAACTCTTTTGCACTTCTTGCAGTATCATCGGGTACCCGGTACGCTGGGTACCGACAGTGGCTACCGGGCCCACCTTTGGGAGAAACCCTTCGGGTTAAGTTATTCTACCAAAGGTGGGGCCATTCTTGATTCCCGAGCTTCGACTTCAAAAGTCTTGTAATGTGCTGTTGGGGCGATGGTCTGAGGTTAAACCATCACCGCGTGGCTTGTTATGAATGCGACAGATGAGATCTTTGAGTCCGGATCTCACGCAACTGAAGGTCGCCAGTTCCCCATACAAAAACCGTATCGGTTCCGAGCGCCTTGTCAGGGTGCCGCCTTTGGGTCTCCCACTGCCCACCATGACAACGGTTCGCCTAGGGTAATAACCTCGATCTCTTCGTCGGGGTGGCCCCGGAACCATTCCTCATGGACGGGGTAAATTTTTGAAATGTGAACCCACTATTGTTGTGGTTTCCATCCAAGCGTCACAGAGGCTTACTTAAGAAGGAAAGTGTGCGCGGTTTGGGGACTCTTTACGCTTTCAATCATACTTGCGCTCAGAGCTTCCCAAACTTCGCCTAGCTTTCTCTTCCTTTGCTCCACTTTGCCGCGATGGAATTGGGTCTTCCCAAGAACCGTCTCAAGAGCAAGGATGATTTGGTGAAGGTCCGGACCTACATGGGGTGGTCCAGTGACTCCTTCAGCCACCTAATTCGCGCCAGTGAGCTTCCGTCAAGAAGGAGTGTAATGGCAACATGGTGTACTTCTCTGTGTACGCCATGGTGGCATTGATCCCACCTTTCTCAACTTTTCTTTTAGTGCTGCTGGACTTTTACGGTCTTCAGCTGTATCATCTTGGCCCCCATTCTCTTCTTCTAGTGGTGACTTTCATCCACTTTTGCGAGATGTGGGTGGGTGGTACCCCCTATGTCGAGCTGTTTCGTACCTTCTTCACCATCCACACCACCGGCAAGGGGACTGAGCTTCTTGGCTTCTACTATTTCTTGAAGCGCAAGAACTGCCCCTTCAAATACTTGAAGTCATTTCCTTTCGGCAAATGGGATGACTGGAAGAAGGACTGGGTCATCATTGCAGTGGAGGAGCACGAGAGGTTGGAGCTGCCCGAAGGACTCCCCAACGTTGACACCGATGCTTGGAGTGTAGTTTCGGTGCTGTTAGATGCCTTCAACCCCATCCTTACCAGGATTCGCGAATGCGTGGAGGGTGGAGTGACCCCTCAGATTGTCTTCTGCAACTTCCTGGTCAACAGATGGGCTCCACTGAGGAAGAGGGAGAAGCTCGCGTGGGCCCTCAACAACGTGATGGATGACGACCTGATTGAAACTGTTCTGAAATCCAACTTGGATGACGAAGCTTTGAAGCTTCATCTCAAGAAATTCCAGGATGGGATAAATGTCGAAGGCAATGACTTGGTTCCGCCGGCAGCTTTCCTTCCTCTGAACATGGATGCGCAGTTCAGTAGAGAGCTCTGGAGCAAGATGCCGGCGCTTGACGACCTTGGTGAGGTGGAAAGGCGTCCGACCTGCAGGGTGGTAATCCCCGGAGCTTCCGAAGGAGGGCCTGCCTCCACCCCAAGCCGGAGGGTTGAAGACATTGGCAAGGGCAAGGGCAAGGGCAAAGAGCCAGCCGAACCCTCCAGCCGGAAGAGGAAGTTGAAGCATGCACATGGGAGGTCTGTCAGGGCTGCTCCCTCTACGATGGATCTTCTTCCCGGCGGAGGCGATCTTCTGTGACTGCACCCTCTCCAGTGCAGGCGTCTTCAAGAGGCGCCAGCTCCGGGCAGTCAACCCGGCTTGAGTGCTGGCTAAGAGTTCCAGGCCTAGGAGTTCTTCCCGGCCAAAAGAAGCTCTGGCTGAGAGGACACCAGCTGCCGCAAGTAGTGCTCAGTTGCGCTTCGATGTCGTTGTCTCACCTGACTTGGCTCCGGTTTCGGACCTTAGAAGAAGAGGTTTTGAGGCGACTGGGGTGGTAGCATCCCTAGGTAAGCATTGATTACTCACCTTAAAATGCTAGTCTTATTGTTGATGTGTCTTTAATCTTCTCTTCCCTTTATTTCTAGGGTGTCAAAGAAGGGGTCAGGAACTTCGGCGCCTGTCGCAGCGACCGGGGCTGCGCATAACGAAGCTCCGGCTTAAAGCATCGAGACTCCTCCTCAAGTGGTGGCAGAAGTCACGGCAGCTCTACCGCCAGCTGTCGTGGAGTTAGATTCGGAGTCCTCGCCTGAAGCTGCCGTGATAGCGCCGGACCACGAGGGATAAGATGGAGATGTACCTCTGGCATCAGTGCCAGATGAATGTAGGCCTAGAGGGGAGGTGAATAGGCCTTTTTGAATTTTCTCGGTTCCTGTAACACTCAACAACAAAGTCAATACCAGAGATATCGGACTAGTCCGGTAAAGTGCGGACTAGTCCGGTTTTCACGGGCTAAGTTGATCAAGTTCAGTCAATTTGATTGATTCATTAATTTTTGCAGCGGAAATATAAACTTGAATGACAGTCTAATAGTTGTATGTCAAATTCTATTACAATTAAGGCTCTTGTTCAACAATTTAACTCAAATTGAACAAAGTGAATCAAACCCTAGATTAAGTTGATCAATTAAGATGAAGAACGCAAAATGACAAGACACACGATTTATCCCGTGGTTCGGCTACCACGAAGGCAACCTACGTCCACGTTGAGGAGCCTACAAAAGGACCGGGTCTTCTCCAACTCTTCCCTCGTCGGATCGCCATGAAGGCCAATCCTCTTCCACTAATCACAAAGGGTAAATAACCAAGTTGAAGGGGCGTTCTCACACGTTGAGAGCTCCCTTGATTACAACTTACAAAGCCACCAATAACACACTCGAAAATTACAAATTGAAACGCAAGAGTGTGTTAGAGAATCAAACCAAGAGCTCAATGATGTGTGTCAAGTGTCTCTCCAATGATCTAGAAGTGATCTTCAATAGATTGATCGATTTTGCACTTAATTTCGTGGAGAGAGGTGGTTTTTGAGTCTCTTGGGATGTGTGACGGCGCTAGGGTTCGAGAGATTGTAAAAGTGGGCCGTGCACCTCTATTTATATGGGGTTTCTAAAAGTGACCGTTAGGGTTCAGAAAGATCGGACTAGTCCGTGGTGGTCACCGGACTAGTCCGGTGTGCTGTGTGTAGCAAACCCCAAGTGTCCAGGAATATCGGACTAGTCCGGTTGAAAACGGACTTGTCCGATTTCACTACTGGAAATCTTCGGACTAGTCCGATTGCCATCAGACTTGTCCGGACATATGAAACCCTAAGTGTTTAGGATGACAAGTCCGCACTTGGAGGACTTGTCTGATTTAGATCAGTGTGTATATCGGACTAGTCCGTGTAGACACCGGACTTGTCCGAAGTGGATCAGAAAGAATATCGGACTAGTCCGGATCACAACGGACTTGTCCGATTTTGTGTGACTTGTGCATTGTGTTGAGGACTAGTCCGCATTGGGGAGGACTAGTCCTAAGTGGATCAGAAAGATATCGGACTAGTCCGGTGGATACCGGACTTGTCCGATCTAGTGCAGAAAGTGATATCGGACTAGTGCGGCTGATATCGGACTAGTCCGGTCCTGTATAACTTTGTGCATTGTGTGTGTGTGCTTGAAAGTGATTGAGCTCTTGGTGTGTTTCCTTAACACACTCCATACATAATAATCTACTATTTTCTTCTCCTTGAGCTCAAATTCACTTTGCTTCTCATTTCCCGTCTTTTTGGCATTTTGCTCATTTTTCATTATTTGCATGCATTCATCTCAACAAAAGGATTAGGATCCCAATTGCTTGTCGTAAATCATCCAAAACCCACAAGGGAGTCCTAGATGCACTTTCAAGCTCCCCCTTTTTGGAGATTGATGACAACCAATTGAGATTTCACAAAATAAGGCAAAAAATGAGATTTTCATAAATTATGCACATATGACTCAAAAATACATCAAGCAACAAGAGAATTATCCATATGTGCATTCTTTATGGTGGGATGCATACTAAGTGCATGAATACATTGAGAATGACAGAATTTACATTAATCAACCGATACCAAGTGCATATGACATTCCAGGAGCAAAAATGCAGTTTTCGTCACATGCTCGCAAATAAATTGAGCAATTCATCACAAGACCAAACTTAATATGAAAATAGTGTTAAACTATTACAATCACAAATAAAAGTACATAGAAGGCTCTCTCCTCGCATCCTATTACAGCTAAAGCTAAGACTTGACTCCCCCTCAATCTCTCCCCCTTTGGCATCAAGACACCAAAAAGAGAGAGAGGAAGGTCCTAGGTTCTTCACTCTTCGCTGTGTGTCCTCTCGTCATCTTCTTCGTCTTCTTCGCTCTCCGCTTGACGAGGAGGAGAGGGAGGAGGATATTAGGGTTTGGTGGCGGCTAGGGTTATGGACACGAAAAATCGGACAAGTCCGAACATGATCGGACTAGTCCGAAGTCATCCATAGACCTATATCGGACTTGTCCGTGGTCTATCGGACTAGTCCGGCCTAACCGGCACTCTGTGGACTAGTCTGCATGGGCGGACTAGTCCGGGTAACCACGAACTAGTTCGTGGTCACTAGGAAAGAATTGCATAGCCCATTCATATATATTTGAAGGTTCAATAATAGAGAATAGAGAGGCAGAACAATTCAAGTAATCTTGATGAATTTGACCAGTAAGCATACAACAATCATACAATGATCAAAATTCATCAAGATCTAATAATTGACATAGTTTTTCGAGAGAAAAAATGGAGAGGGATGATTTTCACAATTCAATCAACATTTTTGAAGCAATCATACAGGTATGCAACTTTTCAAGCCACACTCCAAGAATCAAGAATATTTAGCTCATTTCGGAGTTTGCAAAAACGCTTTTCATCAAGTGGCTTGGTGAATATGTCGGCCAATTGTTTTTGGGTGTTGACATGTGAGATGGTTATGTCTCCTTTCATGGAATGGTCTCTCAAGAAATGATGTTTTATGTCTATGTTTTTAGTCCTAGAGTGCTCAACTGGATTGTGGGCTATTTTAATGGCACTCTCATTATCACAAAGGAGAGGAATACAGTTCATATTGTAACCGTAATCCCTTAGAGTTTGTCGCATCCAAAGGAGTTGTGCACAACAACTCCCGGCTGCAACATACTCCGCTTTGGCTGTGGATAATGCAATGGAATTTTGTTTCTTAGATGACCAAGAAACCAAAGATCTTCCTAGGAATTGGCATGTGCCAGAGGTGCTTTTTCTATCAACATTGCACCCGGCATAATCTGCATCGGAGTAACCAATGAGATTGAATTTGGAGCCTTTTGGGTACCAAAGACCAAGGTTGGGTGTATGAACTAAATATCTCAAGATTCTTTTTACGGCTGTCAAGTGACATTCCTTAGGGTTGGCTTGAAATCTTGCACATAAAAATACACTCAACATAATATCTGGCCTAGATGCACATAAGTAGAGTAAAGATCCAATCATGGAGTGATATACCTTTTGGTCAACGCTCGGTCCATCTTCATTGAGATCCAAGTGGCCATTCGTAGCCATGGGAGTCTTTATGGGCTTTGCCTTGTCCATGCCAAACTTCTTGAGTATGTCCTGCGTGTACTTGGTTTGGCTTATGAATGTTCCTTCCCTTTGTTGCCGCACATGGAATCCCAACAAGTACTTCAATTCTCCCATCATTGACATTTCAAACCTGTCTGTCATAATTCTACTAAATTCTTCACAGAAAGATTGGTTAGTTGACCCAAAAATTATATCATCAACATAGATTTGGCAAATAAAAAGATCATTATCTAGATTCTTTGTGAATAATGTATAATCTACTTTGCCAATTTGAAAACCATTATCAATTAAGAAATCTCTAAGACACTCATACCAAGCTCTAGGAGCTTGTTTGAGGCCATAGAGAGCCTTACGCAGTTTATATACGTGGTCGGGGAACTCTTCGTCTTCAAACCCGGGTGGTTGCTCCACGTACACCTCTTCCTTGATCGGCCCATTGAGGAAGGCGCTTTTCACGTCCATTTGATACAGCTTGAAATCATGGTGAGTAGCATATGCAAGTAATATTCTAATTGATTCAAGCCTAGCTACTGGAGCAAAAGTCTCATCGAAATCCAAACCTTAGACTTGTGAGTAACCTTTGGCCACAAGTCGTGCCTTGTTTCTTGTCATCACTCCGTGTTCGTTTTGCTTGTTGCGGAAGACCCACTTGGTGCCCACTATATTTGCATTGGGTCTTGCCAAAAGTTCCCAAACCCCGTTTCTCTTGAAGTTGTTCAACTCTTCTTGCATTGCCACCACCCAGTCCGGATCCTTCAATGCATCCTCAGTCCTGCGTGGTTCCAAAAAGGAGACAAACGAGTAATGCTCACAAAAATTACCTATACGAGATCTAGTGGTTACTCCCTTTTGGATGTGACCGATGATGTTGCCGATTGGGTGATCCCTTTGAATGCATTGGTGCACTCTTGAGTGTGGCACTTGGAGAGTTGTGTGTTGGTGATCATTTTCTTCTCCCCCCGAGTGGTTGCCCTCGTTGATTTGTTGATCATCTTCATATTCTTGTGATTGATCTTGTATCGAAGCTCCCCCTTGATTGTTGATCTCCTCTTGTGGTTCACTTTCCTCTTGTATTTGTGACGATGACTCTTGTGGTTGAACTTCACCTAGAGCCATTCTCCTCAATTCTTGATAAGGAGCTTCTTCTTTACCTAATTCACATTGATCAACTTGCTCCTTTTGGGAGCCATTAGTTTCATCGAACACTACATCACGTGCCACTTCAACAAGTCCGGAAGCCTTGTTGAAAACACGATAGGCGTAAGTGTTCGAATCATAACCAAGCAAGAAACCTTCATCGGACTTCGAAGCGAACTTTGAAGTCCTGGGCTTCTTGTTCAAGATATAACATGGAGAGCCGAAAGCTCAAAAATATGAAATGTTTGGTTTGTTACCAGTGAGTAGCTCATAAGGAGTCTTCTTGAGTAGTCGATGAAGGTAGAGTCGATTTGCGGCGTGGCAAGTGATGTTAATTGCTTCCGCCAAAAATCGATCCGAAGTCTTGTATTCATCGAGCATTGTTCTTGCCATCTCTATGAGCATTCGGTTCTTCCTTTCGGCAACTCCGTTTTGTTGTGGAGAGTATGGTGCTTAAAATTCATGCTTGATTCCCTCCTCATCAAGGTACTCCTCCACTTGTATGTTCTTGAACTCCGTGCCGTTGTCGCTCCGAATACTCTTGATCGATAGTGAGAACTCGTTTTGCGCTCACTTGAAGAATTTCTTGGGTGTCCCTTGTGTTTCTGACTTGTCATGCAAAAAGAACACCCAAGTGAAGCGGGAAAAATCATCAATAATGACTAAACCGTATTTATTACCGCCGATGCTAATGTAAGCAATTGGACCAAACAAGTCCATATGAAGTAGTTCGAGCGGTCTTGTCGTAGTCATGATGTTCTTTTCGGGATGATGTGCTCCAACTTGCTTCCCGGCTTGGCACGTGCTACAAGGCCTGTCTTTCTCAAAAACAACATCTTTCAAACCTTGGATGTGATCGCCCTTGAGGAGTTTTTGAAGATTCCTCATACCAACATGTGCTAGCTGTCTATGCCACAGCCAACCCATGTTGGTTTTTGCAATCAAGCATGTGTCGAGTTCGGCTTTATCCTTGTTGAAGTCAACAAGGTAAAGCTTTCCCTTCAACATACCCTTGAATGCAACGGAACCATCACTCCTCCTTGAGACGGTCACACCCTCGTTAGTGAACAGGCAATTATAACCTTTGTCACATAATTGAGATATGGACAGCAGGTTATAATCTAAAGATTCAACATGTAAAACATGAGAAAGAGTGTGTTCAGTGGATATTGCTATTTTACCGGTACCGAGCACCCTTCCTTGACTATTATCTTCGAAGTAGATGCCTTCGTTTGGGTCCTCGTTTTCTTCATATTCCACGAACATCCTCCTTTCTCTGGTCATGTGGTTGGTGCATCCACTGTCTAGCACCCATTTGGATCCACCGGAGGAATAGGCCTGCAGAAACAAATTATGCCTTGGTTTTAGGTACCCAAGCTTGCTTGGGTCCTTGGAGGTTAGTTACAATACATTTGGGCACCCACACATGGGATTTTGTGTTCCCATGGCGTGGCCCAGCATAATAAGCATAAACTTTACCAAGATTGTTTCTCATTAATACATAAGAGGCATCAAAGGTTTTGAACAGAAGTTGCTGTTGTTTATGGATCGGACTAGTCTGGGTGACCGGACTTGTCCGGATGACCGGACTTGTCCGGACCACAACCGGACTAGTCCGGTGTTCATGAGAGTTCGGGTTCTTAATTTTCGAGTTACCAGGTTGTGAGGGTCCTCCCTTCACAAAGGTAATCCTTCCCTTGTTATTCTTATGACTTCCAGCATTTTTCTTTCCATGATAAGAGTAACCAATGCCATACTTGACATTTGGAGGTCTTTGGACCAAGTATGCACTACGTGCATAGTTGATCCTCTCCTTTTCAAATATTCCACATTGGGTAGGATTTTTATCCTTTGTGGAGGTAGACTTTTCCTTCAAACTGGTGTTGATTTTACCACATTTGCACATATGAACAAGATTAGTTGAAGTGGATTGAGAAGGTAGACTTGAAGAGGAGGAAGATTCACTTAGCTTGAGTGACTCAACTTGCACTTCAAGGATCTTGTTAACCTTGATCAGGTCATCAAGTTGATCCTTGATTGCAACGTTTGAGTTGGTTAACTCCAAGCAAGTTTTCTTGCTTGAAGCTAGCTCAAGCTCTAGTGAGCTGTTTTTCTCCTTTTCAAGAACTAGAAGATTGTCAAGTTCGACATACTTCTCCTTTTGGGAGATAATCATGTCCTCTTGACGATCAATTAGCCATTCGTTCTCAACAAGTTGGTCAAGTAAAAATTTCATTTTAGCAGCAGTTTTTCTATCTAATCCAATTAACATATCTTCATCATCACTATCTAGTTCATCATTACTTGAGTAGGAATGCATGGAAGGAGTTTTGATGTTTACCTTGCGTTACCTTCCTTTGCCATGAGGCAAGTGCCATTTCCCTTCTTTGTACCGAGCGTGGGGAAGAGTGCGGGTTTCTTGGACGTGCTTTCAATGGCTATGCTAGCCATCTCTTCTTCATCGGATGATGAGGACTCATCGTTTGAGCCCACTCCTTTCCAATGTGTGCTTGTTCAGCTTGTTTCTTCTTCTTGAAGAATTTCTTCAGTTGAGGCTTGGCTTCTTTATTCTTCTTCTTGTTGTCCTCATACGGACAATCGACTATAAAGTGGTTATACTCACCACAATTATAGCACGCCCGCCTCATCTTCGGCTTTGTCCTCTCCTTGTACTTGCCTTCACTTGATTTTGTTCCTTGTCTTTTCTTCATTATTCTTTTGAACTTTTTCATGAACAAAATCATATCCTCTTCGTCCAGCTCACTGCTTTCATCATCGCTATCCTCCTCAAGTTGTGCTTCTCTTGCTTCTTTGGATAGAGGCTTGAGTGTGGACTTTAAGGCAACTCCCTTCTTCTTGGCCGATGTGAGGTCGGCTATTTCTTTGACGTGCTTGGCTTGTTTCTCCATCATTTCAAAGTTGATGATTTTGCCAAGAAATTCATCTGGAGTCATCCTCTTGTACCCGGGACTTTCTCTGATCATAGAGCATAGTGTGACATTGCGAGGCATAAAGGCTCTAAGGATGAGCTTTACAACCTCGTGGTCATTCCACTTCTTGCTGCCATATGATCAAACCTTGTTTACAAGTGTCTTCAATCGGTTGTACATGTCCTGGGGAGACTCGTCTTCCTCAATTGCAAACCTTCCTAGTTTGCCTTGGATCATTTCAATTTTCCCCTCCCGCACATGCAGGTTACCTTCATGGGCTGTTTGTAGTGTGTCCCATATTTCCTTGGCAATCTCCAGTCCGTCCACCTTTGTGAATTCATCTCGACTTAGAGAGGAGGTGATTACGGCTGCGGCTTGAGCGTTTCTGTGGATGGCTTGCTCTTGACTTGGGGTGAGCTCTTCGTCGTCATCTGGGATGTCTATTCCTGTGCACACAATATGCCATAAACTTGGGTTAAGGTAAATCAAGTGCATCTTCATATTTTGCCTCCACATCGAGTAATCAATCCCATCGAAGTGTGGGGCTTTTCCAAGAGGAATAGATAGGTAATGGCTGTTGTTTGAATTTAAATGATCATAGTTAAAAGGATATCGGGAGTAGTCAGTGTGACTACTCCTCTTCTTCTTTTCTTCAACTTTAGCTTTCCCTTTGGAAAGTGCTTTCTTTCTGAGGAGTGCTTTCAGCTCCAGCGTCTCCTCGTCATCATCATCGAAGTCTTGAATTGCTTCGAGATACTTTTGCAGCTTTTGGTTCTTGTCGTTGTTCACTTCTTTCTGGTTGTTGATTTTCTGAACTTCCTTCATGTCCGACATGATCTCTTCGAGTGGTTGCACTCTTTCTTGAAGAACCTGCTCTGATACCAATTGAATGTAGGCCTAGAGGGGGGGGGTGAATAGGCCTTTTTGAATTTTCTCGGTTCCTGTAACACTCAACAACAAAGTCAATACCAGAGATATCGGACTAGTCCGGTAAAGTGCGGACTAGTCCGGTTTTCACGGGCTAAGTTGATCAAGTTCAGTCAATTTGATTGATTCGTTAATGTTTGCAGCGGAAATATAAACTTGAATGACAGTCTAATAGTTGTATGTCAAATTCTATTACAATTAAGGCTCTTGTTCAACAAAGTGAATCAAACCCTAGATTAAGTTGATAATTTAAGATGAAGAACGCAAAAGGACAAGACACACGATTTATCCCGTGGTTCGGCTACCACGAAGGCAACGTACGTCCACGTTGAGGAGCCCACAAAAGGACCGGGTCTTCTCCAACCCTTCCCTCGTCGGATCGCCACGAAGGCCAATCCTCTTCCACTGATCACAAAGGGTAAATAACCAAGTTGAAGGGGCGTTCTCACACGTTGAGAGCTCCCTTGATTACAACTTACAAAGCCACCGATAACACACTCGAAAATTACAAATTGAAACGCAAGAGTGTGTTAGAGAATCAAACCAAGAGCTCAATGATGTGTGCCAAGTGTCTCTCCAATGATCTAGAAGTGATCTTCAATAGATTGATCAATTTTGCACTTAATTTCGTGGAGAGAGGTGGTTTTTGAGTCTCTTGGGAGGTGTGACGGCGCTAGGGTTCGAGAGATTGTAAAAGTGGGCCGTGCACCTCTATTTATATGGGGTTTCTAAAAGTGACCGTTAGGGTTCAGAAAGATCGGACTAGTCCGCGGTGGTCACCGGACTAGTCCGGTGTGCTGTGTGTAGCAAACCCTAAGTGTCCAGGAATATCGGACTAGTCCGGTTGAAAACAGACTTGTACGATTTCACTACTGGAAATCTTCGAACTAGTCCGATTGCCATCGGACTTGTCCGGACATATGAAACCCTAAGTGTTTAGGATGACAAGTCCGCACTTGGAGGACTTATCCGATTTAGATCAGTGTGTATATCGGACTAGTCCGTGTAGACACCGGACTTGTCCGAAGTGGATCAGAAAGAATATCGGACTAGTTCGGATCACAACGGACTTGTCCGATTTTGTGTGACTTGTGCATTGTGTTGAGGACTAGTCCGCATTGGGGAGGACTAGTCCGAAGTGGATCAGAAAGATATCGGACTAGTCCGGTGGATACCGGACTTGTCCGATATAGTGCAGAAAGTGATATCGGACTAGTCCGGCTGATATCGGACTAGTCCGGTCCTGTATAACTTTTTGCATTGTGTGTGTGTGCTTGAAAGTGATTGAGCTCTTGGTTGTGTTTCCTTAACACACTCCATACATAATAATCTACTATTTTCGTCTCCTTGAGCTCAAATTCACTTTGCTTCTCATTTCCCTTCTTTTTGGCATTTTGCTCATTTTCCATTATTTGCCTGCGTTCATCTCAACAAAAGGATTAGGATCCCAATTGCTTGTCATAAATCATCCAAAACCCACAAGGGAGTCCTAGATGCACTTTCACCAGAGGCTGAAGCTCCAGTACTAGAGCCAAAAGCTCCAGCATTTGAGGCGGAGGTCATGGGAGCCCTGGCCGCTGAGCCAGAGGCAACTGAAGTCTCGACCACTGAGCCGGAAATCATTGAAGCTCCGACCCTTGTGCCAGAAGCAGTTGAAGATCCGGCGGCTAAGCCGGAGATGCCTGAAGGTCCGGTCACTGAACTGGATGGAGCTGACGTGCCGGCTTCTGAGCCAGCGGCGGTAGAGGCCGCGGATGAAGCTCCTACCATTGCTCTGAAGGTAGCTGATCCAGGGCTGGAGCTGCATGAAGAGGTGGTGACAGGTCCTCCGTCCTCGGAGCCGGCGACCGAAGACCCGGAAGTAGCTCCTTCAACTTCTACTCTGGAGGTGGGAGTTCCCCAGTGGATTCTCCCTCTGTTGCTGCAGAAGGGCTTTCGGAGAGTGGCCCTAGTGCTGCAGGGGCTCAGCGGATTACCCTTGTAGAGTGGGACCCAACTTTTGTGATGGAGAACCCTTTGGAGCCTATGGAGATGGTCCTAGCAGGTCTGGAGCCTATCCCTCTTGCGTTGTCCATAGACAGTGCCTGCTCCAGCCTCTGACAAGTCCAACTTGCCTTCGATAATGAGAGAAAAGCCCTGGAGGAGGAGCGCAACACCTTGAGGCATTGGCGCAACAGACTCCACTTCGAGACTAGGTTTACCCAGACGAGGCTGACTGACCAGAAGGAGTGGATCAAGAGGTAGAAGGCCTGGTTAGAGTACTGGGACAAGCTGCTTGAGGAGAAGGAAGCCACCATCTGGGCGCTTGACGCTAACTCCAGGTAAATTCTTGTGCAAGCCAAGGAGAGGCGTGATGCTGCTGATGAGCGTCACGAAAAGCTCAATGATTTGAATGAGGTTCTCCTGAAGCGACGGGTGAACCTGTGTAAGGATTGAATGCCCAATAGGGGGGGGTGAATCGGGCTTCTTTTCAAAAATTAAGGCAATAAAACTTAATTACTAAAAGCCCAATTCCCTAAGCAAACAACCTATGCATTCAAGTGAATAGTAAATTTGCGATATACGAAATGCATAAGTGTAAGGGAGAGGAAGAGAATGCAAACTCCCGAGGAGACACGAGGATTTATCCCGCGGTTCAACAAGATCATCAAGATCTTCCTACATCCACGTTTTGGCACCCACCAAAGGGTATAGCCAAACCCAAGTCACTGAGACTAGGGATCTTCACTATTCTTCTCCATTTGCCAACCTCGGCAAGGTGGAGCTCAAGCCTTGTACAACATGGATCCTCTGGACTTCCACAATCGTCTTGGCAAGATCCGGAAGTCTCTCTCAATTAAAAACACCAAGGGACACTCCCTTACAGCTCTCACTACACTAGAGATTCCACTCACCAAGGATGGAAGCACACAAGCACTATCTCTAGCTAGTTCTAGCCTATCTCTTGGTGTGTAGGTGGTGTAGATGATCTAGAAGTGGTAGCTCAACGTCTTGAAAGCTTGAGAATGTGTAGAGTATGTCTGGTGATCAAGACTTGTCGAATAGACAGGTTGAAGGGGTATAAATAGCCAGCCTACACGAAATAGCCGTTGGAAAAGTAGGCTGACATCACTGCTCTGCGAACACCGGATGATCCGATGTCTCCCCTTCAGTTATCGTCGATCAAGTTCACTTTAGCTGATGTCATTGTGTCAGATATTACCGTTGTTAGACCGATGTTGCACTTGTCTTCTCATCGATCCGGTGGCACTTCCTCCAGAATTGGTTCAGACTTGATGCTTACTGGAGTGATTGACCGAGGTGTATATTGTTGTACATCAGATGATCCGGCGCTACACTTGGTCCAAGGATATTGCATACTGTACTGATGGTCCGATGTAACATTGCCCTTAACATCGGATGATCCAGTGAGTACTTTGTTCTGAGGTCTTCTTCTTCTGCTGAACCAACTCGACCGATGTGTTGTTTTCTGGAAACATCGGTTGATCTGGTGAGTTGATTTTGTTTCTTCGAGTTGTTCTAAGTGATTCTTTTGGAATTTTCTCGATTGACCTCTTAGACACTTGTTGTAAATATTCTTCTGATGATTGTCAAGCATTGAGTGTTGTCAATTATGGTTGAATAACTTTGACATATGAGCTTTTACTTCTAATCTTCATAACATTGATTGATCTCGTAAAGTGATTGTTTAGGGGTCTCCAATGGTCAGTAGTTGATGTTCATATTTATAGATTTCATTTGATTTGGAGACCTTGCATCCACAAATTCATTAGTAAAATCCAATGGTTGTCATTAATCACCGAAACCATACCTCATGGGGGCCTAGATGCTTTCAATCTCCCCCTTTTTGGTGATTGATGACAACACAACGAGTGAAGCATAATAATGAATTTGATAGAACGATACTTAAGAAGATATGCAATGAGTACAAGATATGACATTTTAAACTTGAAGACTCAAAAGAGATTAATAACGCGAAAGCTCAATTGATCAATAACTCAAGAGAATAAGTGCACATGAATACTCAACGAGTAGCAAATGAGTAGCAAAAACATCAAATTACAAGAGATATAGATAGAGACTCCCCCTACAGCTAGGCTTCCCCTGAGACTAAGCAACCCTCCCCCTGACTCTCTCTAACTCTTCTCCCCCTTTGGCATCAAGACACCAAAAAGGAATCTGAGTACCTAAGAATCCTGAGTGCTCGGAGCAATGATGAACTGGTCACCGTCGGGGGTGCCGTCGTCGGAGCTGCTGCCTGCTGCTGCGACTGAGGCTGGAGTAGAAGTGGAGGGAGCTGTAGGAGCCATAGGAGCCACTGTTGGTGCCTGTTGAGTCGGAGTTGCTGGCAACGGGGCACTGACAACAGATGCCGGCGTCTGCTGGAACGGCGTCGTAGCCGGCAGCGAAGAGTGGATCGGTGCGCCTGGAGCAAGCAGTGGAGACATGCTGATCGTCGGGATCGGCGTGGTCGGCACTGGAGCTGCAGCTGGAGCAAGGACAGGCGGGGGTGGAGCAAAGCCTGGCAGCTGCGACGACAGGGCAATCCCGGTCTGGGTGTAAAGGTTGGTGATCAACCCCAGGATGCCCATCATCGCCTGCTGCGTCTGCTACTGCTGGTCGAGGGAGCACTGGTGCATCTGGTCTATCAGCCCAGTCAGCCTGTCAGTGTCCTCTCGCCTCTCGCGGGCGATCTGGCGCTGCATCTCCTGCTGCTGCTACTAGAGCTCCAAAAGACGTGCTGCCTGCTCAGCTCGGGCCTGCTCAGCTGCAAGCCGGTCCAAGCGCTGCTGCTCAACCATCTGCTGGAGGAGGGATGTGAGCTCGGACGGCTGAGAGACTTGTGCCTCTGAGACGGGAGGTGGAGTAGGAGGGGGCACGGTCGAGCCTCTAGCCTCCGCGTCGTGCTGCCTGGGTGAGGGAGGAGGTGGGAAGTACTCCTCAACACTATCATCTGTTTCACTCTCGGACCAAATGTGCTGAAGGTCCTCACCCTGAACCTTTGCCTGTGCAAGCCTCTCGTCTTCCTTCTCCAAGTCAGACCAATCCTCCTCAGATAGCCGAGCACAGACTTGACCCTCGACTGGACGGCCAAGGCGACGGTCCCCAGGAGCTGGAGCACGGTAGTGGCTGAACCGTGTGACACTCTCGTCAGTGAGACTGTCACGCACGGCAGACTTCTCAGGAACAACCATGGAGAGCAGGTAGCTGATCCAGTGTCCAAACACAAGTTGCCTCATCATGCCAACTCCATTAGTGATCACATCCTCCATCTCACATATGAGGATGTCCACAATATCGAACTCCATCCCATTCATGATGTAGAACAGGAGGGTCTGCTGCAGACTGGTGAACCCCTCTAGATATCCGGACCTCGGCAAGAGTGTGCGGCGCAAGGCAAGGTGCACTATGCGCGCAGCTGGAGTCAGAAGTGCCGGTACCCCTGGCTGGTCTGGAGAGAAAGACGGTGCAAACAGAGAGTGAATTTCCTCCAGTGGTGGTGCCACTCCTCCAGTGAGCGGCCTCCTCGGCGGGTCTGCTGTCCATACACTCTCTCGTGCAGGCAAGTGTCGTGGAGATCCACTCCTAGCAGCTGTGCCAAAGTCTGTCTCGTCAAGTGATGGTGCTGGCCCATGAACATAAAGTCTATAGATCTGCGGCCCTCAGAGACGTAGAGGGTGGCGTAGAAAACACGGACCCAGTCCTCCACATAGGCACTCCTCTCATAGGAAATCAGCTCCACCAGCCCTCTGTACCTCTCAATGTAGGGGCGTATCTCCGTCTCGGTTGCTAGTGCAAGCTGATCCCAGTCCAAGAAGTTGTGCTGGATGAGCTTATGGCCTCAGCGTCTATAGGTCTTGTACAACGACGCCTGAGTCACGGTCCAAAAACGGTTGTCCACAAGTGCCTCTCTGGGCTGCGGGAACCACTCCTCAAGCAAAACGCTCCATCTGAGTCTTCTAAGCTGCTTGGCCTTCATCTTCCTGTAATCTATCAACCGGACACCCTCACCAACACGGACGTTGGTGTCCATCTCGTAGACGGCTCTCTGGGCCGCCCTGTCCTCTCGAAGATCGGCAACAGACGGTGTCGAACGAGGTACTGCTGGCGGATGACCCCCACGGGTCCTGGCTGAGCGCCGGCGAAAAAGCGGCACTTCCGGCTCTTCTTCTGCCTCAGACTCATCTAGCACGGGAGGCTGCCTCAGACGAGCCTCGCGGATCCTCAGTGATCCTCCTCGACCAAGCTCTCGCTCCTCGGCGGCGCGAGCGGCCATCAAAGCCTTCTTTTCCTCCTTCGACAGCTTTTGCTTCTTTGCGGCCAGCTCCGCAATGGCTTTGCCCTTTCCCTTCTTGTCACGAGCCATTGAGACGATGCACGAGAATGAAGTTTACGATGTCACGCGCACGGAACGGCGACACGAAGATCGTCATGGCCGGAAACCCTAGCGGCGTAGTGGCGGCCGTAGAGGGAGGCACCACGGCGACGCAGAGGCGGTGGTGCACAAGAGGCGGCGGTCGGCGGCGCTTGGGTGGAGCAGCTGCGGCGGTGGAGGAGAGCAGCGGCGGCGGTGCTGGAGAAAGCGGTGGCGGCGGCGCTACTGCGGTGGTGCGGCGGCGGCAGCGCTGCTGTGGTGTGCGGTGGCGGCCAGAGGGCGGCGGCGGCCGGAGGCGGTAGGGCGAGCGGAACGATGGCGGCGGAGGTGAGCGAGCGTCGGGGTCGGGAGAGAGAGAAAAGAGGAGGCGGAGTGGCGTTTAAAAAGTGGGTCCCGAACCCTAGCTTGAAATTTAACACCGGATGGACCGTCGTTAAAAGATAGAGGCATCGGTCGAATGGCACAGTAAGGGTATTCAGAAAGGTACCATTGACACCGGATGGTCCGACGTGGAAGGAAATAGCATTGGTTGATTTCAGCACAGTTCCAGAAATGTGAACACCGGATGGACCGATGTTTCTCAGAATGAACTCATCGGTTTATTTGTGTTACTGACTGAGCTGACCCTTGGCTTTTGAACACAAAGTGATCCGATGATGGTCTAGCCTAAGCATCGGATAATCCGATGACTACAAAACAACAACATCCCATATATGTCCTTTGACTAAACAAACAAACAATGAGAAACACATGTCTCAGGACTTTTTGGGCGACCCCTTTCCCCTCAAAAATGCTAATTGCCAATAACTTGGCTAAGCCTTAGAGCAAATAGAACACCGAGAAAAATAGGGAGGAAATTATCCAAATAAAATGTAAGGCCCATGCTTTGTGAGCTAGAGGATGAAGACTTCTATCTCTTTAAAGCATGCTCCTTTAGGCATTAACGCACCTAACATTTTGTTCTTGCCACCTCATATGAGTTGAGATATTGCATTTCAAACGAGTCTCTTTCTCATGAGGTGGGTTCCCCTTTGTGACAATCTACCGTATGCAATGCCAAACAATTTATAATGCAGGAGATTTAAGTATGAGTGCAAGTCTATATGGCAAGTATCATGCAAGACATAAAGTAAATCTATCTTGCCAAGTTTGAACCTTTCAAAGGCTTCTTCAGGGAGAGCCACTCTCCAAGCCTTGGGGAAACCCAAAAGAACCTCCATCCCAAGCTAACCCTTGCTCACCCCTATCCTTTGAAAGTTAGACAAGACCTATATGAGATGCATTCTTACATGATCATGGAAACTTACATGACGTTCGATGCATCTAGCACATTTAACTCACTTCTTAGCCTAGAAAAAGTTTTCTCATCAAGTGGTTTAGTGAAGATATACGCCAATTGTTCTTCATACCTAACACCTCGCAATGAGATGTCTCCCTTAGCTTCATGGTCCCTCAAGAAATGATGGTGAATATCAATGTGCTTAGTGCGGGAGTGTTGAACGGGGTTTTTTGCTATATTAACCGCACTTTCATTGTCACAAATGAGAGGAACACAACCAAGTTTAATACCAAAGTCCAAAAGGGTTTGCTTCATATAAAGAATTTGGGCACAACATGCACCGGCCGCAATATATTCCGCTTCCTCCGTGGACAAGGCGACATAATTTTGCTTCTTGCTAGACCAAAATACTAGGGAACACCCAAGCAAGTGGCACCCACCGGAGGTACTCTTGCGGTCCACACGGCATCCGGCAAAGTCCCAATCCGAGTAACCTAAGAGGTGGAATTTTGCACCTTTAGGGTACCATAAGCCCACACTAGGGGTATGCTTAAGATACCTAAGTATCCTAAAGACCGCCTTCCGATGCGATTCTTTAGGTGCCGCTTGAAAGAGAGCACACAAGCATACACTAAACATGATATCGGGCCTAGATGCGGTAAGATAAAGCAATGAACCAATCATAGAGCGGTAGTTAGATTGATCAATAGGTTTACCGTCCTTATCAGCGTCGAGATGACAATTTGTTGCCATTGGAGTGCTTTTTGAGCTACAATCTCCCATCTCAAATTTCTTCAAGAGGTCCTTGGTGTACTTCTCTTGATAGACGAAGGTTCCCTCTTGAAGTTGCTTGATTTGGAATCCAAGGAAGAAGTTGAGCTCTCCAATCATTGACATCTCGAATTCCCTAGACATCATTTTGTCAAACTCATGGCTAAGAGCTTCATTAGTTGAACCAAAAATAATATCATCAACATAAATTTGACAAATAAATAATTCTCCGTTGATGTCTTTGGTGAAGAGTGTAGTGTCCACCCTCCCAATCTTGAATACTTACATGATCAAGAAATCCCGTAGTCGTTCATACCATGCCCTAGGTGCTTGCTTGAGCCCGTAGAGCACCTTGTGCAACCTATACACATGATTAGGATTCCTCAGATCTTCAAACCCGGGAGGTTGCTCAACATAAACAAGCTCGTTAATGTAACCATTAAGAAAGGCACTTTTCACATCCATTTGATAAAGTCTAATATTATGATGTGATGCAAAGGCAAGAAGTATACGGATGGCTTCTAGTCTGGCGACCAGAGCAAATGTCTCCCCAAAGTCTAGTCCTTCAACTTGATAGAACCCCTTGGCCACAAGTCTTGCCTTGTTGCGGACCACAATGCCATTCTCGTCTTGTTTGTTGCGGTACACCCACTTTGTTCTGATGACGTTCTTGTCCTTGGGTCGCTCCTCCAACACCCAAACCTCATTGCGGATGAAGTTGTTAAGTTCTTCTTGCATGGCCATCACCCAATTTGGATCTTGGAGTGCTTCCTCAATGTGAGTGGGTTCTACACATGAAACAAACGAGTAGTCCTCACAAAACGAAGCAAAATAGCGAGAACGTGTACTTACTCCCCTTGACGGACTTTCGATAATTTGGTCCATCAGATGCGCCTTGGAGATTCGTCCATGCCTCATAAGAGGTTGTGAAGCACTTGGCGGTGGTGATGCGTGTTGCTCTTCTTGTGGTTGGACTTGATCATGGACTTCTTCTTCTTCTTGACGTTGTGTGCCTTGTGAGTCTTGAGTTAGCAATGGATCATCCTTTTCTTCTTTATCAACTTGAGGCGCCATAGAAGTGTTGATGTTGGAACTTGAAGCTCCCCCTTGATCATGGCTCTCCTCAACTTTAGGCTTGATGTCTCCAATGGTCATGTTCTTCATAGCTTCTCATAGAGGCTCATCATCTATTTCATCATGACCAAAACTCTCCTCTTGGGAGCCATTAGTTTCATCAAACTCAACATCACAACTTTACTCAACTAAACCGGAGGTTTGGTTGAATACTCGATATGCTCTTGAGTTTGATGCATAACCAAGAAATATACCAACATCACATCTTATTTCAAACTTACCGAGCCTTTTCTTGCGGTAGATGTAGCACTTGCACCCAAAGACTCGAAAGTAGGAGATGTTGGGCTTTCTCCCAATGAGAAGTTCGTACGGGGTCTTTTGAAGTAGTCGATGTAGGTAGACCCTATTTGCGGCATGGCACGCCGTGTTGATTGCTTCGGCCCAAAACTTCTTCGACGTGCCATAGTCATCAAGCATTGCTCGCGCAAGAGTGATGAGAGTCTTGTTCTTTCTTTCAACAACACCATTTTGTTGAGGAGTGTATGTGGCTGAAAACTCATGCTTCACCCCTTCACGGTTACACCACTCCCCAATGTTGTAGTTCTTGAATTCGGCGCCGTTGTCACTCTGGACCTTGATAATGGGAAGTTGAAATTCCCTTTGAGCGCGGTTTGCGAAGGTCTTGAACACTTTCGGAGTTTCACTCTTGTCACCTAGAAACAAAGTCCAAGCATAGCGAGAGTAGTCATCAACTATAACAAGACAATAGAGGTTACCGCCAAGACTTTGATATGTGGACGGTCCAAGAGGTCCATGTGGAGTAGCTCAAGTGGCTTGGAGGTTGACACCATTGTCTTCATTGGGTGGTGTGAAGCAACTTGCTTCCCGGCTTGACAAGCGCTACAAAGCTTGTTCTTCTCAAATATGACATCCTTCACGTCGGTCACCATCCCAAGCTTGAATGACTTCTTGAGCTTGCTCATCCCTATATGCGCTATGCGTCGATGCCATAGCGAACCCAAACTTGTCTTAGTGAAAAGACAAGTGGTCAAGCTAGCATCCTTGTTGGAGAAGTCTACTAGGTAGAGATGTCCATGCCGAAATCCTTTGAAGACTAGTTCTTGGCTTGTTTCACTACTCACAACAACATCATTTTTGCTAAAGATGCACGTTAGTCCAAGATCACATAATTGTGCAATAGAAAGTAAATTAAAACTAAGTTACTTAACATACAATACATTGGAAATAGATAAATCATTTGAAATAGCAATTTTACCTAACCCAATTACCTTGCCCTTAGAGTTATCACCAAAGGTGACTTGTTCATGATTGCCGGGGTTTTCTATGGTGGTGAACATACCATCATTGCCGGTCATATGTTGAGTGCACCCTCTATCGAGTACCCAATGCTTTCCTCCGGCTTTGTAGTTCACCTACACACATGAATTCAATTTTTAACTTTAGGCACCCAAGCCAACTTAGGTCCTTGTATGTGTGATACAAGTGTTTTTGGGACCCAAAGTTGCTTGGGGAGCTTCCCCTTCATGCCCTTCATGTCTTTGGCAATGAACCTTGCCTTCACCTTGCCATCTACTTTACTCAATAGATAATAACGATCATTGAAAGTAGATTTGTAATTAATGGGCAATTTTAGAGAAGGCCAGTTAGGAAGAGGACACTCCCTTGTGTGGTGACCGGTGACCTCATAATGTTGGCAATAAGAACCAACTTCCTTCATGAAGCTTGTTCTAAGCCCCGGTGAGGGCACCTTTCCTTTGTTAGGCACCGGGAAGGATCCAAGTCCTCTCTTGTTGAAGGCCTTTGCTTGTTGGAAGAGGATTTCCTTGTGCTTGACTTCTCCTTTTGATAGTCTAGCCACACTAGTGCGGAGACTCTCAATTTCTTCCAACAAGTCCTTCTCCCTAGCATTTTCTTTCAAAGGCAAAGACTTGTGCAAGACATTAGTGGCATGAGAAGTAATGGATACCTTATCATTAAGAGTTTGTTTCTTTATATTTTTCAACTCTTGATCAAGCGCTTCATGAGCAAGGTTAAGTATTTGATGCTCTTGGATCAACTCATTGTGCTTTCCCAAGAGTGCTTGGTGGGCTAAGTCAAGCTCATGATGATCTAGCTTGATTTGAGCCTTATCCTCCTCAACTTGCTTGACATGGGATTTGATCGTGTCATGCTCTTTGAGTATGCTTTCATACTTGTCAAGCAAAACAAGGTTAGCACTCTCAAGCTTAGCATGAGTTTCTTCAAGAGCCTTAACCTTACTCTATTCCCTCTTAATGATAGTGTGATATTCATTTATTAATGAGGTTAAGTCATCGGGGGAAAGCTCATCATCGCTAGAATCATCGCATACCTTGGTGTTACCTTTAGCCATGAGGCACATGGGTGGTGGATGAAGAGGTGAGTCATCATTGTTGGCAATGGCAAGGCCGGCCAAACTCTCTTCTTTCGCTTCACTCTCTTCATCACTTGATTCTTCGTCGGTGACCCATTCATTTGCCTCACACATGAACACCTTTTGTGGGCCATTTCTTTTCATTGGAAAGAGCTTTGCCTTCTTGCCCTTGTCATGTTTCTTATTCCCAAAGGATCTTGGTTTGGGTTTGACCTCTTCTTCATCATCTTTGCTATCTTCAAGCTTGCGATGCTTGCTCTTGTGGTTCTCTCTTCTTTTGTCCGGTTTTGGACAATCATAGGAGATGTGGCCTTGATCACCACAATTATAGCAAGTCTTGTGGTCGTCTCTCCTTGGTAGAAACGCTTTCTTCTTGGGATCAAAGGTGTATCCCTTCTTGGTAATTTTGGAGTTCAAGCGTGAGAACTTTCTCATCATCAATGCAAGCTCATCATCATCATCTTCACTTGATGCTTGCTCTTATTCACTTGAGCTAGGCTCAACCACCTTCTTCTTCTTGAGACTTGTTTTTTTGGTGGAGGCCTTTAGAGCAATAGTTTTTGAAGATGATTTCTCCATCATCCCAAGTACACTCATCTCATGAGCGTGAATCTCTCCAATGAGTTCCGAAACTTCAATGTGGTCAAGAGATTCTTTTTGGAGCATGGAGTTGATGATGTTGCACTTTGGCTTGGGAAGGAGCATAAGAATCTTGCGGTTGATGAGTAATTTGCCAAGAGAAGCAATGTCAAGAGCATTAATTTCTTCAATAAGCACATTCAAGCGAGAGAACATTTCATTGACATTTTCATGAGGTAGCATTTTAAATTCATCATATTTGGCTTTAAGCATGTGATATTTTAGTTCTTTGACACGAGAAGAACCCTCATGAATTTCTATCAAGCAAGCCCAAATTTCACATGCCTTTTCTTTGCTAGCAATCCTAGCAAACACATCTTGACTAATGCATTCATAAATTGCATTCTTAAAAGCTACTTAATTTGATCACCAACATAATTGTGCTCAGCAAACCCCGCGTGGGTCGCTTCCCATACTTCGGGAGCAATAGCCTCTAGATAAGCGTGCATGCGTGCTTTCCAATAGGCAAAGTTCTTGCCCTCGAAGATAGGAACCGAACCCCCAACCTTGGCCATTTTAGCTCTCTAGCGGTGAAGATAGAATGATCCTATGAGCAACCTTGCTTTGATACCAATTGTAAGGATCAAATTCCCAAGAGGGGGGGGGTGAATTGGGCTTCTTTTCAAAAATTAAGGCAATAAAACTTAATTACTAAAAGCCCAATTCCCTAAGCAAACAACCTATGCATTCAAGTTAATAGTAAATTTGCGATATACGAAATGCATAAGTGTAAGGGAGAGGAAGAGAATGCAAACTCCCGAGGAGACACGAGGATTTATCCCGTTGTTCGGCAAGATCATCAAGATCTTCCTACGTCCATGTTGTGGCACCCACCAAAGGGTATAGCCACACCCAAGTCACCGAGACCAGGGATCTTCACTATTCTTCTCCGTTTGCCAACCTCGGCAAGGTGGAGCTCAAGCCTTGTACAACTTGTATCCTCCGGGCTTCCACAATCGTCTTGGCAAGCTCCGGAAGTCTCTCTCAATTACAAACACCAAGGGACACTCCCTTACAGCTCTCACTACTCTAGAGATTCCACTCACCAAGAATGGAAGCACACAAGCACTATCTCTAGCTAGTTCTAGCCTATCTCTTGGTGTGTAGGTGGTGCAGATGATCTAGAAGTGGTAGCTCAACTTCTTGAATGCTTGAGAATGTGTAGAGTATGTCTGGTGATCAAGACTTGTCGAATAGACAGGTTGAAGGGGTATAAATAGCCAGCCTCCACGAAATAGCCGTTGGAAAAGTAGGCTGACATCACTGCTCTGCGAACACCGGATGATCCGATGTCTCCCCTTCAGTTATCATATGTCAAGTTCACTTTAGCTGATGTCATTGTGTCAGATATGACCGTTGTTAGACCGATGTTGCACTTGTCTTCTCATCGGATGATCCGGTGGCACTTCCTCCAGAATTGGTTCGGACTTGATGCTTACTGGAGTGATTGACCGATGTGTATATTGCTGTACATCGGATGATCCGGTGCTACACTTGGTCCAAGGATATTTCATACTGTACTTATGGACTGATGTAACATTTCCCTTAACATCGGATGATCCGGTGAGTACTTTGTTTTGAGGTCTTCTTCTTCTGCTGAACCAACTCGATCGATGTGTTGTTTTCTGGAAACATCGGTTGATCCGGTGAGTTGATTTTGTTTGCTTCGTGTTGTTCTAAGTGATTCTTTTGGAATTTTCTCAATTGACCTCTTAGACACTTGTTGTAAATATTCTTCTGATGATTGTCAAGCATTGACTGTTGTCAATTATGGTTGAATAACTTTGACATATGAGCTTTTACTTCTAATCTTCATAACATTGATTGATATCATAAAGTGATTATTTAGGGGTCTCCAATGAACAGTAGTTGATGTTCATATTTATAGATTTCATTTGATTTGGAGACCTTGCATACACAAATTCATTAGTAAAATCCAATGGTTGTCAATAATCACCGAAACCATACCTCATGGGGGCCTAGATGCTTTCAACCTGGAGGCGAGGGAAGAAAAGCTCCTAGAGCAGCAGGAGGATGTTGTAAAAAGGGAGGTGGAGGTCACCCAGAAATTGACTCTGGGTGAACAAAATTTGGCAGATCACAATAAGAAGCTAGATCTATGAAGCAAAGAGGAGAAGGAGAAGTACTGGAAACTGGGGCAGGAGCTCTTGAAAATAGAAGCTGACGTTGCCACCAGGGAAGGGAAGGTGAAAGGAAGGGAAAAGGACATAGAAGAAAGGCGGAACCACATCCACCTTCGGGAGATGGAGCTGACCAATTGTGAGAAGCAAGTTGCTGAGAGTATGTAGCAACATGCTAAATTGGTCGAGCGCCTCGCTCCAGAAGGTTCGGAGCTTGCGACTGCCCGAAAGTCATTGGAGGAGCTACGAAGCTTGAAGGAGACAGAGTCCATTCAGGTGTGGGACTTCTTGGGGCGGGCCAACGACGCGCTGACACAACTAGGCTTCAGTCCCGTACGTCCGGACAACACGGAGCTAGACTTGGATTGAGTGCTGGTGCCTCTCAATGGTGGTGACGGCAAACTCGACGCGATGGGCGACGTTATTGTGGACCAGCTTGGGAAAGAGGGGAAGTCTTTGTCTACGAACATCGCAGAATATGTGCTGACGTGCTATGTAAGCCGACACCCCCAATTCTACCTCGACCTGGTGCTTGAAGGTCCCATTGCTGAAGAGGAAGACGCCGCCAAGGCCAGTGTCCAAGAGGTTGCCAAGAAAGTCGCCACATTCTTCTGCAAGACTTAGATCCTCCAGTAGTTAGGACTTCTTCCTTTTGCCTTCTACTGTAATCCCAATTTTGTAATCCAGTGCTTCAAATTAATGAAATCCATTTTGCCATGAACTCCATTTTATTCCATTTCACCATGAACTCCATTTTATTTTTGTCTTAAATATAATGTGCTCTCTCTTGTTGGCCCCCTGGTATATGTGCACAATTGAAGTGTGTACATGTACCAAAGGATTTGACAGTATATTGAATGCTTCACACTTGTAGATTTTAGGTCCAAAGTCTTCATTTCTGATGGGTCGATGGCAGGTCCCCTACGGTTGGCGGAGCTTGGTAGCTCCGACGACACCCACTATTAACATATAAAACGTTGACGATGGACCCCCTAGGAGTTGTCGGAGCTTAGTAGCTCCGACGTCGTCTACCATGACTATGAATTTTTGTTTTTCCTGCACATTAAATACAAGGAAACATTAAAATTCATCCTCTTGTCTATAAATCATTTGTGACTTATTGTTACTTTTTGAGTTTTTATTCCGAAGTAACTCGATATGGTAGCAAGTATATTGATGTAACTCTTCCGGACCCATATTCTTTTTTAGTACTTACCCTACTGATGTCTGCTGGAGTGTAGGTAGAGTGGCGTACTTAGGGTGCGGGACCAGGCTAAGTCGATAGCACACTACGGACCTATGTTGGCTTGGCGTTCAGGCAAGTAGACTATATAGCATGTTAAGACCCAAAGAGATCAACAATATAACTTGCAGCGTATATGAATAACTTGGGTAAAAACTAAAAAAGAGTTGCACAACTTCATTATAGACAAGAAGGTTAAAAACAATAATTTGATTAATCGAGCCTTGTACAAAAATAAATGCATGTGGAGTCTGTTTTCACACAACAATGTCTTTCATTACAGGTCTGGATTACCGGGAAGACAAGGACACACTTAGGATGTGGGACCAAGTTAAGTGTGCTATACATCTTGTACTAACCCAGGGTAGGTAGTTACACTTCTAGTGCTGTGACTGTATGAAATGTACTTGAACTTCTCGAACCTTCCCGGAGGGGTCCAGAAGTTCTCCCAGAGGACCTACCAATGTCTGTTTAGCGACACTATAACATACATCATGTGTAATTACAGACTCACCTCCACGATTCTAAGCATAAAACTTACGGAGGTGCTCGATGTTCCAAGGATTAGGAAGTGGAGTCCCATCCTCAGTTGCCAAGCGAACGCATCCGGGATGGGATACATTGATCACTCGCAATGGACCTTCCTAGGTGGGGGAAAGTTTATTCATTCCTTCCCGAGTTATTATCTTCCGAAGCACCAGATCGTCTTTGTCGAGTTGTCGGTTGCGCACATGCCTTTGATGATAGCGTCAAGGCACTTGGCGATAATGTGCATTCTGAACAACTGCTTGGCTCCTTCCCTCATCGACGAGGTCAAGGTCTTCACGCCGGAGTTGGTCCTGCGTGGCTTCGTTGAAGGTCCGGACTTGGAGGGACCCCAAGGTGATCTCCGAAGGAAGGACTGCTTCATCTCCGTACACCAGGAAGAATGGAGTTTCCCCGGTTGACCTGTTTGGAGTTGTCCAATTCGCCCACAATGTGGACAGAAGCTCCTCAATCCAGTTAGCTCTGTGCTTTTTTAGGCGCTCATATGTGCGTGTCTTGGGTCCTTTTAAAATTTCTGCATTTGCTCTCTCATCTTGGCCATTACTTACTGGATGAGCTACTGAGACATAGCTGAGTTAATTGCCGAGGTCTTCGCAATATTCTTGAAATGCAGCACTTGTGAATTGGGTTCCATTGTCAGTTATGACTTTGGTTGGAACTCCGAATCTGCACATAATGGACTTCAAGAACTTGATTGCTGATTGCTTGTTGATTGTTACAATTGGAGTTGCTTTCGGCCACTTGGTGAACTTGTCAATGGCGATGTACAGGAACTTGTAACCTCCGACGGCTTTTAGGAATGGTCCCAAGATGTGCATTCCCCACACAACGAATGGCCATGTAGGAGGTATCATTTGTAGTTATTGAGCCAGTGTGTGAATCTGTTTTGCGTGGAATTGGCACGCTTCACATTTTTCAACTAGCTCAACCGCATCCTGGAGTGCTGTAGGCCAGTAAAAGCCATGCCAGAAGGTTTTACCGACCGGCGTGCGAGAAGAAGCATGGTTCCCACACTCGCCTCCATGGATTTCCACGAGGATCTCGCGTCCTTCTTCCCTTGCAATGCACGGCATTAGGATGCCATTGGCACCGCGCCGGTAGAGATCCACTTCTGCCAACGTGTATCTTTTAGCCAATCTGACAATCCGATTAGTGGATACACTGTCTTCAGGAAGGATATTGTCTTTCAACTAGCTCCGATTCTCTAGGATCTATGCATCGGAGCTTACTTGAGCTTCTGAGTCTTGCGTACTGGGTTGCTCGGAGCGTGCAGCAGCACCTACGACCCTTGTTGGACGCCATGGTAACAAGGCCACCGGGACCGCCAGCTTCGTGGTGCTAGTCTCGCCCCCTTTCGCTCAGTTCGGCAGGCTGAGCTGTTAGTTTTGACAACCTCCGGACAAAGATCCCGTCAGGAGCTGGAGCTCCAGTTGAGGCTTTCGTCGAGAGTTCGTCAGCTTCAGCATTGTGAAGACGCTTAACATGGTGGAGATCCAGGACTTTGAAGTCCTTCTGAAGCCTCTGGACTTCAAGTAGATAAGCAACTAGTTGAGGATTGTTACAGGAGCATTCACCTTTGACTTGTTTGATAATAAATTGTGAATCTCGCTTAACGAACAACTATTTGACACCATAAGATAGTGCCACCTTGAGTCCGTAAATGAGAGCTTCATACTCTGCCATGTTGTTGGTCGCCTTGAAATCAAGGTGAACCATGTACTTGACTTTCTCCTCATTCGGACCCAGAAGAAGGATTCCAGCTTTGGACCCCTGCTTCTGCACGGAGCCATCGAAGTAGAGAGTCCAGTGAGGCTCGGTGAATACCAAAACCTTGGGTTCTGGTTTCTGCTCACTGTGGCCCCTAGGGTTTGATGGAGAGGGAGTCCATTCCGCCACGAAGTCAGCCAAGGCTTGACTTTTGATTGCTTGTCGTGACACGAATTCTAGATCATATTTGGCCAGTTCCGCTGCCCACTTTGCAATGTTCCCAGAAGAGTTAGGGTTATGCAAAATAGCACTAGTGCAAAAGAAGTTACCACTGATATTTTGTGGGATTGAAAGTAGTGGTGAACCTTCCTTGAGGCAATAATAACTGCATAAAGCAGCTTATGAACCTCAATGTATCTTGTCTTAGTGTCGTGGAGCACTTCGCTGATGAAGTACACGGGACGTTGGATGGTCCGGACCCTTTCAGAAAGGACCCGAAGCTTCTTCTCCATCGACCCGGACCCTCCTGGAGGGTTCCGGACCTTCATGCTGTGCTTCTTGGACCCTCCTAGAGGGGTCCAAAACTCCTTTTTGTTCAACTCAGACCTTTCTATAAGGATTCAGATCATCTTGGTCAGCCAGATGAACTTCCTCAGTTAAATGATGTTGATCCCCTAGCATTTCGTCTTGAGGTTCCATGCCCGGGGGACGGGACCCAGACACGTCTTCAGGTGATTTTGGACCCTCCCGGAGGGGTCTAGGCTCCTGGAATAGATGTGGCTCTGATCTTTCCGCAACCAGGACCATACTCACAACTTCGGTGGTTGCCGAAATGTAAAGCAGTAAAGGTTCACCAGGATTCGGAGCTACCAATATCGGTAGTGTGGTGAGGAGTTGTTTCAGCTCTTGAAACGCCTTTTCTGCTTCTTTAGACCAATGAAATGGTCCAGACTTCCTCGGGAGTTTCAAGAAGGGTAGCGTCGGTTCTGCCAGTCTTGAGATAAACCAGCTGAGCGCAGCTAAACATCCAGTTAGCTTCTGGACATCCTTACTGTGGGCTAGGGGCCACATATCTTCTATAGCCTTGATCTTCACCAGATTTTCTTCAATTCCTCGGTGAGTCACCAAGAAACCCAGAAGCTTCCCGGAGCTAACCCCGAAGACACACTTGTCTGGGTTTAGCTTGGTGCGCGTGGTGCGTAGCTTGTCGAAGACAGCTTGTAAATTGTCATGGAGTGACTCCTTGTTTTTGATCTTCACGACGATGTCATCGATGTACACCTCCACCAAGTCTCTAATTAGCTCTCCAAAACTTTTGTACATACAGTACAAGGATTCCGCCCTGTTGCAACGATTGTACTGCAACGAATACTAAATCGTTGCAGTAAGCTTGGTCTTTTGCCACGATTCACTAGTTCGTGGCATTAGGATCTATCGCAACAAATCTGTTACCACGATTCACTAGTTCGTGGCATTAGCATCTATCGCCACAGAACACGATCGTTGCATTAGGATCGTTGCATTAGGATCTGTTGCCACGATTCACTAGTTCGTGGCATTAGGATCTATCGTAACAAATCTGTTGCCACGATTCACTAGTTCATGGCATTAGCATCTATCGCCACAGAACACGATCGTTGCACTAGGATCTGTTGCCATGATTCACTAGTTCGAGGCATTAGGATATATCGCCACGAATCTATTGCCACGATTCACTAGTTCATGGCATTAGCATCTATCGCCACGGAACACGATCGTTGCATTAGGATCTGTTGCCACGATTCACTAGTTCGTGGCATTAGGATCTATCGCCACGAATCTGTTGCCACGATTCACTAGTTCGTAGCATTAGCATCTATCACCACGGAACACAATTGTTGCACTAGGATCTGTTGCCACGATTCACTAGTTCGTGGCATTAGGATCTATTGCCACGAATCTGTTGCCACGATTCACTAGTTCGTCGCATTAGCATATATCGCCACGGAACACGATCGTTGCACTAGGATCTGTTGCCACGATTCACTAGTTCGTGGCATTAGGATCTATCGCCATGAATTTTTTGCCACGATTCACTACTTCGTGGCATTAGCATCTATCGCCATAGAACTCGATCGTTGCATTAGAATTTGTTGCCACGATTCACTAGTTCGTGGCATTAGCATCTATCGCCATGGAACCCGATCGTTGCATTAGGATCTGTTGCTACGATTCAATAGTTCGTGGCGTTAGCATCTATCACCAAGGAACCCGATCGTTGCATTAGAATCTATTGCCACGATTCACTAGTTCGTGGCATTAGCATCTATCGCCACGGAACGCGATCATTGCATTAGGATCTATTGCCACGATTCAATAGTTTGTGGTGTTAGCATCTATCGTCGCGGAACACAATCGTTGCATTAGGAACTTTTGCCACGATTCATCAGTTCGTGGCGTTGGGATCTATCACCACGAAACACAAACGTTGCATTAGGAACTTATGCCACGATTCACAAGTTCGTGGCGATAGGATCTATCGCCATGAAGCACAGTTGTTGTATTAGGATATGTTTCCACGAAATACCGGTTGGTGGCGTTAAGATCTATCGCCACGGAACACAAACGTTGCATTACATAGTTCACTACAGCTAGCTCAAATAGTACCTATATAAGAAAATCATCATCTTCGCTGTCCTCCCCCAATATTGGAGGTACAATACCATCATTGATATATGTATCATCATCGTCGTCGTCGTCGTCGTCGTCATCTTCATTTGAAAGAGCGGAAGCATCATCGGTTGCTCCGTCAATGTCATTCCTATCCCATGCGGTCATATCCTAATTTATATCAGTAAGTCGTCGATCATCAAATAATGTCTCAGCCTCCATCGTCTCAGTGACATTATTTTCACTGTCTCCAGGGGGCATGGCAAAAAGGTTTCGTGGCTTCGATTTAACAATTGTAGCCCATTTAGGTTGCTTCACACTTCTAACGTAAAAAACTTGTTCTGCTTGGGTGGCTAGAATATAAGGCTCATACTTAAATTCAGAAATAGTAGTGTCAACATCTATCATTCCGTACCGATCCATTTTGTAGCCTCTGATTTGGCTTTGATCGGAACGAGGCCGATCAAACCATTCACATTCAAATAACAGAACCTCTTGATTTTTTTTTTTAAAATCAACAGAAATCATTTTCTTGATTACTCCATACCACTCATGATCACCATCCTGAACAACAACACCACTATTTTGCATCCGTAAATCTTTCTCCAATTCTGTTGTTCGAAAGAAGAAGCCATTTATGAATGATCGACTAAAAAAACGTGCCCGACGATCAGGTCCTCTAGATAATGCATACAAATAATCGGTTACTTTGCCTTCTTTGTGTAATGTCGTAATCTGTACACATTAATTAGTATAAAAGGGGTCATCGATAAACCAACTTCAGAACAGATATTTCTTCAATATTTCATCAAAGTAAAAACTTGCATGTACTTACTCGTTTCTGAAACCAATAATCAAACTCATCTCTGTGGCGTTTTTCAACATCATAAGAATGAATCTTTTTTAGCTCTTTAAAATGCTCACTAAAAAGGGTACAAAATTAAATTAGCCATCTACAATAAGCATGATCCAATATAGTATAGAACATCTGAGTGTTATATATACTTGATCCATGGAGCGGTCTCTTCAATATTAGAAATAATATAATGCCTGATGTTATGTAGTTCCAACATAGTAAGTTGGCCCCATTTAAACCCTTTTTTAGAATTATCAACTTCTGTAAATATATTAGACTCGAGAGAAGGTTCATTCCTAGCTGCAGCTTCATGACATTCTGGCCTATTAAGCTTGGTGCTGATGTTATCCAAAAGATGGCTACAAAACGTCATACACTCTTCCATAATATATCCCTTAGCTATAGAACCCTTCGGGTGAGCTCTGTTACATACATACCTCTTCAATGTACCAAGTTACCTCTCAATTGGATACATCCATCTGTAATAAACAGGTCCACCCAAGCGAGCTTCTTCGCCAAGATGGATTGAAAGATGTACCATGATATCAAAGAAAGTGGGAGGAAGCCACATCTCAATCTTACAAATTCTTTTAGGAAATTGTTCAATCATCTTATCCAAATCTGGTTCCACCAATTCTTTAGAACAAGTTCCATAAAAAATCTGCTAAACTCAATTAAAGGTTCAACAACCTTTTCAGGCAATATGTCACGTATTGCAATAGGAAGGAGCTTCTAAAATAAAATATGGCAGTCATGAGTTTTTAGACCTGATACCTTAGTGCTGTTATGTCCACACTTCTCTTGATGTTTGAGGCATAACCATCGGGCATCTTCACATCCGCCAAAAACTTGCACAAGGTGGTCTTCTGATCTTTTTGCAAAGTATATGATGCTGATGGACAATCATACTTCCCTTTCATACCCACCGGATGTTGCTTTGGCCATATACCCATTTCCTGCATATCAAAACGAGCTTGTAGACTATCTTTTTTTTTACCATCCATATTAAGCAATGTCCCAAATATGCTATCACAAATGTTTTTCTCAATGTGCATGACATCCAAGTTATGCCTTATTAGCAATGTCTTCCAATACGGGAGCTGAAAAAATATACTTTTCTTCTTCCAACTATGCCACTTATCTTCCTTAGTGCGCTTTCTCTTATTATTTGTCTGTCCAAAACTCACTTGATCAAAAGTCTCGTATTGTTGGAGTACTTCGTGACCAGAGAGTGATGTTGGAGCCTCTCTATTCTCTCTTTTGTTGTTGAAAGAAGCTTTTTCCCGACGCCACCGGTGATCCTGAGGTAGGAAACGACGATGACCCATGTAGCAATACTTTCGTCCATGTTTCAATCATAAGGCGTCAGTGTTTACATGGCAGTATGGACATGCTAGCCAACCTTTTGTGCTCCATCCACATAGCATTGCATATACTAGAAAATCTTTTATTGTCCACAATATAGAAGCTCACATGAGAAATGTCTCTTTCTCTGAATTGTCGTATGTTTCAACACCATCAGACCATAATTTCAGTAGCTCATCAATCAAAGGCTGCAGATACACATCAATGTTCTTTCCAAGTGACTTTGGCTCAGGAATTATCATTGACATCAACCAATAAGGCTGCTTCATACACAACCAAGGTGGTAGATTATAAGGGATTAGAATCACATGCCATGTACTGTAAGAAACATTTATTACTCCAAAAGGACTTAAACCATCTGATGGTAGCCCAAGTCTTATGTTGCGACGATCAGATGAGAAATTTGGGTGAATGCTATCAAAATGCTTCCATGCTTTCGAATCTGCAGGATGGCGTAATATTCCATCATCAATATGTTCTTCTTTGTGCCAGCGCATGTTTGATGCCGTTGATTCTGCCATATAAAACCTTTGAAGATGGGAAATAAGAGGGAAGTATCGTAGAATCTTGCGTGCTACAAGCTTCTTGGCTTTTCCACAAGGTAAAGCCTCTCTTGCATCCCCACCAGTACTATTTTTCCATCTTAATTCACCACATTTTGGGCATCGATCCAACAGAGAATAGTCCTTCCTGAATAACACACAGTCATTGACACATGCATCGATCTTTTCGTAGCTTAGCCTGACGTCACGAACAACCTTCTGAACTTATCAAGTGTAGTAGGAGTGCAATGGCCCTCTGGAAGCACATATGAGAATAGTTCAAGGATCAACTCACACGCTTTTTTGCTCAAACAAGTTAAACACTTTATCTGGTACAACCTGACAATGAAGGATAATTGGGTCACCTTCTCACAACCTGGATACAACTACTTTTTGGCATCATTTAATAAGTCATAGAATGCCTTTGCACACCCAGTTGGCACCTGCTGGTTTATAGCATTTTCTGGATCATCAACATCTACTGAAGTACCACCATGATCACCACTACCTCTAAGAAGACTGGACAGCATATTTTCCATAGCAGCATCATCAGAAATTATCTCCTCATTATTTGCTGATTGCTCAACGATATTTTTCTCAACTCGTTTTTCTCCATGGTGTACCCAACAAGTATAATCAAATGACATCCCATTACGAAGCAAGTAAAGATGAACTTCCTTGCGTCTCCCGTAGCAAATATTATGACATTTCGTGCAATGACAAGGCTTAGTTTCTTCTTCACAAGTGCCCTGGAATGCTAAATTCTAAAATTAATTCATTCCATCCTGCCACTCCTTCGTACGCCTGGCTTTTCCCATCCATGTCTTATCTTCTGACATCGCTTCCTACAATTCAATCAACGTATCCGTAAGAGGATTGAACTACAATAACATTATGTGAGAAATTGTACCTAGCGCTGTTGCTCGTCAACGTGCGAAGGCCGGTGGATGGCGGATACTCTTCCAAGCGCATGACGGCCGGTGGATGCTCCGCAAAGAGTGTGGCGGCCGGCGGATGCTCCTCCAAGAGCGTGGCGGCCGGCGGATGCTCCTCCAGGTGCGTTTCGTGCAATCGGGAGAGGGGCCGTTGTGGATCGAAGGGTCCGGCGGGGAGGCAGCTCGGACAAAGCGTACGTGAAGCTATCAGAGAAGGCCCAACACTACACTGGGCCGCTTGTTATATATCTGTGTGTGTGTGTGTGTTAATGAATGCATGAATGTGTGGTGTGTTCATCGTCTTGTACTTTTTTCTTGTGTTTTCTGACGATCTTTCAACTATATATATATATATATATATATATATATATATATATATATATATATATATATATATATATATATATATATGTATATGTGTGTGTGTGTGTGTGTGTGTGTGTGTGTGTGTGTGTGTGTGTGTGTGTGTGTGTGTGTGACGATCTTTCAAAAAAAAGAGAAAACATGTAACGTCATGAAACAAGATCGAGGTTTTTTTGCGTGACAAACTGAAAAAAAAATTGGAACATTGCATATACCTTGGGCCAGTGGGCCCTTTGCGTGTTAAAATTAAAAATTGTAACTGAAAAACTGAAACACCGCCGGACGGACCTACAAACTATGCCAGGTGGGCCACTGCATACCATGGACCCTTTGCATGTCAAATTAAAAAACTACCTGGGAAGCAGAGATGGGACGCGTCCAGCCGTTGTGACAACTTAGAGGAAGCCAACCGCGGTTTGGATTAATTCAAAAGCGCAGTTTTTGAAGCATCTGATCATCTCCACTCGCGCGGACCATCCGCAGTGGCGTACTATAAAGCATACTGGATACATTGTTTCACAGTGTATTTTAGAGTACGTAGTGTAAAAGCTAAAGGAGAATAGTGTATAGAGTATGGTTTGGAGTACGCTGGTGCAGATGGTCTTAAGACGAGGACCCGCTATAAAGGCACACCCGTCCTCTTGCGTCTCCGCCGCACCACTCCATCTCCATCAATCGTAGCCTCCAAACTTCTCTTTCTTCACCACTGCACCATCGCGGACCACCTCTCGCTCTTTCTCCGCACCTCCGTTGCCGCACAAATGAGTAGCCCCGCACCGAAGCGCTCCAGGCCGTCGACGTACTCCGAACCTCCTTCTTCTCCGTTTCTGTTGCAGCCAATGCTGATGGTACTGGAGGCGGCACCCGCACCTCCTCTGTCCCCTTCTACGCCCGCGGCGCCCGCACCTCCTCATCCCGTTTGGGTTCAGGAGACTGTCTGCCTCGTCGAACACCGCTTCGATGAACTCGGTTGGCGCCTGAAGGAGGCCACCGAGCACCTTTCTGCCACTGTCGGGCGAGCAAAAAAGCTCGACAGATTGGTGCGGGATGTATTTTCCAATACATCTCGCTCGTGTGACCGTCTGGGTCTTGGGAAACTTCCCGTCTACACCAGCATAGACACCACCGGCCACTACTGCTTCGGGTTAGGGTTTGTGGCCGGTCGTCTCAACATCCTCTACGAGACGATTGGGGAGGTGGCTGGGGTGGAGGGCCGCCATCATCTTCTACGGACCGTCGCACGGAAGCTTCGGACTCAATTGCCGGAGGCGAAGGCAGCAGCGGCGGCAGCGGCGGAGGAGGCGGTGGCGGCAGCAGCGGCGGAGGAGGAGGCGGCAGCGAAGAAGGAGGTGGAGGAGATCTCCTCCGACTCCGAGTAGAGTAGTATTTGTAGTTTTTCTTTTTCTTTTTTTCTATGTGCTTTCGTAGTTCTTGTTTGTGATATATGTGATGTTTCTATTTTAATGATAAATGTCTTTTCTGTTCATGAACAATGCGTCCTATTCGTTATCGAAAAACAACTCCTTTTCTGAAAAAGGGACGAGATAACTGTTGTTCAATGTCTAGCCAAGAATTCGTTGTGTTGCGACAATCGACGACTCTTGGTTGAAACTCCATTGAGATCGTGGTTGAGGCTGCGTTTCTCCTCTTTTGTGTTCTTTCACTCAATTTTTTCATTTGTAGTCGGCACATGGGAAAATGTATTTTTAGTATGTAGTAGTATATACTACATGTTATCATTTCATTGTGATTAATGTTACAAAATGCTGATTGTTTACCATCGTTCTTTCGTGGACTTGGCTGTATTTGCATATCGTTTGCATTAGCACATATACATTTGGCGATTCATATTTTTTTGGAATGTCCCACTAGCTAGCAGATGACTGCTTTTAGATTTTGATCTCCATGCATGGCAACAAAGATGAATTAAGAAGCGAGCAAGTTGTCCTAAGTCAAATTCTACCCCTCTAGCTGCACGCACCATGTGCAGGAATTGACGCGACATGAGATGTAATTAATCACGATTGAATGCGTGAACAAGTGCACGACTTGCGTCAAATTCTCCACTCCAGCGAAAATTTTATCGTTCTACTTGGCGCGCCACATTTGAGATTTTGAGAATTCAATTTTCACTACCTGCGCCTCCAATTTCAGTCCCGCCTATTATTGTAACCCTATTTTCAGCCACGATGAGTATAAATGGAAACACTGTCCTCCGTTCCCGACATACGCTGCCCCGCCCTTCCGGTGATCTCGCAGTACTCCAAATGTGTTGTCTCTCTGTCCTGTGTTCCATATTTGTATTCCTAAGAAATTCCCGTGTTTTCATTTCCCACGGTTTTTACAATTTTCCCCCATGGATCTCGTAGTGACGCATCGAAGCTCTTGGTGGTGTTGACTCCTGGGTACAACACCGGGCGACCAAGTTTGATGGGCTCTACCGAACCTCTTCGTCGCCGACACCTCCCTGCGAAATCGCATCCCGGACTCCAGTTTTGTGCTAGGCAAACTAAACGATCCATGTCGTCTTTTATAGAGCTATATTGGCTTGGTTCTACACGATCCATGCAGTTTTGGCCTAGTTAAGTTATACACGATCCATCCTGATATACGAAGATTAAATAAAATAATAAAGAAGAAATGTGGTCTTCTGTTTCACGAATTTAGTTATATATATATATATATATATATATATATATATATACACTACATCTATCCCTAAATAAATGTTGCTCCGACAGCTTATTACAGTAGTGTATTTCTAGTTCAATTCCTGGTCCGGAATGACAAATACTAAAAACCAGAGGTGGTAGTATGTAATTTCTGGATTTAGAAGTAAATGACGCACGGGTTATCTGAACAACCACTCCAAATGTTGTACTCTCATTCCTGTTTTACAAATTTGTATTCCTAAGATTTCTAGTTCCCATGGATTTTATTCTTTTTTCTTTCTTGTGGCTTTCTCGGATCGTACGTTTTTTTCTATTCTTTCTTTTCTAATTCCTTTGTTAGTAACAAACACTGCAGTTTATAGAAAGCACACCGTCCGGTCCAAAATCGACGTCGGTCATGTAATCTGACGTTATCACTGCTATTTGGAATGACTACTTATCATGCTCTTTACATTAGGAACAAGACATCAAACTGTGATGTCGTCTACAAGCATTCATGGTGGCCAACAAGCACCTGGTATAACTATAAATGTGTTTACTATCAAAATTAAACAAATTTAGACAACATTAAATCGTTTGCATGGTACTCAGAGAATATTGCAGCACATGATGTTCAGGAACCCCGAGGTTCTTCACTCTCTGGTACTATGATGCATGAACCAACAACAGGTACAGATATACAAACCAGAAATACTCCTTCCGCCCCAGTGTAATTTTACTTTTGGAGCTTAAAAATGTCCCACTCCAACTCTATCCTCGGTAGTAGCTTCCAACTACCCATATCACATCACATTACTACCTGCCTCTCTATCGTGCCATTTGTTTTGGCAGAGCGTGTTAGTTTTTTACTCCTTTGGCATTGAATTTGGAGCATTTTGAGAGACTACGTTCTGTCCTTTAGATGTATTGATGATGGGTGTATGATGGTCATTTGCATTCTTTCTCGGGCTCCACTAATTGTTTTAGCATGCCTTGCGATTCTACTTTCTTAGTACTTAGTCTTTATAGTTAACAGTTCATCAGCCTGTGTGATGGCGTGATTTTTTTATGCCTCCACGTTGTGCTCTCTCGCCGCCGGCCACTCTGGCCGGCACCGGCGCCCACGCCCTGCTGCTGGTCACTTCAGTGTCCTCCCCGACGCATCTCCCTCGCCCATCACCACGTCCCATCCTTCGCATGCCATGATTACCCCACCACCCGCAAATCTCTGGCCATTACTCGCCCTGCCACCAATCCTCCTCGAGAGTTTCGGCGAGACCGAACCCTCGCTTTGTTGAGCGTCGCAAGCTGGCACTATGCAGTACTGCACCTGCAATAGTCGCCACTGACAAGTAGACCCGATGTCTCATGGGCCCACATTTCAGTGGAAGCTAATGCAGGTGCAGTACTGCGGAGGATTTCAATCCCGCAAGCTGCCTGCCTTGTCTGCCTTGCATTTGCCACGTGCTACCGTTGGCGTTCATTACTTGCCCTGCAACTAATAATTCTCTTCGAGACACGCTCCGGCTGATGTCAGTCAGACTGAACCGGCGAACCCTATCTTTGTCTAGTCTAGCGTTGCTAGCTGCATGCCCCCTCACAGTCTTGCCTGCTTCGCTCATGGACTAAAAATCCTCTGCAGTACTACAAGTGTGTACCGCCACTGACATGTGTACCTGATGGCTCATTTAGGGTATGAACAGCAACAAAGAAGTCAATAATGTAACCCCCCCCCATCAAAATAGTTGTCGTTCGGACAGTTCTAACTACTGTAGTAGTTCATTTTTAATTCATTTGTTGGTCTGATACGACAATTAATATAAACCAGAAGGGAGTACTACAGAACAAAATGGTGCTGGCACAACACGGTCGTCCCACGCTCGTATTTGCCGCACTCGTCCTGAAGATGGTATGAACATCAGACCTTTCTTCTTTTCACACTATTTGTACATGATACTAAACTTGTTCAGGCGGTAATTTGCTTTAATCGTTTACCGTTTGAATCAATGTAACAGAAGGAAGGAAGCTAGGAAGAAGTGTGGCTAAAGGACTTAAGGTTTCCAGAATACGCTATGCATCCCAAGTTAGTAGAACAGAGCATGTGAAGCTACCAATTTAGTTCTCCGCTAGGTTGGGTGTTGCTGTTGGTATTAATCAGCGGCACTTTGTCGATGATGTGGTTATGCTTACAAAAAGACATGCATCCCTCAGCAGTGCAAGGAAGTGGGCAGAGGTTTGCCATAGTAACAAGAGAGATATAGTACGAGACATTCTGGTTAGTGTTGTCACACCCTTACACAAGTATTTTTTTTCTTGCAATCTCCATCCTGTACGTTTACAGCAACTTGTTATACAATGTACAGGATTCCTGAGACATGGAGGACACATCGGAGAGCGCAAGAAAAATTTTGAAAATTGCTGGTGAGCGCTACAAGGGGTGGCGCTCGACTTTGCATGACACCTATAAGAGTTATTCTACCGATGAAGAACGTATACGAAACCAGTCTGCTGACATAACGGCGCCCAAGTGCTTGCACCTAATAGAATATTTTGGGCCTGAGCGATTCAAGGTCAGTGTGGGGACCGGAATCCCGACATCCGAGGATCTCATTGGGTGGTGTCGTGCGATGCGACACCCAACTGTATACAAGAACAGAACAAGAACAAAATACAAGACGAAGTCTTTTATTTATCTTACAGTGGAAGTTTTTACAATACAAGCGAAAGGAAATATATATATATATATATATATATATATATATATATATATATATATCATAGCTACGCTCTCAGCACTATCTATGCAAAAGCGCAAAAGCAAAGTTATCCATGCCCTGGATACTTCGCACTAGCAACACGCATCTCACGGCGGCGTGCAGGGTTCCCATTCGGCTGTATACCCTGGAGGGGGTGCAGCATCATCATCAAACCCTTCATCAATTGTATAACCTGCAAAAACTCGTTAACTGCAAACGTGAGCATAAGGCTCAGCAAGACTAACCCGTCTCACTAGACATATGCAAGGGTGGACACTAAGCATAAGTAAGGTGAAGCATAAACGACTCGCCTACAAGTGGATCCTTATGATCAGATTTTTAGTAGCAAATGACATTCTCCAAGCACGGCACATCATGGACTCCACAATCAAACAAGAAACGCTTTGCTGATGATATGACATGCCTAGAGCACATAATGCTATTACCGCTAAAGTATGGGGAAACTGTAAACTTTAATGTGACTATCTCTAAATCATACAAGGATGCAAAGCAATTATAATTCAATACAATATATTTTTCTTACTTCTTTAGTATTTACTACATCACGGCGCAGTGAACAAGTGGTAATCTATTACCGCGAGGGACGGTGATTGAAACCAGGACACACCCGGACAACACGACACATACGTCATTCGGAAGTGTCAGCGAGTACACCTGTACCTACATAACACTTCAGTACTAGGCGTATATGGACTCCTTTCACCAGAAACCCGAAAGCCGAGCCCGTCTCACCTCCGCAAACAGAAGGTCTCCGCACGGAACACCTCATGTGTTTGCCGACCGATTTACACCCTACTGTCCTCAACCCACCCCTATCGATGGTGAGTTAATGGGCCTCGACACCCCAGTTATCGAGTTACATCAGTTTATTGGATTCCATATGTCCATTATGTCATTGGTACAATTCAAGCTTGTCCGAAGGGGCCGCATACAGACGGGCCTTAACTGACCAGTCAGAGCTATGCGACCAAGACCATGTCTTGTCGCTTCCTATCCATCTTTGACCGTTCTCGAGTTTTAGATGTAACAGTTATTTTCTATAAATATTATCTCAGTGTAGATGAGTGTAAATTTCTATCTCGCGAGTAGATTCCAACTACTCGACTTCTACCGGTTTACCTACTACATTAGC